>OY856412.1:335037956-335777956 GCA_963693085.1 Alisma plantago-aquatica | reverse complement strand
TGACATCACATGTATTTGTTGGCCTAGAAACCCGTCCAAGATTTACTCAATAGGAGTAAATCTTGGATAGTCCCCAGTTTGGGACTGTTCTTGTAAACCTAATCTCACTTAGGATGTAAGTGTATAATGTGTATTGGGTTTTTAAGAAAATTCCAGTAGCATTTCCCTATTTGTTCTCTAAGTACATATGCACTTAGAGAATGATTCATCCCTATTTTAGGGCTTTATCTTATGTCATTTTGCATTTCAGCCACATCTATACTTGTTAGATTATATGTTATTTCCCCCAATATGCTTATTTCTATCAAATGCACTTATGGAGGCTTTTTGAATGTTTTATAGGTACTTTGTCCACTACTTGATGGAATGGAAAGAGGATGGTCCAATCTAGGGTTTCCTCAGGCTTGGAGGAGCCCAAAATGAGGCCAAATTCACTTCCAACCTACCCCAAGTGGTCAAAGAATGTTTTGAAGCAATACCCTCCATGGATGATCAATTTCAAAGCTCAAATGCATGGGAGAGACACCACCATGATCGTGGTACCCCACCACGGTCGTGGTGGACATTCCCTAAGCACAAAAAATCACTAAAACTCCCAGAAATTGATGAAAATTGCCAAAACGACCGTGGTGATCAACATGACCGTGGCCATAGGTCCCCACCACAACCATGGTGATCCCCCACGGCCATGGCCATCCATGAACATATTCTTGTGATCTCCACATTTTAATTCCCACAACCATGCTCATCCACTATGGCCATGGTCTACCCTACCCACCACAGCTGTGGTGACCCACCACAGTCGTGCTACTCACAATACCCACCTAGTTTTCACTGCTTTACCCATTTTACCCCTAACTTAACCCTAGACCCCCTAGATCCCTATATAAGCCCTAGTGGTGGCTGGAGGTCGGGGGTTGGCTGCTTAGAGTCCCATTTTCGCTCCCTTATCACCTCCACTATATTCCACTTCACCTCCACCTCAAATCCACTCCATTTCACCATTTCCACCACATAACCCCCCATATCTAAGCCTCCCATCCACTTCCCACCATCATCCCACTGCATTCCATCCAAGGAGAAGAAGGAGGACGTCCTTGCAGTAGCTGGAAGGAGGAGATTCCTCATCTACATCGAGCTCCATGGCTACTTCTTCCTCTATCTCCTTTCTTTTTATATTTTGCTTTGTTATGAGTAGCTAAGCCCCTTGGGTGGGCTGTTTGGGGGAAATTATGTTACTTTGATACCATGTTGGGGGAAAATGACATGTAAACATTGTAATTTCATTTTTCAATGATTATATTCTATTTACATCTCATTCTCCATGAATTGCTTGTTGGTTTGTGTGTGAAATCACCTAGGAATTTAGAAAAATTACTTATATGTGTGAATTTTGGCATTTCCCCCTAGGTCCAATTCTTGGATCCCTAGGTTCCCTCCCATCTTCCTACACCCTAATCAATCTCCCTAAACCTAAGTGAGAGATCTAAGTAGCTAGATTAGGTAATTCTAGTGCAATTAGCATGGAGCCTTCTCAAGGCTAAAATGTGGGGGAATTAGAGTCCAAAACCCTAAACTCACCTCCCCATTACTACCCTTGGCCCCTAATTTCTCTAGGAATGCATAATCTAGAAACCTAGACTTGATTAGACTCTAATTGAATTGTACCTAATCCCTAACCCAATTGAGCCCCGTAAGGGTAGTTAGGGGTGTTAGGGACTAGTTCCCCTATGCACAACCTAGCATATCCATGGCCAGTTAGTAGCTTAGGTTAATTCATTAGACTCTAACTTGTTGTTTGGATTGGATAATCTAAATGGAATCATAATGTTCATATGTCACCCCCCAACCTAAGTGATAAGTTCATACCCCTAAACAACCCACACATCTCTTTACTTCTTGAAACCCTAGTTTTGTGCTTGCTTAGCTTAATTAGTTATTTCCTTACTTAGTTAGCTTCTTGCTTTGCTCTTGTCTTGTTCATGCTAGTATAGCTATTTAATTGCTCTTTTACTTCTCTCTTGCTGACCTTTGTGTAATTTTCCTTTTCATACCTAGCTTAGTCCTTTCTTTCCTGCTTAGTCTTAATCTAGTATAGGGTTAACTTAGATTTTATTCTCGCCTTTAATTGCTTGCTTGTTCATAATAGTTTAACAATCAAAACCACCTTCAAACCCTTAACCCTAGTCTCCGTAGTAGGAACCTAGCCAAACTAACCTAGCTCTAGCTCCCCCACTTTTCCCTGTGGATCGACCCTATACTTACCACCTTCCTATACTATGACACGACCCCGTGCGCTTGCGAGTGTAGTGTTTTAGTGTGAGTATGTGTTAAGTTAGGTTTATAAATTTTGAAAGCAAATTCCCATCATGTGTGTTCCGACCTCATGGGGCGCATCTAGTCAGGTCAAATTGGCTAGTGTGTTGCACCTCTAGCAGAATCACACCAAGCTTTCTGGCGCCACTGCCGGGGATTAGAGGCGTTCGGCCTAGCTAGTTAGTTTTGCTTTGACTTTTGCTACTGCCCTCATCATTACTATTCTTTATTCATTTTTCTTTGCATTCTTTGTATATATTGGTTTACTAACTTGCTTTCCTTTGTTTGGTTGTGCTTTGTGCATGTGACAAGCCATTCGGGAGGAAACGAGATGGAAGACCAAAATGCACCTCGCAAGTCCTTGCAAGATTACTTCATGTCGAGCAACTACCAGTCACCTATTGCATCTAGAGTCACCCAAATGCAAGGGGAGCAATTTTCTATTCCTCCATGCCTTCTTGGGCTCCTGCCCACCTTCTAAAACTCAGAGAGTGAAAAACCCTACAAGCATGTGGATGCCTTCCTAGAGATGTGTGCCACCTTTAGAACTTCAACATCAAGTGATGACTCAATTCGGCTCACATTGTTCCCCTTTTCACTCAAGGATAGGGCCAAAGAATGGTATGATTCAAGGAGAGACATCATGAGTTGGGGTGAGATGAAGATGACATTCTTGAGGAAGTTCTACTCCATTGCAAGGATGACACAAATGCGGAAGTCAATAGTGAGTTTCAGCCAAATGGATAATGAAAAGTTCCATGATGCTTGGGATAGGTTGCAAAAGTTGTTGAGAGAGTGCCTGCGTCATGAGATACCTTTGTGGCAGCTTGTATAAGCGTTCTACTCCAGTTTGTCATCAAGGGATCAAGCTATAGTGGATTCTTCTTGTGGAGATGTTTTCATGACAAAGCAACTGGAGGAGTCATAGTCGTTGTTTGAGAAATTGGCGGAAAATTCAAGGAACCGAACTTCTAGAATGTTTTGTGATGGGAGTCAGGTCTTTAATTAGACTTCTGTTTCTAATGATCCCAATGCACAAGTGATGAAGGCTATGGGAGAAATTATGAAACTCATGAAAAGTCAAGGAGGAAATGGTCCTTGCCATCCGGTCAACTACATTAGTTCTTTTGAGGGAGAAGTGAAGACACCTTACTCCTATAGCTACTCAGAACCGCAAAGTCCAAGCTACAACTCAAGGTTTGAGGAAGAGGTTCTCTCTAGATTGAAAATCTTTGATGATGTCCAAAAAGATGTTGCAAGTCTTGAAGAAAAGATAGAGTAGCTCTCTTCCACACTTGCTCTTCAAGAAGAAAAACTAGCTTCAAAATCCATCTTGAGTTACAATGAAGCAAGTGGACCCATGCCCTCTTCTCAAAATTTCTAAAATCCACCTCCCATGCAAGTGCAACCCATCTACCATTTTCAAGGCTATCCTAAGCCTTACACTCCCCCACCACCTTCACCACCTCAATTTTCCCAAAACTTCACCTTCCAACCCCAATTCTCTCCCCCCATCAATTGTCTTCTCCACCTCAATTTCAACCCCAAGTGTCACCCCCACCTCCTACACAACCACATCATGCTCCTCCTCCCCATCATGAGCAAGGTAGTGCTATGATAGTTCTAAAGAGTGGGAAAACACTTGAGCGGCCCGCAAGTCAAAGAAAGAGTGACAAAGCAAAGTAAAAGAAGTCAAGTGGTGATGTTATGATTGAGATTGCCGAAGATGATCATTTGCCACCCCATGTTGATATTGGGATTCCTAGTGCTCCACCTCAAGCTACACCACAGTAAGATCTTGCTGAGTCAAGTGGGCCAATAGCTAGTGAGCCACCATTTCCCGAAGCACTAGATGAGCCCCTGGCTGTGAAAAGAAGAAAAAAGCACAATATGGACATTCTTGAGGTCTTACGACAAGTGAAGGTCAACATTCCTCTCTTGGATGCAATCAAACAAATTCCATCATATGCCAAGTGTCTCAAAGACCTATGCAATACGAAAAGAAGGTCAACGGGGAGGATTTCGAAGAGGGTGAGATTGACTGAACAAGTGAGCTCCATCATACAACATGCCCTTCCCGTAAAGAGAAAAGACCTAGGAGCCCCACTCATACCTAGTTACATAGGGGGACATCGCATAGACAGGTCCTTACTTGATTTGGGATCTAGTGTGAATTTGATGCCATACCATGTCTATGTTGAGCTGGGATTAGACAAGTTGAAGCCGACACATTGCACTCTCCAGTTGGCAGATAGATCCATAAAAGTGCCCAGGGGTAGATTGGATGATGTCGTGGTGATGATAGAAAAAGAAAAATGTGCAGTGTTCCTGACAGATTCCATTGTACTTGATATGGAGCGGGAGGATAGGAAGATTCTCATCATCTTTGGAAGATTTTTCTTATCTACAGATGATGCCAACATTCATGTGCGCAGTGGAACTATGACAGCTTCATTCATGGACATGAAGATCAACATCAACATGTACAAGACCCCAACCCCGCGAGTCCGAGATAGGGATATTGGACATGATCACTTCACAAGTCCAAATGGGCATTTGAGAGGACACCAAGGTGAAGAAATTGGCGATGATTATTGTGATGAAAGGGATGAGGAAAATAGATTGAGTGCAAATGAAGGATGCATGTTTTGCAAGAATGGACACTTGAGAATTCCAATGGGTGAATTTTGAAGAATAATCAAGAAGCCCAGCTGAAGGCAAGAAACTCAGCACTTGTGGGAGGCAACCCACCTAGGTTTGGGATTTTTTGACCCAACCTCACATTTTTTATACTTTTTCTTTATTTTACACAAATACACATACACTCTTGTGCTTGATAGTTTTCCTTTGAGTTTTGATGATGAGGCAGGTGCTAGACAATATAGAGAGAGGGTATAGAAGCAGGTCATGGTCTTTAAATCAAATATGTGGCCGAATAACAAATAAAAGTAAAATCCAAGTTCTTGAAGTGAGAAAATTGAAGGAGCACCCTCACCACGGCCGTGGAGTTCGACCACGATCGTGGCACATGTGGCCAAGTATGACTGTGGCACACATCCACGGCCGTGGGAATTATTACATCAAGTTGGCTGAAGTTACAGTGTTTTTAGAAGATTGGCCACGACCGTGTTGAAGAGGAGTGGCCACGACCGTGGCGAGGGTCAACCACCAGCCACAACAGGGTGACCTACATTCTAATGCTCTGCACCAGTCTTGATCTTCACCCTAAGCTCTAGTTTCATGCGAAGGACAAAATGTTTCAAGAGTTTGGGGTGGTAGGCGGTATGCACCACATATCTCATTCTATCATTTTGATTACCTGACTGACATGATTTTTGTTTGCTTTTGATCTATCTAGTGTGGATTTTCTTTACTTCTTTGCATCCTTGCATGCCATGTAGTTTACATTCCTGCCATTTTTGCATAATTTTCAAAAAATTTGCTATTTTTGCCATGCATTGCATATCATGTATATTTTTGGTAATTCTTGCATGTTATAGCTAGTATTTGCTTGTTCACTGGTTTAAGTTCAATAATATAGAGTTTAGATGTGATTGAAGGCAACTTGGCACTGTTTTGGCCAATTTTGCCCAAATTTTAGATTTATTGTCTAAAAGTGTGTTTCAACCCAATCTCTACTTTTTGGATTAAAAATGAAGACCTTTGACAAATGCAAGTGACTTATCATTGTTTATCGCTAAGTGGTATTAATGTTTGACTTTTTACATGTGCATCACCTCTCTTATGGTTGTGATTGATTTGGCTGAATTGTGAAGTTGAGCAAGCTTTGAACGCTTAGTGTTTGTAGAATCACTTGATTGATATATCAATTTCATCTGGTTCATTCATGTGGTGTGATATCTAGGATGAATTATTGGATTAATTTTCATGCAGGAGGTCTTATGTGGAGAATCATACCTATGACCCCTCTTTGACCTGACTTTTCACTCACCATCTTCTTACCCCTCCGCCTCATGAAAGAATGCCAAAGTGCACATATCAGTCGTGGCCACCTCTAAAAGTTTGGGGTGGCCACATCTCCATCTCTCCGCATCACTCCATCCACCATATGCCCTATCTACACCAAGGGAAAGAAAAAAAGAAAAGGAAAAAAAAGAAAAAGAAAATAAAAGGATGCTCCTATTTAAGAGCATTCAAATAAAGAAAATATGAGTGTGTAAAAACACTCCAAAAATCTTACCACAACCCTTTCTTCCATTTTCATACCCATTGAGCTAAGAAGCATCAAACTTAGCTCATTTTTCCCTTTTCTGCAGCCACGTGGGTCATTTGGTGAGATTTGAAATATAAGATTGAATGCATGAATGTGAAACAACACTCCTAGTCATTCTTGATTAACACCACCATGAAACGGTTTACCTGGAACTTTATGGAAGAAATATGGATAACTTGTGTATTCTATGCGCTATATTTGAAGTTCATATGCTTTGTGCACTTTTCATGATTGGTTTGTGAAAGCAGGAGAGGAGAGAGGTGAAATGCATGCACTTAGTCATCTTTGATCCCATTCAGTGATAATCATCTTTTACATTTCTTTTTTCATGTCTTGACTGTGAAAAGTTTGTAGAGAGATGGAGTTGGAGCATACTTGAGGACAAGTATGTTTCAAGTTTGGGGTGGTGATTCAACCCTATTTTAGGGCTTTATCTTGTGTCATTTTGCATTTCAGCCACATCTATACTTGTTAGATTACATGTTATTTCCCCCAATATGATTATTTCTATCAAATGCACTTATGGAGCCTTTTTGCATGTTTTATAGGTACTTTGTCCGCTACTTGATGGCATGGAAAGAGGATGGTCCAATCTAGGGTTTCCTCAGGCTTGGAGGAGCCCAACATAAGGCCAAAACCACTTCCAACCTACACCAAGTGGTCAAAGCATGTTTTGAAGCAATACCCTCCATGGATGATCAATTTAAAAGCTCAAATGCATGGGAGAGACACCACCACGACCATGGTACCCCACCACGGTCGTGGTGGACATGCCATAAGCACAAAAAGCACTAAAACTCCCAGAAATTGATGAAAATGGCCAAAACGGCCGTGGTGATCAACATGCCTGTGGCCTTAGGTCCCCACCACGACCGTGGTGACCCCCCACAGTTATGGCCATCCATGAACATATCCTTGAAATCTCCACATTTTAATTCCCATGACCATGCCCATCCACCACGGCCGTGGTCTACCCTACCCACCACGATCGTGCTACTCACAATACCCATCTAGTTTTCACTACTTTACCCATTTTACCCCTAACTTAACCCTAGACCCCCTAGATCCCTATATAAGGCCTAGTGGTGGCTGGAGGTCGAGGGTTGATTGCTTAGTGTCCCATTTTCACTCCCTTGTCACCTCCACTCCATTCCACTTCACCTCCACCTCAAATCCATTCCATTTCACCATTTCCACCACATAACCCCCACATCTAAGCCTCCCATCAACTTCCCACCATCATCCCACTCCATTCCATCCAAGGAGAAGAAGGAGGACGTACTTGCAGCAGCTAGAGGGAGGAGATTCCTCATCTACACCGAGCTCCATGGATACTTCTTCCTCTATCTCCTTTCTTTTTATATTTTGCTTTGTTATGAGTAGGTAAGCCCCTTGGGTGGGATGTTTGGGGGAAATTATGTTACTTTGATACCATGTTGGGGGGAAATGACATGTAAACGTTGTAATTACATTTTTTAATGATTATATTCTATTTTAGTCTCACTCTCTATGAATTGCTTGTTGGTTTGTGTGTGAAATCACCTAGGAATTTAGGCAAATTGCTTATATGTGTGAATTTTGGGATTTGCCCCTAGGTCCAATTCTTGGATCCCTAGGTTGCCTCCCATCTTCCTACACCCTAATCAATCTTCCTAAACCTAAGTGAGAGATCTAAGTAGCTAGATTAGGTAATTCTAGTGCAATTAGCATGGAGCCTTCTCAAGGCTAGAATGTGGGGGAATTGGGGTCCAAAACCCTAAACTCACCTCCCCATTACTACCCTCGGTCCCTAATTACCCTAGGAATTCCTAATCTAGAAACCTAAACTTGATTAGACTCGAATTGAATTTTACCTAATCCCTAACCCAATTGAGCCTCGTAAGGGTAGTAGGGGGTGTTAGGGACTAGTTCCCCTATGCACAACCTAGCATATCCATGGCTAGTTAGTAGCTTAGGTTAATTCATTAGACTCTAACTTGTTGTTTGGTTTAGATAATCTAAATGGAATCATAATGTTCATATGTCACCCCCAACCTAAGTGATAACTTCATACCCCTAAATAGCCCACACATCTCTTTACTGCTTGAAACCCTAGTTTTGTTCTTGCTTAGCTTAATTAGTTCTTTCCTTGCTTCGTTAGATTCTTGCTTTTCTCTTGTCTTGTTCATGCTAGTATAGCTCTTTAATTGTTGTTTTACTTCTCTCTTACTTTCCTTAGTGTAATTTTCCTTTTCATACCTAGCTTAGTCCTTTCTTTCCTGCTTAGTCTTAATCTAGTTCAGGGTTAACATAGATTTTATTCTCGCCTTTAATTGCTTGCTTGTTCATAATTGTTTAACAATCAAAACCACCTTTAAACCCTTAACCCTAGTCTCCACAGTAGGAACCTAGCCAAACTAACCTAGCTCTAGCACCCCCTCTATTCCCTGTGGATCGACCTTATAATTGCCACCTTCTGATACTATGACACAACCTCGTGCGCTTGCGGGTGTAGTGTTTTAGTGTGAGTAGGTGTTAAGTTAGGTTTATAAATTTTGAAAGCAAATTCCCATCATGTATGTTCCAACCTCGTGGGGCGCATCTAGTCGGGTCAAATCGGCTAGTGTGTTGCACCTCTAGCGGTATCGCACCAAAGAACATCGGGGAAATGCTGCTGAACTTTTCTTGAAAACCCAATACACATTATACACTTACTAGTGAGTTTATGTGTTCAAGAATGGGATATGTGGTACACATTTATTATATATGAGAATGACATCACATGTATTTGTTGGCCTAGAAACACGTCCAAGATTTACTCAATAGGAGTAAATCTTAGATAGTCCCCAGTTTGGGACTGTTCTTGAACACCTAATCTCACTTAGGATGTTTTAACCATTAATTATATATAAGACCTTAAACCCTAAAGTTTTAACCATGCTTAAACTCTAATCTTTTAACCCTAGACCCTAATCTTGTTGTAATATATACTTGTTTTCTCTTTGATCATAGAATGGATAGATCATGGATGTTCATTCATAATCGTTGCACCCCAGAGTTTATTTCTGGTCTTAATCAATTTATTAGATTTGCCGAGGAACATAGGAAACAACCTGGAGATAGGTTCTACTATCCATGTAGGCATTGCGGTAAAAACTTGAAAGTCAGCATTGGTGATGAAATCAAAAGTTATGTCATGTGCAACAGGATTGTACAATGCTATACAGAATGGCAATGGCATGGAGAGATTTCAAACCCAAAACTAGTGGATGTTGATAGCAGCACTTGTGTGGAAGAGGTTATTACCTCTAATGACGTAGATGTGAATGAACCAGTTCCAGTAGACATCATTGATGCGATGCTAGATAGTTGTGGGGTAGAGCACATCGAAACCGATCCACCTCTCATGTTTAGAAACATTGTGCATGATGCTGAGATACTATTATATACAGGTTGTCTTAAGTTTACGAAGCTTAGCGATGTGTTGAGATTGTATAAGCTGAAAGCTAACAATAGATGGAGCGATAAAAGCTTCACGTCATTGTTGTCTTTGTTGAAAGAAATTCTTCTTGAAGGAAACGAGCTACCAATCTCAACATACCAAGTAAAGAAATTGTTGTGCCCAATGGGAATGGAGGCCAAGAAGATACACGCATGCCCGAATGATTGTGTATTATTTCAAAAGGACTATGTGGATTTGAAAGATTGTCCAAAATGTGGTGCATCATGGTATAAATTGATGACTTGGGGGGAGTCCAAAACTAGTTCTCCTGCCAAGGTGATGTGGTATCTACCTATAATATCACAGTTTCAATGCTTGTTTGCTAATATGATAGATGCAAAGAATTTGAGGTGGCATGCAGATGTTAAGAAAAATAATGATGGGATCATATGACATGCGTCTGATTCCCCACAGTGGAAGAAGATTGATCTATTGTATGCTAAATTTGGTGAAGAAGTCAGGAATCTAAGACTTGGGCTTTGTACATATGGGATGAATCCGTATGGGAAATTGAGCAGCCGACATAGCACTTGGCCTGTCATGCTTGTTATATACAATCTTCCTCCCTGGTTGTGTATGAAAAATAAGTACGTTATGCTGTCGTTGTTGATATCGGGCCCTAATAAACCTGGAAATGATATTGATGTTTATCTTGAACCTCTGATTGATGACTTAAAGAAACTCTGGGGCGGAGGTGTGATGACCTATGATGTTTCACGAAGAGAGACATTTCGTTTGCGCGCTATGTTGTTTTGCACTATTAATGACTTTCCAGCATATGAGAATTTGTCTAGATATAGTGTCAAAGGAGCTAAAGCATGTCCTATATGTGAAGAGAACACTAATTCAACAAGACTAAAACATGGTGGCAAGACTGTATATCTTAGTCATCGAAGGTTTCTTAAAAAATTCCATATGTATCGTAGGAAGCGCAAAGCATTCAATGGATGGAATGAGGAACGGAGTGCACCTAAACCTATACCAGGGGAGGTTGTTTATGAAAGAGTAAAAGACTTTGTCAATGAATTTGGTAAGAGATCACAATGTACTATGGACACATGGATTGACAAATCTTTATTCAAGAAGAAGTCAATATTTTGGGATCATCCTTATTGGAGTTCTTTGACAGTCAGGCATTTTATCGATGTCATGCGCGTTGAGAAAAATGTTTGTAATAGTGTCATTGGTACTCTGTTGAATATACCAGGTAAGACTAAAGATGGGATAAAATCCAGACTGGACCTACGTGAAATGGGAATAAGGTCAGCATTAATAGAATTACGTGAAATGGGAAATCAGAGAACATACTTACCTCCCGCTTGTTACACGTTGTCTAGAAAGGAGAAGAAAGCTTTTTGTGAATGCTTGGTAAATGTTAAGGTGACACATGGTTACTCATCCAACATCCGTAGATTGGTATCAATGAAAGATCTGAAGTTGATAGGTCTTAAATCTCATGATTGTCACATTCTAATGCAACAAATATTGCCCGTGCAAATTCAATCTATATTGCTGAAGCATGTACGGTTTGCAATCACCAGACTTTGTTTCTTTTTCAATAGTGTGTGCAGCAAAGTTATTGACCCTGATACTCTCGATACTTTGCAAAGAGAAGTGGTTGTTACCCTATGTCATCTTTAGATGTATTTCCCTCCTTCGTTCTTTGATATCATGGTACATCTTGTTGTCCACTTGACTAGGGAAGTAAAAATGTTGGGACCAGTTTTCTTGCATTGAATGTATCCCTTTGAACGATACATGATCATTTTTAAAAGTGATGTTCGAAACCGTTATCGGCCTGAAGGGAGTATTATTGAGGGTTATGTGGCGAGAGTGGTTATGGATTTTTGCAATGACATTCTGAGTGGTAATGACACTCCTGGTAATGACAAGAATATTGAGGAGCAATTTGGCAAAGGAATTTTGGTATCACGGGTGAAAGTAATCAGTCGTGAGCAGTTGGAACAAGGTCACTTGTATATTTTACACAACATGGACGAAGTGAGTGTTTATATCGAGGAACATACCAATTTCATCAAGAGACAATATCCTCGAGCCAATTCAATGTGGCTTGCTAGATCGCATAACAAGCCATTTATTAAGTGGTTTGAAGATAAAGTCTTACATCAACTATCTCAAACACCAGATGATATTATTGAAACTATCAAATTCATCGCCTTTAAACCAAAATTGAATGTTATGTCTTATGAAGAGTATGACATTAATGGATTCACATATTACACAAAGCGCCAAGATGATAAGAGTGTCGTCCAAAACAGTGCGGTCACCCTTCAAGCGTCGACTATTTTTGTAAGTGCAAAGGATAAGAGTCCACGTGAAGCTAAAATGTCATATTACAGTTTCATTGAAGACATATGGGAGTTTGACTACATAGATTTCAGAATTCCACTCTTCAAATGTAATTGGGTTGATAACACCAAAGGAGTTATAGTGGATGAATTGGGTTTCACTTTAGTGAACTTTGAAAAGATTGGCGAGAAGGGTAAACCATTCATATTGGCATCACAGGAGAAATAAGTATTTTATATCGATGATCCTGCAAATGATAAATGGTCAGTTGTTCTTCATGGTAAAAGACATTTCATTGAAGATCCTATAGATGAAGAAGAGTACTATGATAAGTATGATGTCTCCAGTCAATTCTCAAATGGGTTGCCAACACCACAAAATATTGAAGCTAATGATGACTTCTATGTGCGTGAAGATCACAATGAAGGATTGTTAATTGATAAACGATCACAATATTAGAGGCATGCATGTTAATATTTTTTATATTTTTCATTTTTCAATGTTTAATTTGTATATGTGAACTATACAATGTTTCATTTTTCAATGTTTCATTATCTTCTAGTTATGTCAAATGCTAAATGTTTGATTTTATAATGAAATTTTTAGATGGCTGAGCATGGGCATGATGACCATGATGTCCACGATGAGCATGGTGAGGATACCAATGCATCACCTCACAATGTAATTTTTAAAAATATATCATATATTTCTATATGTATGTCCATTTATAGTTATATCATGTAAGTGTGGTTATTTTGTCAAATTTTAGGTTGATGATGCAACCATGTTCCCTATGAAGCACTTGAGGCACTTTATGAGTAGTACCAACAAGTTGATAAGAGAAGGGGCATCACTATGATGAAGAAGTTAACAACACTAAGGGGAAATGGACCCAAACTGGTTGTGGATTTTAATAATGCAGGAAATGCAATTGGAGTGAACTGCAATTTTTTTTTTTCATATCTTGGGTTTGTTACTCGTAGACATTGTGGTTGTAAGATAGATTCTTGGCATAAAGTTCCTCAGGGGAAGAAAGACTTAATATGGAAGGATGTATGTGTGATTTATTATTATTTGCAATTATATTTTGTTGATTACTAATTTTTTGGATACTAGTTAATAGCAATTCTATTTTGCAGAGTATATTTGTGTTGGATGAAAAGCTGCATCGTAAATGCGTGATGCAACAATATGGGAGGGTCCTAAGGAACTATAGGACAAATCTCACTCGAGAATACATAAAAGATGGTGAGAAGAGGAAGAAGTCAGCCACTGAATAGTGGAACTTCCTGGACCAAGAAGAACGGGATGTGTTTGTTGCTTCAAGAAAAACTGATGAATTCAAGGTATTAGGTGTTACTCCCTATTTAATTAATATATGTTGTATTCACCTATTCAAGATTAACCTTTAGTGTTACTAACCAAATCAATGTGCATACTAACTAGGCTATCAGTGAGGCGCAAAGAGCAAGGCGTGCACTGAATGTGCATGACCACACAATGGGTCCAAAGGGCTATGCAGGCATTCACTAAAGACTACAGGCTGAGTGTACTCCTCAGTCTACTGCTACTCAGGAGTCCTCTACTATAGGTACCACACCTTTGCCTCACCATGATGTCTGGATAGCTAGGAGGAAAAACAAGAAGGGAGAAATAAAGAATCCTGCAACTACTGAGGCGGCTGCAAAATTGGTAAAATACAACTCTTAGAGCAATAGTTCGAATATTGATTATTTGTGGTGTCTACTTACTTACTAATTTCTATTGATGGCGACTAGCGGGAACTACACGAGCTGAGGAAACAAGGCAAGTCCATCCCTGAGGGCATAAGGGATGAATTGACAGTTGCTCTGGGTAACCCAGAGCATCTTGGATGTGTTAGGGGTGCAGGCACTGGTGTGGGCATCAAAGCGTTCTTTGGGCCATCCCAGCACAAACATGTCCCAAAAGTGGGAATTTCACTAGAAGAGGTAACATATTCTTTTTTTAGAATGTTACTATAAAAGGAAATTCAATAATCAAAAGCTAACATTTTTTTTATCCATGTATAGGTAGATAAGATAGTTGATAGGAGAGTTGATGAAGTAGTTGATAACAGAGTCAAGGAAGTAGTTGATAAGACACTCCATGAAGTAATGAGCAAGTGGCAGGAATCTCTGACTGCCACTCAGATAGTACATATGATGTCCCACTCTACTCCTACTACAGAGGTTGGGAGTAATCCTGTAGACCCACTACCTAGCACATCCATTGTAAGTATTTTTACGACATAGTAGCTAGTCTTTTCAAGATGATATGTATATATGTATAGAACATTCTTTATGTAAATTTGTAGGGGTTGAAGCCATACCATCTAAAAAGTAAAGAATATGTCATTGCAGAGGCGTCAGCTTATCCATCCCTTCTAGGGGAAATGTTTCATGGGTCTCCATTACCAGACGGTTGGGTTTGTGTGAGCCCGCTACATATATTCCCCAGTTGGATGGATCTTCCATTGCCATATGCCCACCCAGATTGTGAAATGCTTGGTGAGGCAGAAGGCAGAGGGCAGAGTGATATTGTGGCCGAAAGTGGATGTCGTCTATACTGAAATTGTATGGTAAATTTACATTACGTTAAATTGTTAGTGTGTATATATGAGGTCAATTGATCTCAAATTATATATAGAGGTTAAAATGAAGACACCCAGAGCATCTAGGCCTCCACCTCCACCTCCTACATTACCAAGTTGGGTTCCACAGGACCTACCTACCCCGTTAGGTCCTAATTGTAGGGGTATGGCAGTATGGTTAGGCGAACATGATATAATTTCCCTTATAACTGTTTGTATAGATGTGGCTGCTGGAGGTCAATCATACGAAAACAAACTATTTATACAAGATATTTTGGAGTTGTTAGGCTATGATTGGATGAATACATCTATGATAGAGCTATGGATAAGGTGAGATATTATTTATACATCCATATACCTTGTGTAGGATTCAGTGATCTGGTTTCTTATATATTAATGCATACGTAATACACGTTTTGCAGCTACTTAGACAAGTCATGTGCAGATTTTTTATTTAAACATGTAGGATTTTGATTCCATCTTTGATTAGTCTAGTAGCTATAGACCCTTTGTCAGTTAAACAATACTGCTGTGATGCTTTTACAAATTTTGGTCAAAATAAGAAGACGGTGATAATAGCTCCATTCAATGTGGAGTAAGTTTACTTTGCTTATAATTTGGACTTAAGAAAATTACATTCTTATTTTGGATTTCGAGTTATTAATTTTTAACTTTTTTACCTCTAGGGGTACGCATTGGGAGTTACTAGTTATTGTCCCTGGGATGTTCAATGTATATTATCTAGATCCTAAGGGGACTAAATTGAATCCAACATATGGGAACACAATGAAAATGGCATTATTCCGGTGAGAAATATTTCATTTTTATATCTGTTGACATATGTTATTACATTAATATTTAATTATGCAATTTATTGTGCTACATTAACATGTAGGGGTTTACATGAGTTCAAAAAGGCTGGAGGAAAGGTCCCCAGAAAAAAGAACCAACCAATAATTTGGGAGAACGCGGAAGTAAGTTCCCGACTCCAATGTATATATTACTTATGTGAACTGTCCTTAGTTGCATTTTTTAATATTTTGTATGTTTCAATTTATAGTGTGCTACACAAGACAACAGTTGGGCATGTGCATACTATGTGATGTGATTTATGCACATGATTATCAAATATGCCGCAGTGGACATCGATACCATACATGAGGTATTATATATACTCTCATTAGATAATATGAAATATATCAAACTTATTTGTATATTATTAATTATATATACACATAATTCTCTTTGCAGGTGTTTAAAACTGACCCCACTATAGGTAAGGCCTTATCGGATGTACATGCTCCCTATAAGACGGAAGAATTAAATGGTGTAAGAGAAGAATGGGCAAAAGCCATACAAGTAGTGGGGGTTTTAAAATATAATTGGGATGTTGATAGAGATAATGACTAAAGAATGTTTATACATGTGTGAATGTGAAAATGAATGGAACTGCAAGTTGCTACATGAATGTTTCTACATGTTTGAATGTGAAAATGAAAGCAACTTCAGGTTGCTACATGAATGTTTCTACATGTGTGAATGTGAACATTGAATGGAACTGCATGTTGCTAAATGTGTGAAAATGGATATTGTTAATTTTGTAGGTTTGTAGTCTGTTGTTGGTTGATATCAATGTATGTCATAAACTTGCAGTTCAGAATAGAACTGCATGTTTCTACATCCTGCTGACCAGCCACAACAGGTCTGCAAACTGATAAGAAAAAAAAAATCAAAACATAGGCGTCGGTTATTAGTCGAAAACTGACAATAAAGACTTACAACGTCAGTTAATAGAAAAAAACTACCGCCTAATGTGTCCAGACAACACGGTGATATGGCGTCAGTTATTTCTAAGAAATCGACACTTATGGTGTCCTAGATGGCGCCCTTTTGTGGCGTGAAGGGTTTGGGCATCGGTTTCCCTACTAATAACTGGTGTGGATTCCACTAGAGGCATACACACCAACCAACTAGGGTAGCTAGATGCACTCCACGAGGTCTGAACGCACGAGATGGGATTTTTCTTTTGATATTTATATTGTCCCTAACCAAGCCGATCACAAAGACTAAATAGGTCGCCCGCAAGCGTACAGGGTACTGTCGTAGTATAGGTGATTGGCAAGATACGGGGTCAGTCCATAGGGATAGAAGGGGTACTAGAGTTAGGTAGTGTAAGCTATGTTCCTAGTGCGGAGATTAGGGTTTGAGGGTTTTAAAAGGGTTTGATGGTTTATTATGCTAATTGAACAAGTAAGAAAAGCAAGATTAAACCTAAGCAATCTTGAACAAGCAAACTAGCAAACTAAGTTAACAAACTAGCTAAGAAGGGGCAAGAGCAAGGTACACTAAACCAAACATGCAAGAAGCAATTAAGAAGCTAAGTTAACCACTAACAAGAGCAGGGACCTAAATTAACACTAGAGAACAAAACTATGCAATCGACTAAGTTAAGCTAAAGCAATTAAACTAGACTAGCATTAACAAGCGAGCAAAGTAGTTTGGGTTTTAACAAGTTGATTAGGGTAGGTGGGCCATTTGTGGGATGTAACTTTGATATTAGTTGGGGAAGATAGTTACACAAGCATGGTTCTCATTCCACATCTAGATTGCCAAACCAAACAATAAGGTCAATGCCATTAGAATATACCCTCCACTACTAGTAGAAGACTAGGGTTAGGTGTAATTCTAATGGGATTAGCCAAATCTAGGTTTCTAGAGTAAGTGATAGTGAGCAATTGAGGGTTGAGGTTAGAGATGGGAGTAGATATGAGGGTATTTGACCTCATGCCACTAGCCACTCTAGCCTTTAGAAGGACCTAGGAAATTACATCACTCTCACTTACACTAGCTACTCAAATCTCACACTCACTTGTAGAAGGAGGGATGTGTATTTAGGAACAAAGGGGGCTAGCTAGGGATCCACAAATTGGACCTTGGAGCCAATCCTAAGATTGCCACATACACACGAATTCCTCCTAGAAGCTAAGTGTCATCAAACATATCAAAGCAAGCAATCCATGTTATAAGCACAAACCACATGCAATAAAATAGGAAATGAGATAGAAGCAAGAGGCAATCATAATAGATATAAATTGAGTTCATTACAAGCAACTTTTTACCAACATGGTATCAAAGTCACATTTTAACCCCAAACAGCCCACCACTAGGGGCTTAGCTACACATGATCAAAGAAACTACACAAGAGAGGGGAAGTAGAGGTAGAAATGACATGAAGATTGATGAAGTGGCCTTCTTCTTCACCTCTAATATACTTTGGACGACCTCCCTCCTCCAAGGGTGCAAGGGAGCATGAAAATATGCGGGGTTATGGTAAGGACCCTGACTTCCGTTTAGGGCTTATCCTGTTTGCTTTGCTTAACCCTGATGCTTAGTTGCTTGCTAATCACCTTTAGTGGTGATTAGGGTTTGTTTGTGCCTTGTTGATAGATGGAGGTGCTACTTGCAATTAACCCAAGTCTAGGGTTTGTGGGCAAGTTTGTCACCTTGTGAGGTGTCCTTCCCTCTCTTTGCTTCCTCTAGTGTTGAGAGGAAGGTTCGGGCTCGTTGCTTGAGTCCCTTTGGGCTTGGTTGAGCTTGTTGGGCTATGTTGTGCCTTGCCTTTGCTTCTTTGGACCTTGTGTCGGGCAAGAGAGCCCTGTGACAGCCAGTGGTGTGTCGCCCAGGATATGTGTCGCCCTGGTGATGTGTCGCCCAGGGTTGTGTCGTCCATGATGGGGGTGTGTCGGCCATGGCATGGAGGTGTGTCGCCCATGGACCCTTTAACCTTCTTTGACCTCGTTTGTGTCACCACTAGTGGACACTTGGTGCTTGGTGCTTGCATGTGGCAATGGCCTTGGACATGTGTTTAGGGCATGTTAGAGTGGTGGTTTGCACATGGACAAGTGTCCCTAGGTGGGTGACACCTTGCTTTCTTCTACCTTGGTTTCTCCTCCATCATCTTCTATATATGTGTTTCCTTTCCCTTACTATGGATCCCTTTAGTTCCTTAGTCTTCCTCTCCCTTGGTGCACGACACCCCTCTTCTTTTGCAAGCTTGGTGGCCGATCCTTGCTTTGGAGTCTCCTTCTTCCTCTAGTGGTGGCCGAACCCTAGAGTGCCTTTCTCTCCTTCATTGGTGGTGCTTGGAGCTTGGTGCTAGGAGCGTGGAGCTTGCTTAAGGCGGGTTACATAACTCCTAACCCTAACTACACTACCATCTTTTATATTCTTATATGTTGCTATGATCATATCAGCTATGTGTGTTGCTAGTTAGTTTCTTGCTTAGTTGTTTCTTGTTGGCCGAACCTATGTTATAGGGTTTCTTGGTGAGCAACACCCCTTTCTCTCCTAGGTCTTGAGGAGTGAGCTTGAGTTCTAGTAAAATGGGCAATACTCCTCTCTCATTTTAGTTGAGAGGTGAGCTTGTGTTCTAGTTGCTTGAGAAACACCCTCCTCTCACCATGGACTTGAAAGGTGAGCTTTGTAGTGGTTGCGGACCTTGGTTGTGGTTGAACCTTGTGTTGCCCTATTGGTGTTAAGAAGCTTGGCAAGACCCCTCTCTCTTGATAGTTGAGAGGTGAGTCATCTTCTTAATCCATTAGGGTTTTTGTACCCTTGTGCTTGAGGTTGGTGATGACCTTGCCGGGCTGCATCTTGGCTGACATGATCTTAGGGGAGGTGTTGCCTGATATCCCTCTTGATCTTGAGCCTTGGACAACACATGTTGTGGCTTGTCGGGCGTTGCACTTGGTCCCTGCTTTGAGTGTGTCGGGCATCACACCTTGATAAGTAACCTACCCGATACACTTAGCCTATGTGATGGCTTGATGTCATTATGCGCTGAGGTGTGGAGCATGTTAGCTAGTTGTGGTGTTGTGTCGGGCGTCATGCTCCTGGTTGTTGATCTTTGTGTGTCAGGCTTCACACAACATGTCCTTGCTGCCCGATACACCTGACCTGAGGAGGTAGCCCAGTGGTCATCTTACCTTGGTCGATATGGAGCTATGTGGCTAGCTTGGTGCTAGGCATCACGACATAGTGACGATGCTCGATACCCTGTGTTGCATGACGCTGTGTTTCCGTACAGCAAGGTGCACGATGCAACATTGCACGATACAACTTGGGAAGGTAGTTTGACACCCTCGCTGGTTGTTTGACCAAGATGAGGCTGAAGTGGTTGGACGATATGAGGAATGCCATGCCCGTCACACTCCTTGTGAGGGTAGTGGGCACTTATAGTGACGGTCTTGTTCCTTTCGTAAAGCATCTATGCTAGACCTTGTGTATGTCTCACGTTTTGCTTATAATGGTGACCCCTTGATATGCTTGATAGTAATTGGAGGTAGTAGGTTATATCCATATAACTTGGCATGACCTTACATGTATTTATGATCATCTGGAATGATAGGTATAATGCTGAATAAATGATGAGCATATAAGCTGCTTTGTTTAATGTTATGACCTATGTCTATGGTCACAGGCTGAGGCATGAATGTTAAGCATATAATCATCAATGTTTCCCTATGTTGATAATATAATTATTCTGATAACCCATGATGATTGTGCATACTAACCATGAAGGTACAAATGCATATCCAGGTAAAGGGCTATGAGGTATATATATATGCTTATGTAACACCACTTTGATAATGTGGTAACATGCATGATGTGTTTTGGTCTGAGGGACTAAGTTTGGCTAAAGTGCCTAAGTTGATAAGAATGCCTTGAGAGGCAGTAACACTACGTGATGAGGGATTGAGATCCCATGGCAATGTGATGATCCTTGAGATGGATCTAGATGATTGGCAAAAGGCCAAGCGGTAACATGTAATGTTGGATCCTTGTGATGGATCAGGATGATGTTGATTACAATAAAAGCATAATATTGAGTTTCATGTTGTTTATTCTTGTTATAGTTGCATGTTATACAACTTGGTTGAATCTTGCAATCCACTTAAAATACATTAAATAATCATAGTGGAACATATCATGTAGTTGCCCTGGCCATAGATCCATCATCGTCAGGAGCTGGTGATGGTGAAAAGGGTTCTCCTGCGGGTTAACCCAGAGCGCATATTGTTGAATATGTGAGGTTTCTCCTAGCCTAAAGTGAGGAGGTAAGAGTGCAACTTCGGTTGTAGACTCTAGAGTGCGGTTTCAGGCCCATAGCTCAATATGTTCGAGCATGGTGAACAGGCCCATGGCTCAGAATGTGTGATAAGAAGAGCATGAATGCGTTCATGGATCAGAGCACGGTGAACAGGCCCGTGGCTCAATTTCACTAGCACTGATACATGTACTAAGGAGGTCTAGGAAGAGGGTAGCTTGACCCTATGGCTGAGGCCACTTAAGTATGAGACTGCAGTCCTGCTTTGGTTCTCGTGCACTAACCATGAGGTGGGAGGTCGTGGAGTCCGGCTCTTCCATTGACCTTGTATGACACCAGCTCCGGGTTTCGCAGCCGTCGGTTGGATCTGAGTGGTATGACTCACTTCCTCAGGGCATAATAAAACGTAATCCAGCCGAATAGTATTTATTGCTTAAGGAAAAACACGAAACATTGATTGAGGCTTTGCTTGAGTAGTTGATCTTGCTATACCTTGCATTTGCTTATACGTTGCTTATGTTATGTAGTAAGATCTTATAAATCTTATCTTGTTAATCATGTTCCATAAAGAAATATTTGGTGATATGCCTTCCGTACATCTGGTAAGCTTGATGGTATGAACAACTTTACTTTATAAACTGCTCTCGTTACATCTTCTATCAGTTATCTGCTATTGTTGCTCTCATCTTTCTGAAGTTTTGTAGTTTTGGCGGGGAGTTATGTTTCTCGCTGGGACTGTGTGTCTCACCCTGCTGGTTTATAACCTTTTTAGGTGTTCGAGCTAGACGTGGTGGTGGTCGCGGAGTTGCGGCTGAGCAGTAACATGAGCAGTAGAAGGCAAGCAATGGACATGTTGTTGTTTTGGTCATTTTGTAGTAGAGTCTAGAGTCATCCTTGTACTCTCAAGTCCTTGGGAGCGTTTTGACGTTGTTTCACGATGTATAGCTGTTGATGCATTGTATATCCTACTTCCGGCCGGATGTGGGCCGTTCTATATGTATAAACAGGTGATGAAATCAGGTGATGACACGAGAGCTGATCTCCTAAGCTGTGGACACGCATCAAGACTTGTAAATGTTTATATAATCTGTTTCTTGCAGGAGAAGGAGCTGAATGTAATAGTTTCTTAGTTTATCTGCTTTCCGAAATCAGTTTTAATTAACCCGTGTTTTGGTAATATGTGGTTTATGGTGTTTTCCGCACGTTTTCATGTAACACCTCACTGTCTGTGTGATAGTGGGATGTGTTGTCACAAGTTTTGGTATGAGAGCCCTAGGTTCGCTGAGTCTACAAGGATTTAGGACTAGGTTGTGTCTGTTCTTGTGAGTTTTCTAGATTTTCTTACAATCATCTTCTTCCCTCAGCGGAAGAAAAGCCAAGATGTCTGGAAACTATGAAGAACATGCTGCTGAGAATAGCGATGATGCATCAGTTGTGGAGCTAGAGGGTAGGCACATGAAGATCGGGTGCCTGAGGTCCCCCAACCTGACCCAGCCGTTCTTGAACACTCTGCCTATCAACATCTTATGGGGCAGATAATGGATACGATGAATCTCATGGTAGAGAGATTTCCAATGCCTCCGCTGAGAGCACATGCCCCCCATTGTGAAACATCGGGTATTGGGAAGACCTTTGAGCGGCTTCGCCAAGTCGGATCTTCGGATTATGCTGGAACGGCTGATCCAGCGGATGTAGATCTGCGGCTGACAAGTCTTGAGAAGGCTTTTCGGATCCTCGACATCCCCGAAGTAGACAAAGTAAAACATGTTGTCTACCTTCTGAAGGGTAGTGTTGGTCACTGGTGGACCATCGAGGAGGAGAAGCAACCTGGTGAGGTGATCGGTTGGGAGGTTTTCCGGCATGTTTGGTCAGCAGATACTTTCCGAAGATGTATCTGGATGAGAAGATCAGTCAGTTTGAGCGCTTGTGCCAAGGAACGATGAATATCACCGAGTATGAAGCCAAGTTCATGGATCTGTTGAGGTTTTGTCCTCACATGGCAGCAACAGATGAAGAGCAGATCAAATGTTTTGAGAAAGGTCTGAGTGCTGAGCTCACAACACCTGTTTCTGCATTGGAGAACTGAGAGCGATTTGCTATGTTTGTGGAATCTGTCTGGAGGATCGAACATTCAGTTAGGGAGAGAAGAGAATCCATGTCTAAGAAGAGGTCTTCTCAGTTCCAGGGATAGAGATTGGGTGGCTTCAAGAAGCCAAGGTTTTCAGCACCTTCAGTGATGAGAAGTTCCAGTGTACCGTCGCAGTGGTCTCTGAGTAAGGGAAGAGGATATGTTTCTTCACCATCAAAGGCACATAGTACAGCTTCAATGGCAGTGACAGGGCCATCAAGGCCACAATTCAAAGATAGGGTATGCCATCTGTGTGGTCAGACCGGGCATTTCAAGTTAAATTTCCCGAGTAGAGATGTTGAAGTGACGCAACAACTGAGGCAGAATCCACAAAGGTCAGATAGACAGAAGCCCATTAGTAGCAGAGGGCGAGGACGCGGTCAAGCATCGCAAGCGGGATCATCTTCTCAAGGAAGCAGAGGACATGGACAGCAAGCAACAGCTCGATTCTATGCTATGATTCAGCTGGAGGTGATAGTCAACCCGCGAGTAGTGACAAGTCAGATGGAGTTATTTCAGTATGATATGTCTTCTTCTTGCTTTATATTTGTTTTGGTTGACCCGGGTACTGCAAACTCTTTTATCGCATATAGTCTGCTTGAAAACTGTCGTTTACCTGTCAGTTGTAAGAAGGATAGCTTGTTGTTAGAAACCCCTCTTGATTGTTCCTCGATGCTACGAGAAGAGTGTCCATCTTGTGTTTTATCTTTTTTGGGACATCGCATACAAGTGGATCTTATACCACTTGATATGCATGGTTTTGATGTTATCCTTGGGATGGATACCTTAGAGAGGTATAAGGTTGTTTTGGACTGTGGTTCCAAGCAGGCAGTGTTTGATGATAATGGAGTGAAGTGGATCTTCCAAGGAGATAGGAAGATTCTTCCGACGTGTCTAGTATCCGCCATGGTGGCAGAGAAGTTGCTACGACAAGGATGTGAGGCGTTCTTAGCTCACATTGTGGATACCAAGGCAAAAGGTTCGAGCCTTGAAGAGGTGTTGGTTGTCCGAGAGTTTGCGGATGTGTTTCTTGATGAGTTCCCTGGTGTTCCTCCACCCCAAGAGATTAATTTTGAGATCATTCTGGTTCCAGGAACACAACCAGTGGCACAAACACCATATAGGATGGCTCCAGTGGAGATGGCACAACATAAGAAGCAGTTGTAAGAATTGTTGGAGAAAGGTTTCATCCGACCGAGTACGTCGCCTTGGGGTGCTCCAGTGTTTTTCGTTAAGAAGAAGGATGGGTCGATGTGGTTATGTATATATTATCGACAGTTGAACAAGGTCATGATCAAGAACAAGTACCCGTTACCGAGGATAGATGATGTGTTCGATCAGTTGCGTGGTGCTATAGTGTTTTCAAAGATCGATCTATGGTCCGGATATAATCAGTTGAGGATCAAGGCAGATGACATACCAAAGTCAGCTTTTAGGATGAAGTACGGTCATTTTGAGTTCGTGGTTATGCCGTTTGGGCTAATCAATGCACCTGCTGCTTTCATGGATTTGATGAACAGAGTGTTCTGTCCATTTCTAGATCAGTTTGTTGTAGTCTTTATTGATGACATCTTGATCTATAGTCGAGACAAGAGCATGAGCAACATCTTTGACTAGCGTTGACTCTTCTTCGCCAACATCAGTTGTATGCCAAGTTCAATAAGTGTGAGTTCTGATTGAAAGAAGTAACCTTTTTGGGTCATGTGATTTCTGCTGAAGGAGTCAAAATGGACCCGAAGAAGGTGGAATTCGTTGCACAGTGGGAATAGGCGAAGACGCCGACAGAAGTTCGTAGGTTCCTGGGTTTGGCAGGATACTACCAGAGGTTTATCAAGGACTTCAGTGCGATTGCGTTTTCGATGACGAAGTTGACTAGGAAGGATGTACCTTTTATCTGGGATGATCATTGTCAGCAAGCTTTCCAAAGTTTGAACGAAAAGCTGACTAGTGCTCCAGTGTTAGTGCTTCCAGAGCCTAGAAAGGGCTATGTTGTTTTTTGTGATGCTTCCAAGAAAGGTTTAGGCTGTGTGCTGATGTAGGAAGATCATGTGGTTTCTTTTGCTTCGCGACCACTTAAGAAACAGGAGGAGAACTATCTGACTCATGATTTGGAGTTGGCAGTAGTGGCTCATGCGTTAAAGATTTGGAGACACTATCTTTACGGGCAGGTGTGTCAGATCTTTACGGATCATAAGAATCTGAATTACATCTTTTCACAGCATGAGTTAAACACGCAACAACGTCGATGGATGGAGTTAATCAATGATTTTGACTACACCATCTAGTATCATCCTGGTAAGGCGAATTTGGTAGCTGATGTGCTTAGCCGAAAGTCTTCTTCTCTCTCAAAGAAGGCACAGTTGAGTTCCCTAGTATGCCATAGATAGGATATGCTTGTTTCCTTACGGTAGATGAATGTGCAGATGGAAGTTTCCTTGTTAGCTGGACTTTTAGCACATATACAAGTCTGCCCATTTCATACCAGTGAAGACAATGTATACAGTCGAAAAGCTCACTCGAGTATATGTGGATGAGATAGTACGATTGCATGGTGTGCTAGCAACAATAGTTTCTGACAGAGGTCCTCAGTTCACGAGTCATTTCTGGGAACAGTTGCACCAAGCATTGGGAACACAGTTGAGGTTCAGTACTGCCTTCCACCCGTAGACAGATGGACAGTCTGAGAGGACTATTCATACTTTGGAGGATCTCCTTCGAGCTTGTGTTTTGCAGTTCTTAGGCAGTTGGGACATGCATCTCAATTTGATAGAGTTTGCCTACAATAATAGTTATCAGCGGAGCATTGACATGGCTCCTTATGAGGCCTTATATGGCAGGAATTGCAGATCTCCTTTGTGTTGGTATGAGTCTGGTGAAAATCAGCTTTTGGGTCCTGAGTTAGTACAGTAGACGACAGAGAAGATCAAGGTGATACAACAACAGTTGAAAGCAGCACAGGAAAGATAGAAATCTTATGTAGACAATCACCGATGACCTTTCGAGTTCCAGGTAGGAGACAAAGTGTATCTTAAAGTCTCTCCGTGGAAAGGTGTACTAAGGTTTGGCCGGAAGGGTAAGCTAGCACCGAGGTATATGGGGCCATACCCGGTCATAGCATGTATTGGCAAGGTAGCTTAAGAGTTGGAGCTGCCGCCAGAGTTGCACATATTACATCCAGTGTTCCATGTCAGTATGCTGAAGAAAAGTCACCCAGATTTAGGGACAGTAATACGGCCAGTTGAAGTTGAGCTTGATGAAGATGTAACCAACGAGGAAGGTCCTATGATGATCCTTGAAAAGAGAGTTAAGAAGCTGAAGAGGAAGGACCTGGTTCTTGTAAAGGTCCTTTGGCATCGTCGTGGCGTTGAGGAAGCCAACGGGAGCTTGAGGAAGAGATGAGGAGGAAGTATCCCTCGCTCTTCTCTTTAGATTTTGGGGACAAAATCCCTTTGTAGGGGGTTAGCTTGTAAGGACCCTGACCTCCGTTTAGGGCTTATCCTGTTTTCTTTGCTTAACCCTAATGCTTAGTTGTTTGCTAATCACCTTTAGTGGTGATTAGGGTTTGTTTGTTCCTTGTTGAGAGATGGAGGTGCTACTTGCAATTAACCCAAGTCTAGGGTTTGTGGGCAAGTTTGTCACCTTGTGAGGTGTCCCTCCCTCTCCTTGCTTCCTCTAGTGTTGAGAGGAAGGTTTGGGCTTGTTTCTTGAGTCCCTTTTTGCTAGGTTGAGCTTGTGGGGCTTTGTTGTGTCTTGCCTTTGCTTCTTTAGACCTTGTGTCGGGCAAGAGAGCCCTGTGACGGCCAATGGTGTGTCGCCCAGGATGTGTGTCGCCCAGGGTTGTGTCGGCCATGATGGGGGTGTGTCGGCCATGGCATGGAGGTGTGTCGCCCATGGACCCTTTGACCTTCTTTGACCTCGTTTGTGTCACCACTAGTGGACACTTGGTGCTTGGTGCTTGCATGTGGAAATGGCCTTGGACATGTGTTTAGGGCATGTTAGAGTGGTGGCTTTGCACATGGAAAAGTGTCCCTAGGTGGGCGACACCTTGCTTTGTTCTACCTTGGTTTCTCCACCATCCTCTTCTATATATGCATTTCCTTTCTCTTGTTAAGGATCCCTTTAGTTCCTTAGTCTTCCTCTCCCTTGGTACACGACACCCCTCTTCTTTTGCATTCTTGGTGGCCAATCCTTGCTTTGGAGTCTCCTTCTTCCTCTAGTGGTGGCCGAACACTAGAGTGCCTTGCTCTCCTTCCTTGGCGGTGCTTGGAGCTTGGTGCTATGAGCGTGGAGCTTGCTTGAGGTGGGTTACATAACTCCTAACCCTAACTACACTACCATCATTTATATTCTTATATGTTGTTGTGATCATATCAGCTTTGCGTGTTGCTAGTTGGTTTCTTTCTTAGTTGTTTCTTGTTGGCCAAACCTATGTTCTAGGGTTTCTTGGTGAGCAACACCCCTTTCTCTCCTAGGTCTTGAGGAGTGAGCTTGAGTTCTAGTAATATGGGAAATACTCCTCTCTCGTTTTAGTTGAGAGGTGAGATTGTGTTCTAGTTGCTTGAGAAACACCCTCCTCTCACCATGGACTTGAAATGTGAGCTTTGTAGTGGTTGCGGACCTTGGTTGTGGTTGAACCTTGTGTTGCCCGATTGGTATTAAGAAGCTTGGCAAGACCCCTCTCTCTTGATAGTTGAGAGGTGAGTCATCTTCTTAATCCATTGGGGTTTTGGTACCCTTGTGCTTGAGGTTGGTGGTGACCCTATCGGGCTGCATCTTGGCCGACATGATCTTAGGGGAGGTGTTGCCCGATATCCCTCTTGATCTTGAGCCTCAGACAACACATGTTGTGGCTGTTTTGGGCGTTGCACTTGGTCCCTGCTTTCAGTGTGTCGGGCATCACACCTCGATAAGTAACCTGCCCGATATACTTAGCCTATGTGATGGCTTGATGTCATTGTGCGTTGAGGTGTAGAGCTTGTTAGCTAGTTGTGGTGTTGTGGCGGGCGTCATGCTCCTAGTTGTTGACCTTTGTGTGTCGGGCATCACACAATAGGTCCTTGCTGCCCGATACACCTGACTTGAGAAGGTAGCCCAGTGGTCATCTTACCTTGGTCGATATGGAGCTATGTGGCTAGCTTGGTGCTAGGCGTCACGACATAGTGATGATGCCTGATACCCTGTGTTGCATGACGTTGCGTTGCCCAACACCGAGGTGCATGACGCAATGTTGCACGATACAGCTTGGGAAGGTAGCCCGACACCCTCGTTGGTTGCTTGAACAAGATGAGGCTGTAGTTGTTGGACGATATGAGGAATGCCCTGTCTGTCACACTCCTTGTGAGGGTAGTGGGCACTTATAGTGAGGGTTTTGTTCCTTCCATAAAGCATCTATGCTAGACCTTGTGTATGTATCACATTTAGCTTATAATGGTGACCCCTTGATATGCTTGATAGTAATTGGAGGTAGTAGGTTATATCCATATAACTTGGCATGAACTTACCTGTGTTTATGATCATTTGGAATGATAGGTATAATGTTGAATAAACGATGAGCATATAAGCTGCTTTGTTTAATGTTATGACCTATGTCTATGGTCACAGGCTGAGGCATGAATGTTAAGCATATAATCATCAATGTTGCCCTATGTTGATAATGTAATTCTTCTGATAACCCATGATGATTGTGCATACTAACCATGCGGGTACAGATGCATAGCCAGGTAAAGGGCTATGAGGTATATATATATGCTTATGTAACACCGCTTTGATAATTAACATACATGATGTGTTTAGGTCTGAGGACCTAAGTTTGGCTAAAGTGCCTAAGTTGATAAGAATGCCTTGAGAGGTAGTAACACTACGTGATGAGGGATTGAGATCCCATGGCAATGTGATCCTTGAGATGGATCTAAATGATTGCTAAGAGGCCAAGCAGTAACGTGTAATGTTGGATCCTTGTGATGGATCAGGATGATGTTGATTACAATAAAAGCATAATATTGAGTTTCATGTTGTTTATTCTTGTTATAGTTGCATGTTATACAACTTGGTTGAATCTTGAAATCCCTTTAAAATACATTAAATAATCACAGTGGAACATATCATGTAGTTGCCCTGGCCATAGATCCATCATCGTCAGGAGCTGGTGATGGTGAAACGGGTTCTCCTGCAGGTTAACCCGGAGCGCATATTGTTGAATATGTGAGGTTTCTCCTATCCTAAAGTGAGTAGGTAAGAGTGAAACTTCGGTTGTAGACTCCAGAGTGTGGTTTCAGGCCTGTAGCTCAATATGTTGGAGCATGGTGAACAGGCCCATGGCTTAGAATGTGTGATAAGAACAGCATGAATGCGTTCATGGATCAGAGAACGGTGAATAGGCTTGTGGCTCAATTTCACTAGCACCGATACATGTACCAAGGAGGGCTAGGCAGAGGGTAGCTTGACCCTGTGGCTGAGGCCACTTAAGCATGAGACTGCGGTCCTGCTTTGGTTCTCGTGCACTAACCATGATGTGGGAGGTCGTGGAGTCCGACTCTTCCATTGACCTTGTATGGCACCAACTCTGGGTTTCGCAGCCGTCGGTTGGATCTGAGCGGTACGACTCACTTCCTCAGGGCATAATAAAATGTAATCCAGCTGAACAATATTTATTGCTTAAGGCAAAACATGAAACATTGATTGAGGCCTTGCTTGAGTAGTTGATCTTGCTATACCTTGCAATTGCTTATACGTTCCTTATGTTATGTAGAAAGATCTTATAAATCGTATCTTGTTAATCATGCTCCATAAAGAAATATTTGGTGATATGCCTTCCGTGCATCTGGTAAGCTTGATGTTATGAACAACTTTACTTTATAAACTGCTCTCGTTACATCTTCTATCAGTTATCTGCTGTTGTTGCTCTCATCTTTCTGAAGTTTTGTAGTTTTGGCAGGGAGTTATGTTTCTCGCTAGGACTGTGTGTCTCACCCCGCTGGTTTATAACCTTTTTAGGTGTTCGAGCTAGACGTGGTGGTGGTCATGGAGTTGCGGCCGAGCATCAAGATGAGTAGTAGAAGGCAAGCGATGGACATGCTGATGTTTTGGTCAATTTGTAGTAGAGTCTAGAGTCATCCTTATACTCTCAAGTCCTTGGGAGCATTTTGACGTTGTTTCATGATGTATAGTTGTTGATGCTTTGTATATCTTGGTGTCGGCCGGATGTTGGCCGTTTTGTATGTATAAATAGGTGATGAACACAGGTGATGATAGGACAGCTGAGCTCCTAAGCTGTGGACACACATCAAGACTTGTAAATGTTTATATAATCTATTTACTACAGGAGAAGGAGCTGAATGTAATAGTTTCTTAGTTTATCCGCTTTTCGAAATCGGTTTTAATTAACCCGTGTTTTGGTAATCTGTGGTTTATGGTATTTTCCGCACATTTTCACGTAACACCTCACTGCCTGTGTGATAGTGGGATGTGTTGCCACAAGTTTTGGTATGAGAGCCCTAGGTCTGTTGAGTCTACAGGGTTTAGGACTAGGTTGTGTCTGTTTCTGTGAGTTTTCCAGATTTTCTTACAATCATCTTCTGCCCTCAGCGGAAGAAAAGCCAAGATGTCTGGAAACCATGAAGAACATGTTGCTGAGAATAGCGATGCTGCATCAGTTGATGGAGCTATAGGATAGGCACATGAAGATCAGGTGCCTGAGGTCCCCCAACCTGACCCAGCCATTCTTGAACACCCTGCCTATCAACAATTTATGGGGCAGATAATGGTTACGATGAATCTCAGGGTAGAGAGATTGCCAGTGCCTCCACCGAGAGAACAGGCTCCCCATGGTGAAACATCAGGTATTGGGAAGACCTTTGAGCGGCTTCACCGAGTCGGAGCTTCAGATTATGCTGGAACGGATGATCCAGCAGATGCAGATATGTAGCTGACAAGTCTTGAGAAGGCTTTTCAGATCCTCGACATCCCTGAAGCAGACAAAGTAAAGCAAACTGTCTACCTTCTGAAGGGTAGTGCTGGTCACTAGTGGACCATCGAGGAGGAGAAGCGACCTGGTGAGGTGATTGGTTGGGAGATTTTCCGGCGTGAGTTCGTCAGCAAATACTTTTTGAAGATGTATCTGGATGAGAAGATCAGTTAGTTTGAGCACTTGTGCCAAGGAATGATGAACATCACCGCGTATGAAGCCAAGTTCATGGATCTGTTGAGGTTTTATCCTCACATGGCAGCAACAGATGAAGAGCGGATCAGATGTTTTGAGAAAGGTCTGAGTGCTGAGCTGACAACACCTATTTCTGCATTGGAGAACTGAGAGCGATTTGCTACATTTGTGGAATCTGTCCGAAGGATCGAACGATTAGTTAGGGAGAGAAGAGAATCCATGTCTAAGAAATGGCCTGCTTAGTTCCAGGGACAGATATGGGGTGGCTTCAAGAAGCCAAAGTTTTCAGCACCTTCGGTGATGAGAAGTTCCAGTGTACCGTCGTAGTGGTCTCTGAGTAAGGGAAGAGGATATGTTCCTTCACCGTCAAAGGCACATAGTACAACTTCAGTGGTAGCGACAGGGCCATCTAGGCCACGGTTCAAAGATAGGGTATGCCATCTGTGTGGTCAGACTGGGAATTTCAAGTTAAATTGCCTGAGTAGAGAGGTTGAAGTGACGCAACAACTGAGGCAGATCCACAAAGGTCAGATAGACAGAAGCCCAGTAGTAGTAGAGGGTGAGGACGCGGTCAAGCATTGCAAGTGAGATCGTCTGCTCAAGGAAGTAGAGGACGTGGACAGCAAGCAACGACTCGATTCTATGCTATGAGTCAGCCGGAGGCGATAGTCAACCCGCGAGTAGTGACATGTCAGATGGAGTTATTTAATTTGGATATGTCTTCTTCTTGCTTTATATATGTTCTAGTGGACCCGGTTGCTACACACTCTTTTATCACCTATAGTCTGCTTGAAAACAATCGTTTACCTGTCAGTTGTAAGAAGGATAGCTTATTGTTAGAAACCCCTCTTGATGGTTCCTTGATGCTATGAGAAGAGTGGCCATCTTGTGTTTTATCTTTTTCGGGACATCACATACAAGTGGATCTTATACCACTTGATATGCATGGTCTTGATGTTATCCTTGGGATGGATACCTTGGAGAGGTATAAGGTTGTTTTGGACTGTGGTTCCAAGCAGGCAGTGTTTGATGATAATGGAGAGAAGTGGATCTTCCAAGGAGATAGGAAGATTCTTCTGACATGTCTAGTATCCGCCATGGTGGCAGAGAAGTTGCTACGACAAGGATGTGAGGTGTTCTTAGCTCACGATGTGGATACCAAGGCGAAATGTCCTAGCCTTGAAGAGGTGTTGGTTGTCTGAGAGTTTGCGGATGTGTTTCCTGATGAGTTCCCTGGTGTTCCTCCACCCCGAGAGATTAATTTTGAGATCAATCTGGTTCCAGGAATGCAACCAATGGCATAGACATCTTATAGGATGGCTCTAGTGGAGATGGCAGAGCTTAAGAAGCAGTTGCAAGAATTGTTGGAGAAAGGTTTCATCCGACCGAGTACGTCGCCTTGGGGTGCTCCAGTGTTGTTCGTTAAGAAGAAGGACGGGTCGATGCAGTTATGTATATATTACCGACAGTTGAACAAGGTCATGATCAAGAACAAGTACCCGTTACTGAGGATAGATGATGTGTTCGATTAGTTGCATGGTGCTACAGTGTTTTCAAAGATCGATCTACGGTCTGGATATCATCATCAAGGAGGATGACATACCAAAGTCAGCTTTTAGAATGAGGTATGGTCATTTTGAGTTCGTGGTTATGTCGTTTGGGCTAACCAATGCACCTGCTGCTTTCATGGATTTGATGAACAGAGTGTTCCGTCCGTTTCTAGATCAGTTTGTTGTAGTCTTTATAGATGACATCTTGATCTATAGTCAGGACAAGCAAGAGCATGAGCAACATCTTCGACTAGCGTTGACTCTTCTACGCCAACATCAGTTGTATGCCAAGTTCAGTAAGTGTGAATTCTGATTGAAAGAAGTAACCTTTTTGGGTCATGTGATATCTATTAAAGGAGTCAAAATGGACCCGAAGAAGGTGGAATCCATTGCAGAGTGGGAACAGCTGAAGACGCCGATAGAAGTTCGTAGTTTCCTGGGTTTGGCAGGATACTACCAGAGGTTTATCAAGGACTTCAGTGCGATTGCGTTGCCGATGATGAAGTTGACTAGGAAGGATGTACCTTTTATCTGGGATGATCGTTGTCAGCAAGCTTTCTAAAGTTTGAAGGAAAAGTTGAATAGTGCTCCAGTGTTAGTGCTGCCAGAGCCTGGAAAGGGTTACGTTGTTTTCTGTGATGCTTCCAAGAAAGGTTTAGGTTGTGTGCTGATGTAGGAAGATAATGTGGTTTCTTTTGCTTCGCGACAACTTAAGAAACACGAGGAGAACTATCCAACTCATGATTTGGAGTTGGCAGTAGTGGTTCATGTGTTAAAGATTGGAGACACTATCTTTATGGGTAGGTGTGTCAGATCTTTACGGATCATAAGAATCTGACGTACATCTTTTTGCAGCATGAGTTAAACATGCAACAACATCGATGGATGGAGTTAATCAATGATTTCGACTGCACCATCGAGTATTATCCTGGAAAGGCGAATGTGGTAGCTGATGCGCTTAGCCGAAAGTCTTCTTCTCTCTCAAAGAAGGAATAGTTGAGTTCCCTCGTATGCCATAGACATGATATGCTTATTTCCTTGCGGCAGATGAATGTGCATATGGAAGTTTCCTTGTTAGCTGGACTTTTAGCACATATGCAAGTCAAGCCTACGCTGAGACAATAGATCAAAGATGCAAAGCAAACAGATGATACAGTATAGTTGATCAGATTAGAGTTCAGCAGTGAAAAGCGTGATGGGTTCCATGAGTTTGAGGATGGACTAGTTTGCTATCGCGATAGGATGGTGGTCCCCGATGCTGATGATCTGAGGAAGTCAGTGCTCGAGGAAGCACACGCATCGATGTATGCTATGCATCCAGGAGTCACCAAGATGTATCATAGTCTGAAGGACTTGTATTGGTGGCCCGGATTGAAGAAAGATGTAGCTAAGTTTGTGGCATGATGTGATATATGTCAGAAAGTCAAGGCTGAGCATCAAAAGCTGGTAGGTACATTGCAACCCTTGTCGATACCACAGTGGAAATGGGATCATATAACCATGGATTTCATAGTTGGTCTGCCCAGGACAACTAAGAACCATGATTCCATTTGGGTAATAGTGGACAGATTGACAAAGTCTGCCCATTTCATACAAGTGAAGACAACATATACAGCCGAGAAGCTCGCTCGAGTATATATGGATGAGATAGTATGTTTGCACGGTGTGCCATCAACAATAGTTTCTGACAGAGGTCCTCAGTTCGCGAGTCATTTCTGGGAACAGTTGCACCAAGCATTGGGAACACAGTTGAGGTTCAGTACCGCCTTCCACCCGTAGATAGATGGACAGTCTAAGAGGACTATTCAAACTTTGGAGAATCTCCTTCGAGCTTGTGTTTTGCAGTTCTTAGGTAGTTGGGACATGCATCTCAGTTTGATAGAGTTCTCCTACAACAATAGTTATCAACGGAGCATTTACATGGCTCCTTATGAGGCCTTATATGGCAGGAAGTGCAGATCTCCTTTGTGTTGGTATGAGTCTGGTGAATATCAGCTTTTGGGTCCTGAGTTAGTACAACAGACGATAGAGAAGATCAAGGTGATACAATAACAGTTGAAAGCAGCACAGGACAGACAGAAATCTTATGTAGACAATCGCCGACGACCTTTGGAGTTCCAGGTAGGAGACAAAGTGTATCTTAAAGTATCGCTGTGGAAAGGTGTGCTAAGGTTTGGCCAGAAGGGTAAGCTAGCACCCAGGTATATGGGGCCATACCTTGTCATAGAACGTATTGGCAAGGTAGCTTACGAGTTGGAGCTGTGCCAGAGTTGCACATATTACATCTAGTGTTCCATGTCAGTATGCCGAAGAAAATTCACCCAGATTCAGGGACAGTAATACAGCCAGTTGAAGTTGAGCTTGATGAAGATGTAACCTATGAGGAAGGTCCTGTGATGATCCTTGACAAGAGAGTTAAGAAGCTCAAGAGGAAGGACTTGGTTCTTGTAAAGGTCCTTTGGCATCATCGTGGCGTTGAGGAAGCCACATGGGAGCTTGAGGAAGAGATGAGGAGGAAGTATCCCTCACTCTTCTCTTCGGATTTTGGGGACGAAATCCCTTTGTAGGGGGTTAGCTTGTAAGGACCCTGACCACCGTTTAGGGCTTATCCTGTTTGCTTTGCTTAACCCTAATGCTTAGTTGCTTGCTAATCACCTTTAGTGGTGATTAGGGTTTATTTGTGCCTTGTTGAGAGATGAAGGTGCTACTTGCAATTAACCCAAGTCTAGGATTTGTGGGCAAGTTTGTCACCTTGTGAGGTGTCCCTCCCTCTCCTTGATTCCTCTAGTGTTGATAGGAAGGTTTGGGCACATTGCTTGAGTCCCTTTGGGCTAGGTTGAGCTTGTTGGGCTTTGTTGTGCCTTGCCTTTGCTTCTTTGGACCTTGTGTCGGGCAAGATAGCCCTGTGACGGCCAGTGGTGTGTCACCCAGGATGTGTGTTTCCCTGGTGGTGTGTCGCCCAGGGTTGTGTCAACCATGATGGGGGTGTTTCGGCCATGGCATGGAGGTGTGTCGCCCATGGACCCTTTGACCTTCTTTGACCTCGTTTTTGTCACCACTAGTGGACACTTGGTGCCTGGTGCTTGCATGTGGCAATGGCCTTGGACATGTGTTTAGGGCATGTTAGAGTGGTGGCTTTGCACATGGACAAGTGTCCCTAGGTGGGTGACACCTTGCTTTGTTCTACCTTGGTTTCTCCTCCATCCTCTTCTATATATGTGTTTCATTTCCCTTGCTAAGGATCCCTTTAGTTCCTTAGTCTTCCTCTCCCTTGGTGCACGACACCCCTCTTTTTTTGCAAGCTTGGTGGTCGATCCTTTCTTTGGAGTCTCCTTCTACCTCTAGTGGTGGCCGAACCCTAGAGTGCCTTGCTCTCCTTCTTTGGTGGTGCTTGGAGCTTGGTGCTAGGAGCATGGAGCTTGCTTAAGGCGGGTTACATAACTCCTAACCCTAACTACACTACCATCTTTAATATTCTTATATGTTGCTATGATCATATCAGCTATGTGTGTTGCTAGTTGGTTTCTTGCTTAGTTGTTTCTTGTTGGTCGAACCTATGTTCTAGGGTTTCTTGGTGAGAAACACCCCTTTCTCTCCTAGGTCTTGAGGAGTGAGCTTGAGTTCTAGTAATATGGGCAATACTCCTCTCTCATTTTAGTTGAGAGGTGAGCTTGTGTTCTAGTTGCTTGAGAAACACCCTCCTCTCACCATGGACTTGAAAGGTGAGCTTTGTAGTAGTTGCAGACCTTGGTTGTGGTTGAACCTTGTGTTGCCCTATTGGTGTTAGGAAGCTTGGCAAGACCCCTCTCTCTTGATAGTTGAGAGGTGAGTCATCTTCTTAATCCATTAGGGTTTTGGTACCCTTGTCCTTGAGGTTAGTGGTGACCCTGTCGGGCTGCATCTTGGCCAACATGATCTTATGGGAGGTGCTGCCTGATATCCCTCTTGATCTTGAGCCTTGGACGACACATGTTGTGTCTGTGTCAGGCGTTGCACTTGGTCCCTGCTTTGAGTGTGTCGGGCATCACACCTTGATAAGTAACCTACCCGATACACTTAGCCTATGTGATGGCTTCATGTCATTGTGCGTTGAGGTATGGAGCTTGTTAGCTAGTTGTGGTGTTGTGTCAGGCATCATGCTCCTGGTTGTTGACCTTTGTGTGTCAGGCGTCACACAATAGGTCCTTGCTACCCGATACACCTGACCTGAGGAGGTAGCCCAGTGGTCGTCTTACCTTGGTCAATATGGAGCTATGTGGCTAGCTCGGTGCTAGGCGTCACGACATAGTGACAATGCCCAATAACCTGTGTTGCATGACGCTGTGTTGCCCAACACCGAGGTGCACGATGCAATGTTGCACGATACAGCTTGGGAAGGTATTCTGACACCCTCGCTGGTTGCTTGACCAAGATGAGGCTGAAGTGGTTGGACAATATAAGGAATGCCATGTCCGTCACACTCCTTGTAAGGGTAGTGGGAACTTATAGTGAGGGTCTTGTTCCTTCCATAAAGCATCTATGCTACACCTTGTGTATGTATCACATTTATCTTATAATGGTGACCCCTTGATATGCTTGATAGTAATTGGAGTTAGTAGCTTATATCCATATAACTTGGCATGACCTTACCTGTGTTTATGATCATCTGGAATGATAGGTATAATGTTGAATAAACGATGATCATATAAGCTACTTTGTTTAATGTTATGACCTATGTCTATGGTCACAGGCTGAGGCATGAATGTTAAGCATATAATCATCAATGTTGCCCTATGTTGATAATATAATTCTTCTGATAACCCATGATGATTGTGCATACTAACCATGCAGGTACAGATGCATAGCTAGGTAAAGGGCTATGAGGTATATATATATGCTTATGTAACACCGCTTTGATAATGAGGTAACATACATGATGTGTTTAGGTCTGAGGACCTAAGTTTGGCTAAAATGCCTAAGTTGATAAGAATGCCTTGAGAGGCGGTAACACTACGTGATGAGGGATTGAGATCCCATGGTAATGTGATGATCCTTGAGATGGATCTAGATGATTGGGAAGAGGCCAAGCTGTAACATGTAAGGTTGGATCCTTGTGATGGATCAGGATGATGTTGATTACAATAAAAGCATAATATTGAGTTTCATGTTGTTTATTCTTGTTATAGTTGCATGTTATACAACTTGGCTGAATCTTGCAATCCACTTAAAATACATTAAATAATCACAGTTGAACATATCATGTAATTGCCCTGGCAATAGATCCATCATTGTCAGGAGCTGGTGATGGTGAAACGGGTTCTCCTGCGGGTTAACTCGGAGCGCATATTGTTGAATATGCGAGGTTTCTCCTAGCCTAAAGTGAGGAGGTAAGAGTGCAACTTCGGTTGTAGACTCCAGAGTGCAGTTTTAGGATCGTAGCTCAATATGTTGGAGCATGGTGAAGATGTCCATGGCTCGGAATGTGTGATAAGAAGAGCATGAATGTGTTCATGTCTCAGAGCACGGTGAACAGGCCCATGGATCAATTTCAGTAGCGCTGATACTTGTACCAAGGTGGGCTAGGTAGAGGGTAGCCTGACCCTATGGCTGAGGCCACTTAAGCACGAGACTGTGGTCCTGCTTTGGTTCTCGTGCAATGACCACGAGGTGGGAGGTTGTGGAGTCCAGCTCTTCCATTGACCTTGTATGGCACCGGCTCCGGGTTTCGCAGCCGTCGGTTGGATCTGAGCGGTATGGCTCACTTCCTCAGGGCATAATAAAATGTAATCCAGTCGAACAGTCTTTATTGCTTAAGGCAAAACACAAAACATTGATTGAGGCCTTGCTTGAGTAGTTGATCTTGCTATACCTTGCAGTTGCTTATACGTTCCTTATGTTATGTAGTAAGATCTTATAAATATTATCTTGTTAATCATCTTCAATAAAGAAATATTTGGTGATATTCCTTCCGTACATCTGGTAATCTTGATGGTATGAACAACTTTACTTTATAAACTGCTCTCGTTATATCTTCTATCAGTTATCTGTTGTTGTTGCTCTCATCTTTCTGAAGTTTTGTAGTTTTGGCGGGGAGTTATGTTTCTCGCTGGGACTGTGTCTCACCCCGCTGGATTATAACCGTTTTAGGTGTTCGAGCTACACGTGGTGGTGGTTGTGGAGTTGCGTCCGAGAAGTAAGACGAGCAGTAGAAGGGAATCGATGGACATGCTGCTGTTTTGGTCGTTTTGTAGTAGACTCTAGAGTCATCCCTGTACTCTCAGGTCCTTGGGAGCGTTTTTGTTATGACCCACGTTTCGTTTTACCAGTAAGTACCTTGGTTAGTGCATAATTGAGCTAGTTATGTTGAGATGAGTACTTGCTTTTGTTAATAGTGTTTTGAGCTTTGAGCTAGTGTTAATGTATCATTAGCCTGTTTTCTTGTCCTGAGGTTGAGGACAAGTTTGTGCTTAATCCGTTGCCGAAGAAATCATGTGAAACCGACCTACGAGTAAAAAGATATGGACTTTTTGGTGTTCAGGGACCTATGTGTAATTTTGGAAAGTTTCTGGGTAATTTATGTTCGGCCCCCTGGGCGCCCTGCCTTATCCTTTCCCTTGGTTTTCCTTTATCTCTTCCTTAGCCGACTAAGGAATGAACGAAGGGTTCATTCCTCCGTTAGCCGCTGGACGAGAAACAGAGAGGGAGAAAGGGAGCGAGCAAGAGAGGGAAAGCCGGGCGATCTAGCCGTTCTCCGTCGTTTTCCTTCGATTCCCCATCTTCCCCAGCCAAAGCAACCGCTGCACCCTTCTCCTTCTTCCTCGTGTTCTTCTTCCTCCTGCAGCCGTGAAGAAGACGACCTAGGAGGTGGTCTAGGGAGCGAACGGCGCCTCCTTCTTGGTTCTTTCTTCTTGCCAAGTGCTTGCTAGGTCATTCCGGAGCTATAGGAGCGATTCGGGTAAGAATCGTCCACCGAATCGACCCCAATCTTCTCTTTCTTTTCTGTAATTTCCACCCCTGCGCAGGTTGCATGGCGTGCAACTCCGTTTTGCACGGCGTGCAACATTGCAGATAACTGATATAGGGGAAAAATCCGTTTCTGCGCAGGTGCACGGCGTGCAAAGTCAATTTGCACGGCGTGCAAAGTTGTAGATAGCGGAACGAGTTTCAGCCCAGGTGCACGGCGCGCAAATCAGTTTGCACGGCGTGCAGGTCAGTTTGCACGGCGTGCAAGTCAGTTTGCACGGCGTGCAAAGGTGCAGAAAAGCAGATCAGAAGTGCACTGAAGGTGCACGGCGTGCACGTTGCTGTAAAGGGCAGAATTAGGCGTGTTTGTGGACGTTTTTCGGTGTATACGAACACACCGAAGTGGGTGAGTAATAGTTCATTTAGAAATCATTATTTAACTCATTTTAAATACTTATTTTCTTCAGTATCAGTTAATATGATTCCTGAACAGTGTAGCATGTACTTCAGTATGATAAGTTCAGTGGAACTTGAATTGCGTGATGTAAATGATGAAAAAGAGGAAATTCTATGTCTTACAGTTGCTATATGATATTTCTGTTTAAATGTTTATTTGTTAATCAGGTATAGACCTAGATGCCCTAACACCGTAGAACCCCTAAATGAAGGTCTGTTTCTTAGGGGTGAAACTCGTGTCCAACATCAACCGGTTGAGTAATTCTGGTGGCACGAGGAGAGAAAGAAAGGCAGTGTCTAACAACAATCGTGCGTGTGTCACGATGGCACTGGGGAAAAGAAATAGAAAACTTGGTTATCTAACATCATTCGTGCGTGTGTCACGAAGGTAACCCTGTGACTCTCCGCCGGTGTACTCCGGTTAAAGGAGGAGTCGGGAGCACACGTGGTTGTGCATTGAGGCCGTAGAGCCTATGTTCTGGCCGGAGAGCTAGGGGTCCTGTAGCAGAGCAGGGCTGGCGTCAGACTTAGCATTTCCCGGGTGTGTCGCTAAGTCTTGTACGGTGGGACCGTAGCATGGACTTGTTGTGGATCTTTATATGCAGAGTACACTGCATATATTTAGGGCATAATAATAAAATGGATAAATAATTGAGTAGGTTCACAGTAAATTTATATAACTGTTTATTTACCTGAAATACCTGTTAATGCTTAGAAGTGTGGTTATTGTCTGTATATTTGTTATGCTAATAGAACTGCCCTGCTTGAACTGTATATTTGTTTATTTCAGTTTATAAACCTGACGAGTTGTTTAGTGATAGCTAAGTGAAATGTTATTCACTGAGCGAGTAGGCTCATACCTCTACTCAAAACATTTTTAGGTCAGCAACATCATCAAGGATCAGAAGGATCGTTTCATCCTAACGCTTAGTTGATAAAAGGTTTGTAGTTAGTCTAGTTAGAGGTCTCTTAGTCCATTCCCCTCGATCCTCGGGACAAGGTGTGAGTGAGAGAGAGAATGTGTATACAGATGTAAATTAATGTTATGCTTTCTTTATGTTGATCAATGTATTATGCCGTAAACCTTGCTTGTATCTCTATCAGTGTAACTGAGAAGTTTCTGCAGTTTGTTTAGTTCTTGTTTACAGCTTAAACTTGATTATCAATTAAATACCTTGGACTGTTTTAACAAGTGATGAATGGTTGGTTATGCGTTAATCCCACCTGTCGTGCCTTAATCTCGTGGTCTGTGTTTAATGTGAGATTGGGGCGCGACAACTCTTGGTATCAGAGCTTAGGTTGAGTACATAGTTACTCAGAGTCCAAGTCAGGGGACGATAAGAGACCAATAGGATTAAGGTTTAGGTGTCTTTCTTCTATCTGTAGTTTTCTAACAGGAAATATTTTGTTATATCATTGCAGATGGCAGGAAGAGGCTTTGATCGTGATGATCAGGCCGAGAGCCATGTTGGCCCTGATCCTTTGTACTTGGGTCCAGGTGGTGGTGACCACGTGGATGAAGCATCCCGGATGTACAGGATGTTTCTGGAAACCAAGGAAAAGTACAAGGCTGATAGGCGAGTTTCTTCTTCTACCAGCAGTAAAGATCTGATGCGATCTTATGAGCTTGTGAAGAAGCTTGGTGGCACAGAGTTTAGTGGCACTACAGATCCAGCAGAGGCTGATGAATGGTTTAGACAGATAGAGAAGGTCTTTCGTCTGATGGAGCTTTCAGAAGAGAAGAAGATCAATCATGCGGTCTACCTTTTGACAGGCGATGCAGAGTTGTGGTGGCGTGGTGTGGAAGAAAAGAGGAGAGGTACAGATCTTTCCTGGCAGGATTTCTCTGAGGAGTTTCATCTCAAATTCTATCCACCCACTTTTCTTAATGAGAAAATCAGGCAGTTACAGAATATCAAGCAGGGGAACATGACAGTTACTGAGTATGAAGCGATTTTCACACGGTTGGCAAACTTCTGTCCACAGCTTGTTCCTGATAACATAGAGAGATGTAGAAGGTTTCAGGAAGGACTAAGGCCAGAGATTCGGCATACAGTTTCTGCTACTAGTAGGAGGAACAGAGAGAACTTTGGTGAGTTTGTCGAGGCCGCTAGACAGGTAGAAGAATCTGTGAATGCTGATAAGGTGCCTGAGTCTAAGAAAAGATCTGCAGATTTCAGTAGAGGACAGTCCAGTAGCGGATATAGAGGTGGAGGTAGAGGGTTCTTTTCTAAACTCGGACGTGGTTTTGGTTGTTTCGGCAGGCAGAGATCTGAGGATGTCACTACTTCTAGAGGCAGAGGAGGATACAACCCAGGAAGATGGGGCAGTGCTGATAGTGGACAGTCTTCTGGGTCGTCAATGTCAGTGACAGGTCCTCAGAGGCAAGAGATACCATCATGTGACAAATGCGGAAGGCCACATACTGGTCAGTGTTGGGGTGCAAATCCTCGAGGTTGTTTTATCTGTGGACAAGTAGGAAATTTCAAAAAGGAATGTCCTCAGCTTCGACAAACAGCATCGCAAGCTTTCCAACCTCAATACCATGATGTTCCAAGTTCTTCTGTGGCTTTTGGATCTAGAGATGGTGGAGTATCTAGTGGCAGGAGTGGTCAGAGAGGACAGCGTGGCAGAGGGAGAGCTTCAGCACGTTTCTTTTCCTTGACACCTCAGGAAGGTATAATTTCTTCACAAATTGTTACAGGAGAGATGCTTTTGTTTAATAGTATACCAGTTTCAGTTTTGATAGATCCGGGAGCTACTCATTCTTTTATACGACGCTCTTTAGTTGATGAACTAAATCTGTTAACTCAGGAGTTGGCAGATGAGTTAGTGTTGAGGGTTCCACTAGGTAGACCAACAGTTTTATCTGAGTTTTGTCCCGGATGCTTGTTATCTTTTGGAGGTTACACCTTTGCTGCTAATCTCATACCTTTGGATGTAAATATCTTTCAAGTCATCTTGGGTATGGATTGTCTTGAGACATATCGAGTGCAACTCGATTGTTGGAAGAAGGAAGCTACCTTTCAACTAGGGGAATTTTCTTGTGTCTTTACTGGAGACAAGAAAGTTCTGCCTACATGCATAATATCAGCTGCTGTAGCTGATAAGATGTTACAGAAAGGATGTGAAGCGTTCCTTGCTCATGTGATTGACACCAGAGCAGAGAAGAGCACCGCCAGTGTTTATGATGTGCCCGTGGTTTGTGAGTTTTCTGATGTTTTTCCAGAAGATTTGCCAGGCCTACCTCCTGTCAGAGACTTGGATTTTGAAATTCAGGTATATCCAGGTAGTCATCCAGTAGCAATGCCAGCCTACAGAATGGCACCTGCAGAGTTGAAAGAACTCAAGGTGCAGTTGCAGGAGTTGCTAGATAAGGGTTTCATTAGACCCAGTTCTTCACCATGGGGTGCTCCAGTCCTGTTTGTTAAGAAAAAGGATGGTACCATGTGTCTCTGTATAGATTATAGGCAACTGAACAAGATCACTATAAAGAACAAGTATCCATTGCCGAGAATAGATGATCTGTTTGATCAGTTGCGTGGAGCGACGATCTTCTCTAAAATTGATTTGAGATCTGGATATCATCAGCTTAGGATAAAGGCTTCTGATATTCCTAAAACAGCTTTCAGAACAAGGTATGGGCATTATGAGTTTTTGGTCATGTCGTTTGGGTTGACCAATGCCCCAGCAGCCTTTATGGATATGATGAACCGGATTTTTAAACCGTTCCTAGATCAGTTTATTGTAGTCTTTATAGATGATATTCTGATCTATTCCAGAGACGATGAACAGCACGAGCAACACCTGAGAGTAGTGTTGCAGTTGTTGAGACAACATCAGTTGTTTGCTAAATTTAGCAAATGTGAGTTCTGGTTGGCTGAGGTAGCATTTCTTGGACATGTTATCTCGAGAAATGGAGTTAGTGTGGATGCTAAGAAAGTTGAGTCTGTGCTTCAGTGGGAACAGCCTACGACTCCTACTGAGATTAGAAGTTTCTTGGGTTTGGCAGGTTATTATAGAAGGTTTATAAAGGACTTCAGTGCGATAGCCTCACCATTGACACGCTTGACTAGGAAGGATGCACCGTTTGTTTGGTCTGATAACTGTGAGAGAAGTTTTTAGATTTTGAAGAAAAGGTTGACTTCAGCACCAGTGTTGGTTTTACCTGAAGCAGAAAAAGGCTATACAGTGTTATGTGATGCTTCCAGGAGAGGTTTGGGTTGTGTACTGATGCAAGAAGGCAAAGTTGTGGCTTACGCATCTAGACAGCTTAAGAAGAACGAAGAGAATTACCCTGTTCATGATTTGGAATTAGCTGCTATAGTTCATGCTCTTAAGACATGGCGTCACTACCTGTATGGTGAGACATGTCAGGTGTTTACAGACCATAAGAGCCTGAAGTATATTTTCACTCAAAAAGATTTGAATTTGAGACAGTGCAGATGGCTTGAGCTGATTAAAGACTATGATGTGACAATCGATTACCATCCTGGTAAGGCAAATGTTGTAGCTGATGCCTTGAGTAGAAAGTCAAGTTCAACAGCAAATGCATTTTCTATGGCATGTTTCAAGAGAGACTTGCTTGTAGATATGCGAAGGTTGAACTTAGACTTGGATGTGACTAGACAAAGTGGGTTGATTGCTCAGATGCAAGTCAGACCTACTTTCTATAATCAAATTAAGGAATTACAGCAGAGTGATGATGAGTTGTGGCAAATCATGCAGGATATGTCAGAAGGCAAGAGAGCAGAGTTCAGGTTTTCTGATGAAGGCATGTTGTATCTTCATGACAGGTTGTGTGTACCTGGAAACAGTGAGCTGAAAGAGCATATTCTTGAGGAAGCGCATACTTCTATGTATGCTATGCATCCAGGTAACACAAAGATGTACAGGAATCTCAAAGAGTTGTACTGGTGGTCTGGCATGAAAAAGGATGTGGCTGAATACGTGGCTAGGTGCGGGGTGTGTCAGCAGGTTAAGGCTGAACATCAGAAACTTGCTGGTATTTTACAGTCACGTCCTATACCAGTATGGAAATGGGAACATATCACGATGGACTTTGTGGTAGGATTACCCAGAACGCCTAAGGGTTCGGACTCGATATGGGTGATTGTGGATAGACTAACTAAGTCTGCTCACTTTCTTCCTATCAAGTCAACCTTTGACGTTTCTAAGCTCGCTAAAGTTTATGTGGATGAGGTAATCAGGTTGCATGGGATTCCAGTTTCTATTATTTCTGACAGAGATCCAAAGTTTACATCTAGATTCTGGAATCAGTTACATCATGCGTTGGGCACAAAGCTGAAGTTCAGTACAGCGTTTCACCCACAGACAGATGGTCAATCTGAGAGGACCATTCAGACCCTAGAAGACATGCTGAGAGCATGCGTGCTACAGTTCAGAGGTAACTGGGAAGAACACTTAAGCCTAATGGAGTTTGCATATAATAATAGTTACCATTCTAGTCTTGGAATGGCTCCATATGAAGCTCTTTATGGCAGGAAGTGTAGATCGCCAGTTTGTTGGTATGAGGTGGGTGAGAAAGAAATTCTTGGACCTGAGCTAGTTGATGTAACTACAGAGAAGATATCTGTGATCAGGGATCAGTTGAAAGCTGCTCAGGATAGACAGAAAAGTTATGCAGAAAGACGACGTCGACCTCTTGAGTTTGAGGTTGGTGACGAGGTTTACTTGAAGGTTTCACCGTGGAAGGGAGTGCTGAGGTTTGGCAAGAGGGGTAAGTTGACCCCTAGGTATATGGGTCCATATCCTATTGTTGAGAGGATTGGACCTGTAGCTTACAGGTTGGATTTGCCGTCTGAGCTGGCAAATCTTCATGATGTCTTCCATGTGTCTATGCTGAAAAAGTGTCATCCCGGTACGGAAGAGATTGTAGATCCAGAACCGGCGCAGCTTAGAACAGATGTGTCCTATGTAGAAGGACCAGTGCAGATAGTTGATCACCGGATCAAAAAGCTTAAGAACCGTGAGTTATCTTTAGTGAAGGTCTTGTGGAGGAATCACAATATAGAGGAAGCTACGTGGGAGCTTGAATCAGAAATGTGTAACAAGTTTCCTTTTCTCTTTTAGGAATTTCGGGATGAAATTCTTATAAGGGAGGGAGATTGTTATGACCCACGTTTCGTTTTACCAGTAAGTACCTTGGTTAGTGCATAATTGAGCTAGTTATGTTGAGATGAGTACTTGCTTTTGTTAATAGTGTTTTGAGCTTTGAGCTAGTGTTAATGTATCATTAGCCTGTTTTCTTGTCCTGAGGTTGAGGACAAGTTTGTGCTTAATCCGTTGCCGAAGAAATCATGTGAAACCGACCTACGAGTAAAAAGATATGGACTTTTTGGTGTTCAGGGACCTATGTGTAATTTTGGAAAGTTTCTGGGTAATTTATGTTCGGCCCCCTGGGCGCCCTGCCTTATCCTTTCCCTTGGTTTTCCTTTATCTCTTCCTTAGCCGACTAAGGAATGAACGAAGGGTTCATTCCTCCGTTAGCCGCTGGACGAGAAACAGAGAGGGAGAAAGGGAGCGAGCAAGAGAGGGAAAGTCGGGCGATCTAGCCGTTCTCCGCCGTTTTCCTTCGATTCCCCATCTTCCCCAGCCAAAGCAACCGCTACACCCTTCTCCTTCTTCCTCGTGTTCTTCTTCCTCCTGCAGCCGTGAAGAAGACGACCTAGGAGGTGGTCTAGGGAGCGAACGGCGCCTCCTTCTTGGTTCTTTCTTCTTGCCAAGTGCTTGCTAGGTCATTCCGGAGCTATAGGAGCGATTCGGGTAAGAATCGTCCACCGAATCGACCCCAATCTTCTCTTTCTTTTCTGCAATTTCCGCCCCTGCGCAGGTTGCACGGCGTGCAACATTGCAGATAACTGATATAGGGGAAAAATCCGTTTCTGCGCAGGTGCACGGCGTGCAAAGTCAGTTTGCACGGCGTGCAAAGTTGCAGATAGCGGAACGAGTTTCAGCCCAGGTGCACGGCGTGCAAATCAGTTTGCACGGCGTGCAGGTCAGTTTGCACGGCGTGCAAAGGTGCAGAAAAGCAGATCAGAAGTGCACTGAAGGTGCACGGCGTGCAGCCTAGGTGCACGGCGTGCACGTTGCTGTAAAGGGCAGAATTAGGCGTGTTTGTGGACGTTTTTCGGTGTATACGAACACACCGAAGTGGGTGAGTAATAGTTCATTTAGAAATCATTATTTAACTCATTTTAAATACTTATTTGCTTCAGTATCAGTTAATATGATTCCTGAACAGTGTAGCATGTACTTCAGTATGATAAGTTCAGTGGAACTTGAATTGCGTGATGTAAATGATGAAAAAGAGGAAATTCTATGTCTTACAGTTGCTATATGATATTTCTGTTTAAATGTTTATTTGTTAATCAGGTATAGACCTAGATGCCCTAACACCGTAGAACCCCTAAATGAAGGTCTGTTTCTTAGGGGTGAAACTCGTGTCCAACATCAACCGGTTGAGTAATTCTGGTGGCACGAGGAGAGAAAGAAAGGCAGTGTCTAACAACAATCGTGCGTGTGTCACGATGGCACTGGGGAAAAGAAAAAGAAAACTTGGTTATCTAACATCATTCGTGCGTGTGTCACGAAGGTAACCCTGTGACTCTCCGCCGGTGTACTCCGGTTAAAGGAGGAGTCGGGAGCACACGTGGTTGTGCATTGAGGCCGTAGAGCCTATGTTCTGGCCGGAGAGCCAGGGGTCCTGTAGCAGAGCAGGGCTGGCGTCAGACTTAGCATTTCCCGGGTGTGTCGCTAAGTCTTGTACGGTGGGACCGTAGCATGGACTTGTTGCGGATCTTTATATGCAGAGTACACTGCATATATTTAGGGCATAATAATAAAATGGATAAATAATTGAGTAGGTTCACAGTAAATTTATATAACTGTTTATTTACCTGAAATACCTGTTAATGCTTAGAAGTGTGGTTATTGTCTGTATATTTGTTATGCTAATAGAACTGCCCTGCTTGAACTGTATATTTGTTTATTTCAGTTTATAAACCTGACGAGTTGTTTAGTGATAGCTAAGTGAAATGTTATTCACTGAGCGAGTAGGCTCATAACTCTACTAAAAACATTTTCAGGTCAGCAACAGCATCAAGGATCAGAAGGATCGTTTCATCCTAACGCTTAGTTGATAAAAGGTTTGTAGTTAGTCTAGTTAGAGGTCTCTTAGTCCATTCCCCTCGATCCTCGGGACAAGGTGTGAGTGAGAGAGAGAATGTGTATACAGATGTAAATTAATGTTATGCTTTCTTTATGTTGATCAATGTATTATGCCGTAAACCTTGCTTGTATCTCTATCAGTGTAACTGAGAAGTTTCTGTAGTTTGTTTAGTTCTTGTTTACATCTTAAACTTGATTATCAATTAAATACCTTGGATTGTTTTAACAAGTGATGAATGGTTGGTTATGCGTTAATCCCACCTGTCGTGCCTTAATCTCGTGGTCTGTGTTTAATGTGAGATTGGGGCGCAAGATGGTCGTGGTATGGAGGGAGTGGTGAAAAGCTAAGTATGGTGGTGGCCTCGGCCGTGGCGGAGTGCCATGGTGTGGTGGGTGAGGCGCACCACAGCTGTGTTGGGTAACACGGTCATTTTGGAGGAGGGATAGGTGATCATGGAGCAGTGCCATAGGCGTTTTGTACTTAGACATCCACGGTCATGGCAGTGAGTCACAGTCATGGCTATTTGGGGGTGACAACCTGATGAAAATCAGAACTTTGGTCATTAATTCCCACGACCGTGGGGAAGGTCCATGGCCGTGGTGTCTTCAATGGCCACGGTCGTGGCAGGTAGCCACGGTCGTGGGATTTTGTGGGAAAACCCTGTTGAAAAGGGCACTTCATTTCTAAAAAATGAACGATGGTGGTGTTGTGGCCACAGCCGTGGTGAGGCTTGCATCAATTGATTTCACTTCAAACTCCATCATTCTTGGATGTCTTTTCTTGGGGATGACTCTTGGCCATTAGAGGTAGGTTGAGGGTGTTGGCTAATTGGACATCTATAAATCTCTTTGTTTTGATTATGACAAACATTTCATTCTTATTAATCTAACGAGCTACTTGAGTGTGAAGGACTAAGATGGATGGCAAAGCAACTAGGGAAAATCCACAAGCTCAATTGTTTATATTTTCATGCAATGTAATCATTGTTGTAAAAACTTGTACAAATATATAATGTACAAGTACTTAGAATTGCATGTAAATCAAGCGTTAGATTTTCCCTAGCCAAACACCATAGTTAGACACGTCATCCCATTTAATTAGAATCACCTTTGCACACTCACACATATAATTAGTGCCTAAATTGAAACCTTGAAACATGATCATTCTCGGTCGACAAACTCCTCGACCGAGACACTCTCGGTCGACAATCTTCTCGACCAAGAAAGATCCAAAGTAGCCGTTAGACACAACAGACAAGTTAGTTGGCAGTTGAAGAAAGACGTTGCAAATCACTTGTTCCAGAGAGCCTGTCGGTCGACAAAAGTTCGACCGAGTAGATGTCTCGGTCAACCATTTGTCGACCAAGATGGTCTCTGACAGCAACTGCAGAATAAATTAATTAGCCGTTGTTAAAACAACAACTTTGTACCTAACGGCTAGTTAAGCACTTAGAAACCCCTAGAAGTTGTCTAGAACGTCCTTAAGCATACTTAGGCCATTCCTATAAATAGGACAAGCCATAGGACACTAGAATTCACTTGTTACACTTGAGAATACACTTGAGCATACTTGAGCAATCTGTTGCAAGCAATTTGAGCACTGTGATCATTTGTCTACATTCTCCTTAGCTCAATCTCGTGTCCTATAGGCTAGATTCTCCTATCCACAGTTTCACACACTTGGCTAGGAGATCTATATGCTTGATCTAGGCATATCAAGCCTTGGGATTAAAGGATAAGTTGTAATTTCCTTTTTCTTTCTTGTTCCTTTTTATCTTTTGTACTCTCCTTGCTACTCCTAGGGTTGGAGGCTGCGGATTGGAGAGGATTGACTTCTCAGGTGGAGAAGGGGACTTCAAGCTACTTTAAGAAGGCTATCGCAAGGGAAGCTACTTCAGAAGGCTGGTGCAACGGGAGTTGGTGCATCTACTTCAAGGGAAGGCTGCTTCAAGGTTGGCGATTACTTCTAGGTGAAGGCTGATTGAAGGGTTTAGGAAAAGAGATTGTATTTTATGTAAATTCCTTGAGAGGTAATAAAATAAATTTCTTTTCAAATCCCGGTTGGGTAAGCAACTGGGTAGTGGATTGACGGCTATAGTATTTGCTATAGTTGGAACCACTCTAAACCTTGTGTCTCCTTGTCCAATATTTTCATTGTGGTTGTTTGAGTTCAATAATTGTTAAATTATCTATAAAACTCTATTCACCCCCCCTCTAGTAGTTTTCAATTGGTATCAGATCAAGGCTTCAAGGAACCCTAACAAGGTCTTGAAGAAATGGGTGATGGAATGCTCAACAACCTCAACATTGAAGGGACTCTTGTTGCTAGGCCGCCGGCATTCAATGGAACAAACTACCAATACTGGAAGAGAAGGATGCAGTTCTACTTCCAAGGCGTCAATTGGGATCTATGGAGAATGGTATCTACTCCTTATGAATTCCCTCAAAATGACTTTGCGGAATGGGATGCAAACACGGTAAAACAGGCCCAAATGAACGCAAAAGCTGTAAGCATTTTATATTGTTCTATTTCTGTAGGAGAATTTAATATAATATCAAATTGTGATACAGCGTATGATATTTGGCATAGATTGTCCATCACTTATGAGGGTACAGCCCAAGTCAAAAATTCCAAAATTAGTCTGCTTAAAACAAAGCTTGAACATTTTCGTATGGATCCAAATGAATCTATTAGTGAAATGTATTCAAAATTCTCTACTATTGTGAATGGTTTAAGTGCCTTAGGAAAACCTGTCCTTGAGGAAGATCAGGTATCAAAAATTCTTCGATCACTTCCTCCAAAGTACAAGCCAAAGGTGACAGCCATTGCAGAAGCAAACGACCTCACTCGCCTCAAAATGGAACAACTCATTGGTAATCTAGAAGCCCATGAAGCAGATCTAGAAGAGGAAGAAAGAAGAGAACGTGAACACCAAAGTGGGAAGAAGAAGGATGTGGCTCTCAAAGCCTCAAAAGTCATCACACAAGAAAGTGAGGAGTCAAGTGAAGAAGAAGAAGAAGAAGCCTTAATCGTCAACGGTAAGAAGTACAAAAGGTTTAAATCTAACAAAATCTCTAGTTCCTCTACTCCCAGGTGCTTTGAATGTGGGAAGAAAGGGCATTTCAAAAATGAATGTCCCAAAGCAAAGAAGGGAAAGAAAAGCTCACATAAGAAGAAAGGAGAAAAAGCCTATAAAGCTGCCTGGGATGAGTCAAGTGACAGTGAAAGCGGAGAAGAGGTGGAATGTCTAATGGCAAGAGAAGAAAATGAAGACTCTCAAGAGGTAAGCCTAGTTGATCTTCCTAAAGAAGAGTTAGTTACTAGTTTACAAGAAACTCATGATAAGTATGTTGATGCCAAGAAGAAACTAAAGAAGGCTATAAAATCAAATAATGAGCTCATTGCCAAATTAGATGAACTTTCTTATGAAAAGAACAACATTGATCTTGAAAATGCATCTTTAAAGACATCTTTAGATGATTGCACTAGAAAGCTACTCAATTTAGAAACCAATGTTGATCTTCTATCAAAAGAAAAGACTGATTTCCTAGCTAAACTACAAGATTATCAAACTCAACCTATCTTGTGCAACCATTCGGACTATGATAATATTGTAAAAGAAAAGTTTTCATTGTTTTCTGATTTAGACCAAGCAAGAAAAGATATACATAAGAAGATGAATGACATTGCTACGTTGTAAAGAGAACTTTATAAGTTAAGAAGAAAAGATATTCTTGATAACATATTGAGAGTTGGTACTGTCTTCAATGGAAGAAAAGGTTTGGGATATGTTCCAAAGAAAAACCAACCCAAAAAGACCCAAACTATGTTTGTACCCAAGAACACAATGACTAGAAAGAGAAATGAAATTGACTCTATTACTTGTCATTTCTGCTTACGTCTTGGACATTATTGTTTTTCATGCCCCTACAAGACTAAGGAGTCCGACTTAGTTTGGATCCCAAAACCCCAAACTTAGAAGAATGGAATATGGTTGAGATATGACCAAATGCTTAATTTTGCTATTTATATTGTCTTATCTCAACAAAAGGTGTTATGCTTATTGTTATTATTTTTTTTCTGCATTGCTGAAACAGAAACTCTGTCGGTCGAAGTATTGTCGACCGAGCTCTGGGTCGGTCGAAGTATTGTCGACCGACTGGATGTCTTTAACAAATCAAAAATTTACAGCACCTATTTCGGTCGAAAATTGGTCAACCGAGAAATTTTCTGTGTTTTTGCTTGTGATACAGTAACTTGCTCGATCGACAAATTGTCGACCGAGACAAATATCGGTCGAACAATTGTCGACCGACTGGTTTTCTGTATCAGAACTTTCATATACATAAGCACTTAAAAAGTTTCTAACCATATCGGACCATCACATGGGTACCAAAATCTACATTCTAATGCAGGAATGGGTAGTTGACAGTGGCTGCTCCAAACATATGACCGGGAACAGGGACGCATTTCAAACTTTTGAAGAAAAGAAAAGTGGAACGGTCACCTTTGGAGACAATGGTAAGGGCAAAATCGTTGGAATAGGTAATGTTGGAACAAATCTCGAAATTAAAAATGTTCTACTTGTTGATGGATTGCATCATAATTTAATAAGTGTAAGTCAACTATGTGATAGTGGTTATGATGTGTTATTTAACAAAACCTGCTGCAAATTATTGATAGAAAACACTACAAATGTCGTTTATGAAGGAAATAGAGTTGGAAATCTTTATATCCTTACACCAAACTCTATGAAATCAGTAGTAGGTAAATGCTTGCTTGCAAATGAAAATACCTTACAACTATGGCATAAAAAGCTGGGACATGCTAGTTCACATGTTATTAAAAAGTTAGTGAAATATGATCTTGTTCTTGGATTACCTGCTTTGTCTTTTGATCAAGTTGAAAACTGTGAACCCTGCACAATGGGAAAGCAAACCAAAACATCTTTTAAATCAAAACATGTACTTAGCACCAGTAGATCCTTAGAATTAATTCATATGGACTTATTTGGACCAATGAGGACACAATCTATTGGTGGTAAACGATACTGTTTTGTTATTGTTGATGATTATAGTAGATATACATGGGTACATTTTATTGCAACTAAAGATGATACTATTCATGTCTTTATGCAATTTTGTTCCAAGATTGAAAATCTTTTACAACATAAAATATGTACCATTAGAAGTGATCATGGTGGCGAATTTGAGAATCATACATTTGAGACCTTTTGTACATCTCAAGGGTATACTCATAATTTTTCTGCTCCACGTACCCCACAACAAAATGGTATAGTTGAACGGAAAAATCGATCCCTACAGGAAATGGCTAGGACCATGATGCTTGAACACAACACACCTAAAACCTTTTGGGCTGAAGCTGTAAACACTGCTTGTTATGTGCTTAATAGAGTAACTATTCACTCTCATTTGAAGAAAACTCCATATGAAATATTACACTCTAAGAAACCTAGAGTTGACTACTTTCATGCTTTTGGCTCCACATGCTACATTTTAAATACCAAAGATGATAAAGACAAGTTTGATTCTAAATCACACAAGGCATTCTTCTTGGGATATTCCACTTCTAGCAAAGCCTTTAGAGTATATAACACTATCTCTAGAAAGGTTAAGGAATCCATTCATGTTTCTTTTCATGAAGAATCGAAGTCTGAAAATCTAGATATCATTGATCTCACTAATCAATTCGAAAATATAACCATTTCCAATGATAGTGAGAAAATTCCTATATCCGATCCCCAAGTTGAAACACAACCTACACCTAGGCTTATCAAGGATCATCCCCAAGAACTAATTATTGGAGATCCAAATGATAAAGTCAAAACTCGGTCTTCCTTCAAAGATGTTGCAAACATGGCTTTTGTTTCTATCGTTGAACCTAAGAAGATATCCGAAGCTCTTAAGGATGATTACTGGATAATAGCCATACAAGAGGAGTTAAATCAATTTACTAAAAATGATGTATGGGATTTAGTTCCTAAACCACAAGATAAAACTATCATAGGAACTAAATGGGTGTTTAGGAATAAGCTCAATGAGGCAGGAGAAGTCATAAGGAATAAAGCTCGGCTAGTAGCACAAGGATATAATCAACAAGAAGGAATAGATTTTGATGAGACATATGCACCCGTAGCCAGACTTGAAGCTATTAGGATGTTACTAGCTATTGCTGCCCATAAAAACATTAAGCTATATCAAATGGATGTCAAAAGTGCATTTCTAAATGGCATCATACACGAAGAAGTTTATGTTGCTCAACCACCTGGCTTTGAAATACCAGAAAAAGGTGACCATGTTTATAAACTTAAAAAGGCACTTTATGGTCTCAAACAAGCTCCTAGGAATTGGTATGAACGACTCAAGACATATCTTTTTGATAATGGTTTTTCTATTGGAAATTCAGATTCTACTTTATTTTTCAAAACATATGCATCTGATTTCCTAGTTGTGCAAATATATGTTGATGACATTATTTTTGGAGCTTCTAATGATTCATTATGCACACAATTCAGTGACATTATGCAAAAAGAATTTGAAATGAGCCTTATGGGTGAACTAACATTCTTTCTTGGTTTTCAAATCAAGCAAACACCTGCAGGAATTTTCATAAGCCAAGAAAAATATACTAAAGAACTTTTAAAACGTTTTGGGATGGATCAATGCAAACATGCTACTACTCCTATGGCTACCTCTATCAAAATTGATAAGGATGAAAATGGGGAACCTATTGATGATTCCTTATATAGAGCCATGATTGGTAGTTTGCTATACTTAACTGCTTCTCGACCGGACATTATGTTTTCCATTGGTCTTTGTGCTCGATTTCAATCCCAACCTATGCAATCTCATTTTCTAGCGGTTAAACGAATTCTTCGATATCTAGCTGGTACTACTTGTTTTGGTTTATGGTATCCAAAAGGACAATCCTTGGATTTTAAAGCATATACTGATGCGGATTATGCTGGTTGTCGACTTGATCGCAAAAGTACTAGTGGTGGCTGTTTCTTATTAGGGAGAGCCTTAGTATCTTGGTTTAGCAAGAAACAAAATACGGTTGCCCTATCTACAACTGAAGCTGAATATATGGCAGCCGGGTCTTGTTGTGCTCAAGTGCTTTATATGCAACAGGTATTAAGCGATTATGGTTTCAATCTTCCCTCTACACCTATTTTTTGTGACAACACGAGCGCCATAAACTTAGCACACAATCCTATTTTACACAGCCGGGCAAAACACATTGAAATCCGTCATCACTTCTTAAGGGATCACATCTCAAAGAATCATGTTTCCCTTCATCATGTTGATACGGAAAATCAATTGGCTGATATTTTTACAAAACCGCTTCCACTAGATCAATTCAACAACATTAGGAAGCAACTGCTTATTACTCCTTTGGAAGATGTTTTCTTTGATATCTACGGTTCTTAAAACGAATACGTTTACTTATTTTATTTTGGCTCTTCAATGGACATCTTTTTCATTAGATTTGACGGGATATCTAATTAAGGGGGAGTTTTTATTAAAAACGGTTATCTTTTTGAAATGACAAAGGGGGAGAGATATATAAAACTATAACTTAGTATTTATGAAAAACTCAATCAATGAGTTTCATAAATATACTCTTGGCTTTACATTGAAAGTTGATATATTCCCAAATGAACTGGATTTCATGTTCCATACTTCATTGGGAATAATAAGCACACATTTTATAAACAAGAGGAAAGATATGAAACTCATATGTTTTATATTTCTTTATTTATATTTTGGAAATGTTTGTCATCTTCAAAAAGGGGGAGATTGTTGGCTAATTGGACATCTATAAATCCCTTTGTTTTGATTATGACAAACATTTCATTCTTATTAATCTAACGAGCTACTTGAGTGTGCAGGACTAAGATGGATGGCAAAGCAACTAGGGAAAATCCACAAGCTCAATTGTTTATATTTTCATGCAATGTAATCATTGTTGTAAAAACTTGTACAAATATATAATGTACAAGTACTTAGAATTGCATGTAAATCAAGCGTTAGATTTTCCCTAGCCAAACACCATAGTTAGACACGTCATCCCATTTAATTAGAATCACCTTTGCACACTCACACATATAATTAGTGCCTAAATTGAAACCTTGAAACAGGATCATTCTCGGTCGACAAACTCCTCGACCGAGACACTCTCGGTCGACAATCTTCTCGACCGAGAAAGATCCAAAGTAGTCGTTAGACACAATAGACAAGTTAGTTGGTAGTTGAAGAAAGACGTTGCAAATCACTTGTTCCAGAGAGCCTGTCGGTCGACAAAAGTTCGACCGAGTAGATGTCTCGGTCGACCATTTGTCGACCGAGATGGTCTCTGACAGCAACTGCAGAATAAATTAATTAGCCGTTATTAAAACAACAACTTTGTACCTAACGGCTAGTTAAGCACTTATAAACCCCTAGAAGTTGTCTAGAACGTCCTTAAGCATACTTAGGCCATTCCTATAAATAGGACAAGCCATAGGACACTAGAATTCACTTGTTACACTTGAGAATACACTTGAGCATACTTGAGCAATCTGTTGCAAGCAATTTGAGCACTGTGATCATTTGTCTACATTCTCCTTAGCTCAATCTCATGTCCTATAGGCTAGATTATCCTATCCACATCAATCACAAGTTCACACACTTGGCTAGGAGATCTATATGCTTGATCTAGGCATATCAAGCCTTGGGCTTAAAGGATAAGTTGTAATTTCCTTTTTCTTTCTTGTTCCTTTTTATCTTTTGTACTCTCCTTGCTACTCCTAGGGTTGGAGGCTGCGGATTGGAGAGGATTGAATTCTCAGGTGGAGAAGGGGACTTCAAGCTACTTCAAGAAGGCTATCGCAAGGGAAGCTACTTCAGAAGGCTGGTGCAACGGGAGTTGGTGCATCTACTTCAAGGGAAGGCTGCTTCAAGGTTGGCGATTACTTCTAGGTGAAGGCTGCTTGAAGGGTTTAGGAAAAGAGATTGTATTTTATGTAAATTCCTTGAGAGGTAATAAAATAAATTTCTTTTCAAATCCCGGTTGGGTAAGCAACCGGGTAGTGGATTGACGGCTATAGTATTTGCTATAGTTGGAACCACTCTAAACCTTGTGTCTCCTTGTCCAATATTTTCATTGTGGTTGTTTGAGTTCAATAATTGTTAAATTATCTATAAAACTCTATTCACCCCCCCTCTAGTAGTTTTCAGAGGGGGACTTTGGGGCCTTCTTTGGGTCCCTCCATGATTGGGGGAACCCTAGAACTCCTTCTTTCTCTCTCATCCATCTGAACATGGTCCAAGTACCTGAAAACAGTGCGAAGAACATCCATAAGCATATTTGCAATGATAAGCACATTAGGGGAAAACACTTGTAATCTAACATGTTTAGATGTGATTTAAGTACAAAATGGCATAGGATGGAGCCCTAAAATAGGGCTGCATCACCACCCCAAATTTAAAACATACTTTTCCTTAAGTATGCTCCAACTCAATCTCTCTACAAAACTTCCTAAAAAAGAAATGACATATGCAATGTAAAAGATGATTATTGTTGAATGGGATCAAAGATGACTGAGTGCATGTGTTTCACCTCTCTCCTCTCCTACTCTCACAATCCAATCATGAAAAGAGCACAAAGCACATGAACTTCAAATATAGCGCATAGAATATACAAGTGATTCATATTTCTTTCATTAAGTTCCTGGTAAACCGTTTCATGGTGGCGTTAATCAAGAATGACTAGGAGTGTTGTTTCACATTCATGCGTTCACTCTTATATTTCAAATCATACCAAAAGACCCACATGGCTGCAGAAAAGGACAAAATGAGCTAAGTTTGATGTTTCCTAACTCAATGGGTATGAAAGTGGAAGAAAGGGTTGCGGTAAGATTTTTGGAGTGTTTTTACACACTCATCTTTTCTTTATTTGAATGCTCTTAAACAGGAGCATCCTTTTATTTTGTTTTTACTTTTCTTTTTCTCTTCTTTTCTTTCTTGCCCTTGGTGTAGATAGGGCATATGGTGGATAGAGTGAAGCGAGGAGGTGGAGATGTGGCCACCCCCAAAGTTTTGGAGGTGGCCAAGACTGATTATGTGCACTAGGGCATCTTTTTATGAGGCGGAGGGGTATGAAGATGGTGGAAGAAGATTCGGGTCAAAGAGGGGTCATTGGTATGATTTTCCATATAAGACATCCTGCATGAAAGTTAATCCAATACTTCATCCTAGATATCACACCACATGAATGAACAAGATGAAATTGATATATCAAACAAGTGATTCCACAAACACTAAGCGTTCAAAGCTTGCTCAAGTTCACAATTCAGCCAAATCTATCACAATCATGAGAGAGGTGATGCACATGTAAAAAGTCAAACATTGATACCACTTAGCAATAAAGCATGACATTTCACTTGCACTAGTCAAAGGTCGTCATTTTTACTCAAAACAAAAGAGATTGGGTCAAAACATACTTTTTAGACAAGAAATCTCAAATTTGGGCAAAATTGGCCAAAATGGTGGCAATTTGCACTAAATCACATCTAAACGTACTTTAGGGAATTTCAAGACAGAAAGCAGAAAATCCTAATTAACATGCATAAGAAACTACAAAAACTACATGAAGATGTGATGCATGGTATGGAAAAGAAATTTTTTTGAAAAATTATGCAAAAATGCATGAAATTAAACTACATGTATGCATGTATGCAAGAAGACACACCAGGTCAGGGTAACAAGTATGAAATGTCAATCAAATTGTTTGATCATCTTGCAAAAATTTAGCACAAGGCACATGGAGAAAAGTGCGGTGAGAGAAGGGTTTATCTCCCTACCACCCCAAACTTTTAAATCACACTGACGTCAGCATAAAATAGAAGTTTAGACTAGTAGGGTAAAAGGCATGGGGTCGTGAAAGACAACCGCCAAGAGCTGGAGTGGTCAATGTAACACTAGGTGAGTAGGACAGGGCCACCACGACCGTGCCTGTTCTGTCCTTCTTCATGTAGCTCCTCTATTGATTTGCAATCTCTTCTTCCATTTTGACCTCTGCTTTGGCTAAACCCTTTTTGCATTATCTTTTCTTCCTTATACCTATGCTAACATGATTCACAAATAGAAAAACAATCAAGTATAGTGTGTGTGTGTGTTTCTTGGAAACCAAAAGAAAGTATAATAAAACAAGGTTTGAGAATCTCAAACCACGTGGGTTGCCTCCCACTAGTGCTAAATTTATACCCTTCAGCTGGGCTTGTTGCTCTTTTTCGCTATGTATCGACACCCACGGTGTCCTCCTTTTCCTCTGCAGTGATCATATCCAATGTTCTGATGACATGTGCTTCATCCCATGGAGTGTGCATCGAGTGGAAGTATGGACTTGATCTCCACAGCTCTAGAGGATCATAATATCATAGACTCTCACCAAAGTCTTCATTACCCAGCTTGTCCCTCTCATCTTCAGTAAATATAAAGAAATCAAATTTTCTCCTCTTATAGGTGACCGTCAGAGTGCCATATGCACATTGATTTCTGCACCCACAGTGGACAAGAAGGACCTCCCCAATATGAGGTATTCTTTCCCATCAATAGGTTTAGAATCCACTATCAGAAAGTCGGTCACATATGCAATGTTTATCCTTTCATCCATTGATACTACTACGTTTTGCAGTATTCCCAAGGGTTTCCTTTTGGTTTCATCACCTAAGACAAGGACATAATCCACCGGTTCCGTTTTATTTAGGCCCAAACGTAGATACATGCTCCATGGCATGATGCTTGTCCCTGTACCTAAGTCAAGGAGGGAGTTCTCAATGGGTTGCGTACCAATGTAGCAGGTGATGAGAGGAACTCCTGGATCGTCTCTCTTTTCAGGGAAGCCAATGTCGTAGATGAAGTTCACAGACTTTGAAGCAACAATCTCCTTGGTTGGTAGTAGCACTAACTTTTTCTTCCCCATGCACACATCCTTCAGTAATGAAAAGAATGATGTGATGCCCATTGTTCCTTGCTTCAAGTTTCCCAAGAGATTCATGATATTGCTGCCCTTTTCTTGGAGAGTCGGACCTTCATGGAATTGCTTCCGGACTTCATCAAATATCTTCACAGCACTGGTTGGAACTTGAGGAGGGATGATGGTGATACTCATCTCATGAAAAGGTTTTGGCTCCCATAAAGTTATGGCTTCAAGCACTGCTATGTCAATGGTATGTGAAGCAATGGACATGGCCTTGTCACAAATAGCCAGATGAGCCCTATCTATTACAAATTCAGTTTTCCCAAGAGATGGTGGGGCAAGTGAGGGTGCTTCTACATTTGCGTCGGGAGCAGCAGAAATTTGGGTGCACTTAACATCCTTTGGTAGTGCTTGAGTGGCAAATTCTCCAGATCTTTTGTGATCTTTGCTAGACCCTTCTAGCGTTGATCTTTTATCACCAACCTCAATCGTTCTCTTTTCCCTTTTTTCAAGATTTTGAGTAGCTTTTTCTCCCCATATGATAGACACCATACTCACTTGTTCATGGGGTGAAGGGGGGCTTGTGAAGATGGAGGTGGTGGAAGTCTTTGATGGGTGGAGTTAGGATTTTGGAGTATGCAAGTTGGTTGTTGGGGAGGTTGTTGTGTAGGTGGTGGTTGATTGGTATGTGAAGGTGGTGGGGGATATTGGTAGTTAAGTGGGGGTTAGTGAGGTGGCAGAGCATATGGATGTGGTGGTCCTTGATATTGTAGGAGTGAGGGTGCTTGGCCTCGTGGTGGGACATATGCAGCTTGAGTATCATTCAAAAAACCACCATCATTGTTTGGATTTATCATGGGTTGCGAAGGAAGTCTCCCCTCTTCACGGAGAGCAAGTGATATGGAAATTTGATCAAGTCTTTGTTCCAGGAGGCTAATATTCTGCCCTTAAGAGGACACTTCTCTCTTTACCTCATCCAAGTTCCTTAACCTCCCGAGTACCTCATCTTCAAATTTAGAGTTGTATCGTGGCCTCGGCTGCCCTTACCCTTGTCCATCCTCATTTTGTTGCTTCCAAGAAAAGTTCAGATGGTTCTTCCACTCAGGAGTGTAAGATTTGGACATGGGGTCTTGGTTTTTGTGGCCACCAAAGGAGTGTAGAGCATTTACTTCCTCATCTACAATGTCAATTGCCATTGTGGGTTGGCTAGAAGAGCCACCAGCTTGATTTTTCATCATTCTCATCATGTCGGACATCATCTTCATCATGTCTGGGTCAGTAGCATTGTGAGTCGGAGCTACAGATGAAGATGGAGGAACGTAGCTTCAGCTACAATGCCCCCCTTTAGTAGAAGCACAGTGGCGATAATTTTCAGCAAGGTGTTCAAATTATGGCCATGATTCTTCAGGCGGCTTCGCCATGAAAGTGCCCCCACAGGAAAGAGTCCACATTGTTCTGACTTTGCTCCTCAAGCCCGATGTAGAATGCTTTAACGAGCTTCCACAAAGGTACCTCATGGTGAGGGCAGTCACGGAGCAGCTTCTGGAACCTCTCCCACACCTCAAGGAAGGGCTCGTTTCCCTTCTGAGCAAACGATGTGATGCACCTCCTCATGTAAGACAACTTGGCAATGGGAAAGAACTTCTTGAGGAATTAGTTTTTCACTTCATTCCATGTGACCAATTCTGGCTAGGACACGTACCACTCTTTAGCTTTCTCTTTGAGGGAGAAAGGAAAGAGTGTCCTTCTAATGCAATCGTCAATGGAACTGGGAGTGCGGAAGGTTGAACACGTCTCAAGGAACGCGTCAATGTGGTGGTAGGGGTTTTCATTCTCCATCCTGAAGTAGGTAGGGAGGAGTCCCAGAAGTGTAGGCGGAATGGAGAATTGTTGACCGAGCATCTGGTCAACCAAGGTGGCGATGGGGGAGTTGTAGTTTCCCGGCGTGAAGTACTCATGGAGCGGGAGATGTGGCGGTGGAGGTGGCTAAGCATCTGGTTGTGAGTTGTTTTCATCCATCTCGACTTCTCTGTGCTGGTTGCGGCGAGCTTGGAGACTCCTTCTACCAATCTCGGGGTCGTACAACACCAAGTCAGTACAAGTAGAACGCATGTGGCGGATGCACAACTATCACATGTGCAATACACAAACAAACAACAAGAAACCAAGTTACCAAACCAAGATGCAAAAGTAACACAAAGAATAAATAATAGCAATGGTGAGGGAAAAAGGAAGGGCTAAGCTACACTAACTAACTAGGTCGAGCGCCTCTATCCCCGACAACGGCGCTAGAAAGCTTGGTGTGGATTCCGCTAGAGGTGTACACACCAGCCAACTAGGGTAGCTAGATGCACTCCACGAGGTCGAAACACACGGGATGGGATTTTGCTTTCGATATTTATATTGTCCCTAACCAAGTCGATCACAAAGACTAAACAGGTTGCCTGCAAACGTACAAGGTATTGTCATAGTATAGGTGATTGGCAAGATACGGGGTCGGTCCACAGGGATAGAAGGGTCCCTAGAGTTAGGTAGTGTAAGCTATGTTCCTGGTGCAGAGATTAGGGTGTGAGGGTTTTAAAAGGGTTTGATGGTTGATTATGCTAATTGAACAAGTAAGAAAATCAAGATTAAACCTAAGCTATCTTGAACAAGCAAACTAGCAAACTAAGTTAACAAACTAGCTAAGCAGGGGCAAGAGCAAGCTACACTAAACCAAACATGCAAGAAGCAATTAAGAAGCTAAGTTAACCACTAACAAGAGAAGGGACCTAAATTAACACTAGAGAACAAAACTATGCAATCGACTAAGTTAAGCTAAAGCAATTAAACTAGACTAGCATTAACAAGCGAGCAAAGCAGTTTGGGTTTTAACAAGTTGATTAGGGTACGTGGGTCGTTTGGGGGATGTAACTTTGATATTAGTTGGGGAAGATAGTTAGACAAGCATGGTTCTCATTCCACATCTAGATTACCAAACCAAACAATCAGGTCAATGGCATTAGAATATACCCTACACTGCTAGTAGAAGACTAGGGTTAGGTGTATGGGATTAGCCAAATCTAGGTTTCTAGAGTAAGTGATAGTGAGAAATTGAGGGTTGAGGGTAGAGATGAGAGTAGAGATGAGAATATTTGACCTCATGCCACTAGCCACTCTAGCCTTTAGAAGGCCCTAGGAAATTACATCACTCTCACTTACACTAACTACTTAAATCTCACACTCAGTTGTAGAAGGAGGGATGTGTATGTAGGAACAAAGGGGGCTAGATAGGGATCCACTAATTGGACCTAGGAGCCAATCCTAAGATTGCCACATACACTCCAATTCCTCCTAGAACCTGTGTCATCAACCATCTCAAAGCAAGCAATCCATGTTATAAGCACAAACCACATGCAATAAAATAGGAAATGAGATAGAAGCAAAAGGCAATCATCATAGATATAAATTGAGTTCATTACAAGCAACTTTTCCCCAACATGGTATCAAAGTCACATTTTAACCCCAAATAGCCCACCACTAGGGGCTTAGCTACACATGATCAAAGAAACTACAAAAGAGAGGGGAAGAAGAGGTAGAAATGCCATGAAGCTTGATCAAACATCTCAAAGCAAGCTAGAAATGATCAAAGAAACTACAAAGAGAGGGGAAGAAGAGGTAGAAATGCCATGAAGCCTGTGGAAAAGGGCACTTCTTTGCTAAAAAAATGCACGACCGTGGTGTTGTGGCCACGGTCGTGGTGAGGCTTGCATCAATTGATTTCACTTCAAACTCCATCATTCTTGGATGTCTTTGCTTGGGGATGACTCTTGGCCATTAGAGGTAGGTTCAGGGAGACTTTGGGGCCTTCTTTGGGTCCCTCCATGATTGGGGGAACCCTAGAACTCCTTCTTTCTCTCTCGTCCATCTAAACATGGTCCAAGTACCTGAAAACAGTGCAAAGAACATCCATAACCATATTTGCAATGATAAGCACATTAGGGGCAAACACTTGTAATCTAACATGTTTAGATGTGATTTAAGTACAAAATGGCACAGGATGGAGCCCTAAAATAAGGATGCATCAATAACCAATGCCTATAGTGCCCCTGCTGGTGCCCTTTTTGTGGCATGAAGGGTTCTGGTGTCGGTTTCCTCACTAATAATCGACGCCTATAGTGCCCCTGCTGGTGCGTTTTGGGTGGCGAGAAGGGTTCTGGCTTCAGTTTTCAAATCGACGCCTAAGGGTTCACCTTTTAATGTCGCCCACATATGTGTCACTTTTTAACCGTCTCCAAAGGCCTTAAATAACTGATACTAAAGGTTGGTTCTGTAATATATATATATATATATATATATATATATATATATATATATATATATATACTAGTCATGCATGTGTGATGCCCATCTAAATTATTAGATTTATGTATGTCTAAGTAAAATCTTAAGTGTATGTAATGCACAATACGTTAGGTACAATGGACAAAGCGAGTTCATTTTGTAAGGAAAATGAAAATCATATATAAGAGTCATTTAAGTGTCAATGTATGCATAGATGAAATAGAAATACATTTTGCAAAACAATTCATAAATAATTTTATAGAGAGACCACCATGATGTACTAAGATCATACAAGCATCATGAAAATAATTGGGAGATAAATCATGATTGAAATATACATATAAGTAAGTCACTTCTTTGGTACTCTTTGTTTTAAACCATATGGCGACCTCCATCCAATTAATTTTAAAAGATCCCATATAGCTAATGAAGTGATGATCACTTAAATAGATGAAGGATTATAACTTCAAATGAACGACACACAAGGGGTGGAAACATTTTTTTATCTAGAATGAGCTATGCATATATATTTATGCATGAATGTACCCAAAATACAAATTAAAAACATTGGTTGAAAAGTTTTATGAATAAGTTATATATGATCTCAAATAGCAAAGATAGGAATGAATGTAATTTCATATCGTGAGCTAATCAACATATATTTAATGTCGAATAGACTAACTCTTCTTATGCTTCATATTTGTTTTATTAGTTCACTCAATAATATATTGTAAATATCTAAAACATTATAAGTAGTAAAAAAGATAAAAGGAATATATTACAATCTATATTTGTTTCTTCGCATACATAGATACATTATATCATGAGACTGATGTTTGTTATGATTATCTAATATAAAAGGATGAACATTATGTTAGACAAGACATTGCAACAAAAAGACATATGAAATGGGTATGGTAACAAGCATCAATAATTTTTAAACATACCTATACACATTTTAGAATCAAGTTGGAGATATTTATTTGCCAATCGAGTACATTTCTTTTAAGTTTACAAAATTTATAGAACATAAAACAATCTACTACATCAAGATATTTATTTTTACATCTACCAATTATAATAAGCATGAAAATTCTCTTGTCACAACATCATTTTTTATGTTCCATTGGACTGGCCATTTTTGCCACAATTTGTAAATAGTAACTGATAACACCCTTTTTGGGGTTATTTATGGCCTATATTTTGTTGTCAAAACTACCCTCTAAATTGTTTTTCCTATCAATTTTGTTATGTTTTGAACAAAACTAAACTGCGCTACGCTCTGACCAATTTTTGCATCCTTTTGTAGAGTTTTTCCTTGTCTTTCCACCAAAAAGGCTCGTCTCGGCCAATGAACGACATTTACCTGCATCGACCCTCCTACCAGTCACTCGACACACTCATTACCCGTCGTGTAGTAGCCCGATACAGCTGTCGCGCGGCACGGGTGTGTCGCGCAAGAAGTCCCCGTCGGGCGATACACCGCTTACCCGACAGGGAGCTGTACAATGACCTTTAATTGATTTAGAGTGCATCATGAAGGTGTTGTTCAAGTTTCAATAACATCAAGGTTCCATCAATTTTATATGATTATTTCATATTTTTGTCACTAATGTACATTTTTAGGGTCAAAGACTCACAATAGAGTAACAAGGTCATGATTCATCAAGTCAAGAGGTCTAAACATTAAAGAGAGGATAGATAAGAAGCTTATTCAAATATAGGTGGATATCCCCTAGTGTCTAGGCATAAAAAAACCAACATTAGATATCAACATTTCAATCATACATGAAATCATCAATACATTTACTTTATTATGTTAAATCCAACATAACACCTAAGTGGGACATCCACATCAAAAAGATCATGAGGGATAGAGTAATTCCTCATTTTAGTGTGGAGGACATGAGGTGTGGGACCTATGTCAACATTAGGGCACAAACATCATGCCACATAAATCATATTTGCACAAAAGGAGGTTTTCAGAATCACATGTATGTCAAAACACAACAAGAGTAATATCATAATCATTAGCATATAAGGTTACTAATTTCAAGAATATAAAAGTGTTTGATTCCCACAACATTTGGATATCCAAGCATCAATATCAAGGGTCACATCCAAAGCATCGGAAGCCATATAGATAACATAGAAAAAGGGGACTGGGGATGATATTAATGTTATAGAGAGGGTAATAGTTATTGATTTCAAATTTGAATAAGAATTGGGTGTCACTAAGAAGCGAGATTATCATAATAGGATGAAAACTATCATTATTATCCAACACATGTCATTTAAGTCCAACTAGAGTCATGTATGGGCTATATTGGGTGATTAGGACCGTCTTGAAGTTTAGAGATGCACAAAAGTTACTAATTTCATGATTACTATGGTGGATGATCATTAGAGGTCCAAGATTTAACAAAATCATGCATCAATTATACTCAACATGATTAAATCTAGAATTTTTATGTCATCAGGATCACAAACATTAGAATAGTGGTTTGGTACCAAACCCAATGTGTAGATCAGGTCGAGCTGATCACTTTAGTATATTGGATTGCCTAATTTGTCCTAGGGGTTTGGGATTTATGCAATTTTAAAAGTATGCTTTAAGAACTTGGGAAAGTAGAGATAGGGCATTACTGAGGCATCATGTATAGGCCCATGCCCATAGATCTCCCTGTCGGCAGCTGAGTTCATGTAGCCAAGGAGGGCTTTGGAGCATGTATAATGCTCCCCATCCACATGGCAAAACACCACTAGTCATCTTGTTCTGTGGCTTGACCCAATCAACATTAGAGAGGAGGAAAGAATTGCAACGCTTCGATCATCAGATGGCATCCCCATCGTGGACTTACCATGACCTAGGGCCACCAAGCCATCTCCCTCCTATGGGTCGTCTGGCTTGTACATCATCCCACCATGGCATCTAGGCTCACTAGAGTTTTAGAGGAAGAGTGGGAGAAAGAGGAACCAAGATCTACTAGCTCACCAGATGGGTCCAATATGGAGCCATGAACCTTTATCTACCATTATCATGTGTTAGGGTCGCCTAGGTCAAGAAGCCTCAATGGGCTCTCATGGTGGCACCACACAAATGAGGGAATGAAGAAGAGTGAGGGAGGCACAATTAGGGTGCAAAAAGGGGCTAAAGGAGAGGGGAAAGAAAGGATAAGAAGAACAAAGGCGTTTGATTTTACAAAAGAGAAAGAAAAGGGGCATGACTGTCGTGGAGCTGGCTGGCATCATCTGCTCTCACAATAACTATGTTGTCGAGTTGTGTACTTAGGAGGGAGATGACATGCCAACCGTCAGATCTGGGCTTGAGTCCATGGTCCAAGGATCCATTGGTTGTAATTCGATGTAAGGGGATATGTGGATCGAGTGGGGGGTAGACCTGTGATGGAGCTGTATTGCATCGTGGGCTCAAAGAGGGCCAACTCACAACCGACTTAAAACCATCAAAATATGCTAAAAGATATATTTAGCCAAACTCCAAATGATTGTAACTCGGGCTTTAATGGTCTAATTGGGGTAGTTCTTGCATCATTGGAAACATAATTTAATCCTTTACCAAATGAAACTTTACTGATGAGGTTTTATTTCAATTTTAAGATGATGATTCATTAATGTATGAAACTTTGGTCAAAAAGCAAAATAATGTCACATACAACAAAATCGATTATTGATGTGATCAAAATGAAGTATCACCACATTCAAACAATAGAGTTGACATGTAATTGAGTAGGCTGAGTCACTTGAAGAGAGATGAATAATATACTAGAAGAGAGAGAAATGCCAGGTTGTCACACCAGCCTCTAAACATATCACAATAGTTGTTTTAGAAGAAGGATCTTTTTAGGAAGGGATTAAAATTATGGAATACAGGGATAGTTTGATCTCTAGAATTAGGAGAGTCAAAAGGAGCGATGTTTAGTATTGTATAAGGGGGTATATATACTTGTTTTAGGGTGTCATAGGTTCAATGTCAAGAAAATGAAGTTTTGTGAACTAGAAAACCTTTTTCATCGAGTCGAGTAATAATATGGGATTTTAACTCTAGGACTGGAAAATTGCTCGATTGTGTGAAAGGAGGCCAGTGGGGGGACACAAGATTCCATCACTTGGCTCTCCTATAGAAACAAATGAATCCTCCATGACTATCCCCCAAACAATAGAATGTGATTCCTTTTTGGGTTTTTGACATTTTTTATGTTTTTTAAGTGATCTCAATTTTGAATCTCATTTCGATTGCGACCGTGTTTCTTTGACCAATAATATTTAATTGGAAAAGGAAAATGAGGGATATGTAGTGGTGCAAACTTAAGGGCCAAACATTGATTAATTTTCCCCATTTTTGATAAGCTAGGCAAGTAAATCGTGGTGAAACCAGGACATCACTTCTATGGAATGGATTTGAATATATATATATTTTTTTTTTCAAGCTAACGACGTTGATTTTTTTTAAGAGGTATTAAGTGTAGACGAATTTCCAACTGGGATTCAGAATCAAATATTATCCATCTGTGAAGAATTGAATTGGGAAATTTGTTTGAGAAGTCTCATAGAAGGCTCAATTAAAATTCACATTAGTCTTTAGTTTGAAGAAAGTTTGTCTTTTATCCATTAAATCCTGGAAATGGGAAGATGGATAATTGAATAATCATACTAGTGAAAAGTTATGAAAAAATGTGAAATAATTAGAATAAGTTTTATCAATGTAAGAGCTAATCTGATAATGACTAATTATTGAGTGACCAACAATTGGCGTCAAGAAAGACGAACCTCTATATATTCTAAAACATACATTTATATGGGAATAGTAATTGAGTCCATTATGAGTGTTGGTAGCATTTGTGCGAACAAAGGTGAATATTTGTTCTCCCACGAGCTCATGAATATCAACTTGAGTACCACTCAAACATTGGACTTGAAGCAATATAGTTGATGTTTCAACCGGCGGCAATAGCTCTAGTGGCAATGCTATAGAGACCTAAATAGTCAAATGGTGTGAAGGAGCTACGGGAATCTTACCCACGTCTCTCTGAAATATACGTGCAGGTTATAGTTGTCCATATGATCAGGTGGCTTGAGCTTGTCAGAATGTGAATTAAAGAAGGGTATTGAAACTTTCATAACGCTGCTAGCAGCAATGTTTGAGCCGACTTACAATTAACGACATCCTTTTGTTCTTGAAACTTTGGAATTCTACACGCATGGTTATTAAGTTCTGAGACTTATTAAGCTATAAAGTAGTCTGTGTGAATAGGGTCGTTACCACTTTCAAGAATCAGTATCTTTGACAGAACGACTAATCAAGCTGTATTCGATCGTATGAGATAATGACAGTAAAGCGCCTCCCTTTCACTAAATGGAGATTCAGCAAAGAATGTTATCTTGATAAGTCACTGCAAAATAGAGTAAAATGCATTCTATAACACATATTAAGCGAAGCAAAGAATGTTATCTTGATAACAGCGATTGTTACAGCTAGAAAGAAACACATATTAAGCGGTCAAGCGCCCTTCCAAGCAACTCCTCAACTAAACTGAATAACAGCTTTTAAAGTTTCGAACCACTTTCAATCTGACGATTTGTTATTTGCAATTAGAAGTTCCTGGGCAAACCACTTAAGCACACCGAAAAAGGTTCGAGTGTTTGATCCAAAAACACCTCTACAAGTCAATACGGATTTTGCATGCAGTAAATGGCCGAACATGAATGCGACGTGTCCGCACTCTCGCAATAGCCAATTCCAACCTCAGAAAAGGGTTGAGAGAAAGTGTTTGGGTATACAAAAAAACACATGTAATTTTCCACGCTTATATATAGTTTTTTTCGACGCTTATAAGCGTGCTAACATATATTATGCACACTAATTAAAAGCGTGGATAAATTAAGCGTAAAAAATAACCCACGCTTATTTCCCCACTATTATAGGCGTGCCATTTAAGCATCCATGCATTGATGTGTGGAATATATTATTTTTTTATCTTTATATTTTATTTGGATGAAAATATATGCCTACCAAAAAAAGTGTGGAAAACATGGCGGGAATAGTGTGGAAAAACAAATACCAATTTTACATTAAAATTGATTGACACGCTTTAAAGCGTGGAATTTTTTTTGACAGCACCATGTTATGATGTAAAAAAATATTATGAAATTTATGATGTTTGGCATCATGAGAATCAAGTCTTGTAAAAAAGTAGGGTTTCATGAGAGGCGGCGGCTCTGGGCGATCGGGGAGTCGTGGGGGTCGGGGCGGCTTCGGCCATACCCGTCCTCTGCCGGATGGTGCCATCGGTGATCCTGCGGGGATCGTTAGTGAAGACAACGGGATGACGGAGGCAGACAACCCAGCAGATCATGAAGAGGATGCATGCATGACGGAGGACAACGAGCAACAAACTAATCCCGGCGAAGGTACCGCGGCGCAGCACGTAAAGAAATCCTATAAAGAATCTGTGGTGGGTCAAAGACAGTTGGATAGCTACCCGGTCATCTGCCCAGATCTTTTAAAATCTTCGGATTTGGTCATTGATCGGAGCGGCACCATACCGACTATCTCCATTAGAGAGGAAGTCGTTCCCCCCCTCCTGGAACCCTGGAAGTATGCAATAGTAATCAAGGCTATCGACATGAATATCGGTTTTCAGGCTCTCATCAACCGCATCACTATCCTCTGGGGCATCCACGACAGGTTCCGTATCATAGACCTTGAGAACGGATACTATGTGGTACAACTTTTCTCCAACGACGACTATGTGAAGATTCTAACGGGAGGTCCATGGACCTTGTTCGAAAATTACCTATCCGTTCAAACATGGTCTCCTCACTTTCGCCGTTCAGACCCGATACCAAGTAAATTGGTCGTCTGGATCAGAGTGCCCGAATTGCCGGTGGATCTTTACCAAACCGAGCTCCTTACCGGAATAGGTAACCTAGTGGGGAAGATGATCAAAATTGACTCAACCACAACACAAGGTAACAGAGGCAAATTTGCGAGAATTGCCACGGAGATCTCCACCCGGCAACCTCTTCTTCTAGCTGTGTTCATCAATGGTGAAATCTTCAAGATCGAGTACGAGGATCTTCCGTCCTTATGCATCCGTTGTGGGCGCATAGGACATGATGAATGTTGTTGTCCTCAAGCGGCGGTGGCTGCGCCAGCGGCGCAGGCCGCTCCTGCCCAGTAGTCCCCTACTCGGTCGCGATGCACGCGAAGAAACCCGAGAGGCGACCGCCTCGTAGCTTGCCAGAGAAAACTTTGTCCCAAGAGCAGGAACCCCCATCCTCTCAACCCGATACCGGCGATGATTCGGCGGACGAGTGTCAGACAGTGACCAACAGGAGGAACCGGAAGAAGACGTTAGGGGCCAACCAACCGAACACCTCTAACAAGAACTCGGAGGCTAGAGAGGACGTGCGGCCCTCTGACACCGCCGTGCGCCTAGCTAGAGATGACACTGTTATCGGGAGAGAGCAAGGGCCTGAGGGCCCCTCATTCCTATTCCACTTCGGAGCTTCGCCCGAGCCTGAAGGTGGAGCGGGCACTTCAAGATGTGGTGTGCTACTGAGGAACAGGCGCATCGTCTATCAGACGATGCCCAGCAGCCCGGATAGAATCTGCAAAAAGGGAAAGGCACGCGAAACCCCGGAGAATGCGAAGGTGACTGAGGCCAGACGTCTCTTTAGTCCCTTCGTGCCCAACCCTTCGACAGAAGATGCGAGTACTGTGGTCCATGCAATTGAAGAAGATGACCCTGGTCCTTCCAACGGCCAGCCCATCGTTGCTTAACCAACCTTTCTTAATGAATTACGTGTTCTGGAATATACAGGGTGCTTATTCTAATAAGAAAATTCAGTTTCTATGCTTCCTCAAGAGGAAATTCAAATTAAATCTCGTCGCCATTGCTGAACCCAGGTGCAGCGGCGCAAGAGCTGACAGCATTATTAAATCTATGGGGTTTCCTTCCTCACATCGCGTGGAGGCCATCGGTTTCTCGAGTGGCATCTGGATCCTCTGGGATCACTCTATAACATCTATGGAAATCTTATTGAACCACAGGCAATTCATCCACTGTCGGGCTAATGGGTCCCTTGTAACCTTCGTCTACGGCAGCCTGAATTCGACAACTCGTAAGCTTCTATGGAAACACCTCACAAGCATAGCGAGCACGGTCACTAGTGACTGGTCTGTTATTGGTGACTTCAACTCCATGCTCTCTGTTAGTAAGAAGGTGGAAAGCCATTTTTTCGATCACTCGGCCTGCTCTGCCTTCAATGATATGCTCTTATCTTTGGGCCTCGCTGAAATTCCATCTGTTGGACAGTGGTTTACCTTCCATAGAGGCAAGTTGTTCGAGTGCTTGGATAGACTCCTTGCCAATGCAGCCTGGCTTGACTCCAACCCCTCTACCACAGTGACTGTTCTTCCGTGCTTCATCTCTGATCACAATGCGCTACTGGTCTCCCGTTGGCCTAGAAACACAGGTCGTAAAGGCATCTTCAAAATGAAATCTAGCTGACTTCCCCAACCAAGTTGTTGCTCTCTGGGATGCTTCGCTTCCTTTCTCGAAGGCCCTCAACCTGTTCTCCCCGGTGATCCTGACATGGGAAGACCAGATGATGCAATCCCAACACAAGCAAAAGAACAATATCCTCAGGCAGCTCGATAGCTTGTAGGTACCTCTTCCCTCCGCTACTTCTATCTCTAACGAACTCAGATGCATTGCCATTCACGAATAGCTTCAAAACATTCTCACGAAGGAGGAGGCAGATTGGAGGCAAAAATCCCACATTGACTGGTTGCAGCTGGGAGACAGCAACACGAAGTTCTTCAACTCTTTTTTCAAGGCAAGGCATCAACGCAATTTTATTAGCAAACTCAAACACCTGTGTGGAGGTTGGGTTACTGATGAAGAAGAGCTCAAGTCCCCGGTCCGGTCACACTTTAATAATCTTTTAGCGACTCCTTCATGTGCCACTCATCAATGCATCAAGTATGTGGGCACCTTCCCAAGCATTCACGGCACTGCCTACTCTATCCTTGTGGTGATTCCCTCTGCCTTAGAGATCAAAGGCATCCTGTTCAAGATGAACCCCTGGAAGGTTGTTGGTCCAGATGGAGTACATATAGATTTCCTTCAAACTAATTGGCCGCGGATCGGCCTTTCTGTGGTCACCACTGTACGCATGGCTTTCACTAAGGCGTGAGTAGATCCCGGCCTTGCTAATTCTCATATGGTGCTCATTCCTAAATCTAACAATGTGGAGTCCTGCAGTGACTTGAGGTCCATCTCTCTCACTAACACCTGCCTAAAGGTGATCTCCAAAGTAATAGTTGAAAGAATCAAACCTCTTCTGAACAACTGGATTGCCCCGACTCAATCTAGCTTCATTCCGGGGCGGAGAATCACAGACAACATCCTTCTGGTTCAAGAAGCCATCCATTCCATGCGTATCCAGAAGGGGAAGAAGTGCTGGATGGCGATAAAGCTTGATCTTTCCAAGGCGTTCGACAAAATGAGTTGGCTCTTCATCGAAGACACTCTCACCAGGGTGGGCCTTCCCGACAACATAGTGAAACTGACCATGAATATCATCACCTCTTGGCACACCTCCATCCTATGGAATGGTACCCCCCTCCCTCCCATTAAGACTCTCACAGGTGTTAGGCATGGGGACCCTCTTAGCCCTTACATCTTCGTCTTATGTATGGAACGCTTACATCAAGCTATCACGAAGGTTGTGGACTGTGGTGATTGGAAGCCGCTGGTTATGTGCAAGAACAGGCTGCCCATCTCACACGCCCTGTTCGCCGATGACATCATCTTGCTCGCTGAAGCTTCTGTCAAACAAGCACAATGCATCAACCGTATTCTCCAGGACTTCACAGCAGCCTCCGGGCAAGAAGTCTCTACCAGTAAGTCAAAGTGTTTCTTCTCCCCTAACACTCCGACGGAGATCATGAACGGTATTAGTCGTCGCCTCAGCATCTCTCTCACTGAATACCTAGGCAAATACCTAGGGGTGCCTATTCTCCACAAGAAAATTGACAAGGCCACGCATGCATCCATCATTGATTCCATCAGAGCAAAAATGAATGGATGGTCCCAGCGGCATCTCTCTTTTGCAGGTCGAGTTTCTCTTGCGAAATCTTCTTCGCAATCTATACCCGCTTACACCATGCAAACGGTGCACCTCCCTCAAGGCGTGTGTGATGTCCTTAATCAACACATACATTGTTTTATTTGGCAAGGTACCGGTGAACAATGTAGAATGTCGTTAGTATCATGGAAGAAAGTGACCTCCCGCAAGGAAAATGGAGGTCTTGGCATTCGTGACGCAGCTGATCAAAATATTGCCCTTATGATGAAAAATACCTGATTGTTTCTAACGTGCCCCGAAAAGCTTTGGGTCCACATCATGAGGAACAAATACTGCCCTAGGGGTGTCCCTAAATCTGGGTCGTGCTCGCATGCATGGTCGTTCATCCGCTCCTCTATTGACGTTGTGAAGGCAAACTGTCGAAAAGTCGTGAATAATGGTGCTGACACCAATGTGTGGGCCGATGCTTGGTTCAGCAATGAAAGTCTTGTGACATCTCATCTTGCACTGTGTATCCCGGACAGCCTCAATGATCTCAGGGTTGAATCTATGGTATCCTTAGACGGCTCTTGGGATTGGGACTTCATCATGAGCTTCTTCCCCATGGACTCTTGGGCACAAATTAATAGCATTCCACCCCCTGCATCGTCCGTCGGGCCGGATAGTTTGGCTTGGAACGAGGACTCCCTAGGGAGGTTCTCTTCAGCTGCAGTATACACATGGAATAGGCGCCAGAAAGAGACCATTTGTAGCATCGCTTGGCCTACCTTATGGAAGTCCAAGCTCCCTAATCGTATCAAATTATTTCTATGGCTCTTCATGCACAATGTCCTGCTCACAAACGTGGAGAAGGGAAAGAGGCACATGGACACGACTAGCCTCTGTCCCTAGTGCAACGAGGCAGATGAAACCCTCCTACATTGTCTCCGAGATTGTCACTACAGAAAGGTTGTCTGGGATAGCCTAGACGTGCACAACAGCTTCTTCAATATGGATGTGGCTGCCTGGACCTCATACATCATCTCGTCTACTAGCCAAAATCCCATACATGTTGTCTCTTACTGGCATCTATGGAGGGTTAGGAATGAATATGTCAACTCCCTTAAAGTTGTTCCTCTGCAGGTGCAGATCAAGTTCATTAAAGAGCGTGTGTGCTCCATTGCTGCTCTCCCGAGCCATATTTTCAACCATATTCTCATCACTAAGCCTTCGATTTCTCTTGATGGAAGAGACTTTCTGGTCTTCGTGGACGCATCCTTCAACATCAATTCTCACCAGTGTGCCTCAGGCGTTTATATCACAACCATCGCTGGGGTTCTTGTGCGAGGCGTCGGCGCCCCGAGTTACGCCTCGAGTGCAGTCGAGGCTGAGATCAAAGCCATCTCACACGCTGTAAACACTTGTCAGTTGGATGGCCTCTCGAGGCCCCTGATCCTCTCCGACTCAAAAACCGGCATCACCTTCTTCAAGAACATGGAGGAGGCTCCACCCCGCCTGAAGCCCATCTTCAGGCAATGGTCCAAGGACCAACTATCCACCTTTACCTTCCAGTTCCTTCCTAGGAAGTACACCTTAGTTGCTGATGCTGTAGCCAAGCGCGTTATGTCAAATGGCTTGGCAGAAGATTTTATTTTCAAACCTCCCTGGCATCTGCCAGAAGTTTCGCTCTGTAACCTGACTGTGAGTTAATAATACAGTTTGCTTGCAAAAAAAAAAAAGAATCAAGTCTTATAGTAGGCGCATGCACAACAATCAGCGTCGTCATGCTCTTGCCCATGAAAAGATATGCAAATGAATGTGCGAGCATAAAAGCCAATGCACTAATATCAAAGCATGCAACATCCTCCATGTTTACTACAAGAGAATATATACAAAATGTTTTGTTATATAAGATGAATGCAAATTGATTGAGTACGTTAGAAGTGCAATACACTCCCACACAATTTGTTGGAACTGGAAGATCTAACACAATATTAATTTTAGAAACTGACAACATGTTCACATTGATATGATGTTAATAAAAAAGGTTCCCATTAACAAATTCTTGATGCATCCGTACAAACATGTATCCAAAAGAAATATAATAAAGCATAAACTAGTGTCATACGATCAAAGAGACACGCCATTCATGGCCTTCATCCATTCTGAGAAAAGATAAAATGCAGTAAGAATAGCTATTCTACTTGAGTTTGAATTCTTAAACCGCTGCAACCTCCATTTTGATTTCTTTGAGCATTCAGAGTATTTCCAGTAGCCTGCGTAATTGAACATATTCCAGTTAGAAGAGAAAAGGAATACTGCTTAAAAGAAAAGGTATTGTATTAAAGTAATGTTGTAAATTTAATATTGATCATAATTTTAAAATTGTCATAAAACTTATATATATGCCCACTAAGACTACTACATGTATAGAAGGCCTTTATGCTACTGTTGTGTTACGCTGTTGTTGTGTTATATCAACTACATTACATCTTAAGTACTTGTTTTTTTGGCATTGACATGATGTTGCAATGTAGTTTATTTCTGCAAAAACTCAGATGATGAACACAATTGATTGGCTTCTAATTAAAGTGTATATGATAATCAAATACAATGTGGAAGTTAGTTTGGTCTGTGCTACTCGTACCACCAGACCAAGCTCATATATGAAGGACATCTTTATCATACTTCATGTTGTGCATCTACTACCGGTCAGGCTTGATGTACCACTGGGTATGTTCAGTCAATAGACAACAATAATGAGCTAATAAGATCAAAAGGTAGACGCTCATCCACTTGTGTGAAACCTCAATTGAGTGCATGGAATGTTTGAACTTCTATAACAGAAGAGACAATCAACAAACATCAATCATTGAACAAGGATGATGAATCCCTAACCACTGACTTTGATAAAGGAGAATAAGAGGAAGAGGCTGAGACATCTACTAGAAACAAACTAGAACATAATTAGAGTAGTGAAAAAAGATAATATGTGCAAGGGATTGATCATTCTTAGCAGCAAAATAGAAAAGAAATAGAGTAGTAACAAAGAAAAAGATTAAAAAATAGATTAAGAGCCCAGCTGTGAAAAAAGCATAAATAAGGCAACAAGAAAGGAAAGGTGAGCACTAGGCTGAAAATAGCCTTAGCAAAGAGTCAATTCCAACTATGAAGGAACCAAGCACGAGAACAATGTAGGTTTTCACAGTCAAACTGAGACATCAATAAATATCTGCAAGCAACCAGACCCAACAAGATCATAGTTTAATTTATAAGGCCATGTTCAATAGAAGATTCTTAGAAGGAAAAGTTACAACTATGAACAACCTAAAGAAAAACCTAGAGACCACCTCGATCTAAAACACAAACTCCAAAATTCCTATCTTTTGGCAGCTTTGCTAGTGACCAACCTGAAAATTTTAAATGACACTTCCACTATGAACCTACGGTGCTAGATTTTGCTATCGAGGATTCATGTAAGAGTTTATATGATAAAATTAATATTTTAGCAAACTTGAAAGTAAGATGCAAATAAGAACAATAATATCCAAACTAGAATATAGATGGCTACTTTATAGGATTGATTATTTATAAGATACGGAACAATCAAGGCAGCTGTAAAAAAATTAGGTAGTTAAATGCAGAACAAAATAGCCAAAAAGAAATATTTATATATGTAAACATATTACTAATCAATAACAGTACTTACACCTTCATTTTGTGTGTTTCTTCCACTATCATCCATCCTTGTAGGAAAATTAAGCACTATGCCACTCCTAGCAAGTGCAGAAGACATTTCATAGAACTGTAACTCCAAAATAGCATGTGCCTTCTTCAATTGTTCGTTCTCTTTCACTACAGAACAAAGTTGTGCTTTGACATTAATAGAGTCGTCTACAGAAATACACTTCCTCAAGTATGCTTTCAGTCCAAATACACGACTTCGGGACACTCCATGGTCGTAACCAACCACACGTTGATTAGGATTGTCACTGTCGTACATAAGCTCATTGAACGTTGCATCTTCTATTGTTTTTTTGGGCATTTTAGGCTGTTCAACAAGACGTTCATCTACCAATTTTTAGTAGTTTCATGTATCAATGGTCAACATATTTATCAATTTATTATGTTGATTTATAAATAACCATTTAGATATTTCACATCCAGCAATTCTCTAGTTAAATTGAAATAACCTAACATACCACAAATTCTCTTGTGGTTGTATTGTCTATGTAGCTTCCATCTTTCCTTACATGAGTAAGTCTCCATGCTTTCAAGACATTAGGCTCTCTCTTTTCTTTTATTTCCTATGAAAAGTTAATATATATTGATAAATTTATATTAGTTGTGTCATTTCATTCCATAAATCAATATAATAATATGATATCTTACAAACTCATATTTCATCTTTACAAAGCTCTTTGAACTGGTAGTATGGTAATGAGCTTTTTGAGATCGAGATCTCTTTCCTATTGAGGAGAGTTTCTACACATAAAAACCACCATAACTCAAATTAATAGAAAACTAAGTAGTGAATAATCTCTATTAGTTAGTGGGTATAGTTTACCTTCCCTATTGGAGAAAACCAATAGCTAACTAGGCGCGCCCACTGTTCTTTGATCACATTTTCTGGAACATTGATTGCAATTTTTTTCTCTATCTTGTTTGGATCAAAGTAAAGCTTTTTCAACTTATGCCTAAAAGTTCTCCATTTCCCATTCACATGTGATAGAATCATCTCATCGATCTCTATGTCAACAGGAACATGAAACTTGCCCTTTTCGCACAAAAGAATCATAAGAAATGAGATTGAATTTATATGCAAGAATCACTACTATTTAAAGATACTTGATTGGAGAAATAAGTTGCATGAAGATGAATTCTATTTACTTACCCGCGTTAATTTCACAATGTCCACCTTATAGCAGTCATGCACATCATGCCAGCTAGTTTCCCCAATAGGGCATATACCCCCTGCTTTGCCACCTCTCCAAGGATTTTACTAATACATGCCCTCCTTTTCCTATTGGTTGTTTAAATTTATTGAAGTTGACAATAACTTTCAGACCTATCTCAAAAACCCATACTTGAGACACCAGGATTTTCCCTTTCTTTGCTATTTTCCCTTCAGAATCTACAAAAGTATAGAATGGTATATGGATTCATGTATAAGTGAATGTATTACTATAAATGAGCAACCATGAAAATAAATTCACCTATTGTTTCAATGAGGTCATCTTCATCAAAAGTTACATTGTCCTTCCATACCACACCTTTATTGTGAGATGTGGTTGAGACTCTTCACTTTCTTCCAAACAAGTGTGACCAACATGTTGAAATGGTTGACTTATTATTTCTCTTGATGGGTCTCTAGGATGACATGATGCAAATTCATTTTGATTTTCATCTATACTTGGATCACATGAAGTGAGAGTTGCTACAATTCTCTTGCTTCTCCACATCTTTCACCCTATTCATGAGAAGAAATATTTAGAGAAGTAAAATAGAGTATTATAGGATACAATAGAAATTTTTATTTCAAAAAAGGATGTATCTATTTAACAAGTTACAAAACCAAAACAGAAGAAACTCTCAAAATAACCTTTTGCATCTTCTTTAAATATTTGAATCAGCAAGACATCAAATCATAGATGTGATAAGGATTGTCAATAACAAGCCAACACATGTTCCTACCAGAAAACTTCATTATCAAAAAATATAATATGTACTACCTATGTAAATAATAGTATGCAAAAGTCAAAAAACAATAGAAACAATATCACTTTAATTTAGTAAATCAATATAATAAACGTGAGAATGTATCTAAAAAATGATGTTACATCATATGTCCCTAGGCCATAGAACATCAATGTGACCATGTCACCATTAACCAACTAAGGGGGACACCCCAACATCAAATGCATCTCTTGATTTATTTTCAACACCATGTAGCCATGACTTTACTATCGCATCCTCAACATAAAACACTTTCTTAGCTTGAGATGAAAAAATGAATGGATCATCTTTCAATGATCGACTAGTGTGCATCAATTTAGAGAAATTTGACACAAGGGTGACCTTATCCATCAAGCTTGAACCCTCTCCGTGAGGTTATATCTACCCAATCACATCGAAACAACACAAGTTTATAAGTCCCATAGTTATCAAACTCATAAATCTCTTTTAGCTTTCCATAATAAGGATTTCCATCAGCTTCAACCATGACTCCAGAATTTTGTGGCTTCTTATATCTTTCACGATCAGTTTTATGGAACTTGTATCCAATGACCATAAATCCATTAAAAATCTTAGCTTTGGTATTCATTCCACGATCTAAGGCCATTTTCAACTTTCCATCTTCTTTGCTCACATCAGTTTTTGGTACTTATTATAGTTGAAGAGATATTAGGCATGTTATTTAGAATAGAAATTAAGCCTTGAAAATCTATGACTATATAAATATTACTTGTGAATGAAACCATCTTGCAAAGTCTTCTATCATCCACTTATATTCTAATGCTTGATCAACTCTTACCCCTTTTCTGAGGCACTCTTCTCACTTTTGGTATAAAAATTCTCTTCAAAACCATTGTAGGTTAGGTCCATTTTTATTTATTAGGTATGAAGTATGTCAATAAGATGTAAATAACTTACTCTTTAAGATCCTTCATAGTGTCTTCAAAATGGAGTAGAACATAACGATGTGCTTGAGACATACTTTTCTCATCAAGGCGAACAACTTTTGTAGCCTCAACATGACGTCCACTAGAGTTGAATAAGTATATACCTTTATTTGGAATAGTCTCATCATTTCTTTTTGGCCTATTGAAGACTGTCTCAATGCCTTCCATATACCTAGAACAGAATGTAATTGTCTCTTCTAAAATATAGCCCTCGGCAATGGAACCCTCTGGTAGAGCTCTGTTTCTCACATAGCCTTTTAGTCATCCTAGATACCTATAAGAAAGTCATCAGGGTTCGCAATACATAGATTCCCTTTTAATTTAATAAATGAATGAAGGATCATAGACAAATGATAACCTTTCAATGGGATACATCCATGCATAGGGAACAGGTCCATCATACTTGACTTGGTCAACCAAATGAACTAAGAGGTGAACCATCATGGTAAAAAAAGGGAGGAAGAAATTCCATCTCCAGATGACAAAGTGTTTCAACAATATGTGTTTGCAGCTCATCCAGCTTGTTTGGATCAATACTTTTCGAGCATAATGATTTGAAAAAATATGAAATATCGGTCAAGACATCAATAACTCATGTAGCTCCAGATGCTCGTAGAGCTATATGAAGTATATCTTGCATAAGAATATGATGGTCATGACTCTTAAGATTGATTAACTTTTGTAGCTTTAAGTTTACACATCTGGAAAGATTGGAAGCATATCCATCAGGCACTCTTAGATTAGCTAATACAGATAGAAAGCATTCTTTTTCTTTGGTAGACATAGAGTATGGAGCTGGAGGCATAAAAAAACTACCATCTTACTGAGGTTGGAGCCAAAGAGACATTTTTATATTATTTTCCTCAAGGAATTTTCTTGCATTCTCGTCATCTTTACACTTTCCCTCAATATTCAAAAGTGTCACAAGAATGTTTTCACACACATTCTTCTCGATGTGCATGACATCAAGGTTATGATGAAGAGGATTATATTCCTAATATGGGAGATCAAAGAATATACTTTTTTTCTTCCAAAGTCCCATGCTGTCATCACTACTGGCACCCCCAACATTACAACTTGTCCCTTCATCTCTATGTTTTCTTCCTCTCTTTTTACTAACTTGTTTTGGAGCCTTTCCATATATAAATTGAACATGATGTTGTGCACGTAGAACATCACTTCTAGATGTGGGAGTAGGGGAATGTGCATACTCCTTAGTGCCATCAAATAAAGTGCTCTCAAAATGAAATGGGTGGTTATCTGGTAACCACCTACGATGGCCACCATAACAAATTTTTGAACCACAACGGTAAGAATGAGTGGATTATGCACAATGAGGACATGCATGATAACATTTTGTGCTCCAACCTGATAACATTTCATAAGCAGGAAAGTCACTTATGGTAGACATTAATGCTCCTTGCATCTTAAAGGGTTCTCCTACATAAGCATCAAATGCACCAGCGCCTTCCCACAACAATTTCAACTCATAAAACAAGGGATGCATGTACACATCAATATCATTTCCTAGACTCAATTTTCCTATAATTATCAAAGATAGAATTAAGGAATGTGATTTCATAGATAACCAAGGTGGCATGTTATTGATACTGAGTACTACTGGCCATATACTATAATTTGTGTTTTAAACCCCATAAGGATTGAACCCATCACTAGCCAGGGTGATCCTGACACTATGAGGGTCAAAAGAAAATGGTGGATACTTCATATCAAACTGTTTCCACATCAATGTATCTGTTGGATGTCTTAGTTTTCCATCTTTCACATGAAATTTCTCATGCCATATCATAACTTCTACAATCTTAGAGGACATGTACATCCTTTTCAAACTTGGGATCAAAGGGAAATACTTCATAACTTTTTTTGGAGTCCCTTTCAAGCTTGCATTATCATCCTCACCACCATCAACCGAATCACCTTTTTGTCTTTCCCACCTAGGAGTTTGACACAGATTGCACCAAACTTTATTTGAATTTTCACCCCAATACAACCCATTCGGACATGCGTGTATGTTTTCATATCCAAGACCTAAGTCCTTAATCATTTTCTTAGCTTCAGAGTAAGAAGATGGGAATGAGGTCATTTGTGGAAAGTCATCTATTAGAATCTCCCACAACTGAGTAAAAGAATTATTTGGCCAACGAAACATACATTTAAGATTGAAGAGTCGTAGAACAAATGAGAGTGTTGATTTTTTTTTGCAACCAGGATAAAGCTATATATTAGAAAGTTCCACCATCTTTCTATATTTCGCATCATCTTCAGGAGTATCTACATTGTGAATATGTTGATCATTAGAGTCATCAAGATGAAGATTATCATTTGTGCTACCTTCATTTACTTTACTATTAGATGTATCATTGATATGTGCAATATTTACTCCCAGTGCCTCTCTTAATAGTGTTCCATGTCATCTTGGCCTACCATATTGGCTTCATGAATTGTAGGTGGTTCACTGTCGTCCATATGTCCATTTGTAGTGAGATTTTCAGCAAGACTTCTAGGACCATGAAATATCCAATCCTTGTAATCACTATAAAAACCATGGTGTAGAATATGATGTTCCACCTCATAAATAGAAAATTGTTTCTTTATACACACTTTGCATTTCCTACATGGGAAAATAATCTTTCCTCCTTCCATCCCAGTCTTAGCATACTCAAGAAATTGACAAATACCATCAATATAATCTTGAGAGAAAACTAGTTTCTCAATCCAACTTTTATCCATATTTTAAAAGGCTATAAAACCTAAATTATAAAAAAATATCACTTTTGCATTTCCTATAATTTCCCATAAGCTTCAAATAAGAATGAAAAAGTAATTTCACATGAGAAAACAAAATATATGTAAGGATATATCGAGTACATATAGTTCAAAGTTCTTATATGTGTATGTTACCCCACCTTTAATCTCACAAGTAAGGCTATGTTCATCCTTGTGTTTTATTAGGTGGTGATAACCGCATATCATGCTAATTGACATAAAAAACATAGAAATGACAATGAGGTTTTCCCCAAATGTATGTATATAATGACAACTTGAAGCCTGGGTCATTATAATGTCCCGTTAACAATATTTATGAGTGGTTACATTTTTTATGACACAATCCAGGATTGATTTGTGCTTTCATTATCACATTGAATTTTAGGTGATGATAAGTATAGCTTTAAGCAATCACAAATTATATATGTCTATATATATACCTATATATGTAAAACTCAATGGTTTCATTTAGGAACAATGTAATTACATATTTTTAGAATGTGGGTCTAAATATATAAAATTTACTAGAACCACATAAGTGCAATTGTCTAAAAAAACTTGACTCCTCAAAAGACAATAATGATAGACATAGATAATTGATTACCATATGTCAAACATTTGAATCTAAATTATTGAGCTTTTGTAAAGCTTAATAATATAACATTTGTGATTATGTGTGTGTACATGTACCTCATGTTCATATTTATAAGTGCATTGATCCACCAACTATTTTTCTTATACATTTTGTATTACATGGTTGACCATAGTGCATTTTTTATTCAATAGAATAAGAACCAAAGAATAAGGAGCAAAAGGTACAAAGAGAGACAAACTAGACAGTAATAAATAAGAAAGAAGACCTCAAAAGTTTGGCAATAAAGTTGGAAAATTTTGGGTCGATATTGCCCTTATTTACCCTATATCGATATAAATCAGACCCAATTTGGCCAAATCAGACCTAATTTTCAAAACTCAAATGAATTCCCCCCAAATCAGCCTTGTTTCACCAGAATCAAACTTAATTTTCCAAAATTTGATTTGATTTGGCCTAAATCAGACCTATTTTAACCATTAAATGACTCATGGTGATCTTATTTGAGAAAATCCAACCTAATTCATGCTAGTTTAGCTTTAAGTGGCATTATGCTAATTTATAGTTTAAATATCTTGATTTAGGCCTAAAAGTGCTTAGGCCCCACTTTTGACACATAAGTCATTCTTTTGTAGGCATGATTTTGTATCACTAGTTGAGTCTTGGGACTTCCAAGCCCATCCTAAAACCTTCTAGTTTTTGGAAGCGTGTCTGTAGGATACTATTGCAGTTCCCCTCATCATGGCCTGATTTTTCATGTCTGTTAGATGTCATAATAATATTTTATGTTATAATATTTTTTTCTAGCTTATTCACTAGATTGATAGGTTGTTTGTCCTCTTCTCACATGGTATACTTGAATACAGGTCAATTTGCTCAACGAGTATCATCCTCCCTCTAACTACTATCCTTGTTGCTAATCACGGTCGATTTTTTACCCACCTTGGATATTGATCTAGAAAAGTAAACCATAACTTTGTAAGTGGATCTTGATATACTTATGGTTCTGCGAAGTCCAAATAGTGGCTCAATGCACATGGTTGGCCTACAAATAGGATGACCACCACGTTATTACTCCTTGGAAGAGCGATGAAAAGCTATGCTTTCACCTAGCATTTGGTTACATGGCATCGATTGCCTATTGGAGAACTAGTGATATGCTTTCTACAGAAATGGAGGAAAATATGGTATGATTGCCTATGGATAGAATGATTTGTCTACTCATTATTCATGTGGTTGTAAACAACTTTTCTACTCAATATTCATGTGGTTGTAAACAATTTTCTACATTCTTTACTTATAAAAGATTTGAAAATTATGATGCATGTGTTGAAGTAAGAAAGCATACTAAAATTAATGTTGTTTTCAAATCTGATCGATTCTACCATATTGGCAGTTGTTAGTTGCCCCATTGTGGGAAGTTGTTGTTTGTTATCGGTATGCCACTAGAATGAATTAAATTTCTAATGGAAAGTTTTCTACCGACAAAAAGGATAATTTTTTTTTATCAATGTATATATTCTTGTTAACGGTAATGGTAAGGGCTGTGACGAAATCAATTATCTAATGAGTGAGCAACGATCATGTAGAGGTGAGTCGATACCATGACATAGTTTATTGCGGGAGGAAGAGCATAGAGACGTCACACAAGGGATGACTATACAAGTATAATGAGGTATATGAATTATGAGAATGGAGTCGATAAACATAAATTAATTTCCCTCCAATGTTCCTGTTACAGGAACCACCTAATGTTTTCCTAATGTGGGAAGACCAGATTCTCTGTTTTCTAAAATATACAACGTGTAGTTGCCAGCGACTAGGCTGACATAGATGCTAAAAAAAATATAGAATGATGAATTTTAGGAACATGTCGTAGATGGATGCTCACAATGCAAGCTATCACTGGGAGGTTGATGTCGAGCCTCTCACAGGACGACGTAGACGACCTTCTCACAACTTCTGATGGTTCCTTAATCTTCCGATGGCTCGGATCCGCAAGGTCTAGAAGGAGGCGCAAGTGGCTAGTTCCGATGGCTGTCCCGTCCGTCTGTAGATCCACATATTTGATGGAGCCCAACACCTGCCCCTAAGTCGTTGCTCTGTCAAAGTGATGATGGATAAAAGGGATGTGCGGAATATTGTGAAGGGGGCACGGAGAGATCGGAAACAGTTTCTAATTTGGCGCAAATCTGGAAAATTTGGCGGGATTGCGAAGAACGGAAAGGGGGAGACGGAGAACATTGTGGAACATAGGGGAAAGGGAGTCGTGGTCTGTGTGGTATGTTCCACGCATAGCACATGGTTTTGTTAATTGTCAAACCTTTGGATCAGGTGTTCCGTGCATTAGACAGCTCTCGTCCGGTAAAGTTCGGTGGTTCGGGGACCCGTGGCTTCTTGTTCAACCGATTTCCATGACAGGAACCGTCTAGCAACAAGGAGAAAGAACCGTACACGACGAAGAGAGTTGGATAACACTGAGTTTGATTGCGCCATATATAGCAGCCTCTTATCCTCAATGCCATATACCACTGTTTTTTACAATGAAATCTTAGTTTTATCCGAATATCAAATATCCCATTAGAAAAAGTATACCCAATTTAACTACAAGTACCTCTAATCAAACTGGCGCTCGCCTCTCTGTCAGCTCTCTTTTACACATTTACGACCATGCATATCCCACCCACCCACCAACAAACAAACACACAGACACACACACAAAAAGCCCACTCACACACTACTACACTGGAGGACGAGGAAAGCATTTTAGAGGACTAGATGTTTAACTGGAATGATTGGACATTGTTGCTAAGCTGAAGAAACGAGGCATATCCCGATGAGAAATAGATGCCAATGGATTGTTCAAGTCCGTATTTACTATACATGTATCCTAGCATTTTACAGGACTAGGCATGCAGACTACCGCATAGAACAGAGTAGCTTGACAGTTATATGCATGGTGTTGTTAGATAACTGATTACGTTAGTTATTAGTTACGTAACTACTGTAGTTATTAGCTAGTTACTGTAGCAGCTCATTTATGTAGCTAGGCTATTGTGGTAATCACTTATTTAGCATGGGTTAAGCCCAATGTAGTGCAGCAAGTACATGTGAGAATGTAGTGTTATTTCTAGTGCAAATGGCAAAGAAGTTTTATCCCATATTGCTCACACCTAGAACTTTTGTGATCCTCATATGTAGGATCACATGGGGCACTAGTGTCCAAAGGAGTCCTAGGAAGGAGGTATGCTCACCTCCTTGGTGGGTGGGGTTACCACATCACAACGCACGCACGCGCGCGCGCGCGCCACGCCACGCCTCGCCGGGCCTGGCTGGGATTGTGGATTACTTTTTGCACTAGGATACAACTACGTAATTAATTACTCGTGTAATTAATTGTTGCTTTCTTATTTTGCACTACGTATCCTAGCATTTTACAGGACTAGGCATGCAGACTACCGCATAGAACAGAGTAGCTTGACAGTTATATGCATGGTGTTGTTAGATAACTGATTATGTTAGTTATTAGTTACGTAACTGCTGTAGCTATTAGCTAGTTACTGTAGCAGCTCATTTATGTAGCTAGGCTATTGTGGTAATCACTTATTTAGCATGGGTAAAGCCCAATGTAGTGCAGCAAGTATATGTGAGAATGTAGTGTTATTTCTAGTGCAAATGGCAAAGAAGTTTTATCCCATATTGCTCACACCTAGAACTTTTGTGATCCTCATATGTAGGATCACATGGGGCACTAGTGTCCAAAGGAGTCCTAGGAAGGAGGTATGCTCACCTCCTTGGTGGGTGGGGTTACCACATCACAACACACGCACGCACGCGCGCGCGCGCGCCACGCCACGCCTCGCCTGGCCTGGCCGGGCTCGGGCTCGAGCTTGTGGATTGTGGATTACTTTTTGCACTAAGATACAACTACGTAATTAATTACTCGTGTAATTAATTGTTGCTTTCTTATTTTGCACTACGTATCCTAGCATTTTACAGGACTAGGCATGCAGACTACCGCATAGAACAGAGTAGCTTGACAGTTCTATGCATGGTGTTGTTAGATAACTGATTACGTTATTTATTAGTTACGTAACTGTTGTAGCTATTAGCTAGTTACTGTAGCAGCTCATTTATGTAGCTAGGCTATTGTGGTAATCACTTATTTAGCATGGGTTAAGCCCAATGTAGTGCAGCAAGTACATGTGAGAATGTAGTGTTATTTCTAGTGTAAATGGCAAAGAAGTTTTATCCCATATTGCTCACACCTAGAACTTTTGTGATCCTCATATGTAGGATCACATGGGGCACTAGTGTCCAAAGGAGTCCTAGGAAGGAGGTATGCTCACCTCCTTGGTGGGTGGGGTTACCACATCACAACGCACGCACGCACGCGCGCGCCACGCCACGCCTCGCCTCGCCTGGCCGGGCCGGGCTCGGGCTCGGGCTCGGGCTTGTGGATTGTGGATTGTGGATTGTGGAGAATGTCTTCCGTCTTCCGTCTTCTTTTTGCACTAGGATACAACTACGTAATTAATTACTCGTGTAATTCATTGTTGCTTTCTTATTCGGATTTCTTAAATCCTAATTAGAAAGTGGTTCTCTTTTACGGATTATTCCCGTATTGTGTACGAGAGCAACCGAGTGTTGCGTCTAACTGGGAATAGGATTAGGGACGTACGTGACTATTTATATGACTCCGGTCATTAGGGTTAAACACACCGAAAACAGTTTTTCTGCTGCCGTGTGTTTTGTGAACCCTAATCCCGAGTGCGAGAGTCGTCGTCCCCGGAGTTGCTTTGCGGAGTTGTCCTCCTGTGCGAAGCGAGACTCGTCGTCCTTCCCTTCAGACGCAGCTGTCAGGCGGTGGTACCTGCGGTGGCTGTGCTGCACTGGTAGCAGTGCGACATACGCGAGCAAGACGTGCAACTTCCAGGTTCGTGCCAGATCGGGACTGGGAGAACAGTGCCTATCCGCGAGGATTGCCGGGCACTGGTTTCTTTAAGTAACACGTTCGTTTCTCAACGAACGATCTGGTTTGCGAATCTAACCCTTAATTTTGTTCTCCTACATTTCTTGTTCTTCGAATCTTATCTTGGATCTGCCTGCACTGTTAATTAAATTGCACCTGACGCTGTTGCATAAACGACAACAAACTATTATTCACAACAGTCTTAAAGAAACCATTTTTTCTGTCGTTAATTAACATGGCCGGTCAGGGTAATTCGGGATGTAGGATTGATACAACCAATATGCCTGAAAAGTTTACTGGTACGAACTTTGCCCGTTGGCAGAGTCGTATGGAAATTTGGCTAAATATTGCGGGATATGATCAATATTTAATTGAAACTGAACCTGTATCTGATGACACAATTCCTGATAATGCAAACATTATTGCTAATTGGAAGAAGGGTGATAAAACGTGCCGCGAGTTGATTTTGTTTGGTTTAAATAACAAACTGTATGACTCTTACTCAAAGCCGCCAGTCACTACGTCCAAGGTTTTATGGGAATTGTTAGTTAAGAATTTTAGCACTGAAAATCAGGGTGTTGAAAAATAATGTGTGTCAAAATTTCTTAAGTTTCAGATGGTTGAGGGTAAGTCAGTTTCTGATCAAACACACGATCTACAACTCCTAGTTCATGAACTCTCAGATGCCAAGATGGTGTTGCCTGAGAAATTCGTTGTTATGTCTATCATAGAAAAATTCCCTAAGTCTTGGGAAACGTTTGGTATGTCTCTGAAGCATCGCAAAGGGACACACACCATGGATGAATTAATGATGGATATTAATATACAAGAAGAACACTTAAAGGAGAAAGGGGTCAAGGTGCCTACTGATGCTAATCCAACTGTTAATCTTACTTCTACGAAAAATACCAAAGATAAGAAATCTAAGAATGCACATAAACCCAAGGCAAAGATCCAAAAGAAACCGAAGAACAAACCTTGTTGGACTTGTGGACAGGTTGGCCACTGGAACAAGGATTGTCCTAATAAGAAGGCAAAGAAAGCTACCGCATCTGCAACTGAGGAGGCTGTGGTCAACATGATGACTACATCCTTGAACCTCAATGATGGGTACGTGTCTATTAAACCTGAAATTCTCTCTATATTTGAACCACTTTATTGGATAATTGACACTGGGGCTAATGTACATGTATGTGCTGATAAATCCCTGTTTGTGTCTTATCAGGCCTCTCGAGGTCGGTCCGTGACTTTGGGCAATTCCAGCTCTGCAGAAGTCAAAGGCGAAGGACGGGTGGACTTGAAGTTCCCTTCGGGGAAGGTTTTGACTCTTAACAGGGTCAGACATGTTCCAACCATTCGACGCAATATCCTTAGTGGCGTTATATTAGTTAGAGAAGGTTATAGAGTAGACTGTAAATGTAATAAGGCTATTATTACACGTCTTCGTGATTCTTTGTTTTTTGGCAAGGGGTACTTATGTGACGTGGAGAACTTGTTTAAGATTCATGTTGAACCTGTTTCAAATTCCGTTTTAAATTTGAATGATTATAGTTCTGTTTGCATGAATCTTGTTTCATTCGATGTATGGCATTCACGTTTGGGACATGTTAATGTTGCCTCAATGAAGCGTATGATGAATCTAGATTTGATCCCTAAATCTGAAGTTAGAAACAATAAATGTGAAATCTGTGTACAAGCTAAATTGCCTAGGAAACCTTTTCATTCTGTGAATAGGAATTCGGAAGTTTTGGATTTAGTTCATACAGATATCTGTGAATTTAATGGTGTTGCTACGAGAGATCAAAAGTATTATTTTATAACTTTTATTGACGATGCGAGTAGATACTGTTATGTCTATTTACTTAGAAGTAAAGATGAGGCATTGGATAAATTTCAAATTTATAAGAAAGAAGCTAAAACTCAAACCGGTAAAGTACTTAAGCGATTAAGGTCTGATAGGGGAGGAGAGTATACCTCGAATTTGTTTTTGGAATTTTTCCAATTACATGGTATAGTTCATGAGGTAACTGCTCCTTATTCACCACATTCAAATGGAATAGCTGAACGTAAAAACCGAACCTTAATAGATATGGTAAATACCTTACTCCAAACATCTGGATTACCCAACTTTATGTGGGGGGGAAGCTTTGAATACGGCTTGCCATATTCTGAATAGAGTTCCCTATAAACATTCAGAGAGTAGTCCGTTTGAGTTATGGAGAGGAAGGAAACCGAGTCTTAAATATCTTCGAGTGTGGGGGTGCCTTGCTAAGGTACTTGTCCCTGAACACAAAAGGAAGAAATTAGGACCGAAAACGGTTGATGCCATATTCTTAGGTTATGTAGAGACAAGTTATGCTTATAGATTCCTGATTGTAAAATCAAATATCTCTGGCATTGAGGTCAATACAATTGTGGAATTACGTGATGATACATTCTTTGAGGATGTGTTTCCTATGAAAACTGGTGTGCCCAATGAAGTTTCTCAAGAAGATTCATTTACCACAGGTTCCATTCCCGAGCACGTGGAAAGGATGACAAATGTGGGGGGCGACTCAGAACAAGCTATTTCTGAATCTGATGATTCTGAAGAAATAGTTGAACCAAGGAGAAGTAAACGGCCTAGGACATCAAAGGACTTTGGAAGTGAGTTTCTCACTTACAATGTTGAGGATGATCTTGTTACTTTCAAACAAGCTATGGAATCTCCAGAAGCTAAGTTTTGGAAAGAAGCCGTTAATGATGAAATCCAATCAATTCTCTCAAATGGAACTTGGGAATTGGTGGATTTGCCTCCTGGTTGTTCTGCAGTTGGTTGCAAATGGATTTTTAAGAAGAAACTTAATGCAGACGGGACAATCAATAAGTATAAGGCTAGGTTAGTTGCTAAGGGTTACACATAAAGGGAAGGAATAGATTATTTTGATACCTATTCACCTGTTTCCCGTATGACCACAATCCGAGTGCTTATAGCATTGGCTTCCATTTATAATCTCTATATCCATCAGATGGATGTGAAGACCGCATTCTTACACGGTGATCTTCAAGAAGAGATATATATGGAACAACCTGAGGGATTTGTGGGTCGTGGGAATGAGTCCAAAGTGTGTAAACTTGTTAAGTCATTATATGGCTTGAAACAAGCCCCTAAGCAATGACATGAGAAGTTTGATTCTGTGATATCATCGTTTGGCTTTATTTCTAATGAATTTGATAAGTGTCTCTACTGCAAGGTTGTCGATAATGGATTCATTTTGTTATGCTTATACGTCGATGATATCCTGCTTTTTGGTTCCGATATGAAAGTAGTAAAAGAGACAAAGTCATTCTTGTGTAGCAAGTTTGAGATGAAGGATATGGGTGTCGCTGATGTGATTTTAGGGCTTAAAATCATAAGGTCTACTGATGGTATAACTCTCTCTCAGTATCACTATGTTGAGAAGATACTGGAGAGGTTTGAGTACACATCACGTAAACCTGTTAAGACTCCATATGATTCATCCAAACCCTTGTTCAAGAATGAGACTGGGGTTCCAATGTCTCAATTACGATACTCTCAGATTATCGGAAGTTTGATGTATCTTATGAACTGTACACGTCCAGACATTGTGTTTGTCGTGAACAAGTTAAGTAGATACACCAGTTGTCCCGAAAAGACCCATTGGGAAGCTCTTGACAGAGTTCTGAGGTATATCAAGGGAACACGTTCCCTTAGGCTGAATTATGGTAAATATCCTTCCGTAGTCGAAGGATATAGTGATGCAAGCTGGATTGCCGTGAATTCTGGGAGTAATGGTGTCTCAGGATATGTATTCCTATTGGGAGGAGGAGCTGTTTCCTGGAGGTCTAAGAAACAGACCATATTGTCTCGGTCCACTTTTGAGGCAGAGTTGTGTGCTTTAGATGAAACTGGATTGGAAGCTGAATGGCTACATGGACTTATGTCTAGTTTACCTATGGTAATGAAGCCGCTTCCTGCAATTTCAGTTCACTGTGACAGCACTACAACTATTGCTAAGATAAAGAGTTCCAAGTACAATAAAAAACAGCGTAGACACATCCAAGTCAGATTGAAATCTGTAAGGGAGTTAGTGTCTAATGGGGTCGTGGCTGTGGACTACGTCGGTACCAAAGATAATACAGCTGATCCTTTCACTAAAGGTCTTACCTTGGCTTTAGTGGAAAAATCCAGGTTGGGAATGGGACTGAAACCCCTATAGATTTGCAGGCAGTAGCAACCCAACCCAAAAGAGTGGAGATCCCACAAATTGGGTTCAATGTGGTAATAACAAGCTGTCGGGTAAATCAGATGACACTATGTATTCTTGTTTGATGCTTCTTGCATCTGTGTGTCTATTCCCTGGGAAACATGTTAGTGTCATGACTGCAAGTTAGTAAGAGAGTAGTCTCTTAATGGTGTCAAGTCTTAGGACAGGATGTTAGCAGTACATCCTTGGAGACTCCAGCTAAGTGATTGATGTTGTGTAGGCCGCAACAGGAGAATTGGGTTGTTCTCTGTTATCAATCATGATTTATATTTTGTATGCATGGCCTTAATGCATTGTTTTTCTTTACTACCATGTCTTTATTGTGTTGTTACCAACCTATACTCTTGTACCCAAGGTTCAGGTTCAAGACTTTTGTTCACCTAGTTCCTACAGGGGTCACAGTTGGATAACTCAGGTAGATTCAAACCGAAAGGTATCTGCTGAAAGCACAGTATGGAGGACTGAATGGTAGAGCACACTACACATTGGACTTTGTGGGGGATTGTTAGATAACTAATTACGTTAGTTATTAGTTACGTAACTGCTGTAGCTATTAGCTAGTTACTGTAGCAGCTCATTTATGTAGCTAGGCTATTGTGGTAATCACTTATTTAGCATGGGTTAAGCCCAATGTAGTGCAACAAGTACATGTGAGAATGTAGTGTTATTTCTAGTGCAAATGGCAAAGAAGTTTTATCCCATATTGCTCACACCTAGAACTTTTGTGATCCTCATATGTAGGATCACATGGGGCACTAGTGTCCAAAGGAGTCCTAGGAAGGAGGTATGCTCACCTCCTTGGTGGGTGGGGTTACCAAATCACAACGCACGCACGCACATGCGCGCGCGCACCACGCCACGCCTCGCCTGGCCTGGCCTGGCCTGGCCGGGCCGGACTCGGGCTGGGGCTTGGGCTTGTGGATTGTGGATTGTGGAGAATGTCTTCCGTCTTCTTTTTGCACTAGGATACAACTACGTAATTAATTACTCGTGTAATTAATTGTTGCTTTCTTATTCGGATTTCTTAAATCATAATTAGAAAGTGTTTCTCTTTTACGGATTATTCCCGTATTGTGTACGAGAGCAACCGAGTGTTGCGTCTAACTGGGAATAGGATTAGGGACGTACGTGACTATTTATATGACTCCGGTCATTAAGGTTAAACACACCGAAAACAGTTTTTCTGCCGCCGTGTGTTTTGTGAACCCTAATCCCGAGTGCGAGAGTCGTCGTCCCCGGAGTTGCTTTGCGGAGTTGTCCTCCTGTGCGAAGCGAGACTCGTCGTCCTTCCCTTCAGACGCAGCTGTCAGGCGGTGGTACCTGCGGTGGCTGTGCTGCACTGGTAGCAGTGCGACGTGCGCGAGCAAGACGTGCAACTTCCAGGTTCGTGCCGGATCGAGACTGGGAGAACAGTGCCTATCCGCGAGGATTGTCGGGCACTGGTTTCTTTAAGTAACACGTTCTCAACGAACGATCTGGTTTGCGAATCTAACCCTTAATTTTGTTCTCCTGCATTGCTTGTTCTTCGAATCTTATCTTGGATCTTCCTGCACTGTTAATTAAATTGCACCTGACGCTGTTGCATAAACGACAACAAACTATTATTAACAAGAGGTGTTGGGATCCATAATGGATATGGGGCTGGCACTGTTAAAATACAACGGGAAAATATGGGTGTCGGCAGAACACAACAAATCAGATTGCAGGCACGTTGCATAATAATTCAAGTTGCAATTGCTATGGTCCAAAATGTTGAGTGTGCAACGAAAATGGCTGAACTCAACCCATGCTTCGGTCGGGGGACTCACGCTTACAACTGACGTGTTACTAATACAACTAAATAACTTAGTAATAGCAAGTGATTGCGATTCAATTAACAGATTTTACAGTCCAAGTTAACAGATGACGTTAGAAACTGCAAAATAAAAAAGAATAGGAGAACAATAAAAAACAGAGTTTGATCAAGTAAATCATATTCGCAGTAGGCTAGTCATGAACCTGTCGCACGTTCACGTCATGTGCAGACGAGGATGATGTCGAGTAGCTTTATGCGTCTGACTCAACGGACATCAGGTAACACCGCCCAATGTTCACGCATTTGGAAAGAGAGTACAACGGGAGGCAAGTTGCAACACTCACACTGGTGAAGGAGATCTTCACAAGCAGCAACTAAGGCCAGGGATGATAGTACTAGAGGCAAGGTACCTGGCGACAACTAGGGAAAACACAAAACAAGTACTGACAGTGTTTAACTTAATCATTCAAGCCTTATTTATTGCACGAGAGAGATCTTACGAACTTATGGATACTCTCCTAATACGTCACAAACACACGTTCACCCTTGTGATCCAAGTGACACTTTTATATTCAATTTAGTAAAACTAAGAATGCAACTAATTTATTTAATTAATCAAATAGTTATCTTTTTTATGATAAAAGATACTGAAGTCGAAAGACAATTTTCACAATCCACGACCCACAAACCTTGAGCCATGTGTCCACGTCCTTGTACTTGCACATGCCCACTATGGTCGGGCACGTGCGTGCTTGCATGTTTTATGGTCAAAATACCTACCATTAGGGTGAGCATAGTCTTCTTTAGAATTTTTGGACACTAGTGCACATAGACTACTAAATTAAAATACTGCTTCACATTAGAGTTCAAAATATGCGACAAAACTCCTCTTTTATTTTTTCAAAAGACAAAAATTACTATATATCCTATTCAAATGTACTATCTACACTAAATTTAGACTTTACTCAAGCTATTCTTAATTAGTAAATAACTCATAAAGCTAATAATATCAAACAAAGGCAAACATGTCAAGTGTTACATCAATCAACCCTTCATACTGTGCTTTTAACATGGTGTCTTTCTGCTTGAACCATCTCTAAGTTATCCAACATTGCCCCCACATGAAAAAGGTGAATTTGATTCTTGAATTTGAACATCAAGTACACGATTGTCTTTTGGTAACTAGACAATAAATACTAAGGTGGGAAATTGTTTCAATGCTTTAAAGGCCATACGTCCACACAAAAAATCATGATTGATATTAAGGAACTGACCAACTCCCATGTTGTCTGCACAAAATATTAATCACGTAGTTGGAGTCTCTATACATGTATTACTAGCATTATGTCTTAGGGCTCCACACCATTTAGAGACATATATCTTACTAACTTGCATTCATGATACTACCATAATTCTAGGAGACATACAAAGAAATGAAAGAAGCATCGAATTAAATTATATACTATCATCCTATTCACCCTGACAACTTATTATTACCATATTGCACTCCATTTTTGGACCTCCACTTATTTGGTTTGTATTACTAATACCTATGACTAATAACAGTTTTAGTCTCATCCATGACATGAATTTCTCAACCAAGGACAAGAAAAGACCTTTAGTCAAAAGATCAACTATATTGTCTTTGGTACAAACATAGTTTATAACCACAACACCACTAGACACTAACTTCCTTATAGACTTGAGTCTGCTTTGGATGTAGCTACACTGTTTTTTATTGTATTTGGAACTCTACCTCTTGTTTGTTGCTATAGATCTATCACAATGAATTGAGATTGTAGGAATCAACTTTTCTTTACCATGTGTAAACATGATATAAGTCCATGTAGACCTTCATCATTCAACCCAATTTAATGTAAGGCACATAACTGAAGCTAAAAGGTGGAACATCACAATATGGTATGTTTCTTATACCTCCATGCCACAAAACCTCCTTACAATAGGAAGGCATATCTTGAGACACCATTACCCCTGGATTTCATGGAAATCAAACTTTCATCACTATACCCCTTAACTACAAGGGGATACTTTCCAAGATCACTGGTTCCTTTAATGTACCTCAAAAATCTATCAAGAGCTTCCCAATGGGTATGGTCAGGACAATCTATGCATCTACTTAACTTGTTCACAACAAACACAATGTCTGATCATGCATAGTCATTATGTCACATCAAAATTTAAATAATATGAGAGTATTTTAATTGAGGCATAGGAATACCACTATCATTTTTGTACAAAGACTTGGATGAATTATATGGAGTCTTAATAAGTTTACGCGATGTGTACTCAAATATATATAATATCTTCCTAATATAGTGAGACTAATAAATAATAATACCATCAGTAGAACTATATATTTTAATCAATAAGATCATATCAATGACACCCATATATTTCATCTCAAACTTGCTAAACAAAACTTACTTCTTCTCATTTAATACTTTCATATCAGCACAAAAAGCAAGATATCATCCACGTATAAGCATAAGATGATGAACCTATCACTAATTAATTTAGAAAAGCACACTTATCAAAACAATTCAAAATGAAGCCAGAATGTGATATCACATTATCATATTATCATACCATTTCTTAGGATCTTGTTTCAACTATAGAAAGATATAATAAGTTTTCACATTTTCGACTCATTCCCACAGCTCACAAAACCCTCAAATTGCACCATATATATATCCTCTTGAAGATCACTGCCTAAGAATGCAATCTTTGTTTAGGAGGACAAAGAGATTATAAATTAAAAGCCATGAAATAAGTACACAAATTGTGGTCATGTGGGAAATAAGATAATGGGTACCAAAATAATTGATTCCCTCCCTTTAAGTGTACCCCTTGTCAACCAATCTATCCTTATACTTGTTTATTGTCCCATATACATTAAGTTTCTTCTTTAAGATCCATTTACAACAAACTACAAAACAACTAGTAGGTAAATCCACCAATTCCCCAGTTCTATTTGAGAGAAATTATTAGATTTTATAGTTAATGATTGTCTTCCAATACTTTACATATGGAGAATCCATATCTCATTTCAAAAAGACATGAATATTCTTAGTATTTTTGTGTAGGAACTCACAAACAAAATCACTAGTAGTCCTAGGTCATTAATTTTTCCTAGGTTCAACTGATTCCTTAGAATCATAAGATTTAGAAAAAAGTATGTTCTGAGTCACCCCCCAGATTTGGCTTCCTTTTTGGGGACTAGGAATGGAACCTATAGTCTATGGATCATCTTGAGGAACTTGCTTGGTCACATCAAATAGAATGGAAAAAACATCCTCAAAGAATGTTGCATCATAGAGTTTCAAAATTACTTGACATCAATGCCTATTGTAGATTTGATAATAAAAAAGTGATAAACATAACTTTTCTCTACATAACACAAGAATATGACATTTATTGTCTTCATTCCCAATTTTTTCCTTTTATTTTCAGGTACAAGTACCCTTGCAAGAAACTCCCACACTCAAAGATACTCTCAAATACATATTTCCTTATATTTATAGTGAACTCAAGCAGTCTATTTCCCATCATTTATGGGGAACTCTATTTGGAATATAGGAAGTGGTATTTAAAGATTCATATAATGTCGTGATGTATTGAAGTTTGAAGAAAGTAATTTACCATGCCTATCAGTGTCAACAATCCCATTGCATTGAGGTGAATAAGAAGTAGTTACATCATGTATTATACCATGGAATTGAAACAATTCCATGAACGAGTTTGACATATACTCTCCTCCCCTTTCAACTTTAATATTTTAAGTATCTTTTTAGTTTTTATTATTCTTTCTAAAACATTTAGGTTTGTTATAATGCGTCATCTTTACTTTTCAGTAAATGAAGGTATAATATTTACTCACATCACTGTTGGTCGTATTAACAAACATGTTTAATATTTGATTGTCTCAACTCTTTTCTCCCTCGCAAGTATATGAGATTGATTTTAGTCAATGTTATGTCCACAAGGAGATAGGATAGCTAAGCACAAGCATGTTAAGGTTCAACAGTCTAGCTCATTTACTCAAGTTTGATTGACTAGATTAAACTAGTTCAAAATAAAAGAACAAAGTTAGTAAACACAAGTGTATTAAATAATGATTACAACCAGATCTAATGAATCATGGAAACGAGATTTCAATTCCATATCACAATTTAATAGAACAATGAGAATATAACATCATAGTTGAGAAAACAAAGGAGGTTTGCGTCTCGTACACCTCCCAATCAAGTGAAAGGGTTCTAACTCTCCATAGCACTCTCATGCTTATGCTTTGTTTCAAACTATAAACCTTGACTCGTCAACACATTCCCAACCACTCTCATGTTCAGTGAAATGTTGCCAAATTTACATCTCCATACTTCTAAATATATATTTGAAAACTATATAAGAAGCATAAAATAAGCAAACAAGATGGTCAGTCAAGAAAAGTAAATGAATTAAGCACCGACCAAATCTTAGAACAGTAGACAACTAGTATTAAGAATGGAATTTGAATTCACATAATCTATGACATGGGAGTTACTCTCCCATGCCCAAGAAAAGAGTTCTACATGGACATGGTTATCAAGAACAAATTCAAGTGGAGAATCATGAAGCTAAACATAATTTAGAGAAGAGAAAGAATTAAGAGACTTGTGTAAGGAAAGAAATAAGAGAATAGCTCTATCTAGAAGACAAAATTTCCTCCTTGGTACTGCTCCTACTCCAGCAACCTTCTCTTCAGAGGGGTTGGAAAGGAGAATAAACACCTTTGCTACAGTCTGATAAAAGAAATAAGGTAGTGAAGAGTGTCTATCTTGAGTAACCACCATGTCTTATCCAAAGTCATCCTCTTCCTTATCTAATCTATTATCTATTCAAGAAACTCTTCAACGGACAAGTGATAACCATTCCATAAGTGTCCTTTTGTATTTAAAATGAGATACAATTTCTCTCAAGACTGTGTAGAAATCAGTGGTGACACGACATGTTGGTGAGCCGACACGATGTGTCTCTCTCAATAACTGAAGTGATAAATGTCCTGTACGAAGGATGCATGACATGTCGTTTGTCCACACACAGTGTTTCTACAAGGTGAGGAAATTTAGGAAAATTTGGGTTCATTTAACATGATGTGTGCATTTAAGAAATGTTGAGTTGTTGTGTTACAATGGATCCTGGATTGAAAGGACACATTGTGTTCATTTAAGACACACCATGTTGGTGCAAGAAAAGAACTTCAATGAATTCTTGAATGGGAGGATATGACGTGTCAGATTGCTGACACATCGATTGTTGCTTTTCATGGCAACAGTGCTTTTGCATGCAAATGACACAATGTGTTGTGCAAATCACACGACATGTTTTTGTCAGAAACTTCATATTTGTCTTCAAATTTGTGCAATCCTTTGGGGAATCCAAATAAATTCGGATTGTGGATGAATTAATTCCATTTCTTTATCAACATGATGTGCTTGTGACCACAAACATGGAACAAGTAAAGACCACTATAAAGTGTCAAATTTCAAAATAAACTTCACAAAGGGCCTTAATTACCTTTCAAAAGATTAGAATACGTTTGTAAGTAACTTAAGAAAAACTTCTAGGGTTAAGCCATAACCTAGGTCAGGGATGTTACAGTAATTGGTAGATCAAAAATAGGTACTTTCAAAGCATTCAAAGAAAGGTTTGGAACAAGTTGAGTGGATGAAAGGAAAAGTTTTATCCATGTGATCAATAAATTGAACACATGTATAAATTGAACACATGTGAAAGGAAAAAAAAATTATATATAAATTATGCATATAAAGCATCAATAGATGTTAGAAATGTAACACATGTGATCCCTAGTTACCATCCTATTAAATTTCTAGATATCACTATGCACTAAATCAAGTATATTAGAAGTCCTATCGTTAGAGTGAAAATGTTTTCCCGGTAATTTAACCGACACACAATCTATATAGATTTAAGGTTTAATTTTAGATTCATCATTTTTTATTGAGTCAATGTTTACTTGACCAAAATGTATATGACATACATCATATGAAACAAAATTCAATAAAAATAAATTGGCATTCAAATTCAAATTAGAATAAGAAATATGTTATACTTGAATCTGTAAAATATCCTCTAGGTAACATAAATAAGTTTTACCATAAAACAAACTATTATGAATGCATGTAGCAATTGATTTATTATACTTAGAATCTAGTCTTAAACCTTCTCTATCTTAGGTTGAACCAATAATGATATTATGCCAAATAGATGGAATGTGTTTGACTCTATGTCAAGAACTATTCCCATGGTATGGTAAGTCCAATCATCCTTTGCCTTTTACTTGTACAGAGTGGAGACATCCAAAGTCACATATCTACCCTCAGAGGCCTATCAAGACACAAACTATGATGTGTTAGAACAAACATGCACATTAGCGCCCATGTATATAATCCAATAAAGCGGTTCAAGAAAAGAAAGTACTTCTAGTTTGTTACATACATACCCATCATTAAGGTTCATCTAAGTAGTCATCGTACTACTCACTTCCTCCTCAGTGAATTTGTGGCATATTTCTTAGTCTTCTTCACATGACAACCCTTATTCTAATGGCCATAAACTCAATAGGGTTTGTTCTTTAGTTTCTTCCAAATTTAGACCTCAAGTTTATGTCATATTATTTTAGTATTGGTGATGTTTCTTAGGAGTCACAAGGTGGACACTAGAGTTGAAATTAACAAGCATCTTTTCATTATCTCTCAAGTCATTCTCCTCTACTATGATACCAATCATATGTTCATCTATGTCAAGTCACCCTTCTTGTACTTGAAATTCAAGCCAAAGGCCTCCCAATACTTAGGAAACTTTTCGATGACAGATATTACAATAAATTTATCAAGAAAATATATACTTTCTTTTAGAAGGTTATCACACAATTGTCAAAATTCATATTTTAGTTTAGAAACAAGATTACCTCTACCTTATGAAAAGTATAAAATTCTGGAATAGAATACTTGACGGTCCTTGGTTATTAGTTATATATTTATAATCTAACAATCCCTAATGTAATTAGCCATGAGTCCAACTTAAAGACCCAATATGGTTTATTATTTCTCCAATCATCATATCACCTGATATATTCTTTTGGACCTCAAAAAAATGATAGAGGATAAATATCCTGCAATGATTTTATAATTGTATAGCATTGCCCATAAGAAAAATATCCTGCAAGTAATTTACCATGCCTATTAGTGTCAACAATCCCATTGCATTGAGGTGAATAAGAAGTAGTTACATCATGTATTATACCATGGAATAAACACAATTCCATGAATGAATTTGACATATACTCTCCTCCCCTTTCAACCTTAATATTTTAAGTATCTTTCTGGTTTTTATTATTCTTTCTTAAACATTTAGGTTTATTATAATGCATCATCTTTACTTTTTAGTAAATGAAGGTATAATATTTACTCACATCATTGTTGGTTGTATTAACAAACATGTTTAATATTTGATTGTCTCAACTCTTTTCTCCCTCGTAAGTATATGAGATAGATTTTAGTCAATGTTATGTCCATAAGGAGATAGTATAGCTAAGCACAAGCATGTTAAGGTTCAACAGTCTAGCTCATTTACTCAAATTTCATTGACTAGATTAAACTAGTTCAAAAGAAAAGAACAAAGTTAGTAAACACAAGTGTATTGAATAATGATTACAAACAGATCCAATGAATCATGGAAACGAGATTTCAATTCCATATCACAATTTAATAGAACAATGAGAATATAACATCATAGTTGAGAAAACAAAGGAGGTTTGTGTCTCCTACACCTCCCAATCACATGATAGGGTTCTAACTCTCCATAGCACTCCCATGCTTATGCTTTGTTTCAAACTATAAACCTTGACTCATCAACACATTCCCAACCACTCTCATGTTCAGTAAAATTTTGCCAAATTTACATCTCCATACTTCTAAATATATCTTTGAAAACTATATAAGAAGCATAAAATAAGAAAACAAGATGGTCAGTCAAGCACAGTAAATGAATTAAGCATCGAAAAAATCTTAGAATAGTAGACAACTAGTATTAAGAATGGAATTTGAATTCACATAATCTATGACATGGGAGTTACTCTCCCATGCCCAAGAAAAGAGTTCTACATGGACATGGTTATCAAGAACAAATTCAAGTGGAGAATCATGAAGCTAAACATAATTTAGAGAAGAGAAAGAATTAAGAGACTTGTGGAAGGAAAGAAATAAGGGAATAGCTCTGTCTAGAAGACAAAATTTCCTCCTTGGTACTACTCCTACTCCAACAACCTTCTCTTCAGAGGGGTTGTGTAACGACCCCGCCTCCCGGTAACCCCTAATTAAGGGAGACCGAAAGGTTGGTGTCATTATCCAATTAACAGGATCAAAGGTTCGACAAATAATCTATAACAATTATGAAATTCTACTAAATTACTGGAATTTGGTATAAAATTAAAACTTTAATTACCTTTGAAAACCTTGGAAATCTATCTAACATGGTCTTGAATTATTCTATCTAATCCTCCTTGCACTTTATTTCTTTTTCCGCAATGTGTCACTTTACTGTTTGTTCTTTCAATTGTTGTTCCTAAAACGCCGACAAGAAAAACGACGGTCAGTATATCAAAATATAATGGTATGTGGGAACAACCAAAATCTTGCAAATATAGCTAACAATTTAATAATCACAATCAAATTAGTTAACAAGCCAATTTACATTTTTCAGTATGACATTCTCCACCGCTTTTGCCCTAACCCTGGCATACCCACCTTAGGGTGCCCTTTTGCCAATGACTTAAGGCCACCTTCTCAATCCTGAGCTTGGTGCATGGGGGTCACCACTCATGGTGCCCACTAGTCATGCAATATCATAGGCCACCTTCTTGGTGCCTGGGGTCACCACTCAAGGTGTCCATTGGTCTACCCATCTGGGCCTGACCTTTGGCATCATCCATCAGGGTGGCATGTAGGTGCAAGAATCCATACTTCTATTTTTTTAATGTGATAATCATAGTGACTTCATGATTTGCAAGTATGAACATCCAACGGATAATTTGCATTCAATGCGATTAACCATCCGGAAAATCATCGAGAAACTAAGGCAGTTATTCATAATTAACCACATGCCTGTCAAGTTGTCTTGAATGCAGAATTAATCCAAACAATCAAGTAATCCAGAACCAAGCAAGCAAGCACAATTCAGTCCTGAAATGAACATCCCATATTTTCTATCATGGATCATGGTATCCAAGTCTAATAGACCTAATCGAGCCCTAGGGTTACTATTTCATTTTCAGGGTTTCTGTTGCAATTAGGGTTTCCTTTCATCTTTCACTAATTTAGACCCTAATTATCCACAAAAGATATTAAGGTTATCCCTTAACAACATTTAACCTTATTTTCGAATTAAAGGCATCATTATCCATCAATTAAACCCATCAAACTTATCTTACATTAAAACTGTCATTTTTATCCTTTTAATTCATGACAAGATCGTTATCATCAATTTGTAATTCATTATGCTCTATTGCTCATATGAACGTTATTAATCATTAATTTTACCTTGATTCATGAGAAAACCCTAATTACTACATTTAGGGTATTTATCCACAAATTAAAAACTTTTAATTTTCAAAATAGATTATAATCATGAAAACTTAGTTCTATTCATGAAATCGAACAACTAAAGTAATTAGTAGTCCTAAGTACCAACATTAGGGTTTCAAGGCCCATTACAACATATTTATGCACAAGAAACTCTAAATTAACTAATTATGTGCAAGGTTCATCTTTTTTGTTCCTAATGTTCCTTTTTATCATTAACAGGCTAAGATCAACTTTAATCATTAATTAAACCCTACTAATCTCATTAATCATATCAAAATAGGGTTCTTTAATCATCATTACATTAAAGTTTATTACTTTTCGAATTGCAAGAGGAATCAAGCTTCAATTATATTTTTAATAGATTCCTCTCATTTTTCTGATCAACATTCTTGTATAACATGTCCTTATTCGACCTACCAATTAATTACTATAAATTTATCAAAACTCACTTACTTTCAGCCAACGGGAGGTTGCCACATGTTCAGGCCCATGCAACGTCGCGGCTTGCTTTGAGAACATAACTGAATGACTAAACTACCCCTCGTGTAAGTGGGTTGCACTTTATCCCACAGAGGGCAGATTTGTCAAGCGAGCCTGATCGTCCTCAACCTCGCGAGGCGCCGCTGGAGCGCCGACTTGCAGCATGTCGGGGTCTGTCCCCCTCCCTCTCTAAGGTCCGAAACATGCCGCCATCCTCTGCCCTTGCTCTGACGGCCTCAGCAACATCTGGGCACCTCCCAGCTCACAAGCTAGGCATTCAGTTTGGTCAGGGCAGGTGTGCGACCTGCACGCCTAGCTCCGGCCTTCTGCAAGCTCGGCACGACATTTAAGGTCATGGAGACGATGGCAGAGCCCTCCTTGGCATCGTGTTACTTCGCTCCTCCACCCAGGTGACTCCACGGATCTCTGTTGCTCTAGGGAAAGCACTACTCGTGGATTAGGGTTTTGCCCAAGAAGATGAAGAAAAGAAGGAAGAAAGGGTATGCACAACTCCTCCGAACTCACCCCTGAGCTCTACCCCTTTTATAGTGGAGGGTTTTCGCACCCTAAGATGTGAATCCACCAAGATGCAAGCTCTTGTCCCAAAAGGAAACCAACTCCTTCTTTAGAAAGCAAGCTTTCTCTCTCTTCTTTATCCCTTGTATAATTCTTAATATATGGATATTAGAAATTCGAAATTTCCTTTTTCATTTCCTTTATACTTGCCCTTTTTAATTCATTGGCCACGGATTTCTATTTTTCCTTTAGTAGGAAATACTTTCTTTTTAGCAATGCCACCAAAATTCATTAATAATGTATTACATTATTCTCTTATTTTCTTTTATAGGTATTTTCTCTTTCCTCTTTCTTTATTGGGTCTCCTTAGACCCCAAGCAACTTTGAGATTTCGAAATTGCTTTTAAGGATACTCATTATCCTTCTAGATGCATCTAAATGCATTATTCTTCATTATTTTTCATTATCTTGCTTATTTCTTATTAACATAGTTCTTTTTGAGGATTTCGCTTTATTTCTCTTTTACTTTCCTCATTGGTATTCCTTTTATCATTAGAAATCCCTGGGGATACGAAATTCCCCTAAGGGTAACCCAGTTATACCTTTTTGCACTTATTTCCAACATTTTAACATTAATTTCAATTTCTTTCTTACTAAAGAAATACTTAATTAACCTTTTCTTTTCTTATTGCATTCTCTATGCAAATTTGGACTCCTTGGGACCCAAGGAATCCAAGAGGCACGAAATACACCTTTGGATTACATTCTTTTTCCTTCTAGAGGTTTCCACATCTTTCTTTTCTTGAATTCTCAATTATTCCTTTATTAATTGAATTTCCTCATTATTTGGGCCCAATAGCCAATAAAGCCCACAATAAAACCATCAAGGCTATTGTAAACAAAGATCATTTATTCAAAACAAATTATATCATTATTTGTTCCACTATCTTTAATGTGAGAAATTACATTTCTCACCAAAGGAACCCAAAATTTGGGGTTGTAACATCCTTCCCCTCTTATAAGAATTTTGCCCTAAAAATTCCATCAAGCAAGCAAACAAACAGGATAAGCCTTTCATATGTCCAACATGGCTCCCATGTGGTTCCACCCTTTCCATGGTGCTTCCCAAGAACCTTTATTATCTCATATTCTTCCATCTGAATTCTTCCTTACCTTGGTATATCGTACCCTCATAGGTGACTCAGGACATTTCAGCCTCTCAAAAGCTGAATAGGTTCAGGGCTCAACGCATGGCTTGGGTACCTCACATAGTGCTCTAGATCAGACTCATGGAACACATTTATTCATCAAGTTATCTTGAGGGGTAAGGCTAAACACAACCATCTCCACCAATCCATCTCAAATGGACCCATATATCAGGGACTCAGCTTTCTTAGCTGAAGCTTAGAGGGGTTGGATTTTCACATCACATACTCTCCCACAGTGAACTACATGTCAGTCTGCTTTGCATCATCTCACAACTCATATCACCACTGGGCTCTCTCTCAGCCATAGCACGATCAAAGCGACTTCATCTGCACACACTGTGGTTCTTTTCTGACCTTTACGAGGCCTCCTTCACCAACATCATCTTAATGAAGTGGTGACCGACACAACCTCCTTCTAGAACTTCTTTCATCCCGATAGAGGCTATGGTGGTTAACATCACATCTTAAGAACTGTCTCTATGTATCACCCTAAATGAGCACACATGCTCTCATCAGACCCTCTAGTCTGGATCATACTGTCCATTAGTATGGGGTGATAAACTGTACAAACACTGAGCTCTTCATGTATCTACTTCTATGGAAGTGAACCTTTAGGTCACATCAAGAACTCTTGAATTCGCATCATGGTGTAGTTGAACCATCTCTTTTCGTATGTAGTTCAACCAGATCTGTCCCTTGACAGAATTCTTCCTTTCTCATGTCATCTAGGTAAGGCGATCTACCATAACCCATATTGTATCTTGACCTTCTTGGTCTAGGAGAGACTCACAAAATCCATAATGATGAACTCCCATCCCCTCTCGGAAACTTTATATCCATGCACTGGGTTAATGATGTTCGTCCTTCACCTCCTGGCTTGCATGGTCACATGCTACATGCAACTTTGTTTTAAGCATCTAGAATGCTACCATCACTTACTATCTTTGTAGTATCAAGGTATATCGTGACCTCCTGTATTGTTATGATTCCTCAAGCTCGATACCTCGGAAACCCTAAACCACTCTCAAAAGGGTTTTATTACCTTCCTATCCAAAGAAGTGTATCTGAGGTTCTATCACCATCCTTTTACTACATCAAGGACTAAACTGGATACTCAAACAACCATTAACTTGTTCAGCATATCTTATTACATTTGAGTGTTAGCCAAAACACATCTTCTTTCCAATCATAGGGTTAGTCGAACAACCTCAACTTCTTCTAGCTTCTAGCTAAACTAGATAGTTATATCTCAACCAGAGCCTTCATTACCACTTCTTATCCTTAGGTGTTAGGTAATGTTGAAGACATACACCTCCATGTATTCTACTTATCATCTCATCTCAAACTCTAAGTCTATCTTCATCAAGAACATTCTGAGCTCATCCTCTTAGTTATCAGGCTCCACCTTGTGATTCCTTGTAACACTTGCAAAAATCCACCTATTTCAAGATAAAACATCCTCACAAGATGATTTCCTCAATACTCTTAGTGTTTGTAAACCATCCCCGTCTCATTTGCTCCACAAGGGCACATTATCATCTTTGTCCTCATTCCTTGTTCCAACTCACATCATCTCTACCCTTGGTGTATGGCATGCGTACTGTCCTATCTCTCACTCCCATAACAAGAAGAAATAAGCATTTGGCGGCCGTCCAAATACAAGGTTCTTCCTATTCCAAGAGTAGAGATGGTACAATCCACGTCACCAGTACACCTTCTATTCTAAGTTGAAACGTGCCATCATCTTGATATCTACATTACTTCCATGGAAAACTGGTCTCGAACCTACTTGGGTTACTATACAATCCTTGGTCATCTCCTCTAGGTCTATAGGGTGCCGGCCTTTTTGGGGTCATCCCTCTTCCCTTATGCGCCACGCCACGCCTCGCCGGGCCTGGCTGGGATTGTGGATTACTTTTTGCACTAGGATACAACTACGTAATTAATTACTCGTGTAATTAATTGTTGCTTTCTTATTTTGCACTACGTATCCTAGCATTTTACAGGACTAGGCATGCAGACTACCGCATAGAACAGAGTAGCTTGACAGTTATATGCATGGTGTTGTTAGATAACTGATTATGTTAGTTATTAGTTACGTAACTGCTGTAGCTATTAGCTAGTTACTGTAGCAGCTCATTTATGTAGCTAGGCTATTGTGGTAATCACTTATTTAGCATGGGTAAAGCCCAATGTAGTGCAGCAAGTATATGTGAGAATGTAGTGTTATTTCTAGTGCAAATGGCAAAGAAGTTTTATCCCATATTGCTCACACCTAGAACTTTTGTGATCCTCATATGTAGGATCACATGGGGCACTAGTGTCCAAAGGAGTCCTAGGAAGGAGGTATGCTCACCTCCTTGGTGGGTGGGGTTACCACATCACAACGCACGCGCGCGCGCGCCACGCCACGCCTCGCCTGGCCTGGCCGGGATTGTGGATTACTTTTTGCACTAGGATACAACTACGTAATTAATTACTCGTGTAATTAATTGTTGCTTTCTTATTTTGCACTACGTATCCTAGCATTTTACAGGACTAGGCATGCAGACTACCACATAGAACAGAGTAGCTTGACAGTTATATGCATGGTGTTGTTAGATAACTGATTATGTTAGTTATTAGTTACGTAACTGCTGTAGCTATTAGCTAGTTACTGTAGCAGCTCATTTATGTAGCTAGGCTATTGTGGTAATCACTTATTTAGCATGGGTAAAGCCCAATGTAGTGCAGCAAGTATATGTGAGAATGTAGTGTTATTTCTAGTGCAAATGGCAAAGAAAGTTTTATCCCATATTGCTCACACCTAGAACTTTTGTGATCCTCATATGTAGGATCACATGGGGCACTAGTATCCAAAGGAGTCCTAGGAAGGAGGTATGCTCACCTCCTTGGTGGGTGGGGTTACCACATCACAACACACGCACGCACGCGCGCGCGCCACGCCACGCCTCGCCTGGCCTGGCTGGAATTGTGGATTACTTTTTGCACTAGGATACAACTACGTAATTAATTACTCGTGTAATTAATTGTTGCTTTCTTATTTTGCACTACGTATCCTAGCATTTTACAGGACTAGGCATGCAGACTACCGCATAGAACAGAGTAGCTTGACAGTTATATGCATGGTGTTGGGATCCATAATGGATATGGGGCTGGCACTGTTAAAATACAACGGGAAAATATGGGTGTCGGCAGAACACAACAAATCAGATTGCAGGCACGTTGCATAATAATTCAAGTTGCAATTGCTATGGTCCAAAATGTTGAGTGTGCAACGAAAATGGCTGAACTCAACCCATGCTTTGGTCGGGGGACTCACGCTTACAACTGACGTGTTACTAATACAACTAAATAACTTAGTAATAGCAAGTGATTGCGATTCAATTAACAGATTTTACAGTCCAAGTTAACAGATGACGTTAGAAACTGCAAAATAAAAAAGAATAGGAGAACAATAAAAAACAGAGTTTGATCAAGTAAATCATATTCGCAGTAGGCTAGTCATGAACCTGTCGCACGTTCACGTCATGTGCAGACGAGGATGATGTCGAGTAGCTTTATGCGTCTGACTCAACGGACATCAGGTAACACCGCCCAATGTTCACGCATTTGGAAAGAGAGTACAACGGGAGGCAAGTTGCAACACTCACACTGGTGAAGGAGATCTTCACAAGCAGCAACTAAGGCCAGGGATGATAGTACTAGAGGCAAGGTACCTGGCGACAACTAGGGAAAACACAAAACAAGTACTGACAGTGTTTAACTTAATCATTCAAGCCTTATTTATTGCACGAGAGAGATCTTACGAACTTATGGATACTCTCCTAATACGTCACAAACACACGTTCACCCTTGTGATCCAAGTGACACTTTTATATTCAATTTAGTAAAACTAAGAATGCAACTAATTTATTTAATTAATCAAATAGTTATCTTTTTTATGATAAAAGATACTGAAGTCGAAAGACAATGTTCACAATCCACGACCCACAAACCTTGAGCCATGTGTCCACGTCCTTGTACTTGCACATGCCCACTATGGTCGGGCACGTGCGTGCTTGCATGTTTTATGGTCAAAATACCTACCATTAGGGTGAGCATAGTCTTCTTTAGAATTTTTGGACACTAGTGCACATAGACTACTAAATTAAAATACTGCTTCACATTAGAGTTCAAAATATGCGACTAAACTCCTCTTTTATTTTTTCAAAAGACAAAAATTACTATATATCCTGTTCAAATGTACTATCTACACTAAATTTAGACTTTACTCAAGCTATTCCTAATTAGTAAATAACTCATAAAGCTAATAATATCAAACCAAGGCAAACATGTCAAGTGTTACATTAATCAACCCTTCATACTGTGCTTTTAACATGGTGTCTTTCTGCTTGAACCATCTCTAAGTTATCCAACATTGCCCCCACATGAAAAAGGTGAATTTAATCACGTAGTTGGAGTCTCTATACATGTATTACTAGCATTATGTCTTAGGGCTCCACACCATTTAGAGACATATATCTTACTAACTTGCATTCATGATACTACCATAATTCTAGGGGACATACAAAGAAATGAAAGAAGCATCGAATTAAATTATATACTATCATCCTATTCACCCTGACAACTTATTATTACCATATTGCACTCCTTTTTTGGGCCTCCACTTATTTGGTTTGTATTACCAATACCTATGACTAATAACAGTTTTAGTCTCATCCATGACATGAATTTCTCAACCAAGGGCAAGAAAAGACCTTTAGTCAAAAGATCAACTATATTGTCTTTGGTACAAACATAGTTTATAACCACAACACCACTAGACACTAACTTCCTTATAGACTTGAGTCTGCTTTGGATGTAGCTACACTGTTTTTTTATTGTATTTGGAACTCTACCTCTTGTTTGTTGCTATAGATCTATCACAATGAATTGAGATTGTAGGAATCAACTTTTCTTTACCATGTGTAAACATGATATAAGTCCATGTAGACCTTCATCATTCAACCCAATTTAATGTAAGGCACATAACTGAAGCTAAAAGGTGGAACATCACAATATGGTATGTTTCTTATACCTCCATGCCACAAAACCTCCTTACAATAGGAAGGCATATCTTGAGACACCATTACTCCTGGATTTCATGGAAATCAAACTTTCATCACTATACCGCTTAACTACAAGGGGATACTTTCCAAGATCACTGGTTCCTTTGATGTACCTCAAAAATCTATCAAGAGCTTCCCAATGGGTATGGTCAGGACAATCTATGCATCTACTTAACTTGTTCACAACAAACACAATGTCTGATCATGCATAGTCATTATGTCACATCAAAATTTAAATAATATGAGAGTATTTTAATTGAGGCATAGGAATACCACTATCATTTTTGTACAAAGACTTGGATGAATTATATGGAGTCTTAATAAGTTTACGCGATGTGTACTCAAATATATATAATATCTTCCTAATATAGTGAGACTAATAAATAATAATACCATCAGTAGAACTATATATTTTAATCAATAAGATCATATCAATGACACCCATATATTTCATCTCAAACTTGCTAAACAAAACTTACTTCTTCTCATTTAATACTTTCATATCAGCACAAAAAGCAAGATATCATCCACGTATAAGCATAAGATGATGAACCTATCACTAATTAATTTAGAAAAGCACACTTATCAAAACAATTCAAAATGAAGCCAAAATGTGATATCACATTATCATATTTTCATACCATTTCTTAGGATCTTGTTTCAACTATAGAAAGATATAATAAGTTTTCACATTTTCGACTCATTCCCACAGCTCACAAAACCCTCAAATTGCACCATATATATATATCCTCTTGAAGATCACTGCCTAAGAATGCAATCTTTGTTTCGGAGGACAAAGAGATTATAAATTAAAAGCCATGAAATAAGTACACAAATTGTGGTCATGTGGGAAATAAGATAATGGGTACCAAAATAATTGATTCCCTCCCTTTAAGTGTACCCCTTGTCAACCAATCTATCCTTATACTTGTTTATTGTCCCATATACATTAAGTTTCTTCTTTAAGATCCATTTACAACAAACTACAAAACAACTAGTAGGTAAATCCCCCAATTCCCCAGTTCTATTTGAGAGAAATTATTAGATTTTATACTTAATGATTGTCTTCCAATACTTTACATATGGAGAATCCATATCTCATTTGAAAAAGACATGAATATTCTTAGTATTTTTGTGTAGGAACTCACAAACAAAATCACTAGTAGTCCTAGGTCATTAATTTTTCCTAGGTTCAACTGATTCCTTAGAATCATAAGATTTAGAAAAAAGTATGTTCTGAGTCACCCCCCAGATTTGGCTTCCTTTTTGGGGACTAGGAATGGAACCTATAGTGTATGGATCATCTTGAGGAACTTGCCTGGTCACATCAAATAGAATGGAAAATACATCCTCAAAGAATGTTGCATCATAGAGTTTCAAAATTACTTGACATCAATGCCTATTGTAGATTTGATAATAAAAAAGTGATAAACATAACTTTTCTCTACATAACCCAAGAATATGACATTTATTGTCTTCATTCCCAATTTTTTCCTTTTATTTTCAGGTACAAGTACCCTTCCAAGAAACTCCCACACTCAAAGATACTCTCAAATACATATTTCCTTATATTTATAGTGAGCTCAAGCAGTCTATTTCCCATCATTTATGGGGAACTCTATTTGGAATATAGGAAGTGGTATTTAAAGATTCATATAATGTCGTGATGTATTGAACTTTGAAGAAAGTAATTTACCATGCCTATCAGTGTCAACAATCCCATTGCATTGAGGTGAATAAGAAGTAGTTACATCATGTATTACACCATGGAATTGACACAATTCCATGAACGAGTTTGACATATACTCTCCTCCCCTTTCAACTTTAATATTTTAAGTATCTTTTTAGTTTTTATTATTCTTTCTAAAACATTTAGGTTTGTTATAATGCGTCATCTTTACTTTTTAGTAAATGAACGTATAATATTTATTCACATCACTGTTGGTCGTATTAACAAACATGTTTAATATTTGATTGTCTCAACTCTTTTCTCCCTCGCAAGTATATGAGATTGATTTTAGTCAATGTTATGTCCACAAGGAGATAGGATAGCTAAGCACAAGCATGTTAAGGTTCAACAGTCCAGCTCATTTACTCAAGTTTGATTGACTAGATTAAACTAGTTCAAAATAAAAGAACAAAGTTAGTAAACACAAGTGTATTGAATAATGATTACAACCAGATCCAATGAATCATGGAAACGAGATTTCAATTCCATATCACAATTTAATAGAACAATGAGAATATAACATCATAGTTGAGCAAACAAAGGAGGTTTGCGTCTCGTACACCTCCCAATCAAGTGAAAGGGTTCTAACTCTCCATAGCACTCTCATGCTTATGCTTTGTTTCAAACTATAAACCTTGACTCATCAACACATTCCCAACCACTCTCATGTTCAGTGAAATGTTGCCAAATTTACATCTCCATACTTCTAAATATATCTTTGAAAACTATATAAGAAGCATAAAATAAGCAAACAAGATGGTCAGTCAAGAAAAGTAAATGAATTAAGCACCGAACAAATCTTAGAACAGTAGACAACTAGTATTAAGAATGGAATTTGAATTCACATAATCTATGGCATGGGAGTTACTCTCCCATGCCCAAGAAAAGAGTTCTACATGGACATGGTTATCAAGAACAAATTCAAGTGGAGAATCATGAAGCTAAACATAATTTAGAGAAGAGAAAGAATTAAGAGACTTTTGTAAGGAAAGAAATAAGAGAATAGCTCTGTCTAGAAGACAAAATTTCCTCCTTGGTACTGCTCCTACTCCAGGAACCTTCTCTTCAGAGGGGTTGGAAAGGGGAATAAACACCTTTGCTACATTCTGATAAAAGAAATAAGGTAGCGAAGAGTGTCTATCTTGAGTAACCACCATGTCTTATCCTTCATCCTCTTCCTTATCTAATCTATTATCTATTCAAGAAACTCTTCAACGGACAAGTGATAACCATTCCATAAGTGTCCTTTTGTATTTAAAATGAGATACAATTTCTCTCAAGACTGTGTAGAAATCAGTGGCGACACGACATGTTGGTGAGCTGACATGATGTGTCTCTCTCAATAACTGAAGTGATAAATGTCCTGTACGAAGGATGCATGACATGTCGTTTGGCCACACACAGTGTTTCTACAAGGTGAGGAAATTTAGGAAAATTTGGGTTCATTTAACATGATGTGTGCATTTTAGAAATGTTGATTTGTTGTGTTACAATGGATCCTGGATTGAAAGGACACATTGTGTGCATTTAAGACACACCATGTTGGTGCAAGAAAAGAACTTCAATGAATTCTTGAATGGGAGGATATGACGTGTCAGATTGCTGACACATCGATTGTTGCTTTTCATGGCAACAGTGCTTTTGCATGCAAATGACACAATGTGTTGTGCAAATCACACGACGTGTTTTTGTCAGAAACTTCATATTTGTCTTCAAATTTGTGCAATCCTTTGGGGAATCCAAATAAATTCGGATAGTGGATGAATTAATTCCATTTCTTTATCAACATGATGTGCTTGTGACCACAAACATGGAACAAGTAAAGACCACTATAAAGTGTCAAATTTGAAAATAAACTTCACAAAGGGCCTTAATTACCTTTCAAAAGATTAGAATACGTTTGTAAGTAACTTAAGAAAAACTTCTAGGGTTAAGCCATAACCTAGGTCAGGGATGTTACAGTAATTGGTAGATCAAAAATAGGTACTTTCAAAGCATTCAAAGAAAGGTTTGGAACAAGTTGAGTGGATGAAAGGAAAAGTTTTATCCATGTGATCAATAAATTGAACACATGTATAAATTGAACACATGTGAAGGGAAAAAAAATTATATATAAATTATGCATATAAAGCATCAATAGATGCTAGAAATGTAACACATGTAATCCCTAGTTACCGTCCTATTAAATTTCTAGATATCACTATGAACTATATCAAGTATATTAGAAGTCCTATCGTTAGAGTGAAAATGTTTTCCCGGTAATTTAACCGACACACAATCTATATAGATTTAAGGTTTAATTTTAGATTCATCATTTTTTATTAAGTCAATGTTTACTTGACCAAAATGTATATGGCATACATCATATGTAACAAAATTCAATAAAAATAAATTGGCATTCAAATTCAAATTAGAATATGAAATATGTTCTACTTGAATCTGTAAAATATCCTCTAGGTAACATAAATAAGTTTTACCATAAAACAAACTATTACGAATGCATGTATCAATTGATTTATTATACTTAGAATCTAGTCTTAAACCTTCTCTATCTTAGGTTGCACCAATAATGATATTATGCCAAATAGATGGAATGTGTTTGACTCTATGTCAAGAACTGTTCCGATGGTATGGTAAGTCCAATCATCCTTTGCCTTTTACTTGTACAGAGTGGAGTCATCCAAAGTCACATATCTACCCTCAGAGGCCTATCAAGAAACAAACTATGATGTGTTAGAACAAACATGCACATTAGCGCCCATGTATATAATCCAATAAAGTGGTTCAAGAAAAGAAAGTACTTCTAGTTTGTTACATACATACCCATCATTAAGGTTCAACTAAGTAGTCATCGTACTACTCACTTCCTCCTCAGTGAATTTGTGGCATATTTCTTAGTCTTCTTCACATGACAACCCTTATTCTAATGGCCATAAACTCAATAGGGTTTGTTCTTTAGTTTCTTCCAAATTTAGACCTCAAGTTTATGTCATATTATTTTAGTATTGGTGATGTTTCTTAGGAGTCACAAGGTGGACACTAGAGTTGAAATTAACAAGCATCTTTTCATTCTCTTTCAAGTCATTCTCCTCTACTATGATACCAATCATATGTTCATCTAAGTCAAGTCACCCTTCTTGTACTTGAAATTCAAGCCAAAGGCCTCCCAATACTTAGGAAACTTTTCGATGACAGATATTACAATAAATTTATCAAGAAAATATATACTTTCTTTTAGAAGGTTATCACACAATTGTCAAAATTCATATTTTATTTTAGAAACAAGTTTACCTCTACCTTATGAAAAGTACAAAATTCTGGAATAGAATACTTGACGATCCTTGGTTATTAGTTATATATTTATAATCTAACCATCCCTAATGTAATTAGCCATGAGTCCAACTTAAAGACCCAATATGGTTTATTGTTTCTCCAATCATCATATCACCTGATATATTCTTTTGGACCTCAAAAAAATGATAGAGGATAAATATCCTGCAATTATTTTATAATTGTATAACATTGCTCATAAGAAAAATAAGTCTTCTTTTCCACGTACATTTGTGTTTCATTCCTAGAAAAAACACAAGTACTAAGAATCTTTTGCATGTAGAAGAAGATTGGGTTTTGGATGTGTAATGCCCTTGCAACATTAGCATCATGAAGGTCATCTTTAGTGATATCCCTCTAGAAATCATCATTGTTAAATTGTTGAGGAATTACTATACTCCCTCCATATGGACATTGATATGCATCACAAAATTGTTTAAAAGTGAGACCATGGCTAATAATTCAAAATTGATTATTCTAAATGGTTCATGTGGCTTCTTTGGTTCTTCCACCACATGTAGAGTAGTAAGAAACTCATATGTCAATTTGGGGTAAGTAGGGATTACATGGCTGCTGGTGTGTTTGAGTCCTAATATGTCACAAACACACGTTCACCCTTGTGATCCAAGTGACACTTTTATATTTGATTTAGTAAAACTAAGAATGTAACTAATTTAATTAATTAATCAAATAGTTATCTTTTTTATGATAAAAGATACCGAAGTCGAAAGACAATTTTCACAATCCACGACCCACAAACCTTAAGCCATGTGCCCACGTCCTTGTACTTGCACATGCCCACTATGGTCGGGCACGTGCGTGCTTGCATGTTTTATGGTCAAAATACCTACCATTAGGGTGAGCATAGTCTTCTTTAGAATTTTTAGACACTAGTGCACATAGACTAATACATTAAAATATTGCTTCATATTAGAGTTCAAAATATGCGACTAAACTCCTCTTTTATTTTTTCAAAAGAAAACAATTACTATATATCCTATTCAAATGTACTATCTACACTAAATTTAGAATTTACTCAAGGTATTCTTAATTAGTAAATAACTCATAAAGATAATAATCTCAAACAAAGGCAAATGTGTCAAGCGTTACGTTAATCAACCCTTCATACTGTGCTTTTAACATGGTGTCTTTCTGCTTGAACCGTCTCTAAGTTATCCAACATTGCCCCCACATGAAAAAGGTGAATTTCATTCTTGAATTTGAACATCAAGTACACAATTGTCTTTTGGTAACTAGACAATAAACACTAAGGTAGAAAATTGTTTAAATGCTTTAAAGGCCATACGTCCACACAAAAAATCATGATTGATATTAAGGAACTGACCAACTCCCATGTTGTCTGCACAAAATATTAATCACTTAGTTGGAGTCTCTATACATGTATTACTAGCATTATGTCTTAGGGCTCCACACCATTTAGAGACATATATCTTACTAACTTGCATTCATGATACTACCATAATTCTAGGGGACATACAAAGAAATGAAAGAAGCATCGAATTAAATTATATACTATCATCCTATTCACCCTGACAACTTGTTATTACCATATTGCACCCCTTTTCGGAACTCCACTTTTTTGGTTTGTATTACTAATACCTATGACTAATAACAGTTTTAGTCCCGTCCATGACATGAATTTCTCAAGCAAGGACAAGGAAAGACCTTTAGTCAAAAGATCAACTATATTGTCTTTGGTACAAACATAGTATATAACCACAACACCACTAGACACTAACTTCCTTATAGACTTGAGTCTTCTTTGGATGTAGCTACACTATTTTTTATTGTACTTGGGCAATGCTATACAATTATAAAATCATGAAAAGTACAAAGGTAAATGTGTCAAGTGTTACGTTAATCAACCCCTCATACTGTGCTTTTAACATGGTGTCTTTCTCATTGAACAGTCTCTAAGTTATCCAACATTGCCCCCACATGAAAAAGGTGAATTTCATTCTTGAATTTGAGCATCAAGTACACGATTGTCTTTTGGTAACTAGACAATAAACACTAAGGTATCAAATTGTTTCAATGCTTTAAAGGCCATACGTCCACACAAAAAATCATGATTGATATTAAGGAACTGACCAACTCCCATGTTGTCTGCACAAAATATTAATCACTTAGTTGGAGTCTCTATACATGTATTACTAGCATTATGTCTTAGGGCTCCACTCCATTTAGAGACATATATCATACTAACTTGCATTCATGATACTACCATAATTCTAGGGGACATACAAAGAAATGAAATAAGCATCGAATTAAATTATATACTATCATCCTATTCACCCTGACAACTTGTTATTACCATAATTCTTATGGGCAATGCTATACATGTTGATTAACGTCAAAATTCATATTTTTGTTTAGAAACAAGTTTACCTCTACCTTATGAAAAGTACAAAATTCTGGAACAGAATACTTGACGATCCTTGATTATTAGTTATATATTTATAATCTAACAATCCCTAATGCAATTAGCCATGAGTCCAACTTAAAGACCCAATATGGTTTATTGTTTCTCCAATCATCATATCACCTGATATATTCTTTTGGACCTCAAAATAATGATAGAGGATAAATATCCTGCAATGATTTTATAATTGTATAGCATTGCCCACAAGAAAAATAAGTCTTCTTTTCCACGTACATTTGTGTTTCATTCCTGGAAAAAACACAAGTTCTAAGAATCTTGTGCATGTAGCAGAAGATTGGGTTTTGGATGTGTAATGCCCTTGCAACATTAGCATCATGAAGGTCATCTTTAGTGATATCCCTCTAGAAATCATCATTGTTAAATTGTTGAGGAATTACTATACTCCCTCCATATGGACATTGATATGCATCACAAAATTGTTTAAAAGTGAGATCATGGCTAATAATTCAAAATTGATTATTCCAAATGGTCCGTGTGGCTTCTTTGGTTCTTCCACCACATGTGGAGTAGTAAGAAACTCATATGTCAATCTGGGATAAGTAGGGATTACATGGCTGCTGGTGTGTTTGAGTCCTACATCCTCAGCAAATCCCAACTCCCCATCCTTGAAGACCAATGTTTCGATTGTCTTATAGCAAGTAAAATGCATTGGAAGGACACTACTTGAGATCATATTTTGGTAGGTAACATCTTCATTGGTAGTGATGTTGAATTGGGTGGACGAAATGTATGTTAGTGCAGAAAAGTAGCTTATGCCTTCGTGGCGCTTTCTTGCTTTATGGGGACCATGAGCACTGAAGAGTTATTGTTGGAGTAATGGATATAGTGTGTCAGGAGAACAAACATGGCATGCCTGTTGTGATTTTAGGAAAATCTCAGGTGAAGAAGAAGACTGGGATTACAATGTGTTTGTGACTCCTGAAAACCTTGATGGTAGTGTTATTGAATAAGGTTGTGCTCTTACTGGGACGGTGTGCTCAAGGACAAAGAGGGTGGAGAAGTTGTTGTAGATTCATCATCATTGTTGTGTGGCAGAGATCTTGGAGCAGTAGATGTGGGAAGATGATCACTTAATGATGATCTTGTGACGATCTTGTAGTGAGATGGTTTGGTGGCTAATTTGTTGTTGTGTGAAGGAGAATGTTTGGTGGAAATAGGTAGCAAGATAGAAAGGGAGTGACTACCTGAACTTGCAGAGATGGAGCTCCATCAACTTGGAGGAATGGTCATGACTAATCTAACCATGGAAGTGGTGCAAAAAAACACAACTGTTGAAGGCTTTTATGAACACACTTGAATTAGGGAAAGGTGTGGGAGTGACTTTGAGATTGAGGTTAAGAACCCTATTTCAGTGTGTCCAACACAATGTGTCTATATAGACACACATCATGCCTAAATTGTATTTTCTTTTTATTTTTTTTTCTTGGAATTAACATGTAGTGTCTTGAAAAATACATACTGAGTTCACCTTCATAAAAATCCCCTATATGGTCATCCAACTTGTGACATGTCTTATGTGATTTAATGCATGTCGTGCTTGATTCTAGCTGAAGTTTGCATAAGTGAATTCTATTTCCATCATGACATGTCTGAAAGTCACATAACAAGTTTGCTTCTTGGTGAATATTTTACAATATTTCCTCAAATATGGCACGTCATGTTGGCTATGCCATACATCGTGTGTTCTGAACTGGTTGGCCGAAATTATTTCTATTGAGATTGACATGGTGCATCATTTGGAAGGAACACCATGTTTAAGCCAACTTATTGAAGTTTGATTTTTCTTCATCACCAACAATAATTTAGATATAATCTATGAGGGTCTAAGTTATTATATTCATTAATGACAAATTAATTTGGAAAAACAAAGTTCTTTGAGTAAAAAGCATAAAACTATCCTAAATGTGAGGTCAACTCCCACTAGGTCCTCTATTGAATGTTCAGAGTGAGACTTAATTCTTCTTAGAGAATGTCAATGGGGGAGCATGAAACTCTCTTCTCAATCTTCTCTCCTTCTATCTGGTATATTTGTATTTGAAAAAATACAGAATATCCATCAAGATAGAAAAAATAAGAGTGATTGGCTAATCTTTCGAGCATCAAATCAATGAAAGAAAAGGAATATGATCTTTACGAGTTTCCTTATTTAGTCTCGTGTAATATATACAAATGTGCCAACTTGTTGGATTAGCTCATCATTAACCCCTTTAATGATAGTTGCACACTTTTTCTTGGGTTCTAGATTAATACCCCTCACCCAAGGGCTATCACTTATAGGGTATATGATTTGTGCATCTCTTAACTTAAAAATTCCTTGTTTACAACCTCATGCATATTTTGATTTAAATGCCTAGGAGGCTCTACACATGGTTTGGCATCATGCTCTAAATTAATTTGGTGTATGCAAATGGAAGGATTGATGCCCTTCAAATCATCAATGGAATAACTGAGAACTTCTTTGTGCAAATAAAGCTCATTAAGAAATTTGAGTTCTTGTTTATTTAAATCAACATTTATAATCATGGGAGAAGTAAAACCAGGGTCAAGAAAAGCATATGTTAGCCCCGGTGGAGGGGTATGAGTTATACCTTTTTATCCATTATAGACTTGTTGGAATTTGTCTAGTGAGATGGAATATCTTCATTTGTTGGATGAGAGTTAGAAATAGGAGTAGAATATATAACTTCAGTTGTGATGGAGATGTGTAGCTCATCCTCTTCACAACAATTAACAATAATTTTATAAAAATCTAGAGTTTATCAACACAATCAACTATGCATATTTCTTGTCTTTTGTTTGAGGCTTTGATGTCATCAAAGGTGGAGAACTCCATTGTCTCCTCTCCTACTTGAAGAGTGAGTTTACTTCTTGCACCTTAAACTATATAATAAGTTGTTTGGCTAAATGGTTTTCAAAAGAGGATAGGGTTGGATGGAACTTCATTCATGTCCAACACAACAAAGTTACAAGGAATGTAAGATTTGCCAACTTGCATAGGTACATCTTCTACAATATCTTTGCTATACTTCATGGAATGATCTGATATTTAAATGGACATCTTAGTCAGCTTCAAATCTCCAAGATCAAGTTGTTTCAAGAGTGAAAAGGGAATAAGGTTGATACTAGATCCAATGTCAACTAGACCTTTGTCAAAAGTAGTGTCACCTATTTTGCATGGAAGGCTGAAGGCTGCAAGGTCATCTAGTTTCTCCGATATCCTATTTTGAATGATAGAACTAATCCTCTATGATGCCATAAAAATCTCAACTTGATCTAGCCTCCTATTCTTAGTCAATATGTCTTTGAGAAATTTTTGCATAGGATGGCATTTCAGCAATAACTTCAGCTAAAGGAAGGTTGACATAAATCTTGTTGAGGATGTCCATGGATCTGTTAAACTTGACATCATCCTTGTGTGCAAACCTATGAGGGTAAGAAGTAGTGGGTTTGTAGTAATTCTTCTTTTTTTACTTCTCATCAGTTTTATCTTCTTTGCTGGTAACCTCATCAACTATCCTCTCATTTGGTAGTGGGGTTCTTTCAATTACAGCTCCACTCCTTAGAGTAATAGATTTGCAATTCCTTGGTTTCATCTTCAATTGGCTCGGTAATCGTCCAAAAGAAGCCCTTTGGATGGCTAGAGCTTGTTGTACAATTTAATTTTCTAGCATCTTTGCGTGGGTAACAATGTTGTCAACTTTGGAAGAGATATGAGAAATAACATCTTTGAGAAGTTTCCCATGATTGTGAAATTCTTCATCCTACTAAATTCAAGTCGAGACAAAGGTCTCAAGAATTCTCACTAGAATTGACTTTGGTTGGGACTGTTGTTGATGCCTATAACTCAGGCTTTTGTTGATGAATCTGGTGGGTTGTTGTTCATGGGATGATATTTGTCCATTTGTTGTTGCTGATTTTGACCTTTTTGTTGATGTGGATTTTTAGCATTGCTAGTGTTCATGTAGGATAAATTAGGATGATCTCTCCATATTGGGTTATAAGTGTTGGAGTAGGGGTTGTAGGACTACTTGTTGCCGCAGCTCCCTACTGCATTTGCTTGTTATGTAATCTCTCCAACATTCATTTGTTGGGCAAATCAAGAAGAAGAATTATTCCCTACAACTCCACATGCATCACCAACTTGTTGGACTACTTGAATGTAATGAGTTCTCAACTTCTCAAATTTTTATAGAAGACCGTAAGGCTTGGCTACAACAAGATCAACTACGTCAACATAATGCTTTCCGCCCAACTTTTCAATAGAAGAGTTTGATGAAGAAGATTGCATGGTCCTATCTGGATTCCATTGGTAATGGATAATTTCCATGTCTTTAATAATATCATATGCCTCGCTGTATGAATTTTTCATCAAGGCTCCATTCATGGCATCATCTATAGTCATATGAGTTTTGTAGAATAGGTCGTTGTAGAATGTTTGCAATAACAACCAGTTAGCTAAACTATGGCAAGGGAAAAGATGTAGAAGGTCTTTAAACCTCTCCCATGTGTCATATAATGTTTCACCTTCATGTTGTTTGAAATTTGTGAGATGTCTCCTTAGTTACACGGTCTTTCTAGGTAGAAAGTACTTAGCAAGAGAAGCATTAATCAGCTTCCCAGCTTTAATAGACATGTTGGGCAAGCAAGGAATCCATGCCTTGGCTCTATCCCTAAAGGTGAACTTAAACAATATATATGTATCCCATCAGTAGGCATGTCATATATCTTGAAATTGTTCATATATTGTAGCTCAACTATGTGAATATTCATATCTTCCATTGGAGTTCCTCCAAACATGTTATGTTGGATCATCTGCATAATAGTGGAACTGATGAAGAAGTTATTAGCTTCTATAATTGGATGGTCAATAGATCCACATATGTTAATGATAACAAGGACAATGAAATCTCTGAGTGGCTTGTTTTCATCCATGATCATCTCTTGGTGATTTGGTGAAGATGGTGGTGAAGAAAAAGAGGTTGAATGGGGGTGATGATGGTGGTGAATCCTCCAAGTTTGAAGAGTTTTCACTCCTCCTTACTCTCCCATGGATGTTGAATGTGCATTCAATTTATGGATCCAAAAAGATAAAAGGTTCAAGGCCCATCTTAAAACACCACATGCAACCTACAAAACCAAGAATTAAGTTTGAAATACAAACAAAAGGTATCACATGATGAATAGTAAAAAATGGTGATCTAGTCTTGAATACTAATTTACACTTCCACTATAACTAAAAGTACCATAGCTCCCTGGAAACGACCCAAAAACCTTTTTGGTCATATTGGCAAATGAGTTTTAATATTTGATTGTCTCGACTCATTTCTCCCTTGTAGGTATACATCTATTATAGTCAAGATTGTATCCATAAGGAGATAGGTTAGCTAGGCTAAAGAATGTTTTAGTTCAACAATCTAGATCATTTTCTTAAGTTGGATTGATTAAATTTAACTAATTCAAAAGAAAAGAACAAAGTAAGTAAACAAAAGTCTTTTGAATGATGATTATAAACATATTCAATGAAACGTGGGAATGAGATTTCACTTGCATATCACAACTTAATAGAACAATGAAAATATAACATACTATTTGAGAAAACAAAGGAGGTATGTGTCTCATACACCTCGTGGTCATATGATATAGTTCTAACTCTATATAGCACTCCCGTGCATATACTTTGATTTGATCCACAAACTTTGATTCCTCAACACATTCCAAGCCACTCCTGTGTTCAAGGAAGTGTTGCCAAGATTACATGTTTATACCTCTAAACATATCTTCCCAGATTATATAAGAATAATAACATAAGCAAACAAGATGTTTCGTCATGCAAGCAAATGAATTAAGCATTGATAAAATCTTAGAATAGTAAACAACTAGTATTAAGAATAACATTCGAGTTCATATAAGCTATGACGTAGGAGTTACTCTCACATGCCCAATAAAAGAGTTCTATTTGCCCACGGTTGTAAAACATAGATACATGTGGAGAATCATAAAGCTAAACATAATTGGAGAATAGAAAGAACTAAGAAATTCGTGGAAAAAAAGAAACTAGAGAATAACTTTGGCTAGAAGGTAAGGTTTCCTCCTTGCTACCGCTCCTACTCCATAAAACTTCTCTTATGAGGGGTTGTAATGAAGAACGGACACCTTTGCTGAAGTTGGAGATGAGAAATGAGGTAGAGAACATTTTCTCTCTCGAGTGACTTACTTGTCTCCTCCAACGTCACCCTTATTCTTTGCTCTATTCTCTAACTGAAGAACTCTTCAATTAACAAGTGATAACTGTCCCATAAGTGTCTTTTTGTATTTAAAAATGAGGGATAGTTTCTCTCAAAATTGTGCTCAAATCGCCAGCGACGCAGTGTGTTGGTGATCCAGCATGGGGTGTTGCTATCAATACCTGAAGTGATAATTGTCCCGCGCGAAGGATGCACGACGTGTTAGTTGGCCGACACATGGTGTTGCTGAAAGTTGATGAATTCGAGGTGGATTTAGTTAACCTAACATGTGCATTTAAGACACGATGAGTTGTCATGTTGAAATCACTCATGGATTAAAAGGACACATCATGTACAATTAAGAAACAATGTGTCAGTGCTAGGTAGGAACTTTGGTGAATTCTTGAATGGGAGGACATTATGTGTGAGATGGCTAACATGCCTTGCTACAACATTTCAGGGTGAGGTTGCTTCTTCCCGCAACTGACATTGTGTGTCGCATAAATCATATGGAATGTTTATATCAAAAACTTTACATTTGTCTTTAAACTTGTTTAATCCTTTGGGGAATCTAAATAAAGTCAGATTGTGGACGAGTTAACCCCATTTCTTTGTCAACATGATGTACCTATGATCACAAATATGGAACAAGTAAACACAACTATAAAGTAGGAAATCTAGTGTGATTAGAGGCAACATGATATAGAAAGTGTATTAAAAATGAATGCAAGTGTGAGGCAAAGAGTCTATATAAATTATGTACATGAGTCAATAGATGCTACTAATATAATGTGTGTGATCCCTAGTTGGAATTCTATTAAATTTCCAAATATCACTATGCACTAAATCAAGTATATTATAAGGCCTATCGATAGAATGAAAATGCTTTCTTGGTAATTTAAACTACACACATTATATAGATTTAAGGTTTACTTTAAGATACATCATTAATTTTGTTGAGTCAATGTTTACTTAACCCAAATGTACATGACATACATCATACGAACTAACATTAAATAAAAACAAATTGGCATTCACATACAATCTACAACTTGAAATACATTCTACTTGAATCTTAAAAGTATTCTCTAAGTCACAAAAAAGTTTTACGATCAAACAAATTATTACAAATATGTGTTGGAATTGATTTATTACACTTAAAATCTAGTTTTAAACCTTATCTAACTTATATTGCACCACTAATGATATTATGCCAAATAGATGGAACATGTTTGACTTTGTGTCAAGAACCATTTCCAAAGGAATTGGAAGTCTGCTCATCCTTTTCCTTTTACTTGTATAGAGTGGAGTCATCCAAAGTCACATATCTACCCTTAGAGAGCTATCAAGACACAAATATGGACATGTTTGAACAAACAAGGACATTCACCCTCATGTCTGTAATCCAATAAAGCAGTTTAGAAAAAAGAAAGTACTTCCAGTTTGTTACATGCATAGCCATCATTGAGGTTCAATTCAGTAGTCATCATATTAATCACTTCTTATTTAGTTGTAGATGGGTCATATTTTTTTACTCTTCTGCACTTTACAACCCTTATTCTAATGGCCAACATGTTCATACACCCAACATGATTTGTTATTTGGTTTCTTTTGAATTTTAGCCTTAGGTCTATGTGATATATATTTTTATCTTATTGATGTTTGGTAGAAGTCACAAGGTTGACACTAGAGATGAAATTAATAGGCATATGTTCATTCTCTTTCAAGTCATTCTCCTCTACTACGATACCAATCTTATCTTCGTCTAGGGTAAAGTCACTCTTCTTGTACATAATATTCAGGCCAAAGGACTCCCAAGAATTAGGAAACTTCTTAATGATAGACATTACAATAAATTTATAATGGCAATTGATACTTTCTTTTAGAAGGTTATCATGCAATAGTCAAAATTCATGTGTTTCTTCATAAACAAGTTGAATCTCTAGCATAGAAAAAGTATGGAATTTTGAAACAAAATACTTGATGGTCGTCAGTTATTAGTTATATATTTCTAATCTAAAATCCCCCATAGTATTATTGTTGTCATGACATGAGGTGTATAGTATATTTAATACAAGACATTAGAAAATGCAAGGAGGATACAACTACTACAATAATGGTCCCTCTCCTTCCGATCAATGATTTTTTCTACACTCTTAGGGCCTTTTGCATCCAGTATGAGAGAATTATATTATACAATCACAATGACCCCTAACATATTAAGATGGATTTTCAACTGGATCTACCAAAAGTTGAAGTTGACATTATCAAATTATGGAATACCAAGTGTTTCAACCTTAGGAAGAACATGTTCACAACCAACCATGTTTAAAGATGAAAGAACGTCAATTTCTATAATATTGTTGGAACTAACTCATCATTAAAAGCAATAGCAAGCAATTATGATTTGATTAACTAGTTTTACATGTCATGTTAAGATACCTAGTAAGAAGCAGAAGATCATATTGAGATGCATAATAATAAAAAATGGAGTTAGATCAGATGATGTTCAAAAAAGCATGTTACACATACACAAATCAACTTGTCGCATGTTCACATTTAGCATATGCAAGGAAGACGTCAAGCATCTTTATTGGTTCACTCACTGAATGGTAGGTAACTCCACAAAAAAGTTCATACCTTCTATGAAAGAGTTGAACGAGAGTCTAGTTACGATACTCATATAGGAGGAGGTCTCTACATGAAATAACTTAGGGACGGGAAGGAGGTGGAAAAGACAATCCATCGAACAACAAATAGTGATAATAGGAGAAAGATTATTTTGAGTGTGTGTAACCCTAATCAATCAAGCCTTATTATAGCACCAAATATATACCATGATCTTGCCAATGCTTTTCTAATACATTAAAAACACATATTTTTTTGTACACTAAGGAACAATTCCTATTCAGTATAAAAAATATATATTTAAGGTAATTAATCTATAAATTAATTAATTAGTTATGCTTTTATGTAAAAATACATGGAAGACAATTTCGACGACCCATGACCCAAGAATCACGAGCCCGAGCTAGGCCCAACCCATTGAAGAAAAGTGAGTTACCCACATGTGTGTTGTGAACACCATACCTACCACTCGAGTGAGCGTACCCTCTTTTGGATAGTTCAAACACTCATATCACATGCACTCCAACATAAAAGCTAGTAGTCCATTCTAATAGTTTGGCAATGTGGTAGTAAAATCCTCTCCCATTTCCAAAATAGCAAGGACTACTTTATCTCCTACTCAAATGTGCTAGCTAGACAATCTATGGGCTTTACCCATCTACATTGATTTCGTTAGTAACACTAAAGGTTAATCTTGAATAGGTGAATACAATGTATATTAATTAAATAGGGAGTAACACCTAATACCTCGAATTCATCAGTTTTTCTTGAAGCAACAAACACGTCCCATTCTTCTGGGTCCAGGAAGTTCCACTGTTTAGTGGCTGACTATTTCCTCTTCTCACCATCTTTTATGTATTCTCAAGTGATATTTGTCCTATAGTTCCTTAGGACCCTCCCAGAGTGTTGCATCACACATTTACGATGCAACTTTTCATCCAACACAAATATACTCTGCAAAATAGAATTGCTATTAACTAGTATCCAAAAAATTAGTAATCTACAAAATATAATTGCAAATAATAATAACTCATGCATAAATCCTTCCATATTAAGTCTTTCTTCCTCTTAAGAACTTTATTCCAAGAATCTATCTTACAACCACAATGGCTACGAGTAACAAACCCAAGATATGAAACAAACGAATTGCGGTTCACTCCAATTGCATTTCCTGCATTATGAAAATCCACAACCAGTTTGGTCCATTACCCCTTAGTGCTGTTAACTTCTTCATCATAGTGATTCCCCTTCACTTGTCAACTTTTTGGTACTTCTCATCAAGTGCCTCAAGTGCTTCAAAGGGTACATGGCTGCATCATCAACCTAAAATTTGATAAAATAAACACACTTACATGATATAACTATAAATGGACATATAGATAGAAATATATGATATATTTTTAAAACTTACATTGTGAGGTGGTGCATTGGTATCCTCACCATGCTCATCATGGACATCATGGTCATCATGCCCATGCTCAGCCATCTGAAAATTACATTAAAAAAACAAACATTTAGCATTTGACATAACTAGAAGATAATGAAACATTGTATAGTTCACATATACAAATGAAACATTGAAAAATGAAACATATAAAAAATATAAACATGCATGCCTCTAATATTGTGATCGTTTATCAATTAATAATCCTTCATTGTGATCTTCGTGCACATACAAGTCATCATTAGCTTTAGTATTTTGTGGTGTTGGCAACCCAATTGAGAATGGACTGGAGTCATCATACTTATCATAGTACTCTTCTTCATCTATAGGATCTTCAATGAACTGTCTTTTGCCATGAAGAACAACCGACCATTTATCATTTACAGGATCATCGATATAAAATACTTATTTCACATGTGATGCCAATATGAATGGTTCACCCTTCTCGCCAATCTTTTCAAAGTTCACTAAAGTGAAATCTAATTCATCCACTATAATTCCTTTAGTGTTATCAACCCAATTACATTTGAAGAGTGGAATTCTGAAATTTATGTAGTCAAACTCCCATATGTCTTCAATGACACCGTAATATGACATTTTAGCTTCACGTGGACTATTATCCTTTGCACTTGCAAAAATAGTCAATGCTTGAAGGGTGACCCCACTATTTTGGATGACACTCTTATCATCTTGGCTCTTTGTGTAATATGTGAATCCATTCATGTCATACCATTCATAAGACATAACATTAAATTTTGGTTTAAAGGTGAGGCATTTGATAGTTTCAGTAATATCATCTGGTGTTTGAGATAGTTGATGTAAGACTTTATCTTCAAACCACTTAATAAATGTCTTGTTATGCGATCTAGCAAACCACATTGAATTGGCTCGAGGATATTGTCTCTTGATGAAATTGGTATGTTCCTTGATATAAACACTCACTTCATCCATGTTGTGTAAAATATACAAGTGACCTTGTTCCAACTGCTCACGGCTGATTACTTTCACCCGTGATACCAAAATTCCTTTGCCAAATTGCTCCTCAATATTCTTTTCATTACCAGGAGTGTAATTACCACTAAGAAAGTCATTGCAAAAATCCATAACCTCTCTCACCACATAACCCTCAATAATAATCCCTTCAGGCCGATAACGGTTTTGAACATCACTTTTAAAAATGCTCATGTATCGTTCAAAGGGATACATCCAATGCAAGAAAATTGGTCCCAACATTTTCACTTCCCTAGTCAAGTGGACAACAAGATGTACCATGATATCAAAGAACGAAGGAGGGAAATACATCTCAAGCTGACATAGGGTAACAACTACTTCTCTTTGCAAAGTATCGAGAGTATTAGGGTCAATAACTTTGCTGCATAGACTGTTGAAAAAGAAACAAAGTCTGGTGATTGCAAACCTTATATGCTTCAATAATATAGATAGAATTGCCACGGGCAATATTTGTTGCATTAGAGTGTGACAATCATGAGATTTAAGACCTATCAACTTCAGATCTTTCATTGATACCAATCTACGGATATTGGATGAGTAACCCTGTGGTGCCTTAACATTTACCAAGCATTCAAAAAAAGCTTTCTTCACCTTTCTAGACAACATGTAACAAGTGGGAGTTAAGTATGTTCTCTGATTTCCCATTTCACGTAATTCTATTAATTCTGACCTTATTCCCATTTCACGTAGGTCCAGTCTGGATTTTATCCCATCTTTAGTCTTACCTAGTATATTCAACAGAGTACCAATGACACTATCACAAATATTTTTCTCAACGTGCATGACATCAATACAATGCCTGACTGTCAAAGAACTCTAATAAGGAAGATCTCAAAATATTGACTTCTTCTTGAATAAAGATTTGTCACTTCGTGTGGCCATAGTACATTATGATCTCTTACCAAATTCATTGACAAAGTCTTTTACTCTTTCATAAATAACCTCCCCTGGTATAGGTTTAGGTGCACTCTATTACTCATTCCATCCATTGAATGTTTTGCCCTTCCTACGATACAGATGGAATTTTAGAAGAAACCTTCGATGGCCAAGATATACAGTCTTGCCGCCATGTTTTATTCTTGTTTAATTAGTGTTCTCTTCACATATATGACACGCTTTAGCTCCTTTAATACTATATCCAGACAAATTCACATATGCTGGAAAGTCATTAATAGCACAAAACAACATAGCGTGCAAATAAAATGTCTCTCTTCATGAAGCATCATAGGTCATCAAACCTCCACCCCAGAGTTTCTTTAAGTCATCAATCAGAGGTTCAAGATAAACATCAATATCATTTCCAGGTTATTTAGGGCCCGATATCAACAACGACAACATAAAGTACTTGTTTTTTATACACAGCCAGGGAGGAAGATTGTATATAATAAGAATGACTGGCCAAGTGCTATGTTGGCTGCTCAATGTCTCGTTCAGATTCATCGCATCTGTACAAAGCCAAAGTCTTAGATTTCTGACTTCTTCGCCAAATTTAGGATACAATAGATCAATCTTCTTCCACTGTGGGGAATCAGACACATGTCATAGGATCCCATCATTATTTTTATTAACATCTGCATGCCACCTCAAATTCTTCACATCTATCGGATTGGCAAACAAACATTGAAACTGTGATATTATAGGTAGATACCACATCACCTTGGCAGGAGAACCAGTTTTGGACTCCCCCGAAGTCATCAATTTATACCGTGACACACCACATTTTGGACAATCTTTCAAATCCACATAGTCCTTTTGAAATAAGACACAATCATTCGGGCATGTGTGTATCTTCTTGGCCTCCATTCCCATTAGGCACAACAATTTCTTTACTTGGTATGTTGAGATTGGCAGCTCGTTTCCTTCAGGAAACATTTCTTTCAACAAAGACAACAATGATGTAAAGCTTTTGTCGCTCCATCTACTATTAGCTTTCTGCTTATACAATCTCAACACAGTGCTAAGCTTCGTAAACTTAGTACAACTTGTGTATAACGGTATCTCAATATCATGCACAATGTTTCTAAACATGGGAGGTGGATCGGTTTTTGTGTGCTCTACCCCACAACTATCCAGCATCGCATCAATGAAGTCTACTGGAACTTGGTTCATTCACATCTACATCATCAGAGGCAATAACTTCTTCCACACAAGCACTGCTATCAACATCCACTGGTTTCAGGTTTGAAATCTCTCCATGCCAGTGTCATTCTATATAGCCTTGTACAATCCCATTGCACATGACATGACTTTTGATTTTGTCACCAGTGCTGACTTTCAAGTTGTTACCGCAATGCCTACATAGACAGTAGAACCTATCTCCAGGTTGTTTCCTATGTTCCTCGGAAAATCTAATAAACTGATCAAGACCAGAAATAAACTATGGGGTGCAGCGATTGTGAATGGACATCCATGATCTATCCATTCTATGATCAAAGAGAAAAAAAGTATATATTACAACAAGATTAGGGTCTAGGGTTAACAGATTAGAGTTTAAGCATGGTTAAAACTTTAGGGTTTAAGGTCTTGTAAATAATTAATGTTTAAAAAATCCAAAGTGAGATTAGATGTTCAAGAACAGTCCCAAACTGGGGACTATCCAAGATTTACTCCTATTGAGTAAATCTTGGACGGGTTTCTAGGCCAACAAATACATTTGCTGTCATTCTTATATATAATAAATATGTACCACCTATCCCATTCTTAAACACCTAATATCACTAGTAAGTGTATAATGTGTATTGGGTTTTCAAGAAAATTGTGACAGCATTTCCCCGCAGTTCTCCAAGTACATATGTACTTAGAGAACAAACGAGGAAATGCTACCAAAATTTTCTTAAAAACCCAATACACATTATACACATACATCCTAAGTAAGATTTGGTGTTCAAGAACAGTCCTAAACTGGGGACTATCCAAGATTTACTCCTATTGAGTAAATCTTAGACGGGTTTTTAGGCCAACAAATACATGTGTTTTCATTCTTATATATAATAAATGTGTACCACCTATCCCATTCTTGAACACCTAATCTCACTAATAAGTGTTTAATGTGTATTGGGTTTTCAAGAAAATTTCGGCAGTATTTCCCTACTGTTCTCCAAGTACACATGTACTTAGAGAAAAAACGGGGAAATGCTACCGAAATTTTCTTGAAAATCCAATACACATTATACACTTACATCCTAAGTGAGATTAGGTGTTCAAGAACAGTCCCAAACCGGGGACTATCCAAGATTTACTCCTAATGAGTAAATCTGGGATGGGTTTCTAAGAAAACAAATACATGTGAGTTAAGTTTGAGACATCAATGTATCTTTAACATGCATGTTTCAAGGTTCAAAGAACATAATCAAATCAAATTAGGATGCTAGAATGGAAAAGTTTAAATCTTATTTCAACATGCATCAAAATTTATTGAATTAGGTCAAGCATGAGGATTAGAAGCACAAATATATGCAAGTACAAGATTTGTTCATATCCTAGGTTGATTTACAATAGCAACATCTAAATAAGTAAACTCAAAGCATTAGATATATAAATATAATCAGTAGATAAACAAATACAAAGTAATAGATAAAAAAGTACAGCTCAATTGATAAACAAATATAAATCAATAGATGATCAAATTATTTTAAAAAGTAGATGAACAAATACAAAGCCCTAAATTTAAATAATGTGATGAATACAAAATCATTAGATGAACGAATGAGTAGCTAAGTATATGTTGTTTAAGAGTGGCATCTATATGCTATGTACTCTGATCTACTTGTGTAAGTTTAGGTAGAAGATCTCAATTCTGACAAGCGAACAAGTATCCTTCAGTTTTAAAAGTGGGTGGTACCTTATTGACCACAACGACAAATAAAACTAAGTGGGTGCTCGTGTTCATGAATCAACAAAGAGTAACACTACATAGTCTACACACTATTTGGTTAGTTGTCGGTACCTGTCAGAGATTGGCAGGCGGGCAGCGACGGCGGCGACAGTGGTGCAGTAGGAAGAAGAGGCAGAGCTTGTGGCAGCGACAACAATAGGAGGAAGAAGAGGCGGATGTAGCCAGAAGAAAAGTAGGTGGCGACAACAGAAGGAAGAAGAGGAGGATGCACCAACATCAAGAGGAAGTAGAGGAGCAGGCAACGACAACAACAGCAGTAGCAACATGAGTGGCAGGCAGGAGCAGCGGCAACAAGGAAGGTAGACCGACAGCGGCGAAGGTGGAAGAGCAGCAGATGACGGTGGAATCGCTAATCTCCAGACCCTAGTGAAATTGACAATGAAACAGAGAAAGGAGAAGTGCCTGGCTTGCGTGGGTGCTATTAAGTTAACAATAGGCATAATTTATTACCCTAAACCGATGCTTAAAACTTTAGCCATCAGTTACCCCCAACAAACCGACACTTATGTTCACTGATAGTCATCAATTCTAAATAAAAAACTGACGTCTATCTATATATGCCGACAAAAATAAATATTCTCAAATTATTACCATAGTCGTCGGTTATCGTTGAAAAAACGACGCCAAAGGGAGGTGAAAATTTTTGTAGATAAGCGCGCAAAAACACATCAGCGTCGGTTTTTGTAAGATAACCGACGATGTAACTAACCGACTTGATACATAACTTGGCCAAAACCCTAAAATGGAGCTAGTTAGGGTTTGATGAGGATCTATTTTGAAAATGTAATCTTGGTATTATGTAGGTGTGGCTTTTGGGTAGATGATCAAGGATAAGTTAGGTTAGGAATCTCAAAATTATGTACAAACTTTAATAATTATGTGACTATGGATTTTTTTCTTGAGTTAAGGCATGCATGTATGCTTGTTTACTTTCTCATGTATTGCCATGTACTATTATAGTAGTGTACTCGATGTTCATCTTGTTGATTTTATAACTTGAACACTTAATCTAGATCTTCATTATATAAACCTTGTGCATATGCTTGTAGTCTCGAGGTAAGAACACAAGACTGGGCCAAAATATCAAATCAAATTGTCAAAATACGAACTCCTAGGACTTGAGAGTATAGAGACGACTCATAGGGCTAACTTAACAAAACTAGACAGCCAAGTTCTCCACCTGATGGATCACTATTGTCCTTGTGGTTTCTACTGCTCTCCTCCTTCAGATGGGTTTCTGCCTTGATGTCTGCGTCTACCTAAAAACATTGAATCCCACGGCGGTGTGACAATTATAAAAATTGCTCCAGCGGGAGATATAACTCTTCGCCAAAATATTTTCATTGCAGTTTAATAGAAATAAACTGAGCAGTGGGATAATATAAGTCAGTAGTAGATGAATCAACATCTATACATATTAGAACAACATTCTTATGCAATTATTTCAGTTATAAACTGATGAAGCAACATGTCACATATTCAATATAAATTAAAAGGACATAAGCAACATTTATGTACCAGGGACATGCTATGCAGTGTAACATCAACCAATGATTCTCATATTTCAATCTTATGCAAAATATGCTACATGGATGATTATATTTTACAAACAAATTTAAGCTCTGAGGAGATGAGGTATACCGCTCATACTCCAACCGACCATTTCTAGAATTGAAATTGGTACCATAAATAGGTCAATGGAAGAGCCGGATTCCCTTGACCTCCCACATCCTAGTCAGCACAGGACTACAAGTAGGACTGTGTCGACTGCTCAAATAGCTTTCCAGGGTATACGGGAACTTCACTATAGAGTTACAGCATCAACTGCACTCTCATCGGCAATTGAGAGCATTAATGTTTATCTTCATCGACCCGACATAAAATAACATGGGGAGATTAATGATACATCCATCCCAACTATCGGGAGATTTATGATACATCTATCCCGACACATGAAGGATTGAGAGGTTTCATGTTTACCTTCCCTCAATCTCTTCACAAGGATGTAAGGATATTTTTGCCCATTTACCCCTACACATTCAGAATATGCGAATTCCAGGAAATCCCATAGGAAAACCCATTTCACCATCACCATTTACTGACGATGATGGCTCTATGGTCAGAGCACTACATGAATAGATTTCACTTGATTAATTAAGTACATTTTCATATTCTTTTAGCATCTGGCAAGTTCTCAAACATAACTTATTATATCAATGCTATAAATAAACATTTACTAATTTTATCTACTACTTAATAGTCTTAAAAGATATTGGGAACTCAATCCCTTATTTCAAAATAGGGAATTCTCATCCCTTCACAATTTCATCACCATAATCATATGACCCTTGGTAATTAAACCCTTGATTCATCATTAAACATTGTTACCACTTTTCTAGGTAACCATCACCTTCAGGTCAATTGACCAAGGCAAACATGATGCTTGCTATTACAGTCATCACACATGGTACTTGAGGCCCATTAACTCTCTTGTTACCTCTTACCAGGTCAACAAGGTATATTATGACACTCAAGGCACAATCACAATAGTGAATTAAACATCCTAACTCATACCTGGCCATGATCATCATTTCAACATACCTACATGGTTAGCACAGATGATAACAGTGATATCAATTGCATATCAGAACCATGTACAGCCAATATAAATTCACTATTCATGTGTAACACCACTATTCCCTTACCAGGGTTAGGGTTTCCCATTTCATGGCATATGAGGATAGTCATCCCATTATCACATCAAAGATATGGTCTATCACCATATTGCCCAAGATTAGGGTTTGTTAAGCATTACATAGAATTACCCTGGATTTGAGGTTCATAACACATTAAATATTAGGGCTTCTCATGAAACCATCCTTAGTTAGAGTTTCACATAAAATTCACCCTATGATAGGAACTTTATTCAATAATCCACAATTAGGGTTTCATGATCCGTTACCCATAATTAGGGTTTACTATTCATCCCAATTAGGGTTTCATGATCCATTACTCATAATTAGGGTTTACTATTCATCCCAATTAGGGTTTTAGATCACATCACTCTTAATTAGGTCTATACACATCATCATCCTAAATTAGGGTTACATCCATACCTTGGATTAGGGTTTCAATTATAATTACCTTGGATTAGGGTTAAGGTTCAACAACCTTGTCAATTAGGGTTTAGGTCCATGATTAAGGTTTCATGATCTCTTTAATTAAGGATCATACCCTTAATCACTACATGAATCAAGCTCATGTATCAACTCCATGCTATCATTCCTCTCAACTTGATTAGGTCATATCAACCCTTAGTCAAGTTCATACAACTATGAATGACATAGTGTACCAAGTCATTGCTTGTTACAACCCCAATTTTGGGTTCATATGATGACAAATGTAACCTCTCATATTGGACAAATAATGATTTGATTAAATGGATTTTGTTTACAATAGCCTTGATGTGTGTGTGGTGGGCTTTATTGGCTATTGGGCCCGAATAACAAGAAAATTCAATTAGTAAATGAATAATTGAATATTTGAGAAAGAGGTAGAAACCACTAGAAGGCAAAGAGATGTAATCCAAGGATGGATTTCGTGCCTCTTGGGTTCCTTAGGTTCCAAGGAGTCCCAAGTTGCATAGAGAATGCAATAAGAAACGTAAAGACCAATTAAGTATTTCCTTGTTAAGAAAGAAATTGAAAACGATGATAAAATGTGAAAAACAAGTGAAAAGAGGTGCAATTGAGTTATCCTTAGTGGGATTTTGTATCCCAAGGATTCCTAATGTAAAAAGGAAAACCAATGAGGAAAATTAAAGAGAAACAAAAATAAATCCTCAAAAAGAAATATTTTAATAAGAACTCAACATGATAATGGGAATTAATGCACATTGATGCATTCAAGGATAATGAGTATTCCTTAAAAAGTAATTTCGAATTGTTTGAGTTTGTTGCGGTCCAAGGAGACCCAATAAAGAAGAAAGAGGAAAGAGAAAATACCTATAAAAGAAAATAAGAATATAATATGAGCACATTATTAATGAATCTCATGGTATTATTAAAAGGGAGATATTTTCTATTAAAAGGAAAACTAAATTTCGTGCCAATACTTTAAAAGGCAAGTACAAGGAATATAAAGGGAGTAATTTTCAAATTCCTAAATATCCATGCAATAAGGAATATCAAGGAAATAAGAAGGAGAGAGAAGATTTCTTCTCATTAAAGGAAAAAGGGTTCCTATTGGGAGAAGGACTTAGTAAATCATGGATAGCCGACCTAAGGCTTTGCTACTCACCCCTATATAAAGGGACAAGCCCTGGTCCGAGTTCAGAAGTGATCTGACATCTCTCTCTCTTTCCCATCCCCTTCTTCATGAAGTTTTCACTCAAAACCCTACGATAGAGGGACAGCTCTATCTCTTAAGCAGCAAGGGGGCCACATGTAGTCAAGATGTTGGGTGGATATCCCACGAGACTGGGGAGAGGCTCCGCCACCATGGACCTGCCCTAGCACAGGCGCAGGAGTAGTTGCACGGCTGCAGCACTAGCCACAGTGGTAGGTCTTCCCAACCAGTCTTAGCCAACTTGGCCATGGCCCAGTGGCGTCCTCACGTGCGCAGAGGCACATCGGAGGTAGGGGAAGCACTCTAGAGGTCGTCGGGGTCGGGGATGAGGAGTTGGAGTCGCGCCAAGGTCAGTGCTCGGCGGCTTGGGCGACCGCTCACTGCCATCACGAGGAAGGTGAAGGGCGGAGAGGCATTGGACGTTTCTGCCCCCGCATGCTAAAGCAACGGAATTACTTAACCATGGGCAATTCAGTCTTTTCGAAATGTTCCCAAGCAAACTAGCAATGATGCATGGCAAAGCCTACGTGGCAGCTTCCTATTGGTCCAAAGTAAGTGATTCTTGTTAAATTCATATCTAATAATCGGTAGCTCGGATGGATATGAATAATATATGCATTTTGCTCAGAAATATGAGAGGAATCCAATAAAAATATGTTTATTAGCCAATTCCTCTTGAAATTTGAAAAGTAGTGTAATTTATCAACTTTAACATAATGATGATTAAAGAAACCCTAATTGTGAATGATTAATGTGATTGGTGGGATCCAATTTATGATTAAAGTTGGTAATAATTTGTTACTCGTAAAGAGATGCATTAAGATCGAAAAAGATGAATTTTGCACATAATTAGTTTAATTGAAAGTTCATGTACATGGATATGTTTTAATGGGTCTTGAAACCCTAATGTTGGTAATTAGGACTACTAATGGCTTTAATTATTTGATTTCATGTATAGAACTGTGTTTTCATGGTTATAATCTATTTTGAGCATTAAAGTTCCTGATTTGTGGATAAATACTCTAAAAGTAGTAATTAGTGTTTTCTCATGAATAAAAGGTGGAATTAATGGCAAATCGAATTCATATGTGAATTGGACCATAATGAACTTTGAGTTGATGATAAATTAGCACAATGATCTTGTCATGAATTAAAAGGATAAAAATAGTAGCTTTAATGTAAAAGAGGTTTAAGGGGATTAATTAATGGATAATTATGCCTTTAATCCGAAATTGAGGATTAGATGTTGAGATAATTAGGGTTTGTAATCAATTGCGTTAAATTAGGGTTTAAAATAGTAAAAGATGAAGGGAAACCCTAATTGCAATGGAAACCCTAAAAGTGGACTAGAAACCCTAAGAAGCGAGCTAGATTTAATAGATCTTAATGACATGAGTAATAAAAGGAAATTGTATAATTGTTTTAGGATCTTATTGAATGCTTGTTGGCTCATTGTTGTTTGGATTATTCATGCACCTAAATCTACATGTACAGGTATGTGGTTACGCTTATGACTACCCGAATTAGTTTTTCGGGGTTTTTATCGATGTTTCCATCGTGTCTTGAATTAAACTGTTGGATATATTTAATTCATGCAAAGTATAATGTGAATATGACTATCACATAAGAGATATGCCTACTAGCTCAGATCCTAGTCCCCTTTGTAGCTTAATAGGTCGACCTAGTAAATGGCTACCAATGGGGTAGGCCCATCAAGTCATTGAATGACTTGGTAAATGGCAACCAATGGGGTAGGTCCATCAAGTCACATTGAGTTAGAGATTGGACTATCTATGGGTAGTGCCATGTGACTCAACCCTGGATATTGATCTACCTGTTAGGTAGGATCATGCAGGGTCTAATAAGGATCTACCTAGAGAGAGGTAGTATCTCAGTCCACTGTAGGGATAACACAGAGATAGGGGATAGGAAAGGATTCAGTAGTATGGTTTAAAATGTAATCTTGGCTATTAAATGATAATTGGCTGATTACTTTGTTATTGTAGTTGCATGATTATTGTTTTCACTCAATACCTGCTTCTTGTTGACCGACGTTTTGTTTGTCGGCGTTTTAGGTACAAATGAAAAGAACAAACAGTAAAGTGGCATATGTGGAAATAAATGAGAAATAACGTGCATAGGAGGATTAGTTAGAATAGCATCTTCATGGATAGAAGTTTAGAAATCCCAGTTTTTCCAAGTTAAAGAAAAGTTTTATTTTATACCACTTTCAGTTTAGTTGGTAAATCTTATTAATTGTTATTGATTATTTGTCGAACCTTTGATCCTGTTAGTTTAAATACGGCTCTGACCTTCAGGACTCCCTTAATTGGGGGTTACCGGGAGGTGGAGTCGTTACATTGCTCTTGTAAGCAATTAGGGTTCCTTCCTTAATTGACACTAATCACTTAGGTACTATTAGGGTTTTAACCTTTGTACCATCATTGATTAACATTACTATCAATCATTAGATTATTAGGACTATCATTACCTTCAATATCCAAATGATTGAACTATTAACAACCTCCATGCAGTTTTGAAGTTTCATCACCAAACGGTTTTGAAACCGTTTGCCACCAAACGGTTTTGAAACCGTTTGGCCCCAAACGGTTTCAAGACCGTTTGGTCTCAAACGGTCTCAAGACCATTTGGGCCAAATCAGTCCCAAAACCGCAAGGGCTCACTAGGTCATTTATCCATCAAATTGATTTCCAATTGCATCATTGAATTGACTATTGGTTATTCAATTGAAGGTTTCATCAATCTAAACCATTAGATCATCATCCATGGGTCAAGGATCAACCACTAACCCACCAAATGGTTTTGAAATCATTTGGTCCCAAACGGTTTCAAGACCATTTGGGCTCAAACGGTCTCAAGACCATTTGACACAAATTGTCTTGAAATCATTAGGACCAATCAAGGATTTCTTCAATCAACTTGATCAGGGTTTCAACTTAAAGGATCGTGCACACATTAGATCAATCAATTGAGTCCATTGGATCATCATCCAACCTGTGATTAAGATCAGACATCAAACGGTCAACTAAGCCAAAGAATCAACCATTCCATGCAGTTTGGAGTTCAAGACACCAAATGGTCAACTATACCAACGGTCAACCATTCCATGCGGTTTGGAGTCTAACTTCACCAAACAGTTTGCAAACCGTTTGGACCAAAAGTCCAAGACCATTTGCTAATGCTTTTTGATTAAGGTGTGTGCTTCTGAATTGGTTCTCATCTTCAACCTTTAGACTCATGGAACTACTGCCATTTTCCATGGCAACTTCATTAATCAAGCAAGACTATTGCAATAATAACAATTAACTCAATTGCATGAAGAAATCGAATTCAATGACAAAGATTAAGGGTTTAAGTTATATAACCCGCCTTCAAATCTGATCCCAAGCTCCAAGCTTCACAGCTCCAATGGTGGTTGAAGCTCTAGCAACCTCCCAAGGTCGTTTCTCAAGCTTTTGGAGTGAAAGGATTGGCTAGGGTTGAAGATGGAGTGAAGAAATGAAGGAATCACACATTGTTTTATGATTTTCACCATGAAATCAAGAAGAAAGAAGGTCAAAGGCTTACCAACAGGTTGGGGACGTGCTTCCTACTGTTCCTAGCCTTCTTGGTCAATTTTGCAAGCAAGGAGAAGAAGTGGAGTCGAAAAAGGTCCTTAGGTGGGTTGGAAAAGGCTCTTTTATAAGAAAATTGATGAAAGAGAAAATGTCTTATAAAAATCAATTAATTCCAAAAATGTTGCCACCACCTCCTCCTTAGTTTTCTTGCATTCAAAGGCAACTCAATCCTACCGAGTTCCCTTCCATTATCCATGGATTAAGGGAAAAGAAATTAAGCACCTTAATCCCTTATAATATAATATATGTTTTTGAGTGGAAATTCTTTTCCTTAAAATAAGGTGAGTGGAATTTCACCTCCTTAAGATATTTTCGGTCCTTGCAAAGATCAAGGATGTCCACATACATCTGAAATCCGCCATTTTAATTTTGGTTGAAGGCCCTTCAATTATTTTATTTATTTTTGCATTAATATTTCCATTATGCTTAAATCTTGATTATTTTAATATCAAGATTCTCTCTCCTCAAACTTAATTCAAATGACTCATTTTCTTTACTCCACATGATGCCAAGAAACATAAGGGACCTTATTGAAGTGGTTGGGTAAATTGCACATTACACCGAAACTAGGTTTTCAAGCACAAACATTGCTTTATCAGCTCTTTCTTAGAATTCAGGCTATCACAAGACATACCTCTGCATCATCTTCACTCTCATGATGCTTCAACATATGAGGAACATATTATCATGCACAATTTGCTAATATACCCCTCAACTTGGGTAATTTGCACTTTAGTCCAAAACAGACAAAATATTGATTTTAACAATATTCAAAAAGGACTAAAATTGTAATATAAGTTCCTCTTGAGCCTTAATTATTTTCAAATGATAAGAGCATGCATATAATCACTTTTATTGAAAAAAACACCTAGGGTTAATTCATAACCCAGGTCAGGGATGTTACAAGTTTATCCACCCCTTACAATGATTTCGTCCCTGAAATCATCAAAACATTAAGAGAAAAGAGTAGGGTATTTCCTCCTCATCTCTTCGTATAATTCCCATGTGGCTTCCTCAACACCACGGTGATTCTAGAGAACTTTCACAAGACTAATGTCTTTCTTTTTCAACTTCTTGATTCTTCTATCAAGAATCAACCTTGGCACTTCTACATAAGATATGTCATCATTTAGTTCTACCTCCACAGGTTGTAGAACTAACTCAGTGTTAGGATGACACTTCCTCAACATAGATATATGGAACATTGGGTGCAATATATGGAACTCAGGTGGTCACTCTAACTTATAGGCCACCTTTCCCATCCTCTCAATGATCGGATAAGGCCCCATAAATCTAGGAGCTAGCTTCCCTTTCTTTCAAAATCTCAGGATACCTTTCCAAGGTGAAACCTTGAGGTACACCCTGTCCCCGACTTGGAATTCTAAGGGTCTACGACGCTTGTCAGCATAGGATTTCTGTCTATCCTGGGTTGTTTTCAACTGTTGTTGTATGATCTTTATCTTCTTAGTTGTTTGGTGAACCAGCTCAGGACCCAAAAGTTGATATTCACCAGTTTCATACCAACATAGAGGAGATCTATAACGTCTACCATACAAAGCCTCATATGGTTCCATGTCAATATTGTGCTGATAGATGTTATTATAAGCAAACTCTATCAAGTTCAAATGTAGATCCCCACTTCCCACAAACTGAAGGACACATGCCTTAAGCAAGTCCTCCAAGGTTTGTATCATCCTCTCAGACTGTCCATCTATGTGAGGATGAAAAGTTGTACTAAACCTCAGCTGTGTACCCAAAGCTTTATGAAGACGTTCCCAAAAACGACTCGTAAACTGGGGACCTCTATCAGATACTATGGTAACTGGTACCCTGTGCAAACACACTATCTCATCTATGTAAATCTGTGCTAGCTTCTCAGTTGTATAGGTTGTCTTGACAGGTAAGAAATGTGATGTCTTTGTCAACCTATCAACTATTACCCAAATGGAATCATGATTCTTGGTTGTTCTTGGTAAACCAACCACAAAGTCCATAGTTACATGATCCCATTTCCATTGTGGTATAGGTAGGGGTTGCATTATTCCTACGGGCTTTTGATGTTCATCTTTAACCTACTGACACATCGGACACCGCATAATAAACTCAGCAACATCCTTCTTCAAACCATGCCACCAATAAATATTCTTTAGGTTATGATACATCTTGGTGCTTCCTGGATGCATAGCATACATTGAAGAATGAGCTTCTTCCACGACTAACTTCCTCAAGTTATCAATGTCAGGTACTACCATCCTACTATGGTAATAGACTACCTGATCATCAGAATTATGGAAACCATCCCGTTTCTCACTGCCATATTCTGATCTGATCTGCTGAATCATAGAATCAGTCTACTGTGCTTCTTTAATTAGCTATCCCAGAGTTGGTTTTATGTGCATCTCAGCTAACAACCCGGCTAACAACGAGACTTTAAGCTGTACATTGTCTTGCCTCAAGGATATAAACATATCCCTCTTAGAGCACATTAAGGAGTTTAAATGTGCTTTATCTAGGGCTGGTGTTGTTGATTTCCTACTTAGTGCATCAACAACCACATTGGCTTTCCTTGGATGATAATCAATTATACAATCGTAGTCCTTGATTAACTCCATCCAGCGGCGTTGTCTCATGTTTAGCTCATGCTGAGAAAAGATATACTTCAGATTCTTATGGTCTGTGAAAATCTAGAATGTTTCTCCATAGAGATAATGTCTCCAGATCTTCAAGGTATGGACCATAACAGCTAACTCTAGATCATGTGTCGGATAATTCTCCTCGTGTTTATTAAGCTGTCGAGAAGCAAAAGAAATCACTTGCTTATCCTGCATCAACACACATCCTAAGGCATTCTTAGATGCATCACAGAAGACTATGTATCCCTTTCCTTGGTCAGGTAGCACCAACACATGTGCACTTTTCAACCTTTCTTTCAGCAACTGAAAAGATTGTTGACACTTGTCATTCCAGACAAAAGGAATCTCCTTCCTTGTCAACTTGGTCAGGGATAGGGCTATTGAACTGAAGTTCTAAATGAACCTCGTGTAATAGCCTGCCAGTCCTAGGAAACTTCTTATCTCAGTCAGTGTCTTCGGCTGCTCCCATTGTAGGATAGATTCTACCTTCTTAGGATCAACACAAATACCTGCGGAAGATATTATGTGTCCAAGAAAGGAAACTTCTGGCAACCAGAACTCACATTTGCTAAACTTAGCATATAACTTATGCTCCCTCAACAAAGTCAGAGTTTGGCGAAGATGTTGCTCATGTTGTTGAGCATCTCTACTATATATCAGGATGTCATCTATAAAAACGACAACATATTGATCCAGAAAAGGTCAAAAGATTATATTCATGAGTTCCATAAATGCAGTCGGTGCATTAGTTAGTCCAAACGACATAACCGTGAACTCATAGTGACCATACCTTATCCTAAAGGCAGACTTGGGTATGTCACCCTCCTTGATATGTAACTGATGGTATCTCGACCTCAGATCTATCTTAGAAAAGACAGTCGCACCATGCATCTGGTCAAACAAGTCATCAATCCTTGGAAAGGATACTTGTTCTTTATTGTTACTTTATTTAACTATTTATAGTCAATGCATAATCGCATAGACACAACCTTTTTCTTAACAAAAAGGATCGGAGCACCCCAGGGTGAAGTACTTGGTCGGATAAAACCCTTCTCAAGCAACTCTTGCAGTTGTTTCTTGATCTCTGCCATTTCAGTAGGTGCCATCCTATACGGCGTTTGTGCTACTGGTTGTGTGCCCAGGATTATATTAAACTCAAAATCAATCTCTCAGGGTGGTGGAACACCTGGAATTTCTTCAGGAAATACATCTTCAAATTCCCTGACTACTGAAACTTCAGAAGGATAAGGACTCTCCATTGTGGTATCAACCACATGGGCTAATAATGCAAGGAATCCTTGTCTCATCAACCTCTCAGCTACCATAGATGACACAAGACATGTGGAAAGAATCTTTCTATCTCCTTAAAAGATCCATGTGTCACCATTGTCTGTGAACACAGCTTGCTTGGAACTACAATCCATGACAACCTTATACTTCTCTAAGGTGTCCATCCCAAGGATTATATCAAACCCATGCATCTCAAGTGGTATAAGATCCACTTGAATGAGGTGATCAAAAAAGAAAATATTGCAGGGAGAATACACTTCCCGCAATACTGCAGATCCCATCAAAGGTGTCTCTAACAACAAGCTATCTGCTCTATGATTGACAATCATGTTGCAATCATCAATCACTTCTCGAGTGATAAAAGAGTGCGTAGCACCCAGATCAATTAACACAGATACAAAGCAGGATAAAGACATATCAGAATAAAGTAGTTCCATATGACCTGTCACAACCTGAGGGTTGACTAGTGCTTCAGGCTGGTTCATAGCATAGAACCTAGTCATCGCTTGATGTTGACCATGTGCTCAATTATTGGATGTCGAAGAACCGACTTGGGACACTTGTCCACGTCCTCTAGCACCACTGCCAGGATGTTGCCTCTGAGAGCCCTACTGACTCTGCCTCAGTTGCTGGGTCACACTCCTGACCTTCTCAGGACATTCTCTCATCACATGGCCTTCTTTTCCACATCTATAACAGGTTACATTCCCCCTCAGTGGTCTGGGTGGTCCTGTTACTGACATAGAAGCTGAGATGTAAGCTCCCTTTGGTGGTAAACTACTGTTTCTACCCTTACTTGACGTCCACTGCATCTGGGTATTGAACCTTGGTGGTGGTGTAGGCACAGAATACCTTAGTTTCTTGAAACTTCCAGCACTCTGTCCTTGAAACTGTGGGTATTCCTTCTTACCCTTGGTCTATCTCTTCTCAATTACATACCTCTCTATGCATCTTACAGACTCCAAGAAAGTTGAAAACCTCTCTCGGTTCTCTAGAGCAGACACCGAAGTGGTCAATTCAGCGTTCAACCCTTTCTTGAACTGCCAAATTCTCTCCTCATCATTGGATGCCATGTGCGGAATGAACCACAACAACTCCATGAACCTAGCTTCGTACTCGCTAATGTTCATAGGTCCTTGTTTGATTCTCTCAAACTGAGAGATCTTCTCATCTAGATACGTCTTGGGGAAGTATCTAGCGACGAATTCACACCTGAATTCATCCCATCCAATCACAACTCTAGGTCTTTTGCCTTCCTCGATGGTCCACCAGTGACCAGCACTCCCTTTGAAGAGATATAAAGCATGCCTGACCCTCTCATCATCAGGAATTATAAGGATCCTGAAGGCTTTCTCCAACTCGGTCAACCATAGGTCAGCATCTGTTGGGTCATCCGTACTAGCATACTCTAAGGCTCCTACCCTCTTCAGCCTTTCAAAAGTCTTGCCGGCACCATGTCTTTCATCATGGGCTGGTGCCCTAGGTGTAAGTACTAGCATTCTATCCGTCATGTGGGTCATAGCTACCATAAACTGCCCGAACATAGCCTGGAAGGTTGGGTTCCCCATATCAGCTGGGTCGAACTGGGGTTGTTCAGGTACATGTTCCTCCCTGTCCTGGTCTCTTACACCTCCTCCCGGTGCAGCAACATTGCTCTCAGCAGCGTGTTCATCGTGTGATCCAGACATCTTTAGTTCTTCTTCTCCTCCTATATGAGTAGAAGGCACTATCAGATAACTGGAAGACACTAGAATAGACTCAACAACATTAATCCTATGTCTCTGTAGACTCAGCGAACCTAGAGCTCTGATACCACTAAATTGCGGTGTCTGACTCATGAAAACAAGATTAACTAATGCGGAAGTGATTACCAACAGTGGATTACTGAAAATTACTAAAAATTAAAACCATTTATCAAGAGATCCATTCACAGGAAAACTCTTTCATTTAGAACCAAAGTATTTCAAGTACATACTGGCTCATTAGTACATCTCTCGTACTATTCCTCTCAATAATTACAACATTAACTGCTCTGTTAAACTGTACATCAACAGTATAAAAACATCGAGACATCAAGCCAAAATCTCAGATCAAATTTTCAAAATACTAAATCCTAGGACCTGAGAGTACAAAGATGACTCATAGGACTAACTACACAAAAATAGATAGCGAAGGTCTCCACCTGATGGATCACTATTGTCGTTGTGGTTGCTACTGCTCTCCTCCTTCATATGGGTTTCTGCCTCAATGTTTGCGTCTACCTAAAAACGTTGAATCCCACGGGGGTGAGACAATTATAAAAATTGCTCTAGCGGGAGATATAACTCTTTGCCAAAACATTGTCATTGCAGTTTAATAGAAATAAACTGAGCAGTGGGATAATATAATCCAGTAGCAGATGAATCAACATCTATACAGATTAGAGCAACATTCTTATGCAATGATTTCAGTTATAAATTGATAAAGCAGCATGTCTCATATTCAATATCAATTAAAAGGACAGAAGTAACATTTATGTACCAGGGACATGCTAAGCAGTGTAACATCAACTAATGATTCTCGTATTTCAATCTTATGCTAAATATGCTACACAGTTGATTATATTTTACAAATAGATTTAAGCTCTGAGGAGATGAGGTATACCTCTCATACTCCAACTGACCATTTTTAGAATTGAAATCGGTACCATAAATAGGTCAATGGAAGAGCCGGATTCCCATGACCTCCCACACCCTGGTCAGCATAGGACTACAAGCAGGACTGTGTCGACTGCTCAAATAGCTTTCCAGGGTATACTGGAACTTCTCTATAGAGTTACAGCGTCAACTGCACTCTCATCGGCAATCGAGAGCATTCATGTTTATCTTCATCAACCCTACATAAAGTAACATTGGGAGATTAATGATACATCCATCCCAACCATCGGGAGATTTATGATACATCTATCCCGACACATGAAGGATTGAGAGGTTTAATGTTTACCTTCCCTCAATCTCTTCACAAGGACGTAAGGATATTTTCGCCCATTTACCCCCACATATTCAGAACATGCGACTTCCAGGAAATCCCACAGGAAAACCCGTTTCACCATCACCATTTACTGACGATGATGCCTCTATGGTCATAGAACTACATGAATAGATTTCACTTGATTAATTAAGTACATTTTCATATTCTTTTAGCATCAGGAAAGTTCTCAAACATAACTTATTATATCAATGCTATAAAGAAACATGTACTAATTTCATCACTACTTAACAGTCTTAAAAGATATTGGGAACTCAATCCCTTATTTTAAAACTGGGAATTCTCATCCCTTCACAATTTCATCACCATAATCATATGGCCCTGGGTAATTAAACCCTTGATTCATCATTAAATATTGTTACCACTTTTCCAGGTAACCATCACCTTCAGGTCAATTGACCAAGGCAAACATGATGCTTGCTATTACAGTCATCACACATGGTACTTGAGGCCCATTAACTCTCTTATTACCTCTTACCAGGTCAACAAGGTATATTATGACACTCAAGGCACAATCACAATAGTGAATTAAACATCATAACTCATACCTGGCCATGATCATCATTTCAACATACCTACATGGTTAGCACAAATGATAATAGTGATATCAATTGCATATCAGAACCATGTACAACTAATATAAATTCACTATTTATGGGTAACACCACTATTCCCTTACCAGGGTTAGGGTTTCCCATTTCATGTCATATGAGGATAGTCATCCCATTATCACATCAAAGATATGGTCTATCCCCATATTTCCCAAGATTAGGGTTTGTTAAGCATTACATAGAATTACCCTGGATTTGAGCTTCATAGCACATTAAATATCAGGGCTTCTCATGAAACCATCCTTAGTTAGAGTTTCACATAAAATTCACCCTATGATAGGAATTGTATTCAATAATCCACAATTAGGGTTTCATGATCCGTTACCCATAATTAGGGTTTACTATTCATCCCAATTAGGGTTTCATGATCTATTACTCATAATTAGGGTTTACTATTCATCCCAATTAGGGTTTTAGATCACATCACTCTTAATTAGGTCTATACACATCATCATCCTAAATTAGGGTTACATCCATACCTTGGATTAGGGTTTCAATTACAATTACCCTGGATTAGGGTTAAGGTTCAACAACCTTGTCAATTAGGGTTTAGGTTCATGATTAAGGTTTCATGATCTCTTTACTTAAGGATCATACCCTTAATCACCACATGAATCAAGCTCATGTATCAACTACATGCTATCATTCCTCTCAACTTGATTAGGTTATATCAACCGTTAGTCAAGTTCATACAACTATGAATGACATAGTGTACCAAGTCATTGCTCTTGTAAGCAATTAGGGTTCCTTCCTTAATTGACACTAATCACTTAGGTACTATTAGGGTTTTAACCTTTGTACCATCATTGATTAACATTACTAACCATCATTGGATTATTAGGACTATCATTACCTTCAGTATATAAATGATTGAACCATTAACAACCTCCATGCGGTTTTGAAGTTTCATCACCAAACGGTTTTGAAACCGTTTGCCACCAAACGGTTTTGAAATTGTTTGCCACCAAACGTTTTTGAAACCGTTTGACCCCAAACGGTTTCGAAACTGTTTGGCCCCAAATGGTTTCAAGACCGTTTGGTCTCAAAAGGTCTCAAGACCGTTTGGACCAAATCAGTCCCAAAACCGCAAGGGCTCACTAGGTCATTTATCCATCAAATTGATTTCCAATTGCATCATTGAATTGACTATTGGTTATTCAATTGAAGGGTTCATCAATCTAAACCATTAGATCATCATCCATGGATCAAGCATCAACCACTAGACCACCAAATGGTTTTGAAATCATTTGGTCGCAAACGGTTTCAAGACCATTTGGGCTCAAATGGTCTCAAGACCATTTGACACAAATTGTCTTGAAATCATTAGGACCAATCAAGGATTTCTTCAATCAACTTGATTAGGGTTTCCACTTAAAGGATCGTGCACACATTGGATCAATCAATTGAGTCCATTGGATCATCATCCAACCTGTGATTAAGTTCAGACATCAAATGGTCAACGAAGCCAAACAGTCAACCATTCCATGCAGTTTGGAGTTCAAGACACCAAACGGTCAACTATACCAAACGGTCAACCATTCCATGCGGTTTGGAGTCTAACTTCACCAAACGGTTTGCAAACCGTTTGGACCAAAAGTCCAAGACCATTTGCTAATGCTTTTTGATTAAGGTGTGTGCTTATGAACTGGTTCTCATCTTCAACCTTTAGACTCATGGAACTACTGCTATTTTCCATGGCAACTCCATTAATCAAAGAAGACTATTGCAATAATAACAATTAACTCAATTGCATGAAGAAATCGAATTCAATGACAAAGATTAAGGGTTTAAGTTATATAACCCGCCTTCAAATCTGATCCCAAGCTCCAAGCTTCATGAATCCAATGGTTGTTGAAGCTCTAGCAACCTCCCAAGGTCATTTCTCAAGCTTTTGGAGTGAAAGGATCGGCTAGGGTTGAAGATGGAGTGAAGAAATGAAGGAATCACACATTGTTTTATGATTTTCACCATGAAATCAAGAAGAAAGAAGGTCAAAGGCTTACCAATAGGTTGGGGACGTGCTTCCTGCTGTTCCTAGCCTTCTTGGTCGATTTTGCAAGCAAGGAGAAGAAGTGGAGTCGAAAAAGGTCCTTAGGTGGGTTGGAAAAGGCTCTTTTATAAGAAAATTGATGAAAGAGAAAATGTCTTATAAAAATCAATTCATTCCAAAAATGTTGCCACCACCTCCTCCTTGGTTTTCTTGCATGCAAAGGAAACTCAATCCCACCAAGCTCCCTTCCATTATCCATGGATTAATGGAAAAGAAATTAAGCACCTTAATCCCTTATAATATAATATATGTTTTTGAGTGGAAATTCTTTTCCTTAAAATAAGGTGAGTGGAATTTCACCTCCTTAAGATACTTTCGGTCCTTGCAAAGCTCAAGGACGTCCACATACATCTAAAATCCACCATTTTAATTTTGGTCGAAGGCCCTACAATTATTTTATTTATTTTTGCATTAATATTTCCATTATGCTTAAATCTTAATTATTTTTATATCAAGATTTTCTCTCCTTCAAATTAATTCAAATTAGGCACCCCTCTCATTTTCTTTGCTCCACATGATGCCAAGAAACATAAGGGACCTTATTGAAGTGGTTGGGTAAATTGCACATTACACCAAAACTAGGTTTTCATGCACAAACATTGCTTTATCAACTCTTCCTTAGAATTCAGGCTATCACAAGCCATACCTCTGTGTCATCTTCACTCTCATGATGCTTCAACATATGAGGAACATATTATCATGCACAATTTTCAAATAGACCCATCAACTTGGGTAATTTGCACTTTAGTCCAAAATAGACAAAATATTCATTTCAATAAATTTTCAAAAAGGACTAAAATTGTAATATAAGTTCCTCTTGAGCCTTAATTACTTTCAAAAGATAAGAGCATGCATATAATCACTTTTATTAAACAAAACACCTAGGGTTAATTCATAACCCAGGTCAGGGATGTTACAACAATGCTCATGCTAATGGAATTAGTGGAGTTTTAATACCTATTGTTCTATGTTTGGCCCCCTTTTGTTGGATGATTTCTTTTTTAGCATTTGAACTCTACCTTGTATGCTTGGATCATGCTTTGACTAGCTATCGAATCATGTTTCCCGTTTCAACTCTCTTAAGAGAGGTGTTGTAACTCTAGTGTTTGGTTCGATCAGGGAGTATGAGAGTACCCAGGGTCGGAGTTGCTTCAGTTATCTTTCCACTCCAACCCAAGTCCGCTACCTTTGAGAGAGGGTGTTGGTGCTTAGTTGGAGGTACCCTCTTTGAGGGAAGGGGTACTGGATGTTTTCTATTGTCGCTTGTTATGCCTAAGTTTTCTTCCTTCGTTGCTTACCTAGGCAATAGTGTTATCTCCTTAGGTTCCATTGCACAAAACTCCTATAAATTGATGAAATGCCAAAACCTTAAATCTTCCTTATAACTCCAGTTTAAGATAGCTTTTTCTTTATAATGCTTTCTTGTGGCATTTTGTTTCCTTTTATTCTTTTGTTTTACCGTTCTTGATCTACCATTCCCTTGGGAACATTTTCTTACCCTTCTTTTATCAGAGTGTAGAGTGTTGATTCTGTGTTCTTAGCACGACCACCCTTGTCCCTGTGGTTCGACCCCGATCGCTACTTCGGACCTTATTATCGTTGTGGGGTCCTAAGAGTCGGGTTATTTAAAAGTTGGACTACTTCAAATTCGCTCCTTTTGGATGCGCGATTTAGGCCGGTCAACTTTTTGGTGACGTTTCTGGGGACAAGGAAAAATAGTATTGTTAACAAACCTGAATCCACTAACTACACTCTCGTGCCTCAAGCTTAGTAATAAGCTTGACATCATAGTTTCTTTTAGTATTCTAACCTAAATGTGTACAGAATAGTTCGTTTCATTAACATAGGTTTTCTAACTTGATCATACGTTCTATTCAGATACTCAAGGAAGAAGCACTATATTCAGTTGAATACTGTTCATCATGCCACCTTACGTGGAACCATCTCTTTCTGTAGATGAGCAGAATGTGAGAGTTGGACCACACCACCCACCTCCACCTGGAACAGAAGAAGAAAGAAATGACCGTTACAATGATGACCACCTTTACGAAGAGCCTGAAGATCCTTAACCAGAACAACCTGGGGATGATCATCATCATGAGGGATGTCATCGTCATCGTAGGCACAAAAGGAATCTTCATAATCAAGAGCGGAATCATAGAGATAGTGATAGTGAAGATTCTGAAGAAGAAGAAAAGACTCTTCGGGAATTGACAGCTATGAAAGCCAACAACTCAAGATGCCCAGTTGTAATCCCAAGGTTTGATACTGTAAACTTTGAGTTGAAGCCAGCTGTGATCTCCATGATTCAAAATAAAAGCTTTAGAGGAAGTTCCAAGAATGATAACCCCTACCGTCACCTCAATGCTTTAAAAAATATATGTGACATCATCAAGATGAGGGGAGTGCCACAAGAAGTGATCTACTGCAAGGGTTTCATTTTCTCCTTGGAGGACAAGGCAATGTCATGGTACCTTGGACTGCCACATCAATCTCTTTACGGATGGAATCCTTTAGCAGATTCTTTCATAAACAAGTTCTACCCTACCGAGAAGACTGCCAGGAACAGGCAAAAGATCACATCTTTCACCTAGAAGCCAGGAGAAAACCTGCATGAAGCCTGGGAGAGATACCAGGAGTATCAGAGGGACTGCCCTCACCACAATGACAAGAAAGGTTTCTTGATAACAACATTCTATAATGGTCTAACTCCTGAAGAAAGAGTATCACTAAATGCAGTTGTAGGAAGTGACTTTCTTGGGAAGAAGATCATTAGGTCTAAAAAGATCATTGAAAATATGGATGAACTACAAGCCAGGACTGAGTACGACATGACCGACAGAGGACATGTTAAGAAAGCCACAAATGAAGGCCCATTAATCGAATCCAAGGCTCTTGAGGCAATCACGTCTCAGATATAGAAAATAGATAATGATGTCAGACAACTAAAAGAGTCGGGAGGAAAGGGCAAGAAATAGCTAGAGAAGGTGATGAAGTGTGTCACATGTGGATAAGGAGGACACAGAATAGATAACTTTGTATATACTCAACCTAAAGAGTCAAGCGATAGCGAAACTGAAGAGGTGGAAGGTGAGAACATCTCTTATGTCAATTTCAAGAGGCCTGATCACCCAGGTTTCAGCTATGGCAACAAGGATGCCGCAAAGAATTCACATCAATTGAATAATCCACCCAAGCAACCACCTGGTTTTGAGAAGAGAAGCGGACAAGGGCAGTACGTCAAGACGAGCTCTTTTCAGACAAACAAAGCTAGTAACCAAGGCCAAGGAAAGTTCCAACCCCATCAAGTAGCTAACATGAGTCAAGGGCAAGTGCAAGCTCAAGGGCAAAGCCAGAAAAAAAAACAACAGCCAACCGGACTTAGTGGGTCAGCTTTTTGACTTCGTCAAGAGACAAGACACTATAAACAATCAGCTACCGCAAAGTGCGCTATCAAACTCAGGTGTACTTAATACTATGCAGGTCCAGATGGCGGATATGCAAACACATCAACGCCAGATAGACCAAAAACTCGCTCAGATGGCAGAGTTGATGAAAAATCCTTTGGGTAAGATACCATCTAACATGGAATCTACCAAGATGGCAGTCTTAAGATCGGGAAAAATGGTGGAACACCCTAAATCGGCCAGACCTGAAGAACCAGAACCTAGAGTTGTTGTAGAAAAATCAGCTGAAGGAGGCAGCCAACAAGCTTATGTCAGAGAACCAGAATGTTATGACCCACACCACAGTTAACTAGTAAGTATCATGATTAGTGCATAATTTAAGTTAATTGAGATAAGTTAAGTGCTCATAGTTGCAAATAGTGTTTTGACCAGTTGTGACAAGCTAGTTAACATAATTTTGTGCCTTAAGAAGGTAGAGGATCTCGTGCTTGAGAGTTTGCAAAAAGAATAATGTGAATGGGACCTTCGAGGAAATAGTTATGGCATTTATAAGTCCCTTGGGTCAATTTTGTAATTTACCCATTACTTATTGGCCCCTTTGCCTTATCTTCTTCCTCTTTAACCCGATAGAACAGAAACAGCCGCAAAACCGACGCACACACACACACATCAGCCCATCGACCGATCAAGCAGAGTGAAATCAGGGCGATTTTGGGGGCGATCTTTGCCCTTGGCTTCGTCCAGCTACAACCCTACCTCCGTCCTTCTTCCTCCACCCTTCATCCTCCTCCAACCTCGCCCCTATCCACAGCCCTAGCAAGGGTGCCGACCGACCTGCAACATGTGCTGCGCCGGCTAGCAGCAGGGCGCCGGCCAAGTGTCGTTTTGGGTGATTAAACACCACGAAACGATGCCTTTAAACCCGATCTTGAGGTCCAGGCTTGCAACCGCAGCCACGAGCAAGAACGATGCTCATCTAGCAAGGGGCGGTGCCCCTACCTTGCTGCAGCAGTAGCTGCACTTAGCAGTGACCACGGGCTACTAGGGCGTGAGCAGCAACACTATAGCAATGTCGTTAAGTTCGTCCTTGAGGTTCGAGCACAAATTCGTAGCTCTAGCAGCGTTTAGCATCCCAATCAAGCTCTTCTTCAACCTATATGTGGGGGAAACAACTATTTGATTGTTGCAGGTCCGAACCAGGAGCTTTTGGGGGAAACCAGTACTCCAAAATGTCACTTTGACTTCGGCTTGAGGTCCAAATCAGGAATCCTATAGTTGTTAGCCCACGATTCAGCTCCTAGCCGAGCTCCTCTTCAACCTGATCCTAGTGCGTAAAGCTGCTGTTGCAGCAGGTTCGTGAACTGGAAAAGTCCAAGGTAGAAGACAACCGAATTTGCCCGGAAACTGGTCTCTAGATGCAGTTCCGGACGAATCCGGATAGACCAAATCAATGTGAGTAGGAGTTCATTTAGTTATCATCATTTAACTCCTTCGTTGGAATTTTTCGGTAAACTGTGCATTTTTCGCTGATACTTGGCTTTTGGACAGTATTTGGCGTTACTCGAATTTTATTTCATAAACTGCTTTCTTATGCCGTTATATGATTTAGTTTAGCATCTGATCAGTGTGGATTGAATCATTGAACTTATATGGTTCATTGGAACTTGAAATATGTAATATGATTGATGAAAATGATAGAATTTCCTGTATTACAACTGCAATGTATACGTTGAGCATAAAATGGATGTTTAGCATCGAAACTGGATAAGTTGATACTGAGTCATGTTTAAAGATGACAAATAATGTATATGTGTTTTCAAGTGATGTTCAGAATGTGAAATAAGTATGAAATGTGATATTCCTGTTTAAGTGTTTATATGTTAATCAGTTAATAGACTTAGGTGCCCCAACACCGTAGAACCCCATTGCACGGTCTGTACCTTTGGGGTAAAATGGTCAGACCTGGGGATACGCCCAGGCATCAGAGACTCGTGTCCAACAAATACCGAATGTCTCGGTGACACGAAGTCTGAGAGGTAGGATCCCGGTCAGCCCTGGGGATACGCCCAGGCATCGGAGATCCGAGAGAATATCCCGGTCAGCCCTGGGGATATGCCCAGGCATCAGAGACTTAGAGACCCTCCGACTGTGCACTACAGGTTGCGGGAGGAGTCCAGAGCACTCAGAGTTAGTGCAGTGAGGCCCTTGTGAGCCTGAGAGTCCTATGCAGACCAGGATGAGAAGTCAGACTTAGCATTTGCCGGGTGTGTCGCTAAGTCTTGTACGGTGGGATCGTAGTTCGCTACAGATCTTCATATGCAGAGTGCGCTGCATATGTTTGGGGCATAACTAAAATGTAATCATATAGGATCACAGTAAATTTAATATGTTAAGAGATATGAACTTCTGTGCCAATTCTCTATAACTGTTTATTTGTTTAAAATATATGTTGTTGCATAGAAATGTGATTATTATCTGTAAATCTGCTATGTCATTAGAACTGCCCTGCTTAGTACTGCACTTATGCTTTATTTAAATTTTATATATCTGATGAGTTGTTTAGTGATAGCTAAATGAAACGCTATTCACTGAATGAGTAGGCTCACTCCTCTACTCAAACATTTTCAGGTCAACAACAGCATCAAGAATCTGAAGGATCTTACCACCCTAGTCAGTAGAAGGTATATGTAGTTAGTTAGATAGTGGTCTCTTAGTCCTTTCCCCTCGGTCCTTGGGACATGGTGTGGGTGAGAGAGAGTGTGTATGTGGAATGTGTATAAAGATGTAAATTAACTGTTATGTTTACTTTCTGTTAAACAATGTTACATGTTGTAAACTATGTTTATTTTCTCTAGCTAGTTTAATTGAAATGCTTCCGCAATAGTTTATTATGTTTTAGTTTACAGAAATAATTCGGATATCATTATGAGGTTTTAAAAAAAAAGTTTTCAGTGATTTGTTTATGTGATAATCCCTCCGTCGCGCCCTAATCTCGTGATTAGTGGTTAGTGTGAGATCGGGGTGTGACAGCTTTGGTATCAGAGCCAAGGTTGAGTACATGGTTACTCTAAGTCAAGGTCAGGGGACGACAAGAGACCAATAGGATTAGGACTTAAGTGTCTTCCTTCTAACTGCAATTTTCTAACATGAAGTGTTCTGTTATACTATTGCAGATGGTAGAAAGAGGATGTGGTCACGAGAACCAAGTAAAGAGTTTATGTTGAATCGTCAGGGATCATTAGGGTCGAAAGATAGAGTTATAAGTGAGAAAAATAAGAAGTGATATGTCTTTAGCTCTGGGAGGTCTGAGTGTTTAGATACCCTGGCCAGGTGTCTGAATACTTAGATTGACCAGTATCAAGCTACTCTGTCTATTCTTCTCTGGATGCCCTGGCTAGGTATGCAGAGGAAGGATAGGCTAGAGAGAAACCCTAGAAATCTTAGGGTTAAGAAACTGGAAATTTATGCAGGAGTAAGAGATTAAACATAGGATGTGACGTGTATTTTACTACGCGCTAAAAACGCAAGTGTACGCGTCGAGTAATATAGGCCTTGTGAGGCCCGAGTCGAACTCAGGGATACGTGAATTATTGGAGACTTCTACTAACTAATCGCAATCAGCTAGACCGATTAACAAAGTAGGGTTTTGTTGTTCAAATTAAAAGAAAATAAAAATCAAACAAAGAAAACAATCGATTAAAGGTTAATTTAATCAATTAAAAGGGATATCTTTAGGATGGCGGTTTCACCGCGGGTCAACATTGTATTAAGTTTCATATCATTCTTCACACTTCTCTCTCTATCCGGGTAGTGGCCTGAAAACAGAATTACCCACTATCGTGGTGTAATTCACTACTTAGATTTAGGTTGATTCCACCGTCGTAGTAATCATTCCCCTAAACTAAGTGCATTATAAACGGTCTCTCAGTTCCCACCATTAATTTTACAACTCCTTTGTCAAGGGTTTTATTAATTAATGTAGAATTCGTCTCTTTTCACCCGTTAATCCTTCTGTCGAAGTGATTAAGGGAATTAAGTTATTATTATGGTGATCAAGCATAACAATAGAAATGGAGAAAACGAATCTATACCACGGATTTGAGAGAAAAATATGAATTATTGATATAAAAATGTCATACAATGCATTCCCGGGCTACTCCCGGTCCTAAAGATTGAAGGTTTTAGCCTCTCATGTTCATCTCACACGAGTACATGGTAGAAATTGGGGAATTCATAAGAAAAATGGGAAATAAATGGGAAAACCCCTGAACGGAGAAGAACCGGTGGATCCTTGGCGTAAAACACGAGCTTCCCCGCCTGTCGGTGGTGGAAATCGTCTTTGGCAGCGTCCGAATCACCCGGGATGAGCTTCTCGGCCTCCGTTCTCCTTTCTCTCCTCCTCGGCACTCGTGCAATCCAAAATGAGATCCTCACCACGTCTGGGCGGCCGTCATTAGGTATAAGTCCCTAATTAGTTCGTCAAATAACAACAGCCGTCCGATCGAGATCAAAACAAATCCAACGCATATCTGCCGGCGTCGATACCATCGACGCGGGTCGATGGTATTGACCCGGCGGATTAGCGGCAGCTTTCCTTTCTTTTATTCTGAGCGCCTGTGGTGATCTCGATACCATCGACTTGTGTGTCGATGGTATCGACTCCTTTAGCGTCGGTTGTTGTCGTTTAGCGACGCTGTAGCTCTCCTTGTGTCGATGGCATCGACTTGGGTCGATGGTATCGACACTGTATTGCTTTTCTCGGCTGACAACCTGTGACTTGGTCGATGGTATCGACTTCCGTCGATGGTATCGACGGAAGCAGATACTTGTTTTTCCTGAAATTTCACAACAAGCCCAAGTAAATCCACACGATTTATAATAAGATGATAAATAATGCTCCAATTAGTAAAACAAAGGGGATTTGATATAAAATGATGGCAAAGACCAAATAAAGTGAATTATGCAATAATATCCATGAAAATGAGTAATTAAGGCACAAAACACATATGAAATAGGTCTCTAAATGCGACTCAAAATCATCGCATCAAACTCCCCTAAGCTTAAACATTGCTCGCCCTCGAGCAACTAATCCTTAGAATAGAATTGCAGATGTCAACTAACAATCAACACATCACCCCACATCCCACATGACTCCCACTGGACATTCTCAAACCGGCCTTTCCTAATCACAGAACAGTAATTACCCTACAGGGGACAATAATCATCAATAAAAGAAATTATCCTTCAAACTGATGAACACTATCACATAAGGCAGTTAACATAATAACATTTGCCGATTCAGCATTAGTGCATCTTGTGATCGCCTACACTACGTTGCTCGCCCTAACTACCATCTACATGGAAGCAGTTCTCCTGATAAACATGAGTGAGGAGAAAATCACGGTGGCCTACCAATCCGAGCAACGGGTGGATGGAATGGGTGGTTCATGGAAGAATTTGGAAGTATTACACAGTTTCAAAATGCATACAACAAAATGCCCTAAATGATGCAAATGCACATTGAAAACACCCTAATGCTTAAAATTGGGTGGAATGATGCATGCACTAACCTTCCACCTCAAAAAGAGATAGAAATCTAATTAAGCCACATCATGTACTCAGTTTCCTTGTTATGCAAGTGATATTATGTTCCTTTCTCCCTCTTATTCCATTTCCTTCTAAATTCTCTTTTTTTTTCTTTCAAATTTTCAGATTTTTTTTTCTTTTCCTCTTAGCCCACATATCCATAATTGCTTAGAGATACATGTGTTAGGCTATTTTTCTTCATGATTGGAAATCTTTGTACTATTTCGAGGGTATGGGACATTTTAGATCACTTTTCAAGACAAACTGAGGTACATGGTGTACTTATGCATGAAAATCATGAAAGTTATGAGTGCAACTACATGACATGCACCTAAAGGTAATGTGCATGAATCACTATACATTTTTTCATTTTATGCAAAAATATGAAAATAACAATGCAAATCCTATCTGCATGCTATGCACGCAAGAAGGAATTAAAACTGTACTTTACTTCCAATTCTTTGGTGGATTATGGAAAAATATGAAATGGAATGATCACAAGATTAAGTTACTGAACCTTAGAAAAATATCATGTGTCCCTCCTTACTGACATGTGTGGTAGTTCAAAGGGTTCTTTCTCGTATATCCAATTAAGGTCTCATTACCATTTGATTAGGTTAGGCTCAAACAACCGTTACTATCCACTTTTCATGAGTCAATGGGGGTGTGGGTGTGACATATTGCTTCAAAGTTGACATAATCAATCATTTTCATAGGACAAGTTTCCCAAGGACAACCAAATTAAGCTATCCAAAAGACACAAAAATTTTGAAATTCCCTTAAATTTCCCATGAAAAATCGAGATGACAATTTTTACGACATCCACAATTACACTAGATAGATGTGGATCCTAAACAAACACTAAAATTGCAAGAACAATTAACAAAGCAGAAACTAAAAACAACTAAAGAAAAGATAAAAGATAAAGCTGTTCCAGCCACCCCCCTAAGCTTGAATTCGACTATGGCCTCATAGTCAAAAACTAACTTAAGGGTGGAACAGTGATACCCTGATCAGTCCGATGGTGGTGGAGGTGGGTCGTGGGATCCGGATTTGCTCGGGATGATGTGACTGCATTTTTCCAATAACCCCATCTTGAATAACTGACACCGACACTGCTGTGTGCCCGTCGATACCATCGACGGAAGTCGATGGTATCGACTCGCTGATTAGGGCAACTGCCTCGCGAGTCCGGCCGCCGCCTTTTTCATTTGAACATGTCGATACCATCGACGTACACGTCGATGGTATCGACTTCACTGAGTCGATTTCTTCTGAAAATCTCCAGAGATCTCGATGGTATCGACTGGCATGTCGATACCATCGACCTTTATTGTGCAACCTGCCTGTAGGTATGTCGATACCATCGACGGGACCGTCGATAGTATCGACTCAGTGCGATTTTTGCAGCTGTCAATCCTGAACCCATGTCGATACCATCGACCAGTGTGTCGATGGTATCGACCCTGCCTATGCCTGCACATTCAATGAACGGATCAAGGTATCATTTTTAAACTAAAATTTAAACGAAATAAAAGCAATCTATGACTAAAATTAAACTATCCTAGTGTACCGATGGTTGGGTTGCCTCCCAACAAGCGCCCTTGTTTAACGTCTTAGGCTAGACGGTGTGACAATCATAATCTTTTCACCTTGGGAACTGGGCTTAGAGGATCATTTGGTAATTTGAATTTGACTCGATCTCCTCCAATACCCAAGGACAAAGTCCCTCTGCCTAAGGCAGTCATGACATCCGCCGTTGCTTGAAACGGTCTTCCAAGGAGAATTTCACAACTTTGGAGTGGTGGCATATCCATGACGACAAAGTCCACAGGGAATATGAATTTATCCACTTTGACGAGAACATCTTCACATACTCCATAGGGTCTCACGGTAGACCCATCTGCCAATTCAATTGTTGCAGCCAACTTCTTTATCTCTTTTAACCCCAACTTTTGAAATGTAGCCAAAGGCATGAGATTTATACTAGCGCCGGAATCACATTGCGCTTTAGAAACATGTTGACCACCTATTGAACAAGGAATGTAAAAACCTCCTGGGTCCTTTCTCTTCTGTGGTGAACTCCCGTGAATCATAGAGCTCACTGTCTCATTCATCCAATAAATTTCATCGTCTTTTATCCGCCTCTTCTTATTGATGATTTCTTTAATGAACCTCCCATAGGCGGGTACTTTCTCGATCATCTCCACTAACGGAACGTTGATGTCGAGTTTTCGGAATATCTCCAGGAATTTTTTAAAGTGACGATGCTCTTTCGTTGACTTAGGATTAACCACATTTAAAACATCTGCTACCTCAACACGCCTATGAGGTGGCACATAAGATCTTTTCGGGGCTACCTCCCCTAATCTTGCTTCAATTATTCCCTCGGACGTGGGCTTTGGCGAGACATCATCAATAGTGGCAGCTTGTTGTGGTTCCTCTCTCGCCTCAGATGTCTCCACATGTGCACAAACAACCTGCACCTGCTCCTCTTTCCTAGATGGAGAGACCATACTCACAACTCTCTCTGATTTTCTGAAGAAATGGTTTCCGCCCGGCAATCTATAGTAAGTGCGTGGATACGGTATCTCCGGTGTTGCATTCACATTGAACGTCATTTTTCTTTCTTCTACAGCTTCTTGCACCTGAAATTCCTCATTTCTTACCACCGACATGTACTTAACCTGATGATGTGCTTGTGGCACATGCGCATTCTCCGCTGGTTTCTGTTGATTGGCGTGCTTGATGGCCACCACTTCATTTGAAATCTATGCCACGGTGGTCTCTAATGCCCACATCTGTGCTGCATGGCTTTGCAGCGTCTGCCCAAATTTGGTTAGAATGTCACCTTGAGATTGTAATTGTTTACCAAACACGGCCATCATCTCTTGGTTTTGCTGAATCATTTGACTTAGCAATTCAGTGTTCTTTTCCTCGGTTCTTTGCTGTGGTTTGGCATCCGGATCCTGCAGAAAATTATTCGGATCCTTCCATGAAAACTTTTTATCCTTCCTCCATGCATAGTCATTGTTTCTATAGCCCTGTTGTTGCATGAACTTCACTTGGGCTTCCTCATCCTCAGATGTATCTTCCTTAGCTAGCAGCTTCTTGGCTAGAAGATCTAGCTTGTCATTCATCTCCCTAACTGTTCTGGATTCGCCGGCAGCCTTGACATGTTCCACTGCACCTCTGTCGCCCCATGACTGTTTCCTAGCCATGTTCTTCAGTATTTCCCAGCATCTTGTATCAGTGTTATTTAAGAAAAATCCAGAACCGGCCGAGTCCAAATTTCTTCTATCATGCTCGGAGAGAGCAAAGTAGAAGATCTTCACTTGGGTTTCCTTGTCCAATCCATGATGTGGACATCTCCTCAACATGACCTGGAATCGCTCCCAAGTCTCAGAATAAGTTTCACCCTCCTGTTGGGTGAAATTGTGGATCTTCCGGATCATATCATTGGTCTTCTCAGGAGGGAAGAACCTCTCGAAGAAAACCTCCACCATGTGATCCCATGATTCAACAAACTCGTCGTCGAGGTTATGAAGCCACTCTCTTGCCACTCCAGCCAAGGAACTCGGGAATAACTTGAGGTAGAGCACATCCTGCGGAAATCGATCTATCTTCACCATATCGCAGTTCTCCATGAACTGGATGATGTGGGCCACTGGATCTTCATTTTTTAATCCGTGAAATGCGTTTGATTTAACCAGGTTAATCAGTGCTGGATCGATCTTGTAGGTTGGAATGTTTAGTCCTTGTTTCTTTATAGGCCCCTTTGATGCCGAGGAAGAAGACGCCTTGATCTTCTCCCATATTGTCTGTGCTTCAGCCATTACTTCTTCTTGTTCTTGCTCAGATTCAGAATTTATATCACTGTGGTGTTCCTCCTCGTAGTAGTCCTCGTCCTCTGGTCCCATAGATGGAACCTTAGGTGTGCGATTCACGTAGTCTCGACTACGTGTGTGCACCATGCAAAGTACCTGAAAAATGGAAATAGGGGTTCAGTACAATGCTTTGAACGAGTCAACACAATTATAGAGAAATAAAGGAATTTTTTTTTTTGAAATTGTTTTAAAATAAATAAAAAAAAATATGGCCTAGAATGGCCGCTCTTAGCACTCAAAGTGCCAATAATTCGCCGTATCCCCGGCAACGGCGCCAAAAACTTGACGTGTATTTTACTACGCGCTAAAAACGCAAGTGTACGCGTCGAGTAATATAGGCCTTGTGAGGCCCGAGTCGAACTCAGGGATACGTGAATTATTGGAGACTTCTACTAACTAATCGCAATCAGCTAGACCGATTAACAAAGTAGGGTTTTGTTGTTCAAATTAAAAGAAAATAAAAATCAAACAAAGAAAACAATCGATTAAAGGTTAATTTAATCAATTAAAAGGGATATCTTTAGGATGGCGGTTTCACCGCGGGTCAACATTGTATTAAGTTTCATATCATTCTTCACACTTCTCTCTCTATCTGGGTAGTGGCCTGAAAACAGAATTACCCACTGTCGTGGTGTAATTCACTACTTAGATTTAGGTTGATTCCACCGTCGTAGTAATCATTCCCCTAAACTAAGTGCATTATAAACGGTCTCTCAGTTCCCACCATTAATTTTACAACTCCTTTGTCAAGGGTTTTATTAATTAATGTAGAATTCGTCTCTTTTCAATCGTTAATCCTTCTGTCGAAGTGATTAAGGGCATTAAGTTATTATTATGGTGATCAAGCATAACAATAGAAATGGAGAAAATGAATCTATACCACGGATTTGAGAGAAAAATATGAATTATTGATATAAAAATGTCATACAATGCATTCCCGGGCTACTCCCGGTCCTAAAGATTGAAGGTTTTAGCCTCTCATGTTCATCTCACACGAGTACATGGTAGAAATTGGGGAATTCATAAGAAAAACGGGAAATGAATGGGAAAACCCCTGAACGGAGAAGAACCGGTGGATCCTTGGCGTAAAACACGAGCTTCCCCACCTGTCGGTGGTGGAAATCGTCTTTGGCAGCGTCCGAATCACCCGGGATGAGCTTCTCGGCCTCCGTTCTCCTTTCTCTCCTCCTCGGCACTCGTGCAATCCAAAATGAGATCCTCACCACGTCTGGGCGGCCGTCATTAGGTATAAGTCCCTAATTAGGTCGTTAAATAACAACAGCCGTCCGATCGAGATCAAAACAAATCCGACGCATATCTGCCGGCGTCGATACCATCGACGCGGGTCGATGGTATCGACCCGGCGGATTAGCGGCAGCTTTCCTTTCTTTTATTCTGAGCGCCTGTGGTGATCTCGATACCATCGACTTGTGTGTCGATGGTATCGACTCCTTTAGCGTCGGTTGTTGTCGTTTAGCGACGTTGTAGCTCTCCTTGTGTCGATGGCATCGACTTGGGTCGATGGTATCGACACTGTATTGCTTTTCTCGGCTGACAACCTGTGACTTGGTCGATGGTATCGACTTCCGTCGATGGTATCGACGGAAGCAGATACTTGTTTTTCCTGAAATTTCACAACAAGCCCAAGTAAATCCACACGATTTATAATAAGATGATAAATAATGCTCCAATTAGTAAAACAAAGGGGATTTGATATAAAATGATGGCAAAGACCAAATAAAGTGAATTATGCAATAATATCCATGAAAATGAGTAATTAAGGCACAAAACACATATGAAATAGGTCTCTAAATGCGACTCAAAATCATCGCATCAGGATGCGATGCAACTCTTGCTTTATATTGCTTATTTGATTGGAAATCATTAGAAATGCTCTTATATGTATGGATTTAGATTTTCAGTTTATAGAATAAATATGATTCTTTTATATTGTTGTGTGTCATGAAGTGATTCATTTATTGTTTATATTCTTTGTATTAAGTATACCAGAAGTTATGTTTAAATGAGTTTGCCCTAAGTGGATATTCTTTCCACATGTTTGAGATTAATAGGAGTTGGTTAATCCTGAGTAGCTCTTGGCTTCAGGACTACAGGTTCGGCCTGGTCCGGCTGGCAGGATGCGTTACTGAGATCTAATGACTCCTATTAACAGTATAATAAGAGTAGACTCTGGATAATTTAGACTCACATCATAGTAAGAATGTACATACACTAAGATGTTGAGATATAAGAGAAAGATTAGAACAACTAAGAATTAGTTGGAACTGATATCGGAGACCCAACATTGGGACCTCATATGAGCAATCCTTAATTAGAAATAAAGGAACACAATAAGGGTCAGATTAAATTTAATGATTAGGTGAGAAATACCCTTAATGGTACTAATCAATAATGCATAACAAATGCATGGATCCAATACATGATTAGTAAACCCTAGTGGAGGGTGTATCATTGTGAACCCTGGTTGAGGGTGTATCCTTGTGAAACCGTAGTTGAGGGTGTATCATTGTGTTTGTTTATAGGTAACTTTATAATAAAGGTATGCCTTAAACTAAGATAAGTCCATATCATGTGAGATAGCTGGACAATTCTAATGTGTGGCCTATGCATTATATGCTAAGGGTGAGTATTTTGTGATGGAATGCATAAGAGGGGAAATACCTTAACACAAGATAAAGTTGGTTAACTCAAGAGGGTCTGAATTAATGAGAAATGGGGAACCCTAACCCTAATTTGGGGAAAAGGGAATGATAAGCCCTGTTTGATAGTGAACCCTAATTCCTGGTTAAGGAATGATGGTATTACTTTTGTATCACATGATGTGATAAATGTCTTGTATGACTGTTATCATGCCTAATAACCATGCAAGTATGATGAGATGATGAATATAGCCAAGTTTGGGCTGTGACATTTATATAATAAATGTTGATTGGCTTTTTGTGTGTTGATGTTGTTGTTGCTTAATAAAAGTAATAATGTGTACGGATTTTATGAACCATGTGAATAAGTTTTTGCCTAGTGAGAGGTGACAAGATGTGAATGGCCTTGTGAGCCATGTGAATAAGTTGTTGCCTAGTGAGAGGTGACAAGATATGAATGGCCTTGTGAGCCATGTGTGATGCTTGGGTAACAAGTATCATGTTTATTTGTAGCATTTGTGTTAATAAGTTATGCAAGAGAACTTGGCTGATGTTACATTTCTGTTATACATCTATAGTTCATTGATGATTATTCATATCTGTTGTATTCATTACAAGTAGATGGATGAACTTATGAGATCTAAAGTTTGATTTCAAACTAAGGAAGCAAAGTCACACCACAATAATGCTATGTTACTGATAAGGACCAAACCCTAGAATGTTTAGAGTTGAAGTAGTTCAAGGGATGTTGCTAGTGATTTGACCTTGAATACTAGCATCTCTATAAAACAAAATCATGAGATTTGCACTATGAAAAGTAAACTAGTATTGATAGTAATCCAGGGTTTAAAGGTAGTTAATCTGAAAGGTAGATAAACAATATGAAAATGATTCAAAGAAAAGATTAAGATACAAATTTGAAATGTAACAAATGTGTTTGAAACAAAAGGAGAAATACAATATAAGTGAAGTGCGATATGAAATAAATTCTTACAGTAATAATAAGAATGAGGAGTAATCTATTCTTACCTTGTGTGTTTCAATTTTTTTTGGGATGTTTATTCTATATGATCAAAATGAGAAGGATAAGTAACAAGAAGTAAGTAGCATAGAATGAGGAGAATTACTCATCACATGATCTGGAATTAGTTGTTGTAGTTCATGCTCATAAGACATGACATTACTATCTTTATGGTGAGGTGTGCCAGGTGTTTATAGATCATAAGAGCTTGAAATATATCTCCACCCAGAAGGATCTGAATCTTAGACAGCGAAGATGGTTAAAATTGATCAAAGATTATGAAGTGACAATAGATTATCATCCTGGTAAGTCGAATGCAGTAGCAGTTGCTCTGAGCAGAATGTCAAGTTCAACAACGGATGTATTCTCTATGACATGTTTCAAGAGAGACTTGCTAGTAGAGATGCGGAAGTTGAACTTAGAATTAGGGGTGACTGAACAGAGTGGTTGATTTGCACAGATGCAAGTTAAGCCTATCTTTTATGATCAGATTAAGGAACTTTAGTAGAGTGATAGTGAGTTACAGTACATCATGCATGACATGATAGGGGGAAAAGACCAGAGTTTATGTTTCGGATGATGGTGTGTTGTATTAGCGTGACAGGTTGCATGTACCTCGAGATAATGACTTGAGAGAATAGATTCTTAAGGAAGCGCATGCATCGATGTATTCCATGCATCCAGGTAACACTAAGATGTGCAGGAATCTTAAGGAGTTGTATTGGTGGTTAGGTATGAAAAGAATGTAGCTGAGTATGTGGTTAGGTGCAATGTGTGTCAGCAGGTTAAGACTGAGCATCAGAAACCCACAAGTACTTTGCAATTTTTTCCTATACTAGAATGGAAATGGGAACGTATCACAATGGATTTTGTGATAGGGTTGCCCAGGACACCTAAAGGTTGTGACTCGATATGGTGATTGTGGATAGACTAACTAAGTCTGCTCACTTTCTTCATATCAAGTCAACCTTTGATGTCCTAAAGTTGGCTAAGATTTACGGGGATAAGATAGTCAGGTTGCATGGTATTCTAGTTTCAATTATATCTGATAGAGATCCTAAGTTCACATCCAGGTTTTGGAATCAGTTGCATAGTGCTTCGGGCACAAAGTTGAGATTCTGTACAAATTTCCATGCACAGACTAACGGTCAGTCAGAAAGGGTCATTCAGATTCTTGAGGACATGCTGTGAGCAGTAGAAAGCTGCATAGGATAGGCAGAAGAGTTATGTTGAGATGAGATGTTGACCTCTTAGAGTTTGAGGTTGGTGATGAAGTGTATTTGAAAGTTTCACCATAAAGAAGAGTGTTGAGGTTTGGTAAGAGAGGCAAACTGACTTCTAGGTTTATGGGCTCATATCCTATCATTGAGAGGATTGGACCTGTAGCCTATAGGTTGGAATTGCCATCTGAGTTAGCTAATTTACTTGATGTGTTTCATGTATCAATGTTGAAGAAATGTTACCCTTGTAAAGAGGAGATAGTGAACTCAGAACCTATCTGGCTCAGACTTGACGTATCCTATGTTGAAGGACCAGTACAGATAGTTGACCCGTGAATCAAGAAACTCAAGAATCGCGAGATATCGTTAGTGAAGGTTTTGTGGAAGAAACCAAAACCTAGAAAAAGCCACGTGGGAGCTTGAATTTGAGATGCGTAACTAGTTTCCTTTTCTCTTCTAGGAATTTCAGGACGAAATTCTTATAAGGGAGGGAGATTGTTATGATCCACACCACAGTTAATTAGTAAGTATCATGATTAGTGCATAATTTAAGTTAATTGAGATAAGTTAAGTGCTCATAGTTGCAAATAGTGTTTTGACCTGTTGTGACAAGCTAGTTAACATAATTTTGTGCCTTGAGAAGGTAGAGGATCTCATGCTTGAGAGTTTGCAAATAGAATCATGTGAATTGGACCTCCGAGGAAATAGTTATGGCATTTATAAGTCCCTTGGGTCAATTTTGTAATTTACCCATTACTAATTGGCCCCTTTGCCTTATCTTCTTCCTCTTTAACCTGATAGAACAGAAACGGCCGCAAAAGCGACGCGCACACACACATCAGCCCATCGACCGATCAAGCAGAGTGAAATCGGGGCAATTTTGGGGGCGATCTTTGCCCTTGGCTTCGTCCAGCTACAACCCTACCTTCGTCCTCCTTCCTCCACCCTTCATCCTCCTCCAACCTCGCCCCTATCTGCAGCCCTAGCAAGGGTGCCGACTGACCTGCAATAGGTGCTGAGCTGGCTAGCAGCAAGGCGCCGGCCAAGGGTCGTTTTGGGTGAGCAAACACCACGAAACGATGCCTTTAAGCCCGATCTTGAGGTCCAGGATTGCAATCGCAGCCACGAGCAAGAACGATGCTCATCTAGCAAGGGGCGGTGCCCCTACCTTGCTGCAGCAGTAGCTGCATGTAGCAGCGACCACGGGCTACTAGGGTGTGAGCAGCAGCAGTATAGCAATGCCGTTAAGTTCGTCCTTGAGGTTTGAGCACAAATTTATAGCTCTAGCAGCGTTTAGCATCCCAATCAAGCTCTTCTTCAACCTATATGTGGGGGAAACAACTATTTGATTGTTGCAAGCCCGAACCAGGAGCTTTTGGGGGCAACCAGTACTCCAAAATGTCACTTTGACTTCGGCTTGAGGTCCAGATCAGGAATCCTATAGTTTTTAGCCCACGATTCAGCTCCTAGCCGAGCTCCTCTTCAACCTGAGCCTAGTGCGTGAAGCTGCTGTTGCAGCAGGTTCGTGAACTGGAAAAGTCCAAGGTAGAAGACAACCGAATTTGCCCGGAAACTGGTCTCTAGATGCAGTTCCGGACGAATCCGGATAGACCAAATCACTGTGAGTAGGAGTTCATTTAGTTATCATCATTTAACTCCTTCATTGGAATTTTTCGGTAAACTGTGCATTTTTCGCTGATACTTGGCTTTTGGACAGTATTTGGCGTTACCCGAATTTTATTTCATAAACTGCTTCCTTATGTCGTTATATGATTTAGTTTAGCATCTGATCAGTGTGGATTGAATTAGTGAACTTATATGGTTCATTGGAACTTGAAATACGTAATATGATTGATGAAAATGATAGAATTTCCTGTATTACAACTGCAATGTATACGTTGAGCATAAAATGGATGTTTAACATCAAAACTGGATAATTTGATACTGAGTCATGTTTAAAGATGACAAATGATGTATATGTGTTTTCAAATGATGTTCAGAATGTGAAATAAGTATGAAATGTGATATTCCTCTTTAAGTGTTTATATGTTAATCAGTTATTAGACTTAGGTGCCCCAACACCGTAGAACCCCATTGCGCGGTCTGTACCTTTGGGGTAAAACGGTCAGCCCTGGGGATACGCCCAGGCATCAGAGACTCGTGTCCAACAAATACCGAATGTCTCGGTGACACGAAGTCTGAGAGGTAGGATCCCGGTCAGCCCTGGGGATACGCCCAGGCATCGGAGATCCGAGAGAATGTCCCGGTCAGCCCTGGGGATACGCCTAGGCATCGGAGACTTAAAGACCCTCCGACTGTGCACTACAGGTTGCGGGAGGAGTCGAGAGCACTCAGAGTTAGTGCAGTGAGGCCCTTGTGAGCCTGAGAGTCCTGTGCAGACCAGGACGAGAAGTCAGACTTAGCATTTCCCGGGTGTGTCGCTAAGTCTTGTACGGTGGGATCGTAGTTCGCTACAGATCTTCATATGCAGAGTGCGCTGCATATGTTTGGGGCATAACTAAAATTTAATCATATAGGATCACAGTAAATTTAATATGTTAAGAGATTTGAACTTCTGTGCCAATTCTCTATAACTGTTTATTTGTTTAAAATATCTGTTGTTGCATAGAAATGTGATTATTATCTCTAAATCTGCTATGTCATTAGAACTGCCCTGCTTAGTAATGCACTTATGCTTTATTTAAATTTTATATATCTGATGAGTTGTTTAGTGATAGCTAAATGAAATGCTATTCACTGAGCGAGTAGGCTCACTCCTCTACTCAAACATTTTTAGGTCAACAACAGCATCAAGAATCTGAAGGATCTTACCACCCTAGTCAGTAGAAGGTATATGTAGTTAGTTAGATAGTGGTCTCTTAGTCCTTTCCCCTCGGTCCTTGGGACATGGTGTGGGTGAGAGAGAGTGTGTATGTGGAATGTGTATAAAGATGTAAAATAACTGTTATGTTTACTTTCTGTTAAATAATGTTACATGTTGTAAACTCTGTTTATGTTCTCTAGCCAGTTTAATTGAAATGCTTCCGCAATAGTTTATTATGTTTTAGTTTACAGCAATAATCCGGATATCATTACGAGGTTTTAAAAAAAAAGTTCTCAGTGATTTGTTTATGTGATAATCCTTCCGTCGTGCCCTAATCTCGTGATTAGTGGTTAGTGTGAGATCGGGGTATGACATAGAACCTATGGAGAACTTGTTCGGAAAAAGGAGTCAATATTCTCCGAGTGTTCCTTTCCCACACAAACTTATAAAAGCGCATCTTAAGAAGAGATATGAAAGGTTTATGGATTCGGTGAAAAAGCTCCATCTAGAGGTGCCATTTCTGGATGCCTTGGAAGAAATGTTGACTTATGCCAAGTTTTTCAAGGACTTGGTCACAAAGAAAAGAGGAGGAGGAAGGATTGAAATGATACACCTGGCCAGTATGTCTATGGCCTTCATTAAAGTTGATTTACCAACAAAGAAAAAGGATCTTGGAGCCTTCACTATAACCTTTTCTATAGGGGATAACATTGAAAGGAAGGGTCTACCTAACTTAGTGGCTTGCATAAGCCTTATGCCCTTAAGCCTCGCACAACGATTGGGGCTGACTGACATGGTCAGAACCAACATGAGAATTGAGTTGGCAGATCATTCGTTCAAAAGACTCGTGGGGGTAGTTGAAGATGTTCTAATTCGTGTAGGGAGGTTCTTCATCCCATGTGACATTGTTTTCATTGACACTGTTGAAGACCCAAAGTGCCCCATCATTTTCAGATGCCCTTTCTTGGCAACAGGGAGGGCATTGATTGATGTCATTGAAGGTATCATAACTTTAAGAGTCGGAAATGACCACATTGATTTCAAAGTGAAGGACGCCATGAAGGGACCATCCCTGTTAGAGTCTGCTTACTTCATGGATAGCTACTACCAATACTACAAAGAAATAAAAGAAGAGACTGTAGTTGTAGACCCTCTTATGAGGGTGTTAAACATTTATGATTCATAAACTGAAGATCCTAAGGTTGTTGAGATCCTCGATTACCTAAATCAAAACAAAGAAGATCTGAGCGAGGGTGAGGAAGTTATAGAGACAGTCAAATATGCTTCCCTAGAAATGGCACCAGAAGAGGAGAAGGCACCTAAGCCCAAACCAGAGGTGAAATAGTTGCCGAAAGGTTTGAAGTATGAGTTTCTCGATCAAGAGGAAAGAAATCCCGTTATAGTTAATGCCGGTCTGACTAAAGAACAATTGGAAAGACTGCTTAAGGAATTGAGGCTCCATAATCAAGTTGTAGGCTATTCAATAGAGGATATTAAGGGACTTAACCTTGCTCTATGCATGCACTGCATAAATTTGGAAGAATCCGCCAAACCCTTGGTCCAACCCCAAAGAAAGCTGAACCAGATGTTGAAAGAGGTTCTAAAGAAGGAATTTATCAACCTGAGAGATGTAGGTATTATCTACCCTATCAGCGATAGCAACTGGGTAAGCCCCATTCATGTTGTACCAAAGAAAGGGGGTATGATGGTTGTGAAAGGTGAGAAGGGTTATGAAGTAGCCATCCGTGCCATCACCGGATGGAGAATGTGTATAGATTACAGGAAGATAAATCAAGCAATGAAGAAAGATCATTACCTACTTCCCTTCATCGACCAAGTTCTAGAAAGACTAGCACATCATGAGTTTTCTGCTTTTTAGATGGTTATTCTGGGTTCTACCAGGTCCCTATCCTACCGGATGACCAGGAAAAGACCATGTTCACTTGTCTTTATGGTACCTATGCTTTTCGAAGAATGTCGTTTGGACTGTGCAACGCTCTAGCAACATTCCAACATTGTAATATCTCAATGTTCTCAGATTTTCTGGAAGATATCGTAGAGGTCTTTATGGATGACTTTTCGGTTTATGGGAAAGACTTTGATGGTTGTTTGAAGAACCTATCATTGGTCCTACAATGCTGTGAAGAAAAGAACCTAGGTCTCAACTGGGAGAAGTGCCATTTCATGGTACAAAAGGGCATAGTGTTGGGCCATAAAGTCTCCAAGAAAGGCATTGAAGTGGATGTAAGCAAGGTTGAGGCTATTTCCAGACTACCCCCGCCAAAGTCTGTGACAGGGGTACGAAGCTTTCTCGGTCATGTCGGGTACTATAGAAGGTTCATCAAAGACTTCTCCAAAATATCAAAACCACTTTCAAACTTGCTGGTCAAGGATGCAGAGTATATTTTTTATGATGATCGTTTGAAGGCTTTCCAGACGCTGAAGGAAGCCCTAGTAACACCCCCAATTCTCCAAGCTCTGGATTGGGAGGTACCCTTCGAGTTAATGTACGATGCTAGCGACTTCATTGTAGGGGCTGTCCTAGGGAAAACAAAAGATAAGAAGCATCATGTAATTTGCTACGCCAGCCGAACTCTAGATGAGGCACAAGTAAATTACACCACAATAGAAAAAGAGATGCTAGCAATTGTCTTCACCATTGACAAGTTTAGATCTTATTTAATTGGGACCAAAGTGAAGGTTTACACCGACCACGGAGCAATACTGTACCTGATGAAAAAGAAAAACACTAAGCCTAGGCTGCTAAGGTGGGCTCTATTGCTCCAAGAATTTGATCATGAGATAGTAGATAAGAAAGGAAAGGAAAATGTAGTTGCAGACCATCTCTCAAGGATAATCTGCAATGAAGAAGACCAGTTTCATGTCAACGACAACTATGCTGACGAAGCCCTGTTAATGGCTTGATCCGATGAGCCAATTCTACCATGGTTTGCGGATATTTTTAATTATCTTGCTCGTGGGGAGTTACCTCCGGAAATAACGTATAATAAAAAGAAGAAACTCTTCTCAGATGTAAAGAATTATTACTGGGATGATCCTCTACTCTTTAAGAGGTGCTCAGATAATCTATATAGAAGATGTATTCCAGAGGAAGAGGTGCCAAACATTCTAAGGGAATGCCATTCCTCACCTTATCAAGGACACTTGGGTGGCAGAAAGACTACTTTTAAGGTCCTCCAATCAGGCTTTTATTGGCCGACCTTGTTTAAGGATGCCCATGCTTTTGTAAGATCTTGCAATGAATGCCCGTGAATGGGGAATATCTCCCGTTAAAATGTGATGCCACTCTCTGATTGGATTGAAGTTGAGATTTTTGATGTGTGGGGCATTGACTACATGGGCCCTTTTCCATCCTCTTCTGGCTTCAACTATATTCTTCTCACTGTCGACTATGTCTCCAAGTGGGTGGAAGCAATTCCTACCATGACTTGTGATGCAAAGGCAGTAATTAAACTTTTTACCAAGATCATCTTTCCAAGGTTTGGAGTTCCAAGGACCATCATTAGCGATGGCGACTCTCACTTTGCAGAAAGGTAGTTTGAATCGCTGCTATGCAAGTATGGTGTCCATCACAAGGTTGCAATGTTGTATCATCCCCAAACATCAGGGCAGGTTGAGGTCTCCAATTGGCAGATAAAGAAAATTTTAGAAAAGATAGTAGGCAAGTCCTGCAAGGACTAGTTAGCTAAGTTGGATGAAGCTTTATGGGCGTATCGAACAGCTTTCAAGACATCGTTGGGCACCACACCCTACCGCTTGATTTATGGGAAAGCTTTCCATCTTCCCTTTGAACTAGAGCATAAGGCGTTCTGGGCGATAAAATGCCTCAATATGGACCAGAAGCTAGCCGGGAAGAAAAGGTTTCTTCAGCTCCAGGAACTTGAAGAATTGAGACTTAGTGCTTATGAGAATTCCAGAATTTACAAATAGAGGACAAAGGTGTGGCATGATGCCCACCTGAAGAAAAAGGGCGTGAGTGAAGGTGATAAAGTTTTATTATTTAAATCCTTTATCCATCTTTTTCCAAGAAAGTTACAAACTAGGTGGTCTGGACCATTCATCATGGTGAAGATCTATCTATCAGGGATGATGGAGCTATACGACAAAGACGATCCAGTGAAGGTCTTCTCGGTGAACGGGCACAGAGTCAAAATATACTATGAAGATGAATCATTTGTGCAAAGATCGGAAATAGCATTGTAAGAAGCAGAAGGATCCATATAGAAGGACTTGAAGCCTGTCGAGCTGACGACGGAAACTACAGTGCTCTTTGGGAGGCAACCCAAAATTTTACTTTTCTTAGAATAGGATGTTATTTCCCTTTCTGAAAAACACTACGAACATTATCATTGTAATAAGGCCCGAGTCAGTGCATGCACCACATGTACAGACTCTCTTGTTTTATGGGCCACCAGTTTAGTTTTATGAAGCTCTAATAGGTAATACTATCTGACGCAGGGAGTCTTCTTTCCTACCAATGATGTTTTACCCATCAACACTCTCTTTACCTCTATTTTTCACCTCTACTTTTGATCTAAAGTTCAAGAGGAGGGCGGGTTGAATAAAAGAGCCTCCTGACTTATTCAAAAAAAAGTTTTACTCCTTTTTAATTTTTTGTATAGAATGCTCTTCATAGCATTTTTCTACCTTGCTTCTTTAGCAATCTTGTCTTTTTTATCTGTATCAGGAAGAGCTTACGTACCAGTACAACACACTCATATCGGGCAGGAAGCCACGTGTCGCACAAATGGCACTCGTATCGGGCAGCAATTCGCATGCCGAGCAATGTATCGCGTGACACGTGAGCTGCGAGGCACGAAGCGTGCTTAAGAAGTCGTATCGACTCATGAAGTGACAGATTAGACCATGCATCAGGAATGATTTGTCCCTATGCACGATGTGTGCCTCATTTTTACCTGATTTACCCCTGCTCACAGTCGCTATAAATATTAACTACAATAAACCATGTTGGACACTTGCATTTACTTTTCACCTACTCCCGTATCGTGCATTCAACTCTCTCGCTTTAGCTCTCATGTCGGCTAACATTCCATCTGCTCCCATGTCGCCCGTCATGACCTTCAGACGATAAAGGTATAACCCGATACATGTATCGTGTGAGTTACCCGACATGCCTATCGTGTCGTGTAACTTGTGTCGGGCATAGTGTATCCTGTACTTTTTTGTTATACCCATGTCGGGCGCAAGACTTGAATTCTTTTTCATATCGCGTGGAGCATGCTTGTCACGTGACACACATTTATCGTGCGTCCGACCGATACCTGGTATCGGGTGGGACCCTTGTCACCCAGTTTTGTTTTAGTAAGGTTTTAGCATGTATCACCTTTCAGTTCATCTGTATCGGGTGACATCTTTTCTCATGAGATTGTATCGGGCAAATCTTGGTTTTTACCATACTACCCCTATCGTGCGATAAGTTTTGAGTTCTGATGCCTGTATCCATATTGGCCTTCGATCTTGTATCGGACAACATGTGTATCGTGCAAGGGCCATATCGTGCAACCGTATGGGGCAGGTCCCGTTTTGTTAACGATGCACGATATCAGGCACCATGTCGGTCAGACCCCTATCAGGTGATAAGACTAATTTACCCTACCCAATATCGACTTGCTTATGACGGGCTTGGTGTAGTCCTAACCTATTTCAATTTTTCAAGATATCACCTTCCTTGTATCGGGCGACACAACCTTGACGCCCAATATCAGACAAGGTGACCCATTCAACAATAATATTACTTAACATACTTTACCGATTGAGTTTTATCCAGGATATCAGCCTAAGAAACATGACAAGAAGAGGAAGTTCTTAGGTGATGATCATAAAAGGGACAAGTGTGCTAAGTGTAATGGTTATCATCCTCCTGGGAGGTGTTCTCGTGGTGGAAGTCAAGAATGACCTCGACTGGACTTTCAAATTATATGTCATCATTGCAATGACCCTGGTTATATCTAACCTATATGCCCCCAATTTTGTGATGGACATGCACAAGATCAAGAACAACAACCTTAAGTACCTCCTCATAATAATTGCAATAATAATGGAGGAAGACCTGTTGAGAGACGCACTGGAAGAGTTTTTGCTTTAGATGGCCAAGAAGTTAATGAAGAAAATCATGTTGAATGTAACCCATTATCTCTTAGTTAGACTTTGAAGATATGTTTTATGTTTTTGCATGGTAACTTGAAGATGAAAGTGATGAAGTACATGAGTTTTGGAAAGATTATTCATTGAACCTATATCATTGTTTGACTTATTAGGTAAAATCTTTTAAAGGGATGGAGTATAGGTGATTGATTAAGTTGGAATGATTCGATTTCGAGGAAGAAATCATTTAGAGGGGTGGAATGTTGTGATAAACTAGAACCTATAATCCTACTGTATTACATGATTAGAATGCTAGTGAGACTAGTTACTTAGATTTGACCAAACAAGGTTAGATATTAGAACATGTTTACATAATAACCTAATTATGTGCCAATATGTAATTAAAATAATCAAATATATTACATATATTTTCTCTACTTACACAATGGCTAAATAAAAATGAGTGATATGCTTTGGTGCAAAAATTGGTAATTTCATGTCCATAAATAATAATATTGTCATATAATTTAAATAAATAAGGAATTAATGGACATAATGTCTAAAATGAGTAAAATGTAAAATTTCGTGCATAAACATGTATATAAAGCCCTTTATGTGGCAATGTCACATTAATAGGATTAATTAAGTAGGTGTTGATATAATGTTTTGATAAATACAAAGATAATGGATCAAAATCCATAATAGTTCCATAACTCATAAAAGGAAATCTCAATAGTAAAATATAATGATAAAAATGTATTTCTTGGATGCCAGTTAGCTTGGTTGCCAAGTTTAACATTATTTGCATAATAATAACTAGCTTAATTCTATTTGAAAAAGAAATTAGGATAAGAGCCAAAAGTAATAAATAAATTACTAAAAGTCTCCAAAAATGGAATTAAAGTCCATATTTGAAATCCGTCTACCAGAAATTGCCTATTTGTGAATTTTCATCTTATTTGGACAATTTATCTTGTCCTTTGGGTCCCTTGGACCTCAAGAAATCCCAAAGGCATGGATTACCATGTTGGGGAACATCTATTTTCCTTTATCTTATTTTAACTGTCAATTTCTCATATTTCTCTTTTATTAATCAATTCCTTTTCCTTTTTAATTCTCTTTTCTTTTCAATTGGGCTCAATGGCCAACAAAGCCCACCATCAATCAAGCAAGGCCATTTCACACCAAATCCTTCACAAATCAAAGAATAGGATTTCATTTATTCATTAAAAGAGAAATACACTTTACATTACATATTCAAGAAATTGAGGTTATAACATCTCCCTTCACCATGGATCCTGTGATGCATCTTGATAGGGAGTTCCCTATTGATCTTCCAGCAAACTCTATACAACTTTTGAAAGTTTATACCAGTATAGTATCCTTGTCATCATCATAAATAATATTGACAACAACATGGTCAATATTCTTGACATTACCAGAGCTATAGCTCTTCTTCTTCCTGGACACACTGTCCTCAAGCCTAAGATCCTTTCACTATCACAACTTCTATATTTTATCCCTGAAGGCACCAAACTGGAACTCCTATTTGGCCAAGTCATGACTATCCCTTGTGGCTCTAGTTTTGTCCAGGTCAATATCACACGATGGACTCTTGAACAAGGATCTTCTCTAGTTGGTTCTGGAGGATCGGGCTGGGTAGTCGTCACTGATCTCCCTCTACGCCTTTGGGAGTTTGAGGTATTCAGAGCCATCACACATTCCATCAGTGCTACTCTCTAGTTCATCAATCATGACACCCTCCATTCCACCCAATACATCAAAGCCATTTGCGTTTTCTCAGTCAAACAAGCCATCACCCTCTCTACCTCCATAAAAATCAGACTTGGGGAAAAGATTTACAAAATCAAGCTTACATCTAAAAACCATGTAGTAGTCTCGACCACCTTCACGGACATCAGCTCACATCCTACTTCATGGTTTTGTCCTGCCAACTCGAAGAAACCCTTCATATCCACCAGAAAACCAACTGAGAGAAATATGGTCTAGGAAAGAAAGAACTCCACATCCATTTCATGAGAAGACATGAACCTATCCACAAACAACAAGAGACCCTACACATGATCTCCATTTGCAGAAAGTACCAATAACTCCCTTCAAAACTCCTTCAAACCTTTCCCTTTCTACAACAATGGCATAGACATCACTACTAGCATTGATTCAAACACTATTCATAAGCTGGAATTTGTTATCATTGATGAAATATGATTATCACATAATCTAAAGAAGAAGAACAAAGGAAAAGCTCTTTCTACAATCCAAACTATCTACCCACTGTCAACTACACCAGAGGGGAAAACCATAAGAAACTACTTCGCTTCAAAAAAACTAGGTATATCCTCATAACACTCACATATATCTCAACATAGTTCTCATCTTTCATTAGCAGATATTATACATTCTATGGACTAAGATAACCAGATTGATAATATTGAGGATATTACATCATGGACTAACATACAATCCTTTACAAATTTGGTGATAGGATAGGTATTCCTTTTGAAATTGATATAGTAGCACACAATTCCCTAGATGACATTGAAAAATTCATGCATTGGAGCAACCATAGAAACATCCATGACACATACACCACCTTGGAAAACCTGCAACTACACTGATTCCCTTTGAGCATTGGCCATTGACATTTTCATACTCCCTTAAATGAAGATCACATCCTAAAATGTCTGTCATGCTTCCAGTTATTACAGATAGAAAGCAATTAGGAGACATACTTACAAAAACAACATCAACATTATCACCATCCAGGAAACCAAAGACACACCCTCCCCATTTGCTCTGAAAACCATAGGTAGAAAACACATAAACATTTGGCACCACATACCCCCAATAGGTTTCAAAGGTGGTCTAGTTTTAAGCATAAACAACAACCTATTTACCATCACGCAAGTTGAGCTTCTGAATTTCTCTATTACCCTACACATCACCTATAAAACTTATGCTCAAAATTGGGTCTTCACTGGGGTTTATGGTGAACCTAGTACCAGTAAAACCGAATACATCACTGAGATTAAATACATTATACACAAGTTCACTGATAAACCTTGGATCCTTGGTGGAGATCTCAACCTCATCACTCAACCATCTGACAAAATGATTTGCTCTTACTAGGGTGGCCACATGCACTCTACTGACATAGTCTTCAACCAACTCATCACACAATACCATCTCATTGATATCCCCCTTCCAATGCACGCTTTACCTGGAACCACAACCATATTTGGGCCAGGCTTGACCACTTCATTTGCACCTCTCTTTGGGAAGGCATATACTCGCACTCCTTTGTTTTTGTTGCACATTGGCCAATCTCTGACCACTTCCCTATCACCATCGACACTAAACCTGAAATGTGGGGCGACAAACCTTTCCACTTCAAAAATTTCTGGCTCTCCAACCCAAACTGTTTGGAGCTGTGAAAAAACACTTGGATTGCTTCTAATGCACACACCATGTAACCAGGGTATCATATCCACAAAAAATATCAGATGCAATTAGAAAATTTGGAAATATCAAACAAAAGTTGGCTGACTTAGAACAACAATATCTTTATGTTGACAGTGACCCTACTATTGATCCAACTCTCACTCTCACTATCAAAGCTGAATTAGAACATGTTCAAAACTACATAGATTCCATTTGGAAACAATATGCTAAAATCAGATGAGCCATGGAGGGAGACAAGAATACAAAATTCTTCCACAAAATATGCAACAATAATGCCCATAAAAACATCATTTCCAGACTTTGCATCAACAATAGAATCACTTCAAACAAGCACACGATCACCAACCACATTGTCCAACACTTTGAACGCATCATCAACACTAGACACAAGCCCTCCTTTCTCAACTCTATCAATTGGAAACACATTTCTAGCAAAACCATCCCATACCCACAGTAAACTATTAGGGATTTTATCTATGAGGAAATTGATGATGCTATCACTTGAGTTGGAAAAAACAAGTCTCCTAGACCTGGTGGTCTTAACACTGAATTCTACCTTGTCAACTAGAACCATATCAATGGAGACTTCATGAAACTGCTCAGAGCTATCCAAAATAACACAAATGTCCACAGACATATCAAAATTATCAAATATACCAACATAGCTCTTATCAAGAAGGTTAACCATCCCAATCAGATCACTCAATTCAGACCTATCAGCCTCATCAACACCTCTTACAAGATCATTTCTAAAATCCTTAGCAATTGCATCAAACCACAACTAGAGGACATCATATCCCACAACCAAAATGCCTTCCTCAAAAACTATAGCATACATGATGCCACATCATGGTAAAGAAAACTATTCACCTATGCTACAAAAACAAAACCCCGGTCATAGATATCAAACTGACTTTGAGAAAGCCTTTGATTACATAAATTGGGACTACCTCCTCCACACCATGTCTGGATATGGATTTCCAAATATATGGAATAACTAGATACATGCTTGCATCTCTAAAAATCACTTATACATCATCATAAATGGATCCTTTTTTGGACACTTTTACAACACAAATAGGATTAGACAAAGAGACCCACTCTCCCCATACATGTTCATCATTGTTACCTATATTCTTACCAACATGATCAAGCTTGGCACTACACAAGGCCTCATCTCCTCACTTACTGAATGCTATGAAAATATTTTTCAATTTGTGGATGATACCATGATCCTGTTCAAACAAGAAGACAACACCATCATTAACACCATCTGCATCATTGGTCTCTTGTCATACATATATGGCCTCAAGATAAACCTCTCAAAATCCTTTATCATAGGAGTCAACACCCCTACCAATCTCATTAATAGATACAAATTGCTCCTTATGTGTAAGATTGAACAATTCATAGTAACCTACCTCGGTCTTCCCATATCTCCACACCCTATCACACACTCCATGTGGAACCCCATCATCGAAAAAATTAAACACAAACTTTTCTCTTAGACCAACCACATCCTCAACCTTGCAGGACGCCTCACCCTCCTCAACAGTGTTATTACCCCTATAACCACACACTACCTCAGTTATATTCCCCTACCCGGAAAAACCTTAAAAGTCATTGATTCCATCAGGAAATAGTTTCTTTGGAACCACTTCAACAATGAACATCATAAGTACAAAATTCACTTGGTCAACTGGGACACACTTCAAACACACCTTGAATACAGTGGTTGGGGAATCATTAAAATTAAGATTCACGCCATCTATCTCATCACCAAGATCATCAACATCCTTTCCACAAAATCAGATAAGATCTAGAAAACTCTCATCCTTAACAAATACTATAAACAAACCCCACCTTGCACAAAACCTGCAAGTGTAGGGCATCTCCACTTTGGAAGTATATAAATAATAACCTAGATATCATTACACACTTCATCAACTCCCCCCCCACATGCTTACTTAAACATCAACTTTTGGAGGGACCCTTGGTTCCAAAAAAACTCCATACAAAACATGATATGCAATTTCCACATTCTGCCATGTTTGAAAAATCTTAATACTACCAGAGCTTTGAAACTCCTTACCAGCAATCGACGAAACTCTGTTAATCGCTTCCTCTCAAATAACCTTCATGAGAATACTTTGCAGGATATCATTCATGACCTTGAATAAAATACAACAAAGTGTATTTCTTAGATTTGGGGACCAAAATATTCTCCAAAATCTACTTACTTGCACTTAACTTATAGAGGACACACATCAGATATGAAAACCATATGGAAATCAAAATGGCCACAAAAATTCAAGATATTCTTCTGGATCCTTTCTAACAATAGAATTCCCACAGACCATCTTATCATTAAAGGAGGCTTCCAAGGACCTACCTGATGCTACCTCTGTCTATCTGTAGAAGAAACCATTTGACACCTCTTCACTAGCTTCCCTTTCACACTACATTTCTTGTACCAATTCTTCCCACCACACAACATCACTAGCAACATATTCTTGCCTAACCATATCACATGTTTAAAACCTATAACCAACACCAACACCTTCCCCCTATAGATCTTATTAGTAACACCCTCTGGCATATCATGCTAGAAAGAAACCAGATAAAATTTAACAACACAAATCCACCAAAACATCCTTTACTAACTAACATTGAACATTTCTTATACATTAATTTGTATTGCGGGACTGACTTCCACATCAACACAGGTGATGGGAGAAAATGAAGACCATGACAATATCTTTGGAGACCAAAGTGTGCAGGGTGTTACTCACTGGAAGACATCATAGCTGGTGACATAGGTTTCTGATCTAGATCTTCGAGGGCTTCATCAAGAAGAAGCACATCATGCCATTCGTATCCATCTTTTATTTCATCTCTTTGTTGAGACTTACTATTAAGGGGTGCTACCCCACAAACTCTATTTACTTTCGATCGTACTTGCTTTGATTTTTGCTATCTACATCTAAACTCGAGTTCACATCCCCGTATGTGTTCCCCGGGATGGAACATCTTGTTATCACATGTTTATAGGTGTCTTCATTTGTAAACAAAAAATTATTAATGCATGGACTAGTTATAAAAAAAAATAGTAAGCTAACCCACTAACCACAATTACATACAACCCTCTTACAGAGGGTGGCATCTTTTCTAGCATGAAAAAGATCTGAGGTTGAGCCAAAGTAGCTTCATGTCTCACATGGATACTAGTCACCTGATCATCCTCCCATTCGATGTATAATGTATAGAAGAAGCAACTAAGGTCCTGTAAGATTGCATAAAACTTAGAAATCTTATGTCTAACCCTTTAAGCAATGCTAGCTTAGTCAAGGAGCCCAAACAAGAGTCTGGATCATCAATCTTTATCATAAAACCTTTATATTTGCTCATTAGGCATGAATAGTGCCCATACTACTTTCTGTGAACACTGCTCTAGTCTATCTCAACTGCTCCCTAGACATGTGAATCCTTACCAGCTTTCCCTCTGCATTGATCATCGTCCTTCTAGTAGATCACCCCCAACTGCTAGCTCCTCTCATCCAAACTGATCTCACCTACATTCAATTTTATATTTTCCCTCAACTAATCCCAGCAAACAAATTCATATATGAACATATACTCCTCATCCATGGGAAGAGTCTCAACATCGTGTCAGTTGTCCTTGCCATCCATTTGGATACCCTTTTTCTATACAATTTTTGACACATAGGTGATCGTGACTGGGGAGGACCATGTACAGTTATCTACTCTTTCTTTGATATGTGGCGGGAATGGTTGTTTGGATTTTGCTGGATTGTTATTGATGGGTGTGAATTGTGTGTTATAAGCGGACTTTTAATTTCAAGTGTACAAAAATATGGCGACAGAGATGGCGGAAAAAATAAAATATTTATAGCCATAATCCTCACAAATCAATGGATCGCGTTGATAAGTATGAATGAGAATAAAGTGTGCACAACATATATGTGGTCATGGAGCACATCCAATGACAATCCTTATAGAAATGTGTTTCTTCTTCAAATAGTACATGTAATATCATCGTTGGTGTCCTCCTATTGTAAAACCATAGATGGCGATTGACGATGTTCTCCAAACACGATGGCAACCACCTCCAAACCTCCACGTAGTCAACATTGACCAATGATAACTCCTTTTGTTCTTCTAAAACTTATGAGAAGGAGGTGTCCCTCGTGTTGTCAACGTGCTAGCAACTAAGCTCTCCCCTTTATCTATCTCTCCATTTTACGGTAAGATGCCTATGGATGTTACGATACCATAATATTGAGATGGGAGACTTATTGTGAGAGCCTTGCCCGCCCCCCATTTGTATAGGAGTGGATAGGTTAGGATTTCTATAAACCTGAGGATATGAGGAGACAAATTTTATGAATATCGAGCTGCTATGAATCACCAGTTGGTGGACTGGGCTCCCAGTCGGTCATCTGGAACATTAGTTGGTCGATTGGTTATATTTCCTATTCACAAATATATTGTCTTTCAATGTGATGATTAATGCATGGCATGGCATCAACATCAATCCTTTCTTCAATCTCACTGACATCCAATCTGTCAATCGGACTTCTCAGTCGGTCGAATTTCATTTCGACTCAGTCAACTAGACACTTCAGTCAACCAATTGTCAGCTAATGTTGCTTAAGTTTATTACATAAAACTTAGTAATCAAGTTAAACCTTATTCATGAGTACACTCCTATTCTAGATGCATCCTATGTGTGTAACCCTATATGTCCCAAATTATGTTGGCAGTAAGTGTCTGCAACTAAATTATGACATCAAAAACAATTAGTGGTGTCTAGCAACACATCATTGCTAATCAAATAATTGAGAAGTTAGAGAACAACTTCAACCTATATTCTATGATCAATGTTACTATAATCATATAGTTATATTATCTATGATATCCAGATTGAACTCAGGACATGAAATTGTCATCCAGTTAATATTCAATCCATGTTCCTTGAACTAGAACAAACTACATGAGATGCATGTGAGCCCACATACCACAAATAATATTCACATGAGTATGAACACACATTTCTATGTCTTGTTTTTCATGTGGCTAGGATATCAAATCCTATAGGAAGGACGGATTTCATCTACATCACTGATAGTCAATCCCCATGTATCACAAAGTACACGAGCACCACCTTTATGGCAACTCTTATTCAAGGTCATGTTAGATAGTGTCAAAGTTCATCAAACGATATGTGATGAGTGTAGTTGTAAAGAGTGGGACCCAGTAGGGGACCTCTCCTTACTTAATTTAAAAAAATAATATAACCCCATGAACTCAAATATGACCAAATAAAAGGGGTGCAAGTTTTTTTCTCAAATAGATGAGTACAGAAACATAGTTTGTTGCAATGGAAAATGAAAATCCAAGTATTACATATATTCATTGATCAATTTAACATTGGGCCTTATAGGAAAAAACTAAATTATGAATCCAATTATTAGGATCATATGATGGTGCTGACACTTGGTCTTGAGCTAAGTCCTCTTCTTCCCAAATCTTAGGTTGTACTAACTCTGGGTGGGTTGAAAAATAACACCGAGGAAGAGGAAAATAAAATAAAAAAGGATGTCACGGAAAACTGAGTATGTGCAGTAAAAACAACTAGGTCATACTTAAGATAGAGAAAAGTCAAGGAAGGATATCAAATAAAAACTTCAAAAGAAGAAGTTCCAAGAGGATTTATCAGGCCAAAAGATGAGGCACACCCAAAATAAAGAATATCAATTAGGGAATCCTACCTTTATAGTTGATGGCTGATGATAACCGAATACCGATGGGTGTAACAGAGACAAAGTAAGTGATCAAACAAATCCTTAGACATGTATTATATAGGTTAACATGCATTGCTTTCTTTGGGGAGAGGCATGATAATGGTGGGTAATCACTGTCTATGATTTACAGAGCACATATCTTGGCATATATATTACTATCATCAACTAGTCAAATAATATCTTGCAAAAATATAAGGGAGAAAAATAAGTAAATCAAAATGTGAATATCATTGGAGTGATGTGGGGAAAGTAAGGAAAGGTTAATAAATCAAAAAAGAGGAAGGGAGAGGGAAAGCATGAATTGGAAGAAAGAGAGTACCACATAGAATAGGAAAAGGAAAATAAAACATGATAGGAAGAAAATTAGAAACTATATCAAACAAAATATATTAAATTAAAAAATTATTACATAGGTTAATTAAGACATGTAGAATTCAAAATTTACATTAGTTTTCATTTTTGGAAAGTTCAATATGTCATTTACTTTATTTGAATACTTCTAGCATTATCTTGCTAATTTATTTTATAATTTGTTTATGGATACTAGTAGTATCCAACTCAAATGGAATTTGGAAATTGAACCAATTAATACATGAGAAATAAAATAGGCATTACTTTCTTGTTTAAAAAGTGTATAGTTGATTATTTCATATACATGAATGTTTTACTTAGTATATTGGGTATTTACAATCACTTTAAAATTGTCCACTCATGAGAGAAGTAAAGAATATCTTATATTTACTTAAATTTACCAACCTCTCTTCATTTATTCTCAACCATGTTTATTTTTAATTTCTTTTTTATAATAATAACTTAATTTCCCAATACATGCTAATTGTTTCCGTAATATTAACATCCTCAAAAGATAATTAAAGAGGGGAATATATTCTCTCACTTCTTTCTACTATAATAATTTTACATCTAATTATGTAGTAGATACGAGTGTGATGTTATTCATTACATATATACTAATTAGTGTGTTTCTAAAATAAAATTTGGATTTAATTTCTTTTATGATAATAATTTCATGTGTGTACAACATTATTTCCCATGATGTTACACCACATTATTTTATTTATTACAATCCATACAAGTTGGTTTACATTAATCATTTAATATATTATATGTTTCTTTTTAATAATAAATGCAATATTTGTGGCCTTATCTTTCATTTTGTTTTCTTATAGAATTTGAGACATCTAGAAACTCCTAAAAGATGTGAAACTTAACCTACAAGCAAACATGAACATGAGGAAAAGAATTCTATAATGAATTCTTTCTATTGTGGTTCTTTAGCATTTCATTTAATATTTTGTCTTTAATTACATTCTCTCTCCTAAAATACTCCGAGATGGATAACTTTGTCCAAATATTGTAGAAATTCACACATGAACTGATTTTGGTATATAGATTTAGAAATTGGGATTTATTTATACTATTGTACATAGTAATTTATTTAACATTGTTGGGTCCTATGCATATTTTTTTACAATTAGAATTAAAATAATTATAATTATGCAAACTATGTGAAACTTGGTACCCAAGGCAATTGGGACCCAAGGAACACATTTTTACCATTATATTTTACTTTTAAAGTCTTTTTTATAGTTATGAAACCACTAGAATGTTTGGGTTGGAACCATTATATTTATCAAAATAGTATACCTTTTTTATAAACCTTCACTCAATTGAGTCTTTGTGTTTAATATATTTTTTAAAAGAGCTATATATTATTGTTTTGTGAAAAATTCTACTTTTTATTTACTTGATATTTGTATCCACTATTTCCATATTCATTTAAATTATGAGAAATTATTAATATTTATGAACATGAGTTTACCAATTCTTAATCCAAAAAATATTATTTATTTTTATTTAGCCATTATGTGTAAAGAAAATATACATAACTTATGTCATGATTTTATTTACATGTTGGTACATAATTAAGTTATTATGTAAAGTGTTTAAATTTTTGTCATTGTTTGGTTAAATCTAAGAAACCGATCTTACAAGATTTCTAATCATGGAATAGGGTAAGTTTCTAAGTTGTTGTTCATTACAACACTCCACCCCTTAAAGTGGATTTCATCCCTAAAATCCAAACAATGTAGATTAAGAGTCCATAGGATACTCCTATATTGTGAATATAGTTTTATTGTATTGATTGGTGCAATGTTTCCTTAAGGGTGTCAAATATGTCTACCCAAAGGTGGTCTAGTTAGAAAGGTATGTTTAATTACCCCAGTTAGGATGTAGTTATTGCAAATATTTTAATTTGATTAATAGCCAAAAGTTAAATAAAATGTTTTTAGTCCAACATCTTTAACTAGTTTCCTAACTCTTAAAGACTAACTCTTTAAGAACCTTTGATAACATCTCATTCTGTGAACTTTTGCATATATTTTATTCCTATTTTAGCACAACTTTCATGGATTTTACTGTTCCTTTGAGTACCTTAGGGCTAAAACCTTAATTTCATACATTTCTCACACAGTGCAGGTTCATGCCATGTCACAATTGTGACATGGGTCGTGACCGCGACTACATAGTCTGTAGACATTGCAAACACAATAGAGCCATTGCTCGACAATTTCACACCTTGACCAGGACGACTATCATGACCACATGCATGTGACCACTGCTTAAGAATTGTGGTCGAAATGACACCCACAGTCGGGACCGCGACACAAGTTGCGACTAGGACAAAGACCGAGGCGATCTCCATTGAGTGTCACAACGGCGTCAAAGGTCATGACAAGCCCATGCGTAGTGACCACAACCAAAAGTTAAGTCGGTGTGAAGCACCTATATATAGGCCCCAGACTCTACCCGTGAAATCATCATAACATCAAGGACCATGAAGTGTTGCCAAACTCCAGATCCATTCATGTTCATCCCCATTGATCTTAGATCTTTGAAGATGAAAGTTGGAGGAGAGAGAAGATTGGTCATTCTCTTCTTTGAAAGAAGGAGTTGTCATCATCCACATCTACTCCAGATCTAGATCTGGAGATGTACATTTTGTGTATCACCTTCTCCCTTCTCTAGATCTATCATCTCCCTCATGTTGTACCTTTCACCTCTTCATTATTCTTGATGTATCTACCCTTCTATAAATCTATTATGCTACCCATTAACATATATGAATAACATTTAACTTGGGCTGGGAGTAGCCACTAAGGCTCTCCCAACATGTATATTCTTGCTTCCCTTTGAATATATATATGCTCTTATAAAGATTATCTCCATACTCTTATTCTTAATTCTTCACTTGCATGGTTAACTACCATCTTGTGATGTATGATTGTTGGTGCCTTGAAAGAGTAGTATTAACCTTATATAATGTGATGTAGTAGTATGAATGCAGGAAAGTGTTGGAATACTAAAGCTAATGGTCATATGATTTGCGTTGAAATTGTTTGTTTGTCATCTCGAGAGAGAGGCAACATTATAATATAGATCTATCCTAAGCTCGAGAGAGGAGGCAATAGGCATATTTGATTATTGCTTGTAATCTTGATAAAGGTATACAAAGGGGCGTGAGTTTTGCATCTTGGTGAGAGATCTTAGTAGGTGAAACCGATCTAAGTTTCCTTCCATACTTTTGTTTCTTATTTCTTGTTTGACTTTGTTCTCTTATTTTATTTTCTTTCTTTTGCTTTCCATTTTTTTATTTGGAGCATCATCATTCCTTAGGGAACATCACCTTGATCTACCTTTTCTTTTGGTGTGTCAAAGTCTTAGGCTTCACATTCTTTGCACTTACCAACCTTGTCCATGTGGTTTGACCCCAATTTACTACATCGGACCCCGTATAATAGTTGTGGGGGCCTGAGTGTCGGGTTATAAATTCAAGAGTCTGACTACTCTAGATCCACTCCATTTTGGACGTGTGATTTAGGCCGGTCAACTTTTTGGAACCATTTTCAGGGACAAGGAAAACAGTATTGTTAAGAACACGAGTCTCCTAACTACACTCCCGTTCTTCCAGCTTAGCCATAAGCTTTATTGTACATAAAAAACTATAACTCTGCTACCCTACAATCAAATAGATTATTTCATTTTAACATGTCTAGTTTCCTAACTCGACTGTGCGATCTAATTAGGGAGCCCAGAGGGAATCAGATTTATTCAATGCTTCACTTTCACTCCAAGACGTCATGTCGCCTCATGTGGATGGCAATCTTATTGGAGAAGATCAGAATGCAAGGGTTCAATACATTCGACCACCACATGATACGAAAGAAAAAAAGAGAAGACCGTCACTTACATGGTCACTGCCATGAGGAAGAGCGACACGAGGAAGATCGACATCACCACAATCACTACCTCTATAGAAGGCACCATAGGAATCACTATGAACGTGAATGTGATAATGAACATGAACATAATGACCAGAATAGTGAGGGTGAAGATGATGAGGAAGAGAAAACTCTTAGAGAGATATCCACAACTAGGGCCAATGAGTCAGGATGCTCAATCGTCATCCCGCACTTTAATGCGGCTAATTTTGAGTTGAAACTAGTCATAATCTTGATGATCTAGAACAAGCCCTTCAGAAGCAATTCAAAGAATGAGAATCCTTACCATCATCTTGACGCCTTCAAAAATATCTATGATACCATCAAGATGAGGAGAGTGCCTCAAGAATTCATATATTTCAAGGGATTTAATTTCTCTCTTGAAGATAAAGATCTGTCATGGTACCCTAACTTACCCCACCAGTCCATAGATAGATGAGGGCCCCTTGTGGATGCTTTTGTCACTGAATTTTTCCCCACCAAGAGAACTATTTGAAATATACAAAAAATCACTTCCTTCGCGCAAAAACCCAGAGAGAATCTTCATGAAGCATGGGAGCGATTACAAGAATACCAAATAGATTGTCCCCACCATAACTACCAAATGTGATTCCTGGTGACAATGTTTTACAATGGGATAACCCCCATGAAATAGACTTCGCTAAATGCAGCCGCCAAAAGTGATTTTCTTAGAAAGAAACTGAGCAGCAAAACTATGAAAATCATCGATAACATGGTTGCATTGCAAGAAGGCATGGAGTATAATAGAAGTGATGGAAGTTTAGCCAATGTGGTTATCTCTGAAGGTCCGTCAATTGAATCCAAGGCTTTGGAAACCATTATAGCTCAAATTCAAAAGATTGCCACAAATGTCAAACAACTAAAAGTCACTAGGGGGGAGGGAAAGAAACACATAGAGAAAGTCATGAAATGTGTTACATGTGGTGAAGGGGTCCATGGAGTTGACAATTGTATCTATACATGGCCATAAGAGAGTGAAGAAAGTGAAAGCAAAGAAGAAATAGAAAATGTCTCTTATGTCAATTTTAAGTGACCAGACCATCCAGGATTCAATTATGGAAACAAAGAAGCTGCTGAAAACTCTCATCAACTAAGTAGTTCATCTAAACCACCTTTGGGTTTTGAGAAGAAAGGAGGACCAACTCAATATACTAAACTAATAGTTACCAGACAAACAAAAATAGCTATCAGAGTCAAAATAAAAATACAAGCCGATGAGGTCAGGGACAAAGTCAAGGTCAGAGTCAGACCAAGGATAGAAATCAACCGGACGTGATTGCTCAGTTGTTCAATTTTGCAAAGAGGCAAGCTTCGGTAAACAACCATCTTACCTAAAGTTTATCACCAATTCAAGAGTATTAACCACAATGCAAACTCAGATGGAAGATATGCAAACCCATCAAAGGAAAATTGATCAATAGCTTGCCCAATTGGCAAAGCTTATAAAGAACCCTTCGGGAAATATTCTTTCAAACATGGAGATAGAAAAGATGGCCACTCTCCAATTAGGGAGGACGTTGGAAGATCTTAGTACTAACAACACCACGGGGAAAAGAGACTGTAGTGAGCCACAATATTGGAAGGTAATTATGCAAGAATAGAATTAGCTGAGATGGACAAAGAAGAAGAAAATCACAAAAAGAAGAAGGATGAAGGGGTCAAGAACCCAGATCCTACGAGAGAAGCTTTTACATAGAGAAATCCCTATGCTCTGAGAGTCCCATTTCCCTACAAACTGATCAAGGCACATCTAAATAAGAGATACGAGAAGTTTATGGAAGTAGTGAAGAAATTACACCTAGATAACCTATTTCTCGATCAAATTGAAGAGATAACAATGTATGTAAAGTTCTTTAAGGACTGGATCACAAAGACAAGGAGAGGAGACCATGTTGAGAATATGCAATTGGCCAAAATGTTGAGCACCTTTGTTCAAGTTGAGCTACCTACCAAAAAGAAATATCCATGGGCATTCAATATCCCCTTTTTTGGTGGAAACAATGTGGAAAGGAAGGGGTTACCTGACTTGGGAGCAAGCATTAGCCTTATGCCCTTGACCCTGGATCAAAGGCTTGGATTGATAGATATAGTGAAAATAGATGTGAGAATTGAATTAGATGACCACACTTTTACGAGGCATGTAGTAATAGTTGAGGATGTCCCAATACAGGTTAGGTGATTCTTCATACCATGCGATATAGGGGTCATCGGCACAAATGAGGACCCGAAGTGCCCAATGATATTTGGAAGACCCTTCCTATCCATGGGAAGATCTCTAATAGATGATGTAGAAGGAATTATTACTCTACGTGTTGGTAATGAGCACATCAACTTCTGAGTACAAGATGCTATGAAGGGACTATCTCTCTTTGAATCATCTTACTTCATAGATAGCTACAATCAATATTGTGAAGAAGAACAAGAAGATAAGGTGATTGTTGACCCACTAATCTGAGCCGTGAACAACCTAACCCCAGCATAGAAGACCCAGAAGTAGTCAAAATTTTAGATTACCTAAATCAACCTAAAGAAGAGATCAGTGATGATGAAGAAGAAACCTTCGAAACCACAAAGTACGTGTCCCGCGAGCAAACCCCTAAAGAAAAGGGAGCACATAACCATAGATGGAATGAAAACCACTTCCTAAAGGGTTGATGTATGAATTCCTCGATGATGAGGAGAGGAATCATGTGATTTATAATGATAACTTGATATACGATCATGTAGAATGGTTTCTAAAGGAACTCAAATTGCATAAAAAATCTATAGGGTATTTAGTTGAGGACATCATAGGCCTCAATCCTACCTTATGTATGCACAAAATCAATCTTGAGGAAATGGCTAAACCTTTAGCTCAACCACAAATGTGTTGGTATAGTATGCCCAGAGAGCCAATCATATAATGATTGCAATGAGGCATATGATACTTGATTTGATAATGATAATGGTAATTACATCTATTATGTTTGTCTCAGTCATGAAATGATGAGACATACATGATAGATGTCTAAAGAATGATGTGACTCGATGACATATGTCTTCAGGTTAAGGACCTAAACAATGAGACCATATGTATGATAAGAGTACATACATTCTTATTATGTCCCTAGTCAGATATTACTATGAAAGCAAAATAGACAACAGTAATACATAAGACTAGAGTGTGTGTTGACTGATGATAGAGTCTCATTAGTCATGATACATTATATCAAGTTAAGCACATATATATGTTAGAGAATAGTATATCAGACTGACTCACCGTGAGAGTAATACATGGATACCATGGAATGGTAGTCACAATCATCTCTCATGGTGATAGTGGTTCTTAGACCTAAAATCACTACACTCATCACATGTCGTTGGGTACACTTTGACATCATCAAACACATTCCTGAAACATGGGTTGTTATAACAGTGATGATTGGGTGACTTTGATATATGGGGACTTCACTATGAGTGATACATATGGGATTTGTCCCTCCTACAAGGAGTATGATATCCAGGTCCCCTTGATAAGATAGACTGAGAATTGTATGGCCATACTCATGTGATTCAATATATGATATGTGAATTCACATGCATCTTAGACAATCTTCTCTAGGTCAAGGAACATGGATTGAATGTTGAAGAGGATGACGTTCCATGCCTCGAGTTCAATCCGGATGTCAGTGACAAAGGAACTATACAATCACTGTAACACTAATAACATATTGTTGGTTGAAGTTGCTCTCCTACTTTTGGAGTTACTTGGGGAGCAATAATGAGTTACTAGATTCCACTCATTGCTTGTGATGTCATAAGTTGTTATGAACATTCACTGCCAACATAAATTAGAACCTACAGGGTCACACACATAGGATACCATTGGAAGGGGAGATTGTCCATGAATGATGCTTAGATTGAGGCTAAAGGTGTTTAGGTACTGAATTAAACATACAATAGACTAGCTGGACTCATAATTATCAAGTTCAAGTGTTGAACTAGTTGGTTAGAGTGTCAGGTCTATTGGAGACTGCATTGGCAATGTCGGGACTTCCAACCGACCGGTTCACCCTTGTGAGACGATTGGCTGATGTGAGCCAACTGACTGTTTCACTTGGTGAAATAGGAGGCTCACAGTCCTGCCAACCAAAGAAATTGGGATTTGCCCAATTGGAGGAAAACTTTCACGTTTCACTTGTTCAATTGGATTGAAATAAGGATTACTCTTTGAATTAATTGGAAACGAATAAGGAAAGTCAATTGTGGGCAAGTCTGGGAAGTGAAATGACCAGCTCACTGGGTGAACCGATCATCTCACCTACCCAAATGACTGGTTCAGTTATGAACCGATTGGCACACACTCCCAACCGACCGGTTCACTTGTGAACTAATCGGTTTGCTTACCGCAGTACAAGTTATTTATGGAACTTCTAGGTCCTTCTACTCCCGAACAAACTGGGAACCCTGACCCTACCCTCTACTATAAATAGAGGGGTACTGGGGGCTTCTCAGAACACACATCTTAGAACATCAGTTGCTCTACAAAGTTGTTGTTCTCTCTGGTTCTAGCAACCGAGAGAGCCCGAGCAAGTGCTACCTAACTAGGGAGGCAGAATGAGGGAAAGGCAACTACAGAAAAGTAGTCTAAGTTTGGGAGAGTAGGTTGGTTCTAGTACACCAATAGGAGGGTTGTTTCCTTCCTACCAATTCTAATAGAATGGCATGAGTTCTAGGTGGTCCGTGTGGAATATATGTAGAGGCGGGAGATGTCTACTGCTCAGGAGGACACGTCAGCCACAGTCCATGGTGGAGGCCAGAGTCCGTGGCGATGACCAGGAGCTACACACACACTATCCAAGACATGGCATTGATCCACTACAAAAAAATTTCCCTTTGTTGAAGAACATTTGTGAGGAACCAAAGATCGTGAATAATGATGTCTATTTGTGAGGGCGCATCCTTCAAAAATGAGACCAAATCCCTCAATCGTGTTTTTAACATCCTTAGACCTTTTATGTCAACACTAGTCCCTCACAAATACATTACTCACTAATCACCCCGTAAAAAATGCCATGCGAAATGTTTCCCTCCATCTCATAACCCTTCCCTCCATTCTAAAACACAACATTTGTAAATAAATAAAAAACCCTCCCCCCTCGTTCCTCTGCGCGAGAACTGTTTTGTTGCTCTGTGTTTTCCCCTCTCATGTTGTGCGCATCCGACCGGTCCTCCCCTCTCCGCGTCGGTCATCCCCTCTCTGCCCTCCGTTGCTCCGTGTGCAAGCCCTCAGCCGACACTCTGACGCCCTCGCAAGCCCAACGTCCTCAGTTCAATTCCTCCCAAACGTCGCTGAATTCTAGCTCTACAACCAATATCGTCTCAAATGAGCCTCGAGTAGGAACGCAGGTGTGGTTGATCTCCAACAAATTGAAGGTACTGACACAATCTCGACAGTGGTGGAGCTATTGTACATAAATCATGAGAGGGCCCCGGTCATCAGTGCCCAAGTGCTTACTCGTATATCTCTATCTCAATTTAGAAGAGATTCAATCACATAAATCTCGGTCAGGGACTGTCAAACAACATTATCGGTATCGTGCCCTAACTTCTAGAGGCAAGGTGCGTGTGCGGCGCGCCTGGATTTGAGGGGGACAGCCAGTAGAAGAGAGACCTAGTTCAGTTTGACTAGCGCAAAATGATGGTTGGCATTTGTGACTAATATGGAACAGGGGTATACTCCGAAGCAAATCAAGGAGGTGACTCAACATGCCAGGTACTTTTCAAGTTTTTTGGGATGTAGCAATCAACTTAAAGGCTATTAATGGGACACCCGGAATATTATTGTTTTCATTATCATCCATAAAAAAATATGTAGGTTCACGGAAACGATTGAAGGTTATTATGTTTATGTAGCATTTTGTGTCGAGCGTGAAGCATTTTGGTTTGACTAGGTTTTAATGGTTATACATCCACATAGTTAACATATTTCTAATTGCATCGTAAGTTATATTTTTGCTAATTGTAGATCAGTTCTAAATGGATTAGTAGAACTGAAAAATTAAAAGAAGAAAAGCATCTCTTATATGTAGTGCGGCAACAAATAGAAGCTGTTACGAATTATTCTACTTTTCATTTTGATAGAAGGGTATTCTTAAGTTCTTTTTACTTTATGATTGCAATGTGTACAACTTCAATGTTGCTTTACCTCTTAATCTAAGGAAACACTACTTGCCAACTTCGGTGATTACTTCTGATGTGCGACATCGTACTATTTTTTTCTTTTCATTTTGAAGTCCACGGAGATGTTCCATCATACTACAAATGTATAAGATCTCTAGGAACTGACACACCAAGCACAAGTGGTGGCTTGTAGCGACAAAGTGGCATTTGTGTAGTTGTTTCATTTCCTATTGTTGAGGAGGTCGTAGTTTGCATTTAAATATCAACGTGATTTGCTTGTTAGTGTCATTTTCTGTTCTATAAGTCTTACTTCCTGTGTATTTGATATTCTTTGGAATAGGAATCAACTGAAGGTAGGCCATCTTTACTTCAAAAATTATCTATATTGTCAATTTTCAGATTAAGTCTAGAAGGAACATGGGTGTGAAGTTGTAGCATGAAGAGTGATGTCGTACCAATTTCTTAACTGAAGAAAAGTTATTGTGAGGTGGAAAGTTGTATATGGGTCACAAACCAGACCAATTTCCCAAGTTGAGGATAGAAGTTGCACTAGTGGCAATCAAACTTTTAAATATACATTCTACAAAATCCATGAGATGTTCTTATAATGATTGCATCTGTGTTCTCATGCTCTCTTCTAATCTCATCCTCTATTTCTCGCCTGGGAATCCTTAAAGCTTTCATCTAGGGCACTACTGGTTTGCTGTAACTGTTTCCTACGTATTTGAGGTGCAATCTATCGTGTAATTTCTATTCACTGGTTTCGAGGAAGTCTGGATTTTAATTCCCCTATTCCCCATGCATTGCACCTATGGGCCAGCTCACCCCAATACCTGGAGTTGGCCACTACACTTTGCTCTATTTGGAGACCCCAATTCTCAGACATAGTGGATTACCATCCTTTAGTTGGACTATTAGGCCATGTTTTGTTTGTGGTATGGGATTTTGAAGGGATAGACTACTAGATGAGATCGGATGGTAGCTGAATAGGATAGAATTGTAGGTTTCCGTAGCTATGTTTGGATGGACAATGGACTGGTTGTTACATAAACTTTTATGTTCAGAAGACATACATATGCCATTTTTTGTGCTTTAATTTGAAGCAGCTTTCTAGCAGCAATCATGGTCTCTCCAGTTGTTCTTATGTTCCTGAGTTGCTTTTTTGACAAATAATAAATTAATTTTGTTGGAAACTACGACCCAGCTGTAGGATTCCTATCCTATTTATAAATTTTTCTCAACCAAACAAATGATGGTATTTATCAGCTGGATTTTAATCCTATCCCGCTCAGAGTCCTTCGAACCAAATAGGGCCTTAGAGGAAACTTGATATTTGTATGTGAGTCGTGGATTGCTCTAATGTTTCTATGATTGTTACAATCTGATTTGTAGTAATTAGCAATGTGTGTGCCATTCCCGAATTAGAACATACAACTGTATATATATGTAACACACAATAGTATTTTAAAGATTTGGAACAATTACCTCGATTACCATATAAGGTACTATCACAATATTGTGTAGCTTCTGTCACTTTGACAATGACTAAGAAGTGTTATTGGTCCACCTATACCAATTTTTAGCCATCAGAAAGTCAGTTTATCACCTACTTTGTAGTTAGTCTAGTTGGTACAAATGTGTCTGAATGTATCCCTGATAATTTGTGTTACTTAGGTGTAGGACTGCAAGGTGCTTACGCATGTGCTTCATGTAATGAACTTTGTACGTAATTATACCATTTGAACTAGATCTGAAGTAGTGGGTGAGTTATGGATAATGAAAGACCTCCATCCTTATCTGTGGTACAAGACAAAGATGATCATGTTGTTCCACTCCCTACCGTTGCTAAAAGTCCTGACAAGCCAGGTTCAGCCTCTTCATTTCTATTTAAAGTTAATGGTTAAACACAATAGTTTTACAACGACTAATGGAAAATGCCCACTGCAAAAAAAACCAACCCACCAGTGGGCTGCTTGGACACGCCAGGAGGAAGAAAATTTCTTCAACGCATTGCGCCAAGTTGGGAAGGTAGTGCGATTCAATTGGTTGGTCTGTGAACTGGTATGCTATCATTTATTTGTATATCTTATGAATATTATTTCCTTTGACTAAACAAAATTTTGATAAGATTACTAGTCGTGTTCAAAGCAAAAACAAAGAACAGGTATGAAAATGACTTTTATATTTGACCACAATATTATCAAATGCATCATCTATGCACTGTAATTACTTGATGACTATGAACCCTGTACCTTTACATTTTAGCATTATAGTGATAACTGTTACTAAGTATATTATACATAAAAAAGCCATTGAGATTATTCTCTATAGTACATGTACTTTTCTTCTGTTATCACATCATCATCACCATTATTCAAACATTAATCTCAACCATTTTGAGGCTGGATGCATGGATTTTTCTTTTCATTCTACTCTCTTTGGGTTATATTCTCAGTAAGATGTAATGAATCTGAATCCCTCCTTAGCTCATACCAAGTTGTTTTGGGTCTACTTCATCCCCTAGTTGTTTATCTACTCGATAATCTTACTCCAAAATGGTTTTATTAGTCGGCCTACGTTTTACATGCCCAGACTGTTTGAGACAACCCTCTCATAGTTTGTCCTCAATACTATCTACTCCCATGATGTATATTATATACCATTTCTAGTACGAATGTGAAATTAAATAACTTAAGTTCCAATACAAATGTGAAATTAAATAACATAAGTTAATACATGAAAGATGTGCATGTCTGCAACTTTTTTAAGGTGTAGTTTCATATATACGCAGAGATGTGGTTGATCATGTCTATGATCATTGCTTTGTATGAATAACTGAGAAACTATGCAACAAAAACACAGTTTAGGCTAATATTAATGTCTGCAACGCAATCTGTTCACTCAACTCTGTTATTGCATTCGATTTCTGGAACAAACATAACTTCACATCACCAAATAGTAGTTAGGTTTGTGGGAAAAGAGGATGATACTTGAGTATTGATAACTTCACATCGTGCTGATCGTTGAGCGAAGGGCATCAGTTCTTCTTCGTCCTTCCCCACTTCTTCATTCTCGCAACTTTCTCCGTCTGGAACAAGGAGCTCTTGAACTGTGCATGTATCCTCCGGTGGCCGGCTGCCCTCTTTCTCATACTTCCACAACCATTTCGGCTTTGTTGGCCTTTGTTTCTCCAGTTTATCATTACCCATTGCAGATCCTAAATCATAATACAGAATGCGGCGTGTGTAAAAGGATGATGTTGATCAAGACATCGCTGATTTAATTTTTCTTCTTTCAGTTCCACTTCTCCATCAATTGCATCTCCACATTCTAGGTCTATTTAAGGACGACATAGTCCTTCTATTTCCTTAAATCATTAATGTCTTGAACCCATTTGATGTAATGTCAAAGACATCTATATAAGATTAGATGTATTGCCTTGAAGTTGTTTGATGAAATCCCAAATTGTCCTAGTTACTATTCTAAGTTGTTGGATAATTTTATATGAAGTAGATATGTTTGCATGGATCAAAATGAATTGTATCATTTACATGATTCATTTTACACATGTACAAAATTATTAATATGACTTAGGTGGGCGCTAAAAACATTACATACAATATAAAAGATAACTTACAACAAATCAATCACACAACTCTATTTTTTGGAAAACCTACATTTCAAACCAATCACTTGGAACTCCTTTTCTCGAAACTTAATTTCAGTTCTGGGAAAATGAATTCCTAGAATGTTGTTGTTACACAAAACCAGTCAGACCCTTAGGCTCCGATTGTTTTGCAGTAACTAGATTAAGAAACCTAGGAACTCAAGTTCCTAGACAAATAAATAGTGATTGGTTATCCAAAACTGCAGAAAACAAGTCCGGGAGCATTTTTCAGACTTCCGTAGGTATATATAGGTGTCAGATCATTTTTCAGTGGAACTTAAGTTCCTAGACAAATAAATAGCGATTGTTTATCCATTTCTTTGTACTTGGATGATCTTAATCAACCAGGACATTGACAACTTTCTAGATCTAGTGACTTAATGGATCAAAAGTTGGATAGGTGTTGCTTTTGGTTCTTGAGCTTGATCACTTGGATATCAAATTTTCTGAGTGTGCTATTTTGATCGGCATAGAAATATCAATTAGATTATATTCCTCCACTCTCCTTGAGATCTTCTTTATGAATTAAGATCAAACATGGAGGCCGATAGTTTGTCTATCGAGTTCCATTGTTTAGAATCCAATTTTCTACATCATAAAGGTAACTTAGTTAGAATGGAGCATTTATCAACTAAGTGCAAATTAAATGTTTTTATGATAATGGTTCTCATATGAAGATAAATGCATGAAATATTCATTAAAACTGATGTTACCATTAGGCAACTAGTACCGCCCATGGAAGTATATTAATCCATCCTTTTGTTATTTCAACTTTGGTACTTGAATGATCATGATATTTACTCAATAAAATACACCAAAAACAAATGTGATTCTATAAATGGAGCGCTTACTATCTGGTTATATATCATACATAGTCAATTGTCCTATATGTTCATCAAATAACTACATATCTACTTACTTGAATCCACTAGGATCATATCATTATGATTCTAGTTGCATGAACCAATTTCTAAGTATCCACTTTACCTTTTTTATTTTCATTAACAATTGATAATAGATGTAATATCATTAGGAAGTTTCTGCAATGCATTTGGTGTTGCCTATAGTTGAGGTACCTAATCCATATACAATGGTTGAAATTGACTACTGAGGTGAGGTTGGCATTATACACATGCATGGGCAAGAGGTTGGGGATAGGGACCACGTAGTGGGGCTAAGGTTGGGGATGGGGCTTGAGTTGTTGGTCTGGCATGGGTTAGGGATAATGATAAGAGTAAACTTATTATTGTGGTACATGATGTAAGTTGGGTTAGTAGATAGAAGGTTGAAAATTTTTTGTGGAGTGTTGTGGTGCATGTCTATATTGCATTAGAGAATAATTTAGAGTTGTAATGGTTGAAAACATGGATTCTGATGATACAAACATCCATAACCACCGTACAATTGACATTAATATTAATATTGTAGTATCTTATGATGTTGTTAGTAAAAATTCTCTTGAGGATGTGCTGACACTACATGTGATTGAGCATTGTCATTGATACAATAGAACACCATTCCAATTAATATATCCAATCTTCTTGTGAGTGTGAGGTCATGGGTACGACCTTATACTAAGATAATACATGAGGGGTAGGGGCAGGTAAGGGTATGGGTTGGAATGTTTGGGGAATATCTTTATGAAAAAAAAGAGCATGTGTATTGGCTTGACTTGTTGTGATTGCTGAATATTTTGATGCATTGCATAGAAATTAAATACTCAAAATCTATAAAAAAAAAATATGAATAGAAGAAAAATGAAAGCAAAATTTTTAAAAGGTATAGTCAGACTTATAAGTAAGAAGGAATAAGTATAAAAAGAGATTGTGGATGATCCCAAGCAACAAAACTTCTGGACCATACATTAAAACAAAATTTTAAAGAAGGTACTCATTGGAGGTTATGGATGACACCATTTGACTGTGGTGCCTAGTTTGTTCTTTCACATCAACAACAATCACAATGGTTAGTAAGGGTGTTGGATCATAATGCATACAACAATGGGACTAGAGCATGGTGGTTGGTGGTGTAATGATTTGTGGTGTCACAGTCAACAACGACATTCACTTGTGGAATTCAGCATTTTTTCCATTTATGTTGTGATCATAGATTGCCAAGTGAATTCATATATATTACATGGATGTCATGTGGAGGACTTACCTGACCTATCACAACTTAAGTCTCTCAAAACGACATGCTTTGTTGGATCACCAACTACATATGTTCCAATTTGACTAGAAAATGAAATGGTGATGTTCACCAAAGAACCCTAAGGGCTCTCTCATTCATTGAGACCATGTTATATATATGTAGCCCCTATAACCAACATCACAGATATTCAATTTTCGTACTGTAAAATACCATAGAGAAAAACTAGCCTTCTAGTCAAACTACTTCTCTCATTCTCTCTATAAAAGAATAAATTCTTTAGAATATAACTTTGACATGCTGTGGACATGTAAAATATGTAAGCATGTACACCATGGACTTCAAATATAGATAATATTATAATTTATGTTCTCTAAATAGATTAAAATATTTATGATTTCATTTTCAAGATAAATATTCTAAACTTTATCTTGATTTGAATACACAATCCTCCTAGTGTAGTTCTAAAATTTAATACTTCAATGATGTTCAAGTTGTAATATCAAATTATGATACACATTGTCATGAAGTAAGTAACTCAAATTTATGTAGCCATTTTGCTTATAAAAAACTACATACCTTTAATCTAGTTGAATGGTACATGATTTAATTGACCAATTTATTAGTGATTCTAACCAATATAATATTTTTATTGGTTGAGCACATTCAGGACTCACCCTTCAGCACGTAAAATCCTGCAGAATTTGCATTATAGTGGCAGGTAGTCCACCATAAAGCTAAGGATGTGGAGTTAAATAGATTTGTTTCTAGCAAATAGATATAAGGCAATAGTAGGTCCTAGAAGTGGGCAATGGAGATTAGACATCTACCATCGCTAGCTTGGTATATTCATAAGGTAAGTAATGTGGGATCCATCTCATTTTGACTTTTACATTTTCCTCTATAGCCCAAGACAGAAGCATGGATATATAATATCTCTAGATTGGTGCACTGAGTTGTCATATTTATGCTACCTATGATCTTATTTACTATATTGTATGCCAGATAATATCAAATAACATTTTTTTAATTATGGTTTACCAAGTTGTCATGGGCATTCTAGTTTCCAAAATTAATTAGATGATATCTGATGAGTTTTTTTAACATTTGGCATGGGGTGGGGGTCAGGCTAGTGCTATTTCGAAGGTCACGATGGAAGAACCAAAAATGTTATGCTCTCCTGTAGTGATGGATACAGCTTCCTTAAATTTGGATTTGGAGCTTGACATTTGTTTTGATCAAAGGATGAATGAACTGTGTTTCATTGACAATACAAAGAGGAGTTGTGGTTGTTGTAGGAGTTCCAACAGAGAGAAAGGGTTGCCTATGACCTTGAGAGTGATGGTGTCCTTTCTGATTTATCAGAACCAGACCTATGGGAGAAGTATAACCTTAAGAGTGAACCCAGGTCAAAGAAAAAGTAGAATAGGTTTAAGAAAAGAAACTTTTCTGAGACACTTGTAATTGACTTTGATAGATTCATTGATATTATCTAAAAAGCCAATTTATGGGTATTTTATAGACGAGATTGCTTTTCTTGTAACATGGGTTATAGTGGAAGATATTGCCTAGTTTCCATTCTGATGGGTTATAGTGGAAGATATTGCCTAGTTTCCTTCAGTCATGCTCTCCATATGGAGGATTTTGGATCTGTCTAAGTTAGGCTATTCATTTTGAAGAGTTCAATGTGGAGTCTGGAGACTATCCATTCTGGCGCTTTGTTGTTAGGTTTAGATATACATCTATATTAATATGTTGTTTTATGTCTGTGTTGGTTTGTTTACATTGTCATACTTTGTGGGTGGTTTCTATGGGTCAGTGATTTATATGTCCTGCCTGTCTGTGGAAGAAAAGGAAGTAGGTTTTAAGTCTTTTGACACATGGAGAACTTAAGAAATACATCTGTAGAATGTTAATATTTTATGAAGATGTCAACTATATTTGATCTTTCTATACATGGGGTGTCATTATGAGTAATGATACGGAGACCCTAAAGAGGGTGTTTTACGGATTTAAAGAGAGAAAGGAGACTCTTGGAGAAGGGGTAGCATCTCCAAGTAGGAAAATGAAGAGGGAGTATGCAAGAAATATAACTGGTAATAAACTTATATTATCAAAGAGAGGCTAATTGGTTGTAAATAATGATGAAAATATATCTACAACCAGAATGTATTTTATACATATAATAAACAAAGAAAACAAAACATTATATTTGTGAGTATTATATTTCTTATTTGTGTATTAAATTTGAATATTTGTTGTATACTATATTAATTATTTAAATATATTATCAATCTTACGTGTTATAATTTTTTTCACAATTGCAATGTGTTGTCTATTAACATGTATCATTGGAATATGATATGTGCATTGTATTGTTGGTTTACTTCAAAAATCCACATGATACCTTTGATTGCATCTTCATATTGAAATTTTGTTGATAGAACTAAAAAAAAGCATGATGGGCTAATGTTTAGTTCATTAATTTGTTTGCTTTCATCAAATAATTTTGTTTTCAAGTCTGGGATAATTATGTTTCTTCAAAACTCGACCTATCAGACCATTTTAGGTTTGAACAAACACTCGATCGGTTCATTTCAGGTTTGAATAGACACTCGATCGGTCGAGTTGCAGTTTTGTGAAGTGGCAACTCGACCGATCAAGTGTCTATTGGGAATTTTAGCAAATTGGATTTGGCTGGTTAAACCATGTATTTTTGTGTCCCAAACATTTTTCTAAGCTTAATTACAAGTCATACATTCATTACAAGTGATTAAAAAAATTGTTATACGTCATTTGGGCCTTGAGTCAACAATATGACATATTCTACTTTGCACTCACTCTGATTTCTTTATGTATTTATATTGATAGGGTAGAATTGCTTTTAATGATGGATTTCGACTGACAATGCACTTTGGAGTAGAACAGAACCGAAATATAAGGGTAAGTTGTTTTTTGTACTATGATTTATGTATAAACTTTAAATTCTATTAATATAATGATTTGTCATTTTTAGGAGAAGAATACTCCAGTACCCAACCGTATGAGGCCTGGCATTGATGAACAACACCACACCATTTGAAGGAATATGGAGACATTATAGATCTTAAGAGTTTCTAGCATGATATGTTGATTGTCATCAATCTCAAAATTTATAATCATATGTATTCGTTATTTATATCAACGTTGAGCACGCAATGTATGGATAATATTTTGCTTCATTAATAGAAATTTGTTTGAGGTGATTTAACATTTTTATTTGTCATTTTGGTGTTGAAATTTCTTATGATGTCATGTGACTCTTATAAAAATATTGCTTGAGGTTATATATACAAAGTTTTCATTTAAAATTAATTAACATACAAAAAATCATTCAATAAATCAATAACCAAATCATTTACAGTAATCCCTCAAAAATATATTAATGAAGGTCTTTAGTCCCTCAAAAATGAGATCCAGATTGGCCATCACAATTGCATTGATGACGACCACATGGCCCCTCAAAAATAATATTAATGAAGGCATTAGCCCTTCAAAAATATATTTTCCAGGACCATCAAGTCCCTCAAAAATGTATTTATGAGAACTAAACATGCCCTCAAAAATGTATTTATGAAGGCTAAATAGTCCTCAAAAATGTATTTATGAAGGCTAAATAGTCCCTCAATATAACATTCTTGATGTTCAGTTCGTCCGTGACAATTGTATTCGTGAGGGCCACTGGTATTTGTCAAGTGAGTTCTCTTCACGGACCATTTGTGAGGGCCAGACTCACAACCGTCCCTATTTGTGAGGACCTGTAGAGAGGGGTTTGTAACAGGACTCACTCGTGAATAATGACCCAATTTTTACTAGTGTGAAGACCGCACATGGCTGTGAGGTATTTTCACTGGGCAAGCCCCAGGACTAGGTATATTTCACTAAAACCATCCTTCCCATTACATATTCATTCATGCGATCTCCGGTTATGGGTTGATGGCCAGTAAAAAAAATTCACTACCTACTCTGTGGTCATAAAACCCAATAGTGGTATCAGAGCCACATCAACGTACTGTGTTTTGGGATAAATCGATATGATCGAATTTTGGTTTTATCATCATTTATTTATTGCATACGATGTGAATATTTAAAATGACTAATGTGCATATCCGAATAAATACCACATACAACCACACACTAATATACATATATGATATGGTATATATCCAATTGATATGTGTCACCTAAAACGGTTTTGATGGTGGATGTGTAGCGTGGTTATGGTCTAAAAACCCTATGTGTGCTTGGTTGGTTATGGTTATTTACATATCAGTTTGCATATTAAGCCCCTACCTTCTATTCCACATGTAACTCGAGATCCTTTCTCTTCTACCTTTGATCCCCTCGAATGTAACTTGAGGTTTCCCAAAGATTATGTAAAATTAGGATAGTTTATTTTCTATTACATTGAAAAAGAAGACGCTCGCACCAGACAAGTTGACTGCCTGGAGGACCGAGGAGGATTGCGAAGGTGCTAGATCGACCGGCTGTTGGCCCAATCACTTATTGGAGGTGTCCAGACATCGGAGGCTAGACCGACCAACCAACCAGCCATGAGGTGAGCTGATCGTGTCATAGGATGAGCCGATCAACCCAGAATAGTTCAAACACAAAGATCTTCATCAACAATAGGTTGCATATGATGTAGACCTTGGATGACTGTAATTCCTTGTCGCTCCAAGGAATTATAATAGGATGGCCATAATCATCGCTTTTATTGATATTGCATGTTTCTTATTGTGTTTATAGCATGTATATGATACATACTATAATAATGTGGTGATTGGATATGTATATGTATATAAATATCAAACCCCTCAAATATGAATATTAAGTCTTAGATGCCTTCCACAAGTGGCACACATGAAAAGCTTGATCGACAAAGCATAGATTTGCACAAAGCATGGTATGTTGTCCATCTCCTGAAAGTGTGATGGTAGATATGTAGATTTGCACAAAGCATGGTGCATATCTATCGTGTCTGGTTTTGTGTCAGACTTAACTAGTGACTTGGAGAGCCCAAGCCCAGAGGCATAAAGATGATTATGGCAAAGAGTTACATATATCATCTATCCAAGAGTTGCATATGATGCAATTGGCATGATGACCTACCTAAATAGTCAAGTTGTGGGCGATCAACCAAAGTTGAATCATAATTTGATGAAATATGGATCTTGGCCACTAGAAGATTGTACGATGCAATCTTCTAAATTGATACACGAGGGTCATTAATTTGAAAAAAATAGTGGGAGTGATAATTAATTAAAGGCGTAATTAATATCGTAAAATTTATCAAATCAAAATTGTTTTCAAAAGTTGCACAATTCTTTTATAGAACCCAAATGACAAACACAAATACATTATCATTGTGATCAGTTAATAAACGGGATAAACTTCAAATCTGGTTTGGGACTTTTGAGAAGTGTTCTCAATGGTGAGTGTAAACTCTAAAGTCCTTGAAAGACCTGAGCCAGTTGAACCACTCCAAATGCACCTGAGGCTAAAATTGGATGCTTACTTGAAGTGTGCCAATGATGCCTAAGACATCAAGAACCTTATACTAAGCTATATGAACTATGAGTTGCATAAATAGTTTGATGCATGGACATTCTTGAGATAGTTATACATCTTAAGAATCATGTAAAGTATGCAAGGTATAATGTCTTCAAAGCGATATTTGATTATAATCAGACAGATGGAGATCAAGTATAATCGTATATGCTCAATATGATTATTTGTATAGATTAAGTATGATTTATTATAGGTCAAGAGTTGACCAAACATATGATTCTACAAATTGTTGTGCAAATCTTATAGCCAGTTTATCAAATGTTGAGAAACTTGACTAAACCACTGTCTAAAGTGTTTGGCATGTTGATGCCAAAGCATGAATGAAGAAAGGACAAAAATTGTGCTAATGATCAGCAGAGTGAAGTCCATAGACTAAAGAAAGGTTAAGAAGTGTTCTCAAACCAAGATTAGGTCCAAGTCTTCATCACTCAAGATATGGAGAGGGGTAAGTAGGAAAGGGAAATAACATCTTTATAGAGGATCTCAGGTAGAAGAAAGAGATAGAGATCTCTACTTCAAGACCTGAGAGGAAGTAAGCTAGAAACTTTGTGGAGCAAGATTTGCTATGATTACAGTTACAATATGACATTCATGGGCATATAATAGAATTAGTGAATTTCTATTATACATCTACCATCAATGAAATCGTCATACATCTTGTATGGACAAGAATGTAATGGACTGATATTTCATTTTAAAGATATGATCTTTGATGGCAATGCTTATGTCTCACTAAGTATACTTGATAGTTAAAGAGACAAATGTGTGTGACACATGTAATGAATGACATTATAACTCAAACTTGAATGCCTATAGCGATGTCATCTAGAGCACATAAATGGGATTGAATTTCTAGAATCCATATGATGGATGTAACGACCCCGCCTCCCGGTAACCCCAAATTAAGGGAGACCAAGAGGTCAGAGCCATTATCCCAATAAACCAGATCAAAGGTTCAGCAATTTAATCAACAATAATTAAGAAATTCTACCAACTAAACTGAAATCTGGTATAAAATAAAATTTTGCATACCTTTTAAAAACTTTGGAAATCTACTTCTATCCATTGCTTTGGATCTATTCTATCTAATCATCCTTGCACTTTATTTCTTATTTTCACAATGTGTCACTTTACTATTTGATCATTTCAGGTCTGTACCTAAAATGCCGACAAACAAAACAACAGTCAGTATATAAGAATATGCTGGTATGTGGGGACAACCAAAAGTTCACAAATATGGTTAACAAACTAATTATCACTACCAAGGTAATTAACAAGTCAATTTACATTTTCAATGTGTCAATCTCCACCACTTTTGCCCTAACCCTGGAATACCCTCTCTATGGTTTGACTTATGGCCACCTTCTCAATCCTGAGCTTGGTGCCTAGGGTCACCTCTCATGGTGCATTTTAGTCATGCAATCATAGACCACCTTATCATTCCCAAGCTTGGTGTCTAGGGTCACCTCTCATGGTGCCCATTGGTCTTCCCTCCTGGGCTTGACCTTTTTGCATCATCCATTAGGCTGGCATGTAGGGGCGAGAATACACACTTACTTATAGTTGTGAAAATCATAGTGACTTTATAATTTGCAATTATGAACATCCAAACTGGTTAGTTGCAATCAATGTGATCAATTCATCTGGAAAACCTTCGGGAAACTAATGTGATCAACCATAATTAACCACATACCTATTAAGATGACATGAATACAGAAATAACTCAACCAATCAAGAAATCAAGCAAGTACACACAAGTTGATCCTGAAAAAGACATCCAATTTTTCTATTATTAATCATGTCATCATGATCTATTAATCCTACTTGTTTCCTAGGGTTATTAGCCCTTTTTAGGGTTTTGAGCATAATTAGGGTTCCACTTCATTTTTATTACTTTAAACCCTAATTTTATAAAATTACTTACAAACCCTAATTATTTCATCTTTCATTCACAAGAGATTCTAAGTTCATCTTTTAGAAACATGAAACCCTAATTTTGGATTATAAGTACTTTTCTTTTCTTTTTCTCTTATTTAGGGTTTCTAAGCATATTAATCATCATATTAGGTTTCATGGTGAAGGAGTTGGTGGACCGTTGTGCATGACTTAAGCTATCGGATGACGATGAGGAACCGATTGACGGCAACCTGTTAGGCAGTGATGACGAAGAAGAAGACCATACCGAATTGGCGCTAGTGGGGCGTCTTCTCACAGATCGGACTTTCAACCTGAAGGCAATGGAAAGGACATTGACTCAGGCATGGAGTCTACATGAGATGGTGGTGTTCAAGAAACTGGAGGGCGACGCCTTTGTAATGCAATTCTCCCATTGGCGTGATAAACAATGAGTAATGGACGACGCTCCATTGAACTTCGATGGGCGTCTTCTGCTGTTCAAAGAGATAGATAAGGAGGAGGAGTCGGGGCACCTGCAAATTAACCAATCACCCTTCTAGGTGCGCCTCTACGGCCTACCCATGGGGTATAGAGGGGAGACGACGGTGCGGGAAATCTCGGGATGCATTGGCGTCGTGGAGGCAACAGACAGAGACGGATCAGGATGGGACTCCTCTGTCTGCATCTGAGTGTTGATAGATGTCACCTGCCCTTTAAGTAGAACCCTAAAGCTCAAGGTGAAAAGTGGATGCATCGTTTAAGTGGAAGTCAAATACGAAAGGCTAGCAATGTTTTGCTTCAACTGTGGCAAGATAGGCCATGTTGATAAGGACTGCAATAGCTACGCGGAGGGAGGCGAACAACAGCAGTGCTGGGGCATATGGCTACGAGCGTCTCTGTGGAAGCAACATAGAGTAGAGAACGACAGGGAGGAAGGCATGGGTGGGACACGAAGGAAGCTGACATTCAAGAAGAAGGAATCGTCATAGGAGGCGAGAAGAATGGAGGGTGAGGAGGAAGGGAGTAGTATAGGGGGGAGACAGGGGGTGAGGGAGACAAGCAGAAGGAGGGAGTGAGACGGGGAGAGCAGCAGGGTTGGGAGGGCGGGAGGGAGATGCAAGGTGACGCGGGAAACGATGGAAGTTCGGGGCATCGTCATGTGCGATGGGGCATCGTCAGGAGATAGAGGGGGAATAACAGGAGATGATAACGGGTGTAGGGATAGGCAGACGGAGGGTGGGTCACACGGGCAGTGGGAAGGAGAGAACGATGCTGACAGTGAGGGAGAAGTCAATGGTATTCCACACAGAAGGTGGGAAGGATGCAACAACCATTACAGATGAGGAAGTAAGGGAATCTCATCAATAGGTGGATAGCAACACAACATGGGGGATGACGTGGGAGAAGTCGACGGTGCGTTACACCAAACAAGAGCTCTTGGGGCTGAAAGGACGTGAACGCATAAACGAGATAGCACCAGAAATGGAGTCTTTGGACATAGAGGATGCAATGCCCAGACACGCTGAGTCAGTGGATCTCAGGAGACAGTAGGTTGTGTCAGAAGGTGAGTCATCACGCGCATAAGAACATCAATAGAAGGAAAGGAAGAAGGCAAACATCGACCATTCTGAAGGGGCTGCAATCCAGATCAGTTTTGCGGAGGGGTTAAAAGAGCATGATTGAGTGGATGGGTAAGGACCTCGGTACAGTGTAGACCACAACACAGCTAAGCTCAATGTATCAAAAAGAGTTATAACGAGGGCACAGAGGAGGAAAGAAGTCGGTTTTAGAATAAAACTGGGGAACAAACAGTCTAAGGGGAAAAAAAGACACCAACCATGGGTCTATAAGATGAGTAGAGGAGCGAGACTGGGAATTCCAGAAGAGGAGGTGGTGTGGGAACAGGCAACATGAAAGAGGGGGAGGAGAGGAGAGGTGTGTGACATAGATCTTGACGAGATGCCTACGAATGATTTGGGAGGAAAAAGATACATGACGTACAGTGAAGACGCACCGGACAAATTTGGGGTAATCAAGACTCAAGTAGCGGAGATTGGCGGAGTCCAATCCTGCGAAGGGTAATGAAAATCTTCTTCTGGAACTGTTAGGGGTTGGGCAACCCTGACAAGTGCAAGGATCTCTAAGCTTGGGTTTGGAGAGAATGCCCAGACATAGTTTTTGTTATGGAAACTATGATCGCCGACAGGAAATTGGATGATGTAAAGAGGAGTTGTGGATTTACAGATGGCTTGTGCATTTCTAGCGAGGGGCGGGCAGGTGGTTTGGGCTTATGGTGGAAGGATGTGGAAGTGGAGGTGATTAACTATTCTCAAAGGCATGTGACTGTTGTGGTCAAGAATACCACCAATGGTGCAATGTGGAGAGCGGTGGGAATTTATGGTTGGGCACAATAGGCAGAAAAGTTCAAGACTTCGGAACTTATGAGGAAGATAAATGGAGAGGTCGAGGTCCCTGTTGTGTTCTTCGGTGACTTCAATGAAATTGTGTCAAATGTTGAGAAGAAAGGAGGTCCACCCAAAGAAGATAAATTCATGCAGAATTTCCGGGATGTTATAGATGACTGTGAGCTGATGGATATTGGTTTTGAGGGAAATGCCATCATGTGGAAATGGGGTCTTACTGAAAGAACCCTTGTACAGGAGAGACTTGACAGATTCCTTCCCGAGATCGAATGGAGTAACCTCTTCACATATTGCAAGGTTTTCCATCTACCCATATATGAGTCGGACCATGCACCTATTATTCTAAAGGCGGATAGGAGGGACAACAATAAGAAGAGAAAAGGACACTTCATGTTTGAACCAATGTGGGTGGGGGAGGAAAGTTTCTCTACTATTATTAAGGAGGCATGGGAAACTATTGACGGGAGTCAGTTGACAAATAAGTTGATGAAATGAAAGGAGAGCCTAAAAGCATGGGCAACTGAAAAGTTTGGAGAAAGGAAAAGGAAGGTAAAGGAGTTGGAGAACGAGCTTAAGGGGCTGCAAGCTCTTCCGCTGGATTAAACAAACCTTGACAGGGTGGAGGAAAATCAATAGAACTACAATATTGGCTACAGAAGAATGAGGAATACTGGGCTGCCTGGGCACAAGTAAAAGAACTGAGAGAGGGAGATCACAACACTACATATTTTCATCAAAAAGCTTCAAATAGGAGGCAGAGAAATAAGATTGACTGCTTAGAGGATGAGCAAGGGGTCATGAGGACACATGAGTGGGACATCAAAGCAATCATTATGAAACACTTTGAAAAACTCTTTAAGACTATTAATCCTACGAGATTTGATGAGGCTACTAAGAGGTTGCGGGAGATGATATCGACGACCCAAAGGGAGGAACTGGAGAGGGATATAGCGGATGAGGAGATATGGGCAGCACTAAAACAGATGCATCCTAATAAAGCACCTGGTCCGGATGGTATGAAGGCAATGTTCAACCAAAACTATTGGGGAATTGTTGGGAAGTATGTGGCGAGCTACATCAAAGGGTGATGGAAAGGGGAAAGAAGTATAGGGGAGGTAAATGATACTCTTGTTGTGCTTATCCCGAAGACCGACATGCCAAAGACAATAGGAGAATTCAGACCTATTAGTCTTTGTAATGTGGTGTACAAGATAGCTTCCAAAGTCCTGACGAACCGATTAAAGCCTCTTATGAACACCATTGTTTCCGAGAACCAAAGCGCTTTTGTCCAGGGAAGAATGATAATGGACAACACACTCATAGCATATGAAGTGTTCCATTCTATGAAGAGAGATAAGGGAAGGAAAAAAGGCAGCCTCGGGTTGAAATTTGACATGTCTAAAGCGTATGACAGAGTGGAGTGGAGATTCCTAGATGTGACTATGGAGAAGATGGGGTTTGGGCTGAAGTGGAGGAATAAAGTCCAAGAATGCATAACATCCTTCCAGCATGCCTTCTCCATTAATGGAGACAAGACCCAAAGTGCAAAGCTTGCACATGGACCTCGACAGGGTGACCCTCTCTCCCCCTATCTTTTCATTTTGTGTGCCGAAGCTTTCTCAACTTTGATTTCTACTGCTACCCGCGACAACCTTCTACATGGCATCAAGCCAAGTAGAGGTGAGCCTTGTATCTCACATATTTTCTTCACAGATGATAACATCCTTTTTGCTAGAGCAACCACTACTGAATGTCTGAAGATAGCTGAGATTATCAGCCAATATGAATAGGCATCGGGACAAATGATAAATTTCTCTAAGACGGAGGTTGTTTTCAGCAATGGGATGAAGACGGATAAACAAGAGGAGTTAAGGCAGCTACTAGGTGTGAGAGTAGTGGATAGACATGCCAGCTATCTGGGTCTCCCGACAGCCATGGGAAGGTCCAAGAAGCAGGTATTCAGCTTCATTAGAGAAAGGATTTGGCGAAAGCTCCAAGGATTGTCAGAAAAGTTGTTGTCAAAGGTAGGGAGGGAAGTCCTAACCAAAGCGGTTGCCCAGGCAATACCCACATACATCATGAGCATCTTCCAGCTTCCTGTGGGAACCCTAGCAGAGATATAGAGGATGGTGGCTAGATTCTGGTGCAGAGAAAAAGATAAAGAAAGGAAAATATCATGGCTAAGCTGGGAGAGAATGTGCAGGCCTAAGAGGAAGGGGGTCTCGGATTCAGGGATTTCCAGATGTTTAACCAAGCCCTCCTGGCTAGGCAACTGTGGCGAATAGCCAACAACCCAGAATCCCTAGTGACTAGGGTGCTCAAAGCTAGATACTTTCCAAAGACATCCATATGGTAAGCGAGACGGGGATGTAACCCCAGTTATTCTTGGAGGAGTCTATGGGGAGCAAAGGCACTACTAAAGGAAGGGACACAATGGATATTGGGTGATGGAACTGAGGTGGATATTTGGGAAGATAATTAGCTGCCGAGGGAGAATGATATGCTTGCATGCTTTAAAAGGGAGAATGGTCCAGAATATAGCACAGTTCGCGAGCTGATGATAGAAGATGGCACTCAATGGGAGGTGGACAGAGTCATAGAATGCTTTCCAGACCACTATGTTAAAACAATATGTGCTATCCAACTCATCTTGTGGAGACCTAAGGACACTTTAATGTGGTGGCCTTCAAGGGATGGAGAGTTCTCGGTACGTTCAACCTACTAGTTGGGTTTGCTCGGTAAAGAGGAAATGAGGAATTTTGTGCAGCGACAAGGTAATGATCTATGGAAAAGAATATGGCATGCGGGATTGAGTCCGGAAACAGCCCATTTTCTATGGAGGGTATGTATGGTATGCTTAGCAACAAGGGGGCACCTCTATGATAGGCACTGTCTGGAGGATGGCACATGCATGTTGTGTGGTCCGAGAAGGAGACAATACCTCACATGCTCTTCCGCTGCCCCAATGCAGTTGAAGTATGGGAGCAGACACCGAGAGGAGTGCAAGCATGGGTGGATGAAGCTAGGGATGAGGATATCACCTCGTCCGTGGGGGCTGCGCTAGAAAGGAGATCCATGCAAGAAGTGGAATACTTAGTTGCTGGCATGTGGACGGCATGGAGGACTAGATGTATACGGACGTTCCAATACAGCGATGTACAAAGTGGCTACATGTTGCGGAGTCCCTTGTCGATGATGCGAAGGGGAGGGCAGCATCATAGACAGATGGAGGGAGAGGAAGGGTGGGGTGAAGCCATGAAGCAACAACGTGAAGGGGCAGCTGACGCACAACCAGGAGAAGCATGGGGACACGCGGAACAGTAGAGAAGAGGAGTAGGAGACGGGGTGAGGAGAGGGCGTGACGGGGTCAGTGACGCTCTGTTGTGCAACGTGAGGGATGCTAACGCCCACCAGGGGGTGAAGGGGGAGATGTTGGTGCGACAGCAGCTAGTGGACGTTGCGTCTGGATGAGACCAACGTAGGGTGAAATAAAGATAAACGTAGATGGGTCTGTGGGTGAAGATGGGGGGTGGGAATTGGTTTCGCACCAAGGGATGATACGGGAAGGCTGGTGGGGGTCGCAGGGAGAAGGTAAGCTCAGGGACGGACGTCGCCATCTCAAAGTTCTAGCGGTGAGAGCAGCATTGCTTTGGGCGAAGGAAGAGGGACATGACAACATTGAAGTAGAAAGGGACTCACTGGAGGTCGTCCATGCATGCACAAGCAAGAAGACACAAAGGGATTACCTAGGAGCTGTTGCTAAAGATGTCAAAGAGTTAAAATTTCAGTTTTCCTACTGTAGCTTTATTTATGTTAATCGTAGATGTAATAGGGTTGCTCACGAGGTGGCCAACTCTGCCCGTCGGGGTCATGTAGCTAGGTTTTCTTTTTCTCAACATTTCCCTTTGAACTTTTTGTCTCTTGTAACCTCGATTTTATTAGTTAATAGTAGTAATGGGGAGCCCCAATCATAGGGCTTCCCATCCCTCTTTCAAAAAATCTATCCTTTGTCAACAATTAGGGTTTCTAACCACAAAATAATATGGTTTTCATCAAAATTATATACTTTTGTAGAAAGATACTAATTTAGGTTCCCAAACCATTTTTATCATATCCCCCATATTTTTTTGATCAATTTTCATGTATTAACTTTCCTCATCCGAGTTTTCTATCAAAAGATACGATTTTTAATAAGAAAACCCCTTTTTCTAATTTATCAGTAATTTCCAGAAAAGTGAGGATAAATGGATGCTTGGTCTGCTGGTCCACTCAGGATCCAACGGCCACGGATGCAAGGGCCTAAATTTGCAAATAAAAGAACGCAAAGGACAGAACTGCCCTTACCTGTACTGAAGGCATCGAGGGACAGGTTGGTAAATTTGTGGGTTGTCTCCTTCTTCAACCTCGTGACACCGTAGCTGTTGTGATGGTCAACTTCACAGTTGACTTTGTGATCCCGTCGACTTGCAAACACGCAAATGGACCAGGAGGCTTTGCCTCCCTCTGTCGAAGTTGGCTAGGGCTCCAATTGCAGGCTGCGATCACTTCGTGACCCTCTCCTACTCGCCGGACTCCGATGATGTTAGTTGAGGTGACGAAGGTGAAGGTCAGGATGAAAAGATCAATTGGGAGCACGAAATCGTTCCTCACTCTCTTCCGCAGAGGTTAGGGTAGAAAAAGGAGTTGTTGGTCCTCTCGTTCACCCTCCTCTATATATAGGGTCAGGGCAGTTTCCTGTCAGATTGGGAATTCTCCCAATAGGCGGCCAATCCCCTACAAAGTAGGGTTGGTTCCCTTTGTTTTCCTCCTCTGAGTCCAAAGCAACCATCATTAGGCATGCACACACCCTAGATCGTGAGAAAACTAAGAGGGAAAAACCCTCTGTAACTTGCAGAGTCCCAGTCCCAGTGGGACTTAGATGATGAGCACCAGGGGTCAGATTAAGATCCAACGATCCACCTTGCCCGCGATCAACCAAAAGCAAATATATATATTCCTATATGCAAAATAATGCTATTTGTTTTATAAAATCATATCTCCTAATCCATAGTTCCTTTTTATCTCAAAATTTAAGGGAAAGTTCATCTTTACATTATCTAGCTATTTATGAAATTTGGGAAAAAATTTCCAATGGATGAGAAGGCTTCCTTCCCTCCCAAATTATCCTTTAATTAATCCAAAATTAATTGGTATTTCTTTTCCCTTTGCTATTATCTTGTTATTTTGGGTCCCTTGGACCTCAAGAAAACCCAAAGGCACAAATTCCCATATTGGAGAATATTTTCTTGCCTTTATTCTCTTATCTATTTCTATTTCACATATTCTCCTTTTATTTAATTAAATCCTTTTACTTTTTATTTCTCTTTTCTTTTCAATTGGGCTCAATGGCCAACAAAGCCCATTATAAATCAATCAAGGCCATTTCACACAAAATCCATCACAAATCAAAGAAATAGATTTCATTTACTCTTTAAAAGAGAGTTACACTTCTCATTATATACTTAGGAAATTGAGGTTATCACATCCTCCCCTCCTTATAAGAATTTTGTCCTCAAAATTCAAACAATCAAGCAAACAAATTAGGGTATATTTTCTCCATGTCCTCCTTTAGATCCCATGTGGCCTCATGCTCTCCATGGTTCCTGCAAAGAACCTTTACCATCTCTACATTCTTGCATCTAAGCTCTTTCACCTTGGTATCTAGAATCCACAAAGGTGTCTCAGGATAAGTCAGCTTCCCCTGAAGCTCAATAGGTTCAATGCTCAGCACATGGCTCTGATCTTACACATATCACTTCAAGTTGGACACGTAAAATACATCATGCATCATGCTATACTGAGGGGGTAACGCCAAATGATATGCAGCTTCACCAATCCGTTCTAACACCTCAAACGGACCCACACATCGAGGACTCAACTTTCTTCTATTCTTAGCTATAGAACGGAGCGGTCAGATTTTCAAAAACACATGCTCTCCCACAGTGAAATGCACATCAGTCCACTTTGCATCAGCATACGACTTCTGTCAATCATGGGCTCTCTTCAGCCTTTGCTTGATAAAAGCAACTTTATCAGCATACACTTGGAGCTCATCTAACCTCAACAGGGTCCTCTCATCCACATCATCCCAGTGAAGTGGGGACTGACACGGTCTCCCATACAAAGCTTCATATGGAGGCATCCCGATACTAGCTTGGTAGTTGTTGTTGTAGGCAAACTTAGCTAAAGGTAAGTACTGCTCCCATGAGCCACCCCAATCGAGCACACAGGCCCTCAATAGATCTTCTAACATCTAGATTCTCCTTTCTGACTGACCATCTGTCTGGGGGTGATAAGTGGTAGTAAACTTCAACCTGGTACCAAGTTCCTCTTGAACTTGCTTCAACAACTTGGAAGTAAACTTTGGGTCTCTATAAGAGATAATCGATCTGAGTACACCATGCAAACGCACTATATCTCTGAGATACAGCTCAGCTAGGTCTGACACTTTAGCAGTGGTCTTTAAGTTAAGGAAGTGTGCTGACTTGGTAAGATGATCTACCATGACCCATATCGCATCATGACCTCTCTTGGTCCGGGGTAGACCCACCACAAAATCCATGGTGATCTGTTCCCATTTCCACTCTAGAATCTCTATCAACTGTAAAAGTCTGCCGAGTCATTGGTGTTCAGTCTTCACCATCTTGCACGTAAGATAGCTAGCCACATATGTCAGAATGTCTTTCTTCATTCCTAGCCACCAGAAAAACCTCTGCAAGTCCTTGAACATCTTAGTAGTTCTTGGGTGTACTGTGTATTTGGATCCGTGAGCCTCTTGCAAGATACATTCCTTTATCGATGAATCCGCTGAAACCCATATGTGATTCTCAAACCTGATTCCTCCGTCTACTCCCACAGATAGATGAGTCTGTGGCTTCATCATTAAACCTTTCATCTTGTCTAGCTCTTTACTGGTCAATTGTGCTGCTATGATCTCATTTAACAACTCATATTGAATCTGGATATTAGCCAAATGAACTCGATCTTCTAGCGGTCATAGAGTCCACTCCACCAGCTCCTCCAAACTCTTCCACTGACTGGACAAAACAGTTGCACACTTAAGCTGTTTCTGACTCAAAGCATCTACTAAGACATTCGCCTTACCAGGATGATAGGCGATGGTGAGGTCGTAATCCTTCATATTCTCCATCCATCGTCTCTTTTGTAGGTTCAGGTCTCTCTATTTCAGTAAGTATTTCAAGCTCTTATGGTCGGTGAAGATCTTGAAGGTAGCACCATACAGGTAATGTTGCCATATCTTCAAGGCATTGATAATAGCAGCTAGCTCTAGGTCATGTGTCAGATAATTCACCTCATTGGGCTTGAGCTGTCGGGAAGCATATGCAACCACATGTCGATTATGTTCCAACACACAGCCAAGTCCCATCTTGGAAGCATCAGTGAATATCATGAAACCCTCATTGCCAGAAGGTAGAGTCAACATAGGGGCGGTGGTCAGCTTCTCGTTCAACTCCTGGAAGTGAGCTTCACATATGTCAGACCACTCAAACTTCACATCCTTCCAGGTTAACATGGTCAGCGGAAAAGTAGTCTTTGAGAAATCCTTGATGAAGCGATGGTAGTATCGGGCCAACCCCAAGAAACTGTGAATCTCGGAGGGGTTCTTTGGTGATGGCCAATCTCAAATTGTCGATACTTTGGCTGGATCTACAGTGATTGTTCCTCCTGAGATGATGTGTCCAAGAAACATGACTTGGTCTAACCAAAACTCACATTTCGAGAACTTTCCGAAAAACTTATTCTTTCTCAGGATATCAAGGACTCTACCCAAGCAGTCACAGTGTTGGGATAGGTCATCCAAGTACACCAAAATGTCATCTATGAACACTATCACAAAAGATTCAAGGAAAGGCTGGAACACACTGTTCATGAGGTTCATAAAGACACTAGGTGCATTGGATAGTCCAAACAGCATGACCACAAACTCATAGTGGTCATATCGGGTTCAAGAACCCATTTTGGGTATATCCTCACTCCTTACTCTCACTTGGTGGTATCCTGACCTCAAATTGATCTTGGAAAAGACTCGAGCTAATTTGAGTTGGTCAAACAAGACATCTATTCTATGAAAAGGATACTTATTCTTAATGGTTGCTTGGTTGATCATCTGATAGTCTATACACATCTGAAGCGACCCATCCTTCTTTTTCACAAATAGGACTGGTGCTCCCCAAGGTGATGTACTGGGCCGGATAAGGCCTTTATCCAACAACTCTTGCAACTAGGTTTTTAACTCAAGCAACTCTATAGGGGCCATTCTGTAGGGTGCCTTAGATATAGGGTTAGTCCCAAGAGCTAACTCGATGGAGAAATCTACCTCCCTCTCAGGGGGAATTCTTGGTAGATCATCCGAAAACACATCCGCATAATCTCGAACCACCTCTATCTCCTCTAAGGATCGCCCCTTAACCCCAGGTATGGTAACTATGGCTAGGTAGGCTCGACAACCCTTGGATAGCATCCATTCAGCTTTCAAAGCGGACACATAAAGGTTGGTTTCCGCATACCTCCTTCCTCGAATGGTGAAGTGTGGATGGCTAGTTTTCCTAATAAGAAGATTCTTCTCTCTATAGTCAATCTGGGCTCTATAGGTGGAAAGCCAATCCCTACCGATGATTACATCAAAATCATTCATATCGAGAAGGATGAAGTCAGTGGGAAGCTCATGGTTCAGATACTTAACTGGCAAAATAGGGGTTTTCAAAAGAGAGGTATAAATACGACCACTCGAGGTTGTGACATCCAAAACATAACCCAAATCCTTGATATCCAAACCAAGAATAGTTGTCAGATTTCTCGAAATAAAAGTATTAGTAGAACCAAAATTAAAGAGTGTTTTTACATTTTGTCCCATGACTTCCAACAGGCCTACATAGTTTATAGCACATCAGAAAGCTATTACATGATCTACTGAACTAAAAAGAAAACTTCTAGGGTTTATTACCCTGGATCAGCCTATTAGCATTCAACTGAGCTTCTTCATTGTTGATGGTGAACACTCTAGCTTGTCTCCTCTCTCCAGCTGGAGGTGCTCCGATTGGTGCTCCTACTGGAGGTGTTGCAGCTATTGGTTGTGCTGCTACAGACTGTGACCCCAAAGGTCCTCTTGGGTTAGGCTGAGGGCAATTAGCGATGAAGTGTCCCTCTTGTTGACATCTGAAACACACCTTCTTCTCAAAATGATACTTCCCAGGATGTGTTCGTCTGCAAGTGTGACACTGTTGGAGGTGACCACAGGCCTTGCCTTTATGCCCATGCTTGCTTTTGTTGTAGTTGGGTCCTTATCCCTTCTTGTGTTCATTCCTCTATCCTTGAGCTCCTTTAGTGAAACCCATGTATCCTTTGGAGGGATTCTATGCAGGAAACACCGTCCTTTCCATGTATAAGGTGGTGTTGTAGGCTTCAGAGAAGGTCTTTCGCTTACTAGCCATCACATGTGGCTTGATGGCAGGGTGCAGACACTCTATGAAGTGGTCCACCCTTCTTTCTTCATCTATCATGTGACCGAAACATTCCAGGATGCGGAACTTGTGACCAAAGTCCACAACTGATCTTGGTAAACTCTCGCTCCTTCTCCTTCTTGGCTGAGACAGGGATGAATCTGGCACTGAAGATGGTCTTGAAATCGGTCCACGCCATTGGTTCTTCACTTAGGTCTCTTCCTGTGATATGGTTCTCCCACCATATCTTGACTACACCTACCAAAAGGTGAGTAGCAAATAGAACCTTCTCGTTTAGCTGTACTTCAAGCATACAAAATCCATTCTCGACTGCAAGCAGCCAAGCTTCCGCCTTGTCGACCACTTCTGACTTATCTTCTCCCTAGAACTTCTCGATGTTCATCTTGACGAAGTCCAAGATTTTGGTGACACATCCCGCTATCACACAGACAGTGAGGTCCCACGCGAAAACATGCGAAAAACACCATAAACCACTAAAGTTACCAAAAAAAAACACGACGTAATGAAAACTGATTTCGGGAAGTAGATAAACCAAGAAACTATTACATTCAGATCCTCATCCTACAAGAAGATAGATTATATAAACATCTACAAGTCCAGATATGTGTCCACAGCTTAACAGATCAGCTGTCTTGTCATCACATGAGTTCATCACCTGTTTATATATACATAACGGGCCACATCCGGCCAGTAGCAGGATATACAAAGCTTCATCAGCTATACATCGTAAAACAACATCAAAATGCCTCCGAGGACCTAAGAGTACAGGGATGACTCTAAGACTCTACTACAAAACAGCCAAAATAGCAGCATATCCGTCTCTTGCCTTCTACTGCTCTTCTTGTTGCTCGGCCGCAACCTCGCGACCACCACCACATCTAGCGCGAACACCTAAAAAGATTGTAAACCAACAGGGTGAGACACACAGTCCCAGTGAGAAACATAACTCCCCGCCAAAACCATAAAACCTCAGAAAGGTTAAAGCAATAATAGAAGATAACTGATAAAATGTACAATAAGAGAAGTCTATGGAGCAAGGTTGTTATTACCATCGAGCTTACCAAGATGTACGGAAGGCATATAACTAAGTATTTCTTTATGGAACATGATTGACAAGATAAGATTTATAAGATCTTACCACATACCATAAGGAACGTATAAGTAACTACAATGTATAACAAGATCAACTACACAAGCAAGGCATCAACAAATGTTCCGTGTTTTCCCTTAAGCAATAAATACTATTCGGCCAGATTACGTGTTATTATGCCCTGAGGAAGTGAGTCGTACTGCTCAAATCCAACCTTCGGTTATGAAACCCAAGCCGGTGCCATACAAGGTCAATGGAAGAGCCGGACTCCACGACCTCCCACCTTGTGATCAGTGCACGAGAACCAAAGTAGGACCACAGTCTCATGCTTAAGTGGCATCAGCCACAGGGTCAGCTCCCGCAGGCTACCCTTTCTCTAGCCCACCTTGGCACAGGTCTCGGAGCTAGTATATCTGAGCCACGGGCCAGTTCACTATGCTCCTTGAGCCATGAACACATTCATGGTCTATCATACTGAGCCATGGGCCTATTCACCATGCTCTTACACACATCTTGAGTCTACAACCGAAGTTGCACTCTAACCTCCTCATTTTCAACTAGGAGAAACCACACATATTCAATAATATGCGCTTCCAGGTTAACCCACAGGAGAACCTATTTCACCATCATCAGCTACTGACGATGATGGATCTATGGCTAGGGCAACTACATGATAGATTCATCTGTAACTAGTTAGTGTATTTTAAGCAGATTGTTGGGGCAAACAAGTGGTATCACATATATAACATTAAGCTACATAATTGTTACCACCATCACAATATCCCAAGATCTCAATCCCTCATCAAAAGAAACCACTTCCTCATAAGGCATTCTCGTCACTGAGGATAACAATTCCAAATCTCGTCATCAGAGGATAATACCTCAACTAGACACTTTAGCCAAACTCAGGTTCTCAGACCTAAACACATTATACAGGTGATGCATGTTATCTCATCAACAAGAGTGACCATCAATGCAGTGTCATTCAAACATATATACCTCATAGCCCTTTACCTGGATATGCATCCGCATGAAACACCAGCATGGGTAGTATACACAATCATAGAGATAACTGAAACCATCATGGATTAACAGAAGGATCATGCTATCAAACATAGGGCAACATTGATGATTTTATGCTTTACCATTCATGCCTCAAACCTGTGACCATAGACATGGGTCACATCATCATGTGAGGCAACTCATATACTTCCAAACTTGTCATTTACTCATCATTATATATACATGATTCAAGATGATCATAAACACATGTAATATCATGTCATTAGAGTTTTAGATATGTCATGTTTACATAGGTGTGTTCTACTATATCAATTACCTCACTACTATCAAACATGTAAAAAGGTTCACAAACCATAAACCATAATTCTTAGCAACAAGGATGCGATTGCAGGATAAAGATCTAGCATATGGGTTTCCGTGTGAGACATGACCCTCACTAGAAGTACCCACTACCCTCACAAGAAGTGTGACGGGCAGGGCACCCACACTAGAATTGGTATCGGGCAGGGTAACTTCTCTCATACCACCCAAACATTCTAGTAACATATCGGCCAGGTCTAAAGCAAGGATGGCGGGCCACCACTTCAAGGTGTATCATGCAACCATATGTGTCGTGCATCCATGTGTATCGTGCATCCATGTGTATCGTGCATCCATGTGTATCATGCATTCATGTGTGTCGTGCAACCATGTGTATCGTGCAACCATGTGTATCGTGCATCCATGTGTATTGTGCAACCATGTGTATGGTTAGGGTTATAATGGGCAATAACTACCATATCGGCTAGAGCCATGGTGCCCAGGCCAACCCTACAACACCCACTAGAGGTGAAGGTACCTATCGGGTAGCCACACCACTCACACGCCCAAGGCTCTCACTGCCAGCACATAATGCCCCAACACAACATAGGTATCGACCAACAACCATACTCATCTAGGCACAACAGCCAAGGGTACAACTCAAACAGGCAGTAAAGGAAAGCCTATCATCCAACCAAGCTAGCCTCATCCTATCGGCCAACACATAAGGCAAAGACCAAGGTGTATCGCCCAACACAACCTCATCATATCATCCTAGAATTCCAGCCCAAGAGAGGGTATCGGGCAATACCATCCCCAAGCCATATCGTGCAAGATACAACCCAACAATATCATCATCAACCTCAAGCACAAGGGCACCAAACCCAAGATTGATCAAGAAGATCGGCTCACCTCTCAACAACCAAGAGAGAGGGGTCTTGCACAACCTCTATCACAACTCGGGCAACCACTAGGATCAACCTCAACATAGGTCTACATCTACCAAAAAGCTCATCTCTCGAATCCATGGTGAGAGGAGGGTGTTGCTCAAGCAACTAGAACACAGCCTCACCTCTCAAGTTAAATGAGAGAGGGGTATTGCTTATATTACTAGAGCTCAAGATCACTTCTCTAGACCAAGGAGGGAAAGGAGTGTTGCTTAACAAGGAAACCCTAAATAAGATTAAAGGTGCAACTAAGCAAGAACCATATCTAGAAACATACATGGCTGATAATGATCATAAGAAAACATACAAGAATATAAAAGAAGGTAATATGATTACGGTTAGGAGTTATGTAACCCACCTTAAGAAAGTTCCAAGCTCCTAGCACCAAGCTACACCTTTGGCCACCTCAAGAGGAAGAAGAAGAAGACTCCAAGATAAGGATCATCCACCAAGCTTTGCAAAGGAAGAGGTGTCGTGCAACCAAGGGAGAGGGGAAACTAAGGAACTAAAGGGATCCTTAGCAAGAGAAGGGGAACACATATATAGGAGAGGGTGGAGGAGAAACCAAGGTAAGACAAGGAAAGGTGTCGCCCACCTAGGGACACTTGTCCATGGGTAATGCCACCTCTCTATCTTGCTTTAAACACATGTCCAAGGCCATTGCCACATGCAAGCATCAAGCGCCAAGTGTCCACTAGTGGTGACACAAACGAGGTCAAAGGGTCAAAGGGAGTTCATGGATGATACATCCCAACACCATGCCCGACACACCTCCCTGGGCGTCACACCTATGACCGATACAAGGCATGGACGACACACCCAAGGCCGACACAAGGTCCAACTAGATCAAGCAAGGCACAACAAGGCCCACCAAGGCTCATTCAAGCCCAAGGCAACTCAAGCAACGAGCCCAACCCTTCCTCTCAACACTAGAGGAAGCAAAGAGAGAAAAGAACACTCTCTCAAGGTTAAAAACTTGCTCAACAACCCTAGACTTGGGTTAATTGCAAGTTGTGCCTCCAACACACAACAAGCACAACCAAACCCTAATAACCACTAAAGGTGATTAGCAAGCAACTAAACATCAGGGTTAAGCAAAGCAAATAGGATAAGCGCTAAACGGAGGTCAGGGTCCTTACAAGCTATAACCCTCTACAAAGGGATTTTGTCCTCGAAATCCGAAGAGAAAAGTGAGGGATACTTCCTCCTCATCTCTTCCTAAAGATCCCACGTGGCTTCCTCAACGCCACGATGTTGCCAAAGAACCTTTACCATAACTAGGTCCTTCCTCTTCAGCTTCTTTACTCTTCTGTCAAGGATCATCACAGGACCTTCTTTGTAGGTCACATCTTCATGAAGCTCAACCTCGACTGGCTGTATCACTGTCCCTATATCTGGGTGACTTTTTTTCAGCATGCTAACGTGGAACACTAGATGTAACCTGTGCAACTCTGGTGGCAGCTCTAACTTGTAAGCTACCTTACCAACATGTGCTATCACTGGATATGGCCCCATATACCTGGGTGCTAGCTTACCCTTTTGGCCAAACCATAGCACGCCTTTCCAAGGTGAGACCTTAAGGTACACTTTGTCTCCCACTTGGAACTCTAAAGGTCGTCGGCGATTGTCTGCATAAGACTTCTATCTGTCATGTGCCACTTTCAACTGTTGTTGTATCACTTTTATCTTTTCTGTTGTCTGTTGTACTAACTCAGGACCCAAAAGCTGGTACACCCTCGACTCATACCGACATAAAGGAGATCTGCACTTCCTGCCATATAAGGCCTCATAAGGAGCCATGTCAATTCTCCGTTGGTAACTATTATTGTAGGCAAACTCTATTAAACTGAGATGTACATCCCAACTGCCTAGGAACTGCAAAACACAAGCCCGAAGAAGGTTCTCCAAAGTATGAATAGTCCTTTCAGACTGTCCATCTGTCTGCGGGTGGAAAGCGGTGTTGAACCTCAACTGCGTTCCCAATGCTTTGTGCAACTATTCCCAAAAACGACTCATGAACTGAGGACCTCTGTCAGAAACTATCATTGCTGGTACGCCGTGCAAGCGTACTATCTCATCTACATATACATGAGCGAGCTTCTCGGCTGTATACGTTGTCTTCATAGGAATGAAATGGGCAGACTTCGTCAATCTATCCACTATCACCCAAATGGAATCATGATTCCTAGTTGTCCTAGGTAGACCAACTACGAAATCCATGGTTATATGATCCCATTTCCACTACGGTGTCGGCATAGGTTGCAACGTACCTGCCGGCTTTTGATGCTCAACCTTAACTTGCTGGCATACCGCACACCTAGCCACAATCTCAACTATATCTCTCTTCAAGCCAGACCACCAATACAGGTTCTTCAGATTATGATACATCTTCGTGACTCCTAGATGCATAGCATACTTCGATGTGTGTGCTTCCTCGAGTACTATCTCCCTGATATCATCAACATCGGGGACTACCATCCTATCATGATAGCAAACTAGTCCATCCTCGGACTCATGGAAACCATCACGCCTTTTGCTGCCGAGCTCTGACCTGAACAACAGCACTATATCATTTGTTTGTTGTGCATCTTTGATCTGATGTCTCAGTGTAGGCTTGACTTGTATCTGTGCCAAAAGTCCTGCTAACAAGAAAACTTCCATCTACACATTCATCTGCCGCAAGGAAACAAACATTTCCCGTCTATGGCATACTAAGGAACTCAATTGTGCCCCTTTTGTGGGAATAGAAGAAGACTTTCGGCTAAGGGAATCAGCTACCACATTTGCCTTACCAGGGTGATACTCGATGGTGCAGTCATAATCATTGATTAGCTCCATCCAGCAATGCTGTCGCATGTTTAGCTCACTCTACGAGAAGATGTACTTCAAGTTCTTATGATCTGTAAAGATTTGACACACTTCCCCATAAAGGTAATGTCTCCAAATCTTTAACGCATGAACCACTACTGCTAACTCTAAATCATGAGTTGTATAGTTCTCCTCATGTTTCTTAAGCTATCGTGAAGCAAAAGAAACTACATGGTCTTCCTGCATCAGCACGCATCCTAAGCCCTTCTTGGATGTATCGCAGAAAACAACATAGCCTTTCCCAGGCTCTGGCAGGACTAACACTGGAGCACTAGTCAGCTTCTCCTTCAGACTTTGGAAAGCTTGCTGGCAATGATCATTCCAGACAAAAGGTACATCCTTCCCAGTCAACTTTGTCATCGGCAACATGATCACACTGAAGTATTTGATAAACCTCCAGTAGTATCCTGCTAAAACCAAGAAACTACAAACTTCAGTCGGTGTCTTCGGTTGTTCCCATTCTACAATGAACTCCACCTTCCTAGGGTCTACCTTGAATCCTTCTGTAGATATCACATGACCCAAGAAAGTTACTTCCTTTAACCAGAACTCACACTTACTAAACTTGGCATACAACTGATGCTGGCGAAGGAGAGTCAACGCTTGTCGAAGATGTTGTTCATGCTTCTGACTATCCTGACTGTAGATCAAGATGTCATCTATAAATACTACAACAAACTAATCTAGACATGAATGGAACACCTTGTTCATCAAATCCATGAAAGCAGCAGGTGCATTGGTTAGCCCAAACAACATAACTACAAACTCAAAGTGACCATACCTCATCCTAAAAGCTGACTTTGGTATGTCCTCTGCCTTAATCCTCAACTGATAATATTCAGACCATAGATCGATCTTTGAAAACATTATAGCACCACGCAACTGATCGAATAGATCATCTATCCTCGGCAACGGGTACTTGTTTTTTGTCGTGACTTTGTTCAACCAGCGATAATCTATGCATAGCCGCATCAATCTATCCTTCTTATTAACGAATAATACTGGAGCACCCCAAGGTGACGTACTTGGTCGGATGAAACATTTCTCCAACAATTCTTATAACTACTTCTTTAGCTCTGCCATCTCTACTGGAGCCATCCTATACGGTGTCTGTGCAACTGGTTGTGTTCCTGGAACCAGATTGATCTCAAAATCAATCTCTCGAGGTGGAGGAACACCAGGAAACTCATCAAGAAACACATCTGCAAACTCACAAACAACTGTCACCTCCTCAAGGCTAGGACCTTTCGCCTTGGTATCCACAACGTGAGCTAAGAACATCTTACATCCTTGTCGTAACAACTTTTCTGTCACCATTGCTGATACTAGACATGTCAGAAGAATCTTCCTATCTCCTTGGAAGATCCACTTCTCTCCACAAACCTCAAACACTGCCTGCTTGGAACCACAGTCCAATACAACCTTATACTTCTCTAAGGTATCCATCCCAAAGATCACATCATATCCATGCATATCAAGTGGTATGAGATCCACTTGTATCATGTGTCCCGAAAAAGATAGAACACAAGACGGGCACTCCTCTCAAAGCATCGAGGAACCATCAAGAGGGGTTTCTAACAACAAGCTATCTTTCTTATAGCTAACAGGTAACAGATAGTTATCAAGCATAGAACGTGCGATAAAAGAGTGTGTAGCACCCGGGTCAACCAGAACAGATATAAAGTAAGAAGAAGACAAATCAGAATGAAATAACTCCATCTGACCTGTCACCACTCGCGGGTTGACTATCGCCTCCGGTTGACTCATAGCATAGAATCGAGCTGTTGCTTGTTGTCCATGTCCTCTACTTCCTTGAGCAAACGATCCCGCTTGCAATGCTTGACCGCGTCCTCGCCCTCTTCTACTACTGGGTTGTTGTCTATCTGCCCCTTGTTGATTCTTCCTCAGATGTTGCATCACTTCAAATTCTTTACTTGGGCAATTTGACTCCCAATGCCCAATCTGACCACAAAGATGGCATGACTGGTCTCTCTGTTGTGGCCTAGACGGCCCAGTCACTACTAAAGAAGCTGTACTATGTGCCTTTGATGGCAAAGAACCATATCCTCTCCCCTTACTCAGAGACCACTACGACGGTGCACTAGAACCTCTTAACCCAGAAGGTGTTAAAAACCTCGGCTTCTTGAAGTAATCGAACCTCTGTCTCTGGAACTGAGCATGCCTCTTCTTGATCATGGCCTCTCTCTTTTCCCTAACTGACCATTCAATCCTCCGGACAGATTCCACAAACATGGCAAATTGCTCTCAGTTCTCCAACACAGAAGCAGGTGTTGTCAGTTCCGCACTCAGGCCTTTCTCAAAACATCTGATCCGCTTGTAATCTTTCATTGCCATGTGAGGACAAAACCTTAACAGGTCCATGAACTTGGCTTCATAATCGGTGATGTTCATCGTTCTTTGGCGCAGGTGCTCAAACTGGTTGTTCTTCTCATCCAAATACTCTTCAGAAAGTATCTGCTGACGAACTCACACCGGAAAACCTCCCAATCGATCACCTCACTGGGTCGCTTCTACTCCTCGATGGCCCACCAGTGGCCAACACTACCCTTCATAAGGTAGACAACATGCTTGACTTTGTCTGCTTCGGGGATGTCGAGGATCCGAAAGGCCTTCTTAAGACCAGACAGCCACAAATCTGCATCTGTTGGATCAGTCATCCCAACATAGTCTGAAGCTCTGACTCGGTGAAGCCACTCAAAGGTTTTCCCAATACTCGATGTTTCACCAAGGGAGCATGTGCTCTCGGTGGAGGCACTGACCATCTCTCTACCATGAGATTCATCGTAGCCATCATTTTCCCCATTAGCTATTGGTAGGCAGGGTTTTTGAGAATGCCTGGGTCAAGTTGGGGAACCTCAGGCACCCGATCTACATGTGCCTGCCCTTCAACTCCATCAACTGATGCAGCCTCGCTGCTCTCGGAAGCATGTTCTTCGTGGTTTCCAGACATCTTGGATTTTTCTTTGGCTGAGGGCAGAAGATAATTGTAAGAAAATCTGGAAAACTCACAAGAACAGACACAACCTAGTCCTAGATCTCTGTAGACTCAGCGAACCTAGAGCTCTGATACCAAGCTTGTGGCGACACATCCCGCTATCACACAGACAGTGAGGTGCCACGTGAAAATGTGCAGAAAACACCATAAACCACTAATGTTACCAAAAAAACATGAGGTAATTAAAACTGATTTCAGGAAGTAGATAAACCAAGAAACTATTACATTCAGATCCTCATCCTACAAGAAGACAGGTTATATACACATCTACAAGTCCAGATATGTGTCCACGGCTTAACAGATCAGCTCTCTTGTCATCACATGAGTTCATCACCTATTTATATATACATAACGGGCCACATCTGGCCAACAGCAGGATATACAAAGCTTCATAAACTATACATCATAAAACAACGTCAAAATGCCTCCGAGGACCTGAGAGTATAGGGATGACTCTAAGACTCTACTACAAAACAACCAAAACAGTAGCATATTTGTCTCTTGCCTTCTATTGCTCTTCTTGATGCTCGGCCGCAACCTCGCAACCACCACCACGTCTAGCGTGAACACCTAAAAAGGTTGTAAACCAATGGGGTGAGACACAGAGTCCCAGTGAGAAACATAACTCCCCGCCGAAATCATAAAACCTCAGAAAGGTTAAAGCAACAACAACAGATAACTGATAAAATGTATAATAAGAGCAACCTATGGAGCAAGGTTTTTATTACCATCGAGCTTACCAAGATGTACGGAAGGCATATAACCAAGTATTTCTTTATGGAACATGATTGACAAGATAAGATTTATAAGATCTTACCACATACCATAAGGAACTTATAAGTAACTGCAATGTATAACAAGATCGACTACACAAGCAAGGCATCAACTAATGTTCTGTGTTTTTCCCTCAGTAATAAATACTATTCAGTTGGATTACGTGTTATTATGCCCTGAGCAAGTGAGTCGTACCGCTCAAATCCCACCTTCGGTTGTGAAACCTAAGCCGGTGCCATACAAGGTCAATGGAAGAGCCGGACTCCACGACCTCCCACCTCGTGGTCAGTGCACGAGAACCAAAGTAGGATTGTAGTCTCATGCTTAAGTGGCCTCAGCCATAGGGTCAGCTCCCGCAGGCTACCCTTTCTCTAGCCCACCTTGGTACAGGTCTCGGCGCTAGTATATCTGAGCCACATGCCAGTTCACCGTGCTCCCTTAGCCATGAACGAATTCATGCTCTATCATATGGAGCCATGGGCCTGTTCACCATTCTCTTACACACATCTTGAGTCTAAAACCGAATTTGCACTCTAACCTCCTCATTTTCGGCTAGGAGAAACTACACATATTCAATAATATGTGCTTCCAAGTTACCCGTAGGAGAACGTATTTCACCATCACCAGCTACTGACGATGATGGATCTATGGATAGGGAAACTACATGAGAGATTCATCTGTAATTAGTTAGTGTATTTTAAGCAGATTGTTGGGGCAAACAAGTGGCATCACATATATAACATTAAGCTACATTATTGTACCACCATCACAATATCCCAGGATCTCAATCCCTCATCACAAGAAACCACTGCCTCATAAGGCATTCTCATCACTGAGGATAACAATCCCAGATCTCATCATCAGAGGATAATACCTCAACTAGGCACTTTAGCCAAACTTAGGTTCTCAGACCTTAACACATTATACATGCGATGCATGTTATCTCATCAATAAGAGTGACCATCAATGCAGTGTTATTCAAACATATATACCGCATAGCCCTTTACCTGGCTATGCATCCGCATGAAACACATGCATGGTTAGTATACACAATCATAGAGATAACTAAAACCATCATGGATTAACAGAAGGATCATGCTATCAAACATAGGGCAACATTGATGATTTTATGCTTTACCATTCATGCCTCAAACCTGTGACCATAGACATGGGTCACATCATCATGTGAGGCAACTCATATACTTTCAAACTAGGCATTACTCATCATTATATATACATGATTCAAGATGATCATAAACACATGTAATATCATGTCATTAAAGTTTCAGATATGTCATGTTTACATAGGTGTGTTCTACTATATCAATTACCTCACTACTATCAAACATGTCAAAAGGTTCACAAACCATAAACCATAATTCTTAGCAACAAGGATGCGATTGCAGGATAAAGATCTAGCAGATGGGTTTTCGGGTGGAACATGACCCTCACTAGAAGTACCCACTACCCTCACAAGAAGTGTGATGGGCAGGGCACCCTCACTAGAAGTGGTATCGGGCAGGGTAACTTCTCTCATACAACCCAAGCATTCTAGTCACATATCGACCAGGCCTAAAACAAGGATGGCGGGCCACCACTTCAAGGTGTATCATGTAACCATATGTGTCGTGCATCCATGTGTATCGTGCATCCGTCTGTATTATACATCCATGTGTATCGTGCATCCATGTGTGTCATGCAACCATGTGTATCGTGCAACCATGTGTATCATGCATCCATGTGTATCGTGCAACCATGTGTATGGTTAGGGTTATAACGGGCAACAGCTACCATATCAGCTAGAGCCATGGCGCCCAGGCCAACCCTACAACACCCATTAAAGGTGAAGGTACCTATCGGGCAGCCACACCACTCACACACCCAAGGCTCTCACTGCCAGCACATAATGCCCCAACACAGCATAGGTATCGACCAACAACCATACTCATCTAGGCACAACGACCAAGGGTACAACTAAAACAGGCAGTAAAGGAAAGCCTATCGTCCAACCAAGCTAGCATCATCCTATTGGCCAACACACAAGGCAAAGACCAAGGTGTATCGCCCAACACAACCTCATCATATCGACCCATAATTCCAGCCCAAGAGAGGGTATCGGGCAATACCATCCCCAAGCCATATCGTGCAAGATACAACCCAACAAGATCGTCATCAACCTCAAGTACAAGGGCACCAAACCCTTGATTGATCAAGAAGATCGGCTCACCTCTCAACAACCAAGAGAGAGGGGTCTTGCACAACCTCTATCACAACTCAGGCAACCACTAGGATCAACCTCAACATAGGTCTACATCTACCAAAAAGCTCACCTCTCGAATCCATGGTGAGAGGAGGGTGTTGCTCAAGCTACTAGAACACAAGCTCACCTCTCAACTTAAACGAGAGAGGGGTATTGCTCATATTACTAGAGATCAAGCTCACTTCTCTAGACCAAGGAGGGAAAGGAGTGTTTCTCAACAAGGAAACCCTAAACAAGATTAAAGGTGCAACTAGGCAAGAGCCATATCTAGCAACATACGTGGCCGATTATGATCATAAGAAAACATACAAGAATATAAAAGAAGGTAATATGATTAGGGTTAGGAGTTATGTAACCCGCCTTAAGCAAGTTCCAAGCTCCTAGCAACAAGCTACACCTTCAGCCACCTCAAGAGGAAGAAGAAGAAGACTCCAAGATAAGGATCGGCCACCAAGCTTTGCAAAGGAAGAGGTTTTATACAACCAAGGGAGAGGGGAAACTAAGGAACTAAAGGGATCCTTAGCAAGAGAAGGGGGACACATATATAGGAGAGGGTGGAGGAGAAACCAAGGTAAGACAAGGCAAGGTGTCGCCCACCTAGGGACACTTGTCCATGGGCAATGCCACCTCTCTATCTTTCCTTGAACACATGTCCAAGGCCATTGCCACATGCAAGCATCAAGCGCCAAGTGTCCACTAGTGGTGAAACAAATGAGGTCAAAGGGTCAAAGGGAGTTCATGGATGATACATCCCAACACCATGCCCGACACACCTCCCTGGGCGTCACACCTATGGCCAATACAAGGCATGGTCGGCATACCCAAGGCCGACACAAGGTCCAACCAGGTCAAGCAAGGCACAACAAGGCCCACCAAGGCTCATCCAAGCCCAAGGCAACTCAAGCAACAAGCCCAACCCTTCCTCTCAACACTAGAGGAAGCAAAGAGAGAGAAGAACACTCTCGTAAGGTGACAAACTTGCTCAGCAACCCTAGACTTGGGTTAATTGCAAGTTGCGCCTCCAACACACAACAAGCACAACCAAACCCTAATCACCACTAAAGGCGATTAGCAAGCAACTAAACATCAGGGTTAAGCAAAGCAAACAGGATAAGTCCTAAACGGAGGTCAGGGTCCTTACAAAGATGGTGGCTCCCAGTCGAGGACAAATAGGAAGTGGCTCACCTTTCTCATCTCTAGTTATGTCCCTGAGGGCTAAGGCATGGATAACCTCAGTCAGCCGTTTCTGTTGCTCCATCCACACCGCATCTGTAGTGTGGACTATCATAGCCCGTTCTGGACCACCAACCTGGTCCTCCTCCATGTGGGCTACCTCCTCATACACATGTTGTTCCTCATATCCCAGTCCCTCCTCTTATTCAAGGTTGTTGAAGAGTATTGGGTCAGGGTTGGGGGGCTCATGAGCAGTTCCTTTAGGTCTCTTTCTATTCTTTGAGGTTTTACCACCATGGTTCCACTTACTTTTCTCAAAAGACCCATTCTCTTTGCGGGGAGGTCCACCAATGTTGGTGGCAACTGGGATAGCCACAGTCTTTGTACGAGCCATCTACATAAGCACACAAACAGACCTTTAGTCTATATTTAACTAATTATACTTATGTCGTTGACATCTTAATTACGTATCGTTTATTACTTTGGTGGAGGATTCCTTAAGCCTTATCAACCTTACCCATACCTCAAGAGGGTGAGGAAGATAGAGAAAATCCTAATCCTTAAAATCCTTAATAGAATTTGAGTTGAAAAGGGATGAACTAGATGAGAAAGTCATAAAGGTATCTTATTTCGAGTCAAATCCTAAGACATTGGCCAGGCAGTCACACAATCCAGGAGTCCTCGTATTCTGACTAGCGGTGCGGAGGAAAGTATTGCCATCCCCCAGACGTGATTCTTTTCTAGACACCTCTTTCTTTTCGAAAATCCTCTAATAAGTCCCTTGGTTCTATAGAATTTGTAAAATTTAATAATTATTAAAGATTAAATGAGGAACCTATGCTTTGATACCAATTGTAATGACCCCGCCTCCCGGTAACCCCCAATTAAAGGAGACCAAGAGGTCAGAGTTGTTATCCCAATAAACTAGATCAAAGGTTCGGCAATTTAATCAATAATAATTAAGAAATTCTACCAACTAAACTGAAATCTGGTATAAAATAATATTTTGCATACCTTTTAAAAACTTTGGAAATCTACTTCTAACCATAGCTTTGGATCTATTCTATCTAATCCTCCTTGCACTTTATTTCTTATTTTCACAACGTGTCACTTTATTGTTTGTTCATTTCAGGTTTGTACCTAAAACGTAGACAAACAAAACAACGGTCAACATATAAGAATATGTCGGTATGTGGGGACAACCAAAAGTTCACAAATATGGCTAACAAACTAATTATCACAACCAATAATGTTATTTATGTGCATCTAAATCCCCCGCTGCCCTCTGGAGGTGGCTAGGGTTTGTGCGTGGGACTCTCCCGCTCAGGGGAGGTGGTCGGATGCCAGCGCGTAGCCACCTTCTCCCCCTGGGCATTCGTTGGGCGACTGTCCTCTTCGTAGATCATGTGGCGCTGGGGCTGCGGTTGGCTGGCTCTCCTCTCCATCGCCTTCGTCCTCCGTGCCTTTAGATCGGGGCTTCAGGGTGGTGGAGCGGCACTTTTCTGGGTGGTGGCTTCGTCTCCAGCGAAGCTGGTCCCTTGGTGGAGGCAAGGAGGTGGCCGCCACGAAGTTTTTGGCATGGATCTGCTGGGGGGCGGGCGTTTCTCGCTTTGCTGCTTTTGCTATGCTTTTCAGTTCAGTATGTGTTGGCTCCCTGCCTTTCGTTTTGGTCCTGGTTCTAGGCAGTTTCTTGCCTTCTTCTCGCTGTGTTCCTTGGGTGTTTGTCTCTCCCTTCGGGGTTTGGGTGTCTCTCCTTTCGTGAGACTGACGAGATCCCTGGTTGGTCTCATTTTTTCCTCAGGTTCTTTGCTGCTCGAGCCATGCCATGGATGGTAGAGTCAATAATCAGACAGAATCTCGGTCGAGTTCATGCTTAATGCCACTGCCTTATGCTCAAGTTGAAGGTATCTCTCACAACAGCTGCTTTGGTCAGCCACGAAGAAGAGAGTTCTGTGCAGAAGTGTTTCAATCCCGTTCCAATATGAGTCGTAGTGGTGTTAGATCTATGTTCTTGACTGATCTAGGTTTCTTCTGGTTGTACTTCTCTAATTGTAGATTTCGTATGGCTTGAGTAATGAATGAATCTGTTTGCTGTCAAAAATGAACTAATTATCACAACCAAGGTAATTAACAAGTCAATTTACCCTTTCAATGTGGCAATCTCCACCGCTTTTGCCCTAACCCTGGAATAGCCACTCTAGGGTTTGACTTATGGCCACCTTCTGAATCTCAAGCTTGGTGCCTAGGGTCACCTCTCATGGTGTCCTTTAGTCATGCAATCATAGACCACCTTCTCATTCCCAAGCTTGGTGTCTGGGGTCACCTCTCATGGTACCCATTGGTCTTCCCTCTTGGGCTTGACCTTTTTGCATCATCCATCAGGGTGGCATGTAGGTGCAAGAATACATACTTATTTATAGTTGTGATAATCATAGTGATTTTTATAATTTGCAATTATGAACATCCAAACTGGTTAGTTGCAATCAATGTGATCAATTCATCTGGAAAACCTTCGAGAAACTAATGCGATTAACCATAATTAACCACATACCTGTTAAGCTGACTTGAATGCGGAAATAACTCAGTCAATCAAGAAATCAAGGAAGTACACACAAGTTGATCCTGGAAAAGGCATCCAATTTTTCTATTATTAATCATTTCATCATGATCTATTAATCCTAGTTGTTTCCTAGGGTTATTAGCCCTTTTTAGGGTTTTGAGCATAATTAGGGTTCCACTTCATTTTTATTACTTTAAACCCTAATTTTATAAAATTACTTACAAACCCTAATTATTTCATCTTTCATTCACAAGAGATTCTAAGTTCATCTTTTAGCAACATGAAACCCTAATTTCATATTATAAGTACTTTTCTTTTCTTTTTCTCTTATTTAGGGTTTCTAAGCATATTAATCATCATATTAGGTTTAAAACCCTAAAACTTGCAATTTTATCAACAAAACATGTTAAAATACATCTTTATCATTAAACAAGTTAATACTGCTCGAATTAACTTATTTGTAAGATTAAATCTATCCCTTGTCAACAATTAGGGTTTCTAACCAAAAAATAATACTTTTTCCATCAAAATTATATACTTTTGCAAAAAGATACTGATTTAGGTTCCCAAACCATTTTAATGTATCCCACATTTTTTTCTGATCAATTTTCATGTATTAACTTTCCTCATCCGAGTTTTCTATCAAAAGATACGATTTTTAACAAGAAAACCCCTTTTTTTGATTTATCAGTAATTTCCAGAAACGTGAGGATCACTGGATGCGTAGTCCGTTGGTCCACTCTGGATCCAACGACCACGGATGCACGCACCTAAATTTGCAAATAAAAGAACATGAAGGACAGAACTGCCCTTACCTGTACTGAAGGCACCGAGGGGCAGGTTGGTAAATTCGTGGGTCATCTCCTTCTTCAACCTTGTGACACCGCAGCTGTTGTGATGGTCAACTCCGCAGTTGACTTCATGATCCCGTCAACTTGCGAACATACCAATGGACCTGGAGGCTTCACCTCCCTCCGTCAAAGTTGGCTAGGGCTCCAATTACATGCTGCGATCACTCCATGACCCTCTCCTACTCGCCGGACTCCGACGAGGTTCGCTGAGGTGACGAGGGTGAAGGTCAGGACGAAAAGATAAATTGGGCGCATGAAATCATTCCTCACACTCTTCCGTAGAGGTTAGGGTAGAAAAAGGAGGTGTTGGTCCTCTCATTCACCCCCCCCCTATATATAGGGTCGGGGCAGGTTCCTGTCAGATTGGGAATTCTCCTAAAAGGCGGCCAATCCCCTACAAAGTAGGGTTGGTTCCCTTCGTTTTCCTCCTCTGAGTCCAAAGCAATCATCATCAGGCGTGCACACTCTCTAGATCATGAGAAAAATGAGAGGGAAAATCCCTCTGTAACATGCGCAGTCCCAGTCCCTGTGGGACTTAGACGATGAGCGCCAGGCATCAGATTAAGATCCAACGATCCACCTTGCTCATGATCAACCAAAAGGAAATATATATATTCCTATTTGCAAAATAATACTATATTGTTTATAAAATCATATCTCCTAAACCATAGCTCCTTTTTATCTCAAAATTTAAGGGAAAGTTCATCTTGACATTATGTAGCTATTTACGAAATTTGGGAAACAAATTCCAATGGATGAGAAGGCTTTCTTCTCTCCCAAGTTATCCTTTAATTAATCCAAAATTAATTGGTATTTCTTTTCCCTTTGCTATTATCTTGTTATTTTGGTTCCCTTGGACCTCAAGAAAACCCAAAGGCATGAATTCCCATATAGGATAATATTTTCTTGCCTTTATTCTCTTATCTATTTCTATTTCACATATTCTCCTTTTATTTAATTAAATCCTATTCCTTTTTATTTCTCTTTTCTTTTCAATTGGGCTCAATGGCCAACAAAGCCCATTATCAATCAATCAAGGCCATTTCACACGAAATCCATCACAAATCAAAGAAATAGATTTCATTTATTCTTAAAAAGAGAGTTACACTTCTCATTATATACTTAGGAAATTGAGGTTATAACAATGTATATGTATACACTTTTGGTTGTTGAACCAATAGAGACATGCTAATCTCATTCATTGTGTAATATGACAATGGTTCTTCACTAGATGTAGTGGGAGGATGATTATTCTATTAAGGATTTTACATACTAATGTATATAGACCTTTTAGAATAAATGCTAAAGGTAATCACTAGTACTTCAATGTATTTACTGATGACCTCAGTAGATATGATAGTTTGTATTTAGTGAAATGCAAACATGAATCTCTTGAAGTGTTCAAAGAGATCACAAATGAAGTACATAAAAAACTTGGTATAAGTATTAAATTTCGATATAATCGATATGGAAATACTTTGAACCAAGAGTTTGAGAACCTTCTAGAAGATCATGATAATGTATCATGATAGACTCCATCTAAAACACAATGATAGTGTATCATAAGAAGTGTATCAGAAAGAAGGCATCACACCTTGACAAGTCGGAGTGTGATTTCTAGCTAAAACTTCAAATTTTCTTTTGGGCACATGTTTTACACTAGGAATAAAGAGAATCACAAAATGTTTTGGAATCTCAAAGTTCCTTAAGTAACACACATATCTCATGGTTCTGGTAGAACATGCCTAGAGCTTGAATGATATATGATATCTTATGGACAAGTAGGTGGTGAGCTGATCATATGATGAGTCAGTAGTCTACCTAGATGCTAATGAGAGCCAGAAACTGAGATATGGCTTGAAGCCATGAAATCAAAGATGGACTCCATGTACATCAACAAAGTACGACTTTGGTTGATCCACCTAAAGGGGTAAAACCCATAGGGTACTTTTACATCTTCTATAAGAAGATTGACATGGAGGGTAATTAAGTTGGTTGAAAGAGTTTCTAACAAGTTCCAGGTGTTGAACATGGTGAAATCTTTTCAGCAATTACCATGGATAAATCTATCTGGATAATGCTTGCCATTGTAGCTTAATATGACTATGAGATTTGGCATATGGATGTTAAAACCACATTCCTAAATTGGAATATTGTGAAGGATGTGTATGTAACACAACCTCAAGATTTTATAAATCCAATAATGCAAATAAAGACTATAAAGCTGCATAGATCAATCTTTGGATTGAAGCAAGCACCTTAGAACTGGATCTTCAATTTGACAAGATAGTCAAAGAGTTTGACTAGAGTCATAATGAAGATGTAATTTGTAATTATAAGAATTTAGTGGGAGCATATATATATTCCACATATTGATGGGGAGTATCATCCTTATACTACAAAATATGGCAACTAAGTGCATTGTAAAAGGTTTTTTAGAGAAGCATCCTATGTGATAGAAGTCAAGATCTATAGAGATAGATCAAGAGGGCTTCTTGACCTAGGAAAGAGAACATACTTTGGCTAGATATTGAATGAGTTTAGCATGGTGAGAGAGAACTTGTCCATGTTCCATGGAGTTAGTCTCTCAAGAAGCAAGTGTCCCAATTCTTATGAAGAATAAGGAACACATGGATAGATGCCATATGCATTTGCAATTGGATCTATCACGTATGAACTCATCTCGTTATCTTGTATGTATTGGAAATGATAAGAAAATATGAACTAATTATCTTGTATGTATTGGACATGATAAGAATATATGAACTCATCATCTTATATGTATTGGACATGACAAGAAGATATGAAATCATCATCTTTATATGACAAGATGATATAAATATACAGTTATCTCATATGTATTGGATATGACGAATGGATATATGTTGAACTCTAGTAAGAAGGACATCTTTGAGTACTTGTGAAGTACTAAAAGGATTAGTTCTTTAATTATGGTAATAACGAAGGGTTTGGTGTAAAGAGTTATACCAATGCAAGCTTCCAAAATGACAAAATTGTGTTTTGACCTTGGAATAAGAAATGTTAGTAGAAAATGTTCCAACATAAAACAATTAATTAATTCTACAAGAAGAAGTCGAGTACCTTCATGTTATGAACACTGTAAAGGATATTGTATGCATCTAGAAGTTCATATGGATTAACTTATGGGAGGTTCTGACCATTGGTGATTCAATAGTAATATTGTGAAAACAATGGAGCTACTGGTTAGGCAAAGGAATTTCAAACAGCATACTATGACACTTCCATGTCATATGAGTTGTCGTACAATGAGGGGATGTGAAACATGCAATATACTGACTCGAAACAAATGTTTCTTACCCACTATAAAATCACTTGTGCAGTAGAAACATGAAGGACATGTTAATATCACTTGGAATATGATTCATGGGTGATTGTCTCTATGTGCAAGTGGGAGTTTGTTGGTATAGTATGCCCAGAGAGCCAATCATATAATGACTGCAATGAGGCATATGATACTTGTTTGATAATGATAAAGGTAATTATATTTATTATGTTTGTCTCAGTCATAAGATGATGATACATACATGATAGGTGTCTAAAGAATGATGTGACTCAATGACATATGTCTTTAGGTTAAGGACCTAAACAATGAGACCATATGTATGATAAGAGAACATACATTCTTGTTATGTCCCTAGTCAGATATTACTGTGGAAGAAAAATAGACAATAGTACTACATAAGACTAGAGTGTGTGTTGACTGATGACAGAGTCTCATTAGTCATGATATATGATATGAAGTCAAGCACATAGATATATGCTAGAGAACAATATATCAGACAGATCCACTGTGACAGTGATACATGGATACCATGGAATGTTAGTCACAATCATCTCTCATAGTGATATTGGTGATAGTGGTTCTTATACCTAAAATCACTACACTCATCACATGTCATTGGGTACACTTTGACATCATCAAACACAGTCCTAAAACATGGGTTGTTATAACGGTGATGATTGGGTGACTTTGACACATGGGGACTTGACTGTGAGTGATAGATATGGGATTTGTCCCTCCTACAAGTAGTATGATATCTAGGGCCCCTTGATAAGTGAGACTAAGAATTGTATGGCCATACTCATGTGATTCAATATATGATATGTGAATTCACATACATCATAGACAGTCTTCTCTAGGTCAAGGAACATGGATTGAATGTTGAAGAGGATGACGTTTCATGCCTCAAGTTCAATCTGGATGTCAGTGAGAAAGGAATTATACGATCACTGTAACACTAATAATAGATTGTAGGTTGAAGTTGTTCTCCAAATTTCTGAGTTACTTAGGTAGAAATGATGAGTTACTAGATTCTGCTCATTGCTTGTGATGTCATAAGTTGTTATGAACATTCACTGCCTGCAAAAATGGGAACCTACAGGGTCACACACGTAAGATACCCCTGGAAGAGGAAATTGTCCATGAATGATGTTTATATTGAGACTAAAGGTGTTTAGGTACTCAATTACACATACAATTGACTGACTAGACTCAGAACTATCAAGTTAAAGTGTTGAACTAGCTGGATAGAGTGTCAGGTCAATTGGAGACTGCATTGGCAATGTCAGGACTGCAAACCGACCGGTTCACCCTTGTGTGTCAGTCAGCTGGTGTGAGCCAACTGATCGGTTCACTTGGTGAAACAGGCGGCTCATAGTCCTGTCAACTAAGGAAATTGGGATTTGCCCAGTTGGAGGAAAACTTTCATGTTTCACTTGTTCAATTCGATTGGAATAAGGATTAATCTTTGAATTAATTGCAAACGAATAAGGAAAGTCAATTGTAGGCAAGTCTGGGAAGTGAAATGACTAGTTCACTGGGTGAACCGATCGGCTCACCTACCTAAATGATCGGTTCAGTTATGAACTGATTGGCTCACACTCGCAACTGACTGGTTCACTTGTAAACTGATCAGTTCGCCTGCCGCAGTGCAAATCATTCATGGAATTTTCGGATCCTTCTACTCTCGAACAGACTGGGAATCCTGATCCCACCCTATATTTTAAATAGAGGGGTACTGGGGGCTTCTCAAAACACAACTCATAACATCAGTTTCTCTGCAAAGTTGTTGTTCTCTCTAGTTTTGGTAATCAAGAGAGTTTGAGCAAGTGTTACGTGATTAGGAAGGCACAATAAGGGAAAGACAACTACATAAAAGCAGTATGAGTTTAGGAGAGCAGGTTGGTGCTAGTATACCAACAGGAGGGTCGTCTCTTTCCTGCCAATTCTTCTGGAATGGCAAGAGTTCTAGGTGGTCTATGTGGACTATCTATAGAAGTGGGAGATGTCTGCCACTCAAGAGGACACATCAGCCACAGTCTTTGGTGGAGGCTAGAGTCCATGGTGAAGACCAGGAGCTGCACAGACACCATCCAAGACATGGCGTTGAAGACCACACATGGATGTGAGGTATTGTCACTAGGCTAGTCCCAAGACCAGGTATATTTTGCTAAAACCATCCTTCCCAATTATATAGTCATTGATGCAATCTCCTATTATGGGTTAATGGCCAGTAATTTTTTTTTGTTTCCACTACCTACTCTATGGCCATAAAACCCAACAAAAGGAAATTGAATCAAATGCTAAAGGAAGTTGTAAAGAAAGAAGTAATTAATATGTGGGATGCCAGAATCATATACCCCATAAGTGACAACAATTAGGTAAGCCCTATACATGTGGTTCCCAAGAAAGGTGGAATGAAAGTGGTAAGAGGTGAGGATAGAGATGAGGTAGAAATGAAAATCGTAACAGGTTGGCGTATGTGCATAGACTATCAAAAAGTGAATGCTGCTACAAGAAAAGATCATTTTCTTCTATCATTTATTGATCAACTCCAAGAAATATTAGTGCATCATGATTACTTCTATTTCTTAGATGGGTATTCAAGATTTTATCAATTACCAGTTCATCCTGATGATTAGGAAAATACAACCTTTACCTATATCTATGGCACATACGCTTTCAGAAGAATGCCATTTGGGCTATGTAATGCACCTGCAATCTTCCAACGTTGCAAGATCTGTAAGTTTTTAGACTTTCTAGAAGATATAGTGGAGGTCTTAATGGATGATTCCTCTATTTATGGGACAGATTTTGAGGGATGTCTGGAAAATCTATCTCTAGTCTTACAATGTTGTGAAGAAAAGCACTTGTTTATGAATTGGGAAAAAATGTCATTTTATGGTCCAAGACGGCATTGTATTAGCACATAAGGTTTACAAAAAAGGGATAGAGGTTGACCTAATTAAGATTGAGGCTATATCCAAGATTCCACCACCTAATTTTTTCACGGGAGTAAGGAGTATCTTAGGGCATGTAGGATACTATAGACGATTCATAAAAGACTTTACAAAGATCGCTAAGCCCCTTTTAAACCTCCTAATTAAGGATGTTGAATTCGAATTCACTAATGAATGTTTAGACGCCTTCAATACCCTTAAGGAGGCCTTGACAACAACTCTGATTCTGCAAGCTCTATATTGGGAGTTACCTTTTGAAATTATGTGTGATGCAAGTGATTTTTCCATCAACATGTACACATGTGTATTCACTTCATGGTGCGAGGTCAGACTCGGCGAACCCTAGGCGTGTTGGTTGCGCCGCCGGTGGCCTAGGCCCTGGTGTTGATCCCCTCTGATCGGTACTCCCTCTCGCTGTGGAGCCATAGTGGATGGAAGCTGATGGTCAGATAGATCAACCTACACTGCAGATCAAGAAGGGGGGCAATGAACTGGCAAGGATAATAGTGTCTACTCGCAGGAAAAAAACGGTCGCCGAAAGGATCCCGGAGGAGACGTCCGTGGAGAATATCAGGGAGCTCTTTAGATCTGACGACGACCTAGTCCAAGAATCATGTGTGATGTCAATCTACCAGAATATTGGGGGGAGATGGATAGAAACATGTGAGTACCCACGCTTTCGACAGGAGACCAAGATACATCATAGGAGAGAAGCACCAATGTACAACATCCCTCACAATGTATGTTTTTGATGCCTCGGAAAAGGGCACTGGCAAGCCACCTGCGAGAGGAGGAAGGTGTGCTATCTCTATTGAAGACCGGGACATCTGGCACACAGATGCACGATGACATCTACAACACCACCTAACATAAGATCTGAGACGGCTCCCCCCCCTCATGCCTGCTCACGGATACCCATCCAGAGGAGCACCCCAACACAACCCTAAGCGTGCCAAGGTGGTGTTAAGGAATGATAATCAAGATCGAAACATGCGACTTGATATGCTCGACTATGCCTTTGAAGTGTCATGGCCACATAATGAAAAGAGAGAGGACATTATGAAATTCATGTCGAACAAATGGCCACATGCTACTGATATTTATGAGTTCGCAGAGAGAAGAGTGATCATGTTCCTCCCATCTTTAGATGAGGTCAGGAAAACCCTAGAATATGGATCAATAAAGTTTTTCAACAAAGATCTTCCCCTCAAAGCTGTGTCGGGGGGCTTGGACGCCAAGAAAGAGATTCTTTGGTTCTGGATCACAGACGTACCCATTATTTGCTGCGACCTAGAATCCTTGAAGGAGATCATATCAGTTTTTGGCACTCTAGTTGATATGCTAATTTGGAGGAGGGGACCGGAGGACGTGATAGGGGTCCTGGTCTCAGTGCGGGCCTTCAATGAGGATGTACCCCAATTCATCAGCATAGAGACAAGAGATTCCAGGGGATCAGCAAAGTTGATGATTGTTGCCAGAGGACCTCGAGGAGAGGAAATTAATGAGATGGGTAAGGAACTGGGTATCCTGCCGACAGCATTCCAGCAGACAGAAAATACCAGGAAAATACATGTACCTCCCGCTACACAGCCTCCATGGATAGCAGCTATGACCAAGAGAACAATACAGTCACAGTCGCATAGGCTGATACGCAGAATCAACCTCCTCAAACGAGGGTGGTGATTAACGAAGAAGGATCTCGCGTCATCCTACCACACAGAAGCCTAGCGGATTTCATTGGTGGCAGAACAGAGAATGCAGAAAAGAGACAACCCAGAAGAGAGACCAGATCGAGTACGAGGAAGTCGTATATGGACAATACTTGGTATGAGTAGAGAGGCAGATGGGATGGTTATAAAACAAGAGGGAAGTTTCAATATCACCAAGATGAAGGGAAACTGGTACAGGAAGAGGATTGGTTTTCTGAAGGAGACGTCCCAAGAGATAAGGATAGATGGTGGGATACATGGGAGACAAGCTACTAGCTTGAGAAGGAGGTCGACTAGAAGGGTTGTATCCTCATGAATGTAGTCAATTACATTTTTTGGAACATCAGAGGTGCGGTGAATAATCTGACAAGGAAAGTTCTAGCAAGGTTATGTACAAGACACAAACCACTGGTAGTGGGTCTATTCGAGCCTTTACTTCACGCAGAGAGGGTTGAAGAACTGTTAGACATTGTTAGATTGGGTTGGTGTACTAATAATGAAGACGAAAAAGGAAAGATCTGGGTAGATGCTGATGTTGATCTAAATCCACAGGTGATCCTTAGGCACAGGCAATACATCACTATCGCGGTAGGTGACGTCCATGGAGGGGAGGTTATTATCTCAACAATTTAAGCTGCATGTCCCATTGTTGAGCGAAGAAATCTATGGGAGTCTATGATTCAACTAAGTCACGAGGTTGGTAATAGACGTTGGTTGATCACAGGAGACTTCAATGTGGACTTTCCCAGGGATGATGGACTTCAATGCTTTCATAAATGATGCAGGCCTAGAAGAACTTCCTTTTGAGGGTAGTAAGTTCACCTGGGTGGACAAACAACAACACACACCAATGACATGGGAGAGACTGGATAGAGCCGTAGTAAATGGATATTGGCAGAGTGCTTTTCCACTTTCGTCTACGATACATCTCACTAGGTTTCGGGTATCCGATTACTGCCCGATCCTTGTGAGTAGTAGATTGGGTGACCAACACAGACAAACAACCCCTTTTAGTTCTAGGGCTACTTGGTTGCAAAACCCTTCATGCATCCCGCTCATTCAAGATACCTGGAGCTCGGTTGCTCCCAATGGGGACCCTTCGATCACCCTATACAACAAGCTGAAGGCAACGAGAGGAGCACTTAAATCCTCAAGTAGAGAGGTGTTTGGCAATGTACAACAAAAAATCACTGACTTGGAAGATGTAGTGCATACACTGCAGATTGAATTCGACGAGAACCCTTCACATAACAATGGATCTATGCTTAACGACGTGGAGCTGGAGCTAGAAGAGAATTTGAAACTGAATGAATTGCTTTGGAAAGAGAAAGCAAGGGTGAAACGGTTGGAGGACGGTGATAGGAACTCATAGTTTTTCCATGCCATGGTTAGAGAAAAGAAAAGGTGCAGATCGGTTCCCAAAGTGATTACTCCGGAAGGTTTGATCATCGAAGACAAGGAACTGATGGAAAAAGCGGCGGCAGAATTCTACCAGAAGGTGTACGAGGAGGATGATTCGCAATCGGAACAAGATGCATAAGCTTTCATAGATCTTCTCCCACAAACAGTCAGTATTGACGACTGTGCTACCCTAACAGCACCCCCGATGAGAATGGAGATTCACTCAACCATCCAAATGATGGACGCAGACGTCGCACCAGGACCTGACGGCTTCTCAATCGTGTTCCTATGCACGGTTTGGGAAATTATAGCAGACGATCTAGTTGATATCACTAACATTTTCTTGCAGGGTGGCTATTGTCATAGGAGCTTCTTTTGTTGTCAGATAGTTCTCCTCTCGAAGACACCAATGGAGTCGACTCTTGGGAAAGATTTTAGACCAATTTCGATCGAGAATGTCATGGCGCGGGTGCTTGCGAGATTGATTAGCAACAGGCTTGCCAATATCATCCCATCATTGATCGGCCCACACCAAGGAGCATATGTTCGGGGCAGGGACATTGTGAATCACATCAAGCTCACCAGAGAGATTACATATGACATCAATAAAGGGGGTATTCGTCCGAATGTCGTAGTAAAGTATGACATCTCTCGGGCTTATGATACAGTCTCCTGGCCGTTTCTCAGAAGAGTCCTCAGGCGCGTTGGTATGACCGAGCATGCAATTAACTTGTGCATGGAGTTCTTCACTCGATCTTGGGCCACAGTCATGATTAATAACTTCTTTGCGGGTTTCTTTTCGAGTGGGAGAGGGCTCAAACAAGGAAACCCTCTATCGCCACTCCTCTTCATTTTGTTCGAAGAAGCACTGGGTAGGCGTCTAAACTTGCAGGTGCAAATGAACAGCTTCCCGCGCTTCGTCACGCGTGGGAAAGATGACCGTGACAACCTCGATTTTTCTCTCTCCTTTATTATACCATTCCTCTCTCTATTGGTGACTCACATCACTCAGTATGAGTTCAATTTCATGACTTGCCTTATTGATGACCCATTCTGATCACTATATGCATGATTTTCACAATGTGTGACATCAATCAACACTTTGAGCTTAGTATTATCATTTATTACATCATCCTCTTGAATCCTTTTTGAACCCCATCAATATGATCATACTGCTCTCATTTGTATACTATGTTGTAGATGATTCAATTACGAATCCAGCAGAACAAAAAGCACATCGATTGGACCTTCAGAGTCCAAGTTATGACACCTTGATATTCTGCTATTTATAATTTGTTTTAGCTCTTTTATATGCCCTTTCCTCTGTTGGGCTGTACTACATAGGCCCAAATCAACGTTGTGTCCCAATTGCCTTTCCCTCTTCTTCCTCTTCAGGAAACCAATGAACAACAGGGAAAGAACACCCGTCGCCTTCAGCCAAATTGGGAAACCAGGAGAACTCTTAACTGCTTGGAATCTAAACCCTAGTGCTCTTGATCTGTTTACAAACCTCCCTCCTCGTATAACCCTAGACCCCCCTTCTCCCTTCGTTCCTCTAGGGCCGGCTGCCAACTTGCTGAAAGTAGCCTGCCGCCAACCTGCTAGTTTGCCAGCAGGCGGCTAGGACACCGGCAGCAACCTTGCCCATCGCGCCGAGCATCAAGGCCTTGATGAACGGCCGAAGTACCTTCGACCTGCCGCCGCTCGGAAACAACCTTTTATGGCTGGTGTGGACTCGACGCTGCACATGGATGGGAGTCGCAGGTGCTCTGTTCTGAGCGCAGAACAGAGGAAGCATGGAGCCAGCAGGCGCAGTGGAGGACGGGCGGGCGGTGAGCAAGGGTCGGTGATCGTGCGGGGCGGCGACTCCGGGTGACCGTGAGCCGCCCTCAACAACGTGGTAGCGGTCTACAACCGTGGACAGAGAGGAAGGTGATCTGGGGCAGTAGTCCACTGGGGTGTGAACAGAAGTGGCGATTGGGGAGAGGCATGTGAGGAAGAAGCCTCCTCTACCGTTGGATCAGGGGCTAGTGGCCCAGATCAATCAATGAATGCAAGGTAACGCCCTATGTCAATCCATATAGTTTGAATGGAATAGTTGTAAAAATGATATCTTGCTAACCCCTTGGCCAAATGATACAACCCAATATATCAAATCGATCAACTCGACGAGACCTACAGTCTGGACCTAGTCCCAGACCCTAAATCAAATGGTTGTTCCCTGATTTCTTGAAAACTCTAACATTAGTCATGTTTGAGGACACTATTATGATCAATCTTGCATCTTTAATGACTTTTGACTCTCCTAATCATGAAATCGGTATCTTTTATGCACCCTTGAACTAAATGAAGGTCATACTCCCCCTAGTGCTCATACATGACTCCTTTTGTACATATTCAACCATATGGGACTATAATGATGTGCATTGCCCTTTTGATGCTAATCTTGCTACTTAATGATGGAACAATGTCTAATCAACTTCAAATCAGTAATATATATCTCTCTTTGACTCTAATATCAATCCATAATATGCCCCTTGATATGGTTGATTCTTTTGACCCATAATTGCATGTATAATTGAGTTTTGCTACCCCATGTTGGGTTATGGCGCCTAAACACTAGTAGACATCCCCTTACTTTGAATGTGTCTATTATTGCTAATCTAAACCATCCCTTATGCTTGTCTCTTATTCATTGATCATATTTGACCTTGATTACTCTATCATGAGTCTTTGGCCCTTTAATATACTTAAGGAACTTGAACCTTGAAATGGTCATATGTAATATGTGGAACCTTAGAATGATATGAAACTTGAACCACACCATCATGTTGAACTCTAGATCAATACAATATCATATAATGACCCAATAACCAACCTTGAACCCATCTTGGCCAAAACCCTAAAATGCATCTAATTAGGGTTAACGTTGAGAATCTAATGCATATATGTAATCTTGTTGTTAATCAGGTTGGCTTATGATCTAGATGGTAATGGACGTGTTAAGTTAAGAATCTCTTAATCAGGTATGGGCCTTATCTAGTTATATGATTACCGCTTTCTTGTTTGAAAAGACATATATTGTATGCTTGTTTGTCTATTTGCTCAAATATTGCCATGTAGTATTGCTATGTCATATTCGATGTTTGCCTCGTCGGTTTTATAACTTGAACACATATATGTACAAAACTCCATTATAATATTGTTGATAAAGGGTTAACTCTCGGTGATGTCCTTGAGGTCCCTCTTGTATAAAAGGGTAGCTAAGCTTGAGCACCCTTACGGACCCTTCCGACGGGAAGATGGTCAAAGGCCTTAAACATGTTTGATATTGTTGGTATAATGGAGTGAAATGACATAAAATATGGTTTTGCATTTGTTAAACAATTAAGATGTTTATTACTTGTTCGTTTAGTCTTGAAATCTTTTCAAAATTATGCAAAGCTTATATATATGTGTATCTTTCGGCCCCATACTCAACACCTCGTGTGTTGACCCATTTCTCGTATGTTGTTTTTAGGTTCAGAGATGGCTAGAAGGTTGATGCGCTTGGTGAGATATGCTAGGTGTACTTGTTGTAAGATTCAGATATAGTATACATGAGCAGACTTGTACAATGTGACTCTTGAAACATGTAATTCAAATCATGTAATATAATGATGTTTCTTAATATATCTTGTGAATTGTTGAGATTATGTTGGTGCCTTTATCTTGTTATATGTTCATGTGTGCTAAGCTTTACGCTTCCGCATATCGCCTTTGATATTTGTTTGGTTCATGGGACTGGGATTCTGGTACCGTGACAGATGGTATCAGAGCATGAACAATAACTACACCAAACATTGCTCACATGAAACACAAACTAAACTCACCTTACATCTCAACCCTAGAAACTTAAGGAAATATCTTTGTGGATTAGGTTGACTTAGCCTCTAGGTTAGAACCTAGATGTTCTAGAACTAGGTGTAGACTTGTGTAAGTTACCTCCCTAGACATGACTCGCGACATGTGCTTAGGATGTCTACACAAGTGTGCACCATGTTCTTGCTAGTTCTTTAGGTGTCATGATACTAGACTGCCGAATGAGTGTGGTAACTCGTTTTGGTTTTGGTTTTATTCGAATGGAGTATGGTGGTTTTCATCGCCTATTTAAACATTGGAGAAAACATATTTCAAGTATTATTATATGTACATATGAAAAATATTACCACACTCAGAAAGGCAGTGAGTTTCCATGCAACCTAGAAGAAAGAGATGTAACATCGAGTCTAGATGAGAGAGTTTAGATGATAGTGATAGTCTCTAGAATTGTCTAGAGCCATGATATAGGTTAGGCAAGTGAACAACCTAGAAACCTAAGATGATGATTATGATATTGATGATGATGTTGATGTTTTATAGGACCCAAGATGTTTGAGGAAGGTTAAGTATGTTTGACGATATGGAATGAGTTGGACCATGCAACCCTAGCTAAACCTAGCACCTTGTATGATACATACCACTTGGTTGATGTGCTAAACGTAGCTAGTGGGTGGACATGCTTGCTTGTACCTAGTCTTGTATGTGTGGAGATATGATATATGGTTCGAGACCAACATGGGCCTCAATCTCTTTACAAAGGAAGACCTCTAGCATGGGACATATGAATAGGGTGACATGTTGATATGAGTTGACCTGTATCGGGAAAAGGTTAGAGTACCTAAACTCCAAAATATTTGAAATGTTGAATAATATGAATGATGAAATACTGGATGATGAGTCCCTAGCTAGAATACTTCTAAGTATATGGGTTGAGTGACCTAGTGGATGGATTCCTTGAAAATGTTGAACCCTAGATGTCCTATGAAAATATCTAACCCTAGAGAAAAGAGGCAATTGAATATTTGATGCTTGATATATATGTGAGGGAGATGTCCCAAGACCCAAGATGATGTGTGATATCCATGATGAGCCTCATACTCGGGTTAGTAGTTACATTTAAAGGAATCTAGTGGTTGCCCTTGTTTCTAGAAAGATGGGTAGAAATTTTCATTAAAGGTTGAAAGTAGTGGTTAACATGTTTTGTTGGATATATATATATATATATATATATATATATATATATATCTTAACTTGAGTGGCTTGAAGCTCTTTCTAGATACAAGTGAGAAAGTTACAAAACCTCGATATTGATGATAATATTGTTCCTGGAATGATGCTTGATACATGAAATATCTCACTTATGTTTAAAAATGGATATATGCTAGATAAGCCACTCTCATAAGCTAGACCTAATATGAAATCATACTATACATAAAAGATGGAGCCTTGAAATCATGAAAATAATATGATGATGTCATGAAAAACTTAGCTTGAATGATCAGGGGTAACGTGCCTAATTTCATACTCAAACGATCAACTTGATATGAAGATACTCTTGGAGTCATAACTCAGATGAACATGATGAATAAATTGTTTAATTTTAGATTTAAAAGCAAAAATAATGAACATAATTGATTAGAGTTGGTGGAAATTTCGGGAAAAACAAAACCATGCTTGAAATCTAGAGTAAAGATGAGATTCACACTCGATGATAGTCTTGTTGGAAGTCATGTCCATAAACATGATTCTTTTGAGAAGTGATAACATAGATTTTGATAATACACCCTGGTCGTGTATGATGATTAGTACAAAACTCTGATATATGGATACTAAAGAATGAGTACACCATTGATAAGGATAACCTAGTGTGCATCCATCATGTGAAATGCCTTGATAACCATGGTTGGATACCTAGACTCGATGGATTTTGGATTGACTCTTAACTATGATCTTGGTTGAATTTCGGGGACGAAATTCCTTGTAAGGAAGGAAGGATGTGACAACCTCAATTTTTCTCTCTCCTTTATTATACCATTCCTCTCTCTATTGGTGACTCACATCACTCAGTATGAGTTCAATTTCATGACTTGTCTTATTGATGACCCATTCTGATCACTATATGCATGATTTTCACAATGTGTGACATCAATCAACACTTTGAGCTTAGTATTATCATTTATTACATCATCCTCTTGAATCCTTTTTGAACCCCATAAATATGATCATACTACTCTCATTTGTATACTATGTTGTAGATGATTCAATTACGAATCTAGAGGAACAAAAAGCACATCGATTGGACCTTCGGAGTCCAAGTTATGACACCTTGATATTCTGCTATTTATAATTTGTTTTCGCTCTTTTATATGCCCTTTCCTCTGTTGGGCTGTCCTACATAGGCCCAAATCAACGTTGTGGCCCAATTGCCTTTCCCTCTTCTTCCTCTTCAAGAAACCAATGAACAACAGGGAAAGAACAACTGCTGCCTTCATCCAAATCGGGAAACCAGGAGAACTCTTAACTGCTTGGAATCTAAACCCTAGTGCTCTTGATCTGTTTATAAACCTCCCTCCTCGTATAACCCTAGACCCCCCTTCTCCCTTCATTCCTCTAGGGCTGGCCGCCAACTTGCTGAAAGTAGCCTGCCGCCAACCTGCTAGTTTGCCAGCAGGCGGCTAGGACACCGGCAACAACCTTGCCCATCGCGCAGAGCATCAAGGCCTTGATGAACGGCCGAAGTACCTTCGACCTGCCGCCGCTCGGACGCAACCTTTTATGGCTGGTGTGGACTCGACGCTGCTCACGGATGGGAGCCGCAGGTGCTCTATTCTGAGTGCAGAATAGAGGAAGCATGGAGCCAGCAGGCACAGTGGAGGACGGGCGGGCGGTGAGCAAGGGTCGGTGATCGTGCGGGGCGGCGACTCCGGGCGACCGTGAGCCGCCCTCAACAACGTGGTAGCGGTCTGCAATCGTGGACAGAGAGGAAGGTGATCTGGGGCAGGAGTCCACCGGGGTGTGAACAAAAGCGGCGATTGGGGAAAGGCATGCGAGGAAGAAGCCTCCTTTGCCGTTGGATCAGGGGCTAGTGGCCCAGATCAATCAATGAATGCAAGGTAACGCCCTATGTCAATCCATATAGTTTGAATGGAATAGTTGTAAAAATGATATCTTGCTAACCCCTTGGCCAAATGATACAAACCAATATATCAAATCGATCAACTCGACGAGACCTACAGTCTGGACCTAGTCTCAGACCCTAAATCAAATGGTTGTTCCCTGATTTCTTGAAAACTCTAACATTAGTCATGTTTGAGCACACTATTATGATCAATCTTGCATCTTTAATGACTTTTGACTCTCCTAATCATGAAATCAGTATCTTTTATGCACCCTTGAATTAAATGAAGGTCATACTCCCCCTAGTGCTCATACATGACTCCTTTTGTACATATTCAACCATATTGGACTATAATGATGTGCATTGCCCTTTTGATGCTAATCTTACTACTGAATGATGGAACAATGTCTAATCAACTTCAAATCAGTAATATATGTATCTCTTTGACTCTAATATCAATCCATAATATGCCCCTTGATATGGTTGATTCTTTTGACCCATAATTGCATGTATAATTGAGTTTTGCTACCCCATGTTGGGTTATGGCGCCTAAACACTAGTAGACATCCCCTTACTTTGAATGTGTCTATTATTTCTAATCTAAACCATCCCTTATGCTTGGCTCTTATTCATTGATCATATTTGACCTTGATTACTCTATCATGAGTCTTTGACCCTTTAATATACTTAAGGAACTTGAACCTTGAAATGGTCATATGTAATATGTGGAACCTTAGAATGATATGAAACTTGAACCACACCATCATGTTGACCTCTAGATCAATACAATATCATATAATGACCCAATAACCAACCTTGAACCCATCTTGGCCAAAACCCTAAAATGCATCTAATTAGGGTTAACGTTGAGAATCTAATGCATATATGTAATCTTGTTGTTAATCAGGTTGGCTTATGATCTAGATGGTAATGGACGTGTTAAGTTAAGAATCTCTTAATCAGGTATGGGCCTTATCTAGTTATATGATTACCGCTTTCTTGTTTGAAAAGACATATATTGTATGCTTGTTTGTCTATTTGCTCAAATATTGCCATGTAGTATTGCTATGTCATATTCGATGTTTGCCTCATCGGTTTTATAACTTGAACACATATATGTACAAAACTCCATTATAATATTGTTGATAAAGGGTTAACTCTCAGTGAAGTCCTTGAGGTCCCTCTTGTATAAAAGGGTAGCTAAGCTTGAGCACCCTTACGGACCCTTTCGACGGGAAGATGGTCAAAGGCCTTAAACATGTTTGATATTGTTGGTATAATGGAGTGAAATGACATAAAATATGGTTTTGCATTTGTTAAACAATTAAGATGTTTATTTCTTGTTCGTTTAGTCTTGAAATCTTTTCAAAATTATGCAAAGCTTATATATATGTGTATCTTTCAGCCCCATACTCAACACCTCGTGTGTTGACCCATTTCTCGTATGTTGTTTTTAGGTTCAGAGATGGCTAGAAGGTTGATGCGCTTGGTGAGCTATGATAGGTGTACTTGTTGTAAGATTCAGATATAGTATACATGAGCAGACTTGTACAAAGTGACTCTTGAAACATGTAATTCAAATCATGTAATATAATGATGTTTCTTAATATATCTTGTGGATTGTTGAGATTATGTTGGTGCCTTTATCTTGTTATCTGTTCAAGTGTGCTAAGCTTTACGCTTCCGCATATCGCCTTTGATATTTGTTTGGTTCATGGGACTGGGATTCTGGTACCGTGACAACGACACTCCACCGATCTTGATGTACGCAGACGACATTGTGGTCTTCTTCAATGGATCCTCGGGAGGCGGGCAGGTGATCAATGAAATCTTTGCACAATATGAAAGAGCAACTGGCCAGAAGATTAACAGAACTAAATCGGGCTTTCCTGCTGGCTCGAATCAATGCGCCATCATGGATAGAATTGAGATGGAATTGAGATGGAATTGAGTGGGCAGACAATGCATCGCACACTTTGACTTCTTGATTGAGAAAGTGATAGACAAAGTAGCCGCATGGAAGTCCAAGTTTCTCTCGTTCGCAGGTAGAAGACTATTGATCAAGCATGTGCTCAACTCTACGACATTACATGTCATCGCTACAGCTAACTTGCCGGTGGGCGTGATGAAGAGAATAAATTCAATCTTCTCCTGCTTCCTATGGGCTGACAGACAGAACCGATTGAAGCGAGCTTGGGTCGCATTGGATCGAATCACCAGCCCTACACAGGAGTGTGGTTTGGGCATCCCATCACTACAGCTTGCCGCTAAGGCCTTCAGATTTAAGGCATGTTGGGAGGTGATCCAAGGGGATTCGGCTTGGGCAACCTTCGTGAGAGAAAAATACAGATCTGATTATAAGAATCAAGTTGGCTGTTATCCATCTTATTTGAAGAAGGGCTCTTTCGCATCACCCTACTGGAAGAAACTGTGGACTACATACCCCGAGGTCATTCCAAGTTGCAGGTGGTTCATAGGAAGGGGGGACATCTCCTTCTGGGAGTCGAGATGGTGCCAGGATATTCTACAAGATTTCGCCATTAGGCAGGAAGACATCCGGTTGGACATCAGGGTCAGAGACTTCTGGCAAGAAGATATAGGCTGGGACTAGAATGTTCTTAATTCAATCTTATTACCGCAAGGGATTGAGTTAATACAGATGTCCATGGCAGCGATTTCTGATACGGAGGATAGTTTGATTTGGACCTCGACAGAAGATGGATTGTTTAGCTTATGATCAGCAAAGGCAGTCATCTCGTGCACACAAGGTACTGACACCCTACCTCATAGAGACCTGGATTGGATCTGGTCATCATCTGTTCCCAGAGCTAGTGCTATTCTATGGAAGGCCATTAATGGGGCACTGCCAACGGATGACCGCATAAGGAGTTGCCGCATCCGCACAGTTTCTATGTGTTCCTGCTGCGAACAACCCGAGGAGGAGACCATCTCCCACCTGCTCTTCGACGTACAATTGGCCAGAAACATGTGGATGCATTTCTAAGAAATTTTTGAATTGAAACCATGCTCCATCACAAGTCTGAAATTACTTAGACACTCTACATCTCTAAAAACATGGCTAAAAAATGAGATGATCTTTCTTACCATATGGATGATATGGCGAGCAAGATGTGACAAATGTTTTCAACAAAAAAAATAGCAAGCCTGAGAAGATGTGGGATGATATCTGTTTCATACTTAATAAAAACATGACTAGAAAGACCTTCAGAGGAAAAGAGGACGCAACACTGCATGACAAGCTGGAAGCCAAAGGCATCGAAGCACACAGATCGAGGATTAGGTCCATTAACCTTATCAGATGGGTACCTCTAGACATGGAAAACTTGAAGTTGAACCTGACCGTTGGAACATGTAAGAACTTTATGGGTATACAACATAGATGGGTTGCAGGCATCATCAGAAATCAGCACGACCATGTGAGGTTGGCATTCAGATACTGGCTAGTCGAGAAGGATTACATTGTGGCCTACATCCAAGCGTGTCTAATTGCTTTGAAAATTTCCAATGACCATAATCTGACGATATCTTGCTTTGAAATTGATGATCAGAGAACATATGAGTGTCTATGGGATGGCGCCTCAGGCCCATGGAGAGCAACACCATACATGACAGAGATTAAAAAGGTGATAGCAGAAGAGGCGATCATGGGCTTCTTGGTACCTAAGATTATCAACTCCACACCGAGATACCTGGGTAATTGGGGTAATCACCTCGAGGAAGGAAAAGTATGGACAGAGCATATGAACCTCTCGATACGTATTAGAGGTATGATATACCTGGAGAAGAAAGGTGTCCCCCACATTCTCACCAGATGGACAAATATAGGTTGAGGATGATAGGATAGTAAGCATGATAGGGCCCTTTCCCGTGCTAATAGTCTGTAAGCGTTTGTAATGAACCATCTGGATGTTTGATCATTTGCCCATTGCAGATCATGGGATGAATATAAAGAATCTGTTTTAAAAAAAAGTGATTTTTCCATCAGAGTTGTTCTAGGATAAAAGAAGGACGAAAGGCACCATGTGATTTGTTATGTAAGTTGAACGTTAGATGAAGCCCAAGTGAATTATACCACCATGAGAGAGGAAATGATGGCCATCATATTTTCCTTTGATAAGTTCAGATCATACTTAGTGGGATTGGAAGTAAAAGTATACACTAATCACAGAGCTATAAAATACCTTATGCAGAAAAAGGATATGAAGTCGAGGTTACTGCATTGGTCCATACTACTACAAGAGTTCGACCATGAGATCATTGATAAGAAAGGAAAGTAGAATGTGGGTGTGGACCACCTATCAAGGATAGTTTTTGATGAAGTAAATTATTTGTGTGTAAATAACAATTATGCTGATAAAGCTCTTTTATTAGCTCAGTCAGTTGAACCAACCCTAACCTGGTTTGCTGACATTTTTAATTATCTAGCATGTGGGTAGATTCCACCCAAGATCACTTATAATCAGAAGAATAAGTTATTCTCTAGTCTAAAAAAATACTACTGGGGTGATCCTCTTAAGTTCAAAAGATGCTCTGACAATTTATATTGTCATTGTGTACCAGAAGAAGAAGTACCTCAAATCCTCAATGAACGACATTCCTCGCCTTATGGTGGTCACCACGGTGGAAAAGGACTACTGCTAAGGTTCTGTAGTCAGGCTTTTATTGGCCAACACTCTTCAAGGATGCTATGTCATTTGTCAAGACTTGCAAAGAGTGATGAATCATAGGGAACATCAGCTGAATGAATGAAATGCCCATGGACAATTGGGTGGAAGTTGAAATTTTTGATGTATGGGGAAATGATTATATGGGACATTTCCCATCATTAAAAGAGAACCAATATATTCTTGTCACTGTAGAGTACATCTCGAAATGGGTAGAGGCTATTTCTACCCAGACCTGTGACTCCAAAGTAGTAATCAATCTGTTCCAGAAAACTCTTTCAAAAATTTGGGGTCCCACACACCGTTATAAGTGATGGGTGATCTCACTTTGGGGAAAAATACTCCAAAGATATATTGAAAAAGTATGGATTGAAGCACAAAATCGCAACACCCTACCATCCAAAAACATCAGGACAAGTCGAAGTATCTGAGAGGTAGATCAAGCAGATCCTAGAGAAGATTGTAAGTCATACAAGGAAAGATTGGTCGATGAAACTTGACGATGCGTTATGCCCCTACCGCACGGCTTATAATACGCTTATAGGCACAATGCCTTATAGGCCGATTTATGGGAAATCCTACCATCTACCTGTTGAGATAGAGCACAAAGCCCTTTGGGCTATAAAGTTTCTAAACATGGATCTTGATAAATTAGGTAAGAAAATGTTCCTCCAACTCCACCTGACAAGAATGCATGCTTACGAGAATGCAAGGATATACAAGCAAAGGACAAAGGTGTGGTACGATTCCCACCTAAAAAACAAGGATTTGCATGAAGGAGACAAAGTTCTTTTGTTTAATTCCAGTATCAAGTAGTTTCCTAGGAAGCTAAGAAGAAGATGATCCGGTCCCTTTTCTGTGATAAAAATATACCCATCGGGAATTATGGAAATAACCAGTGATAATACAAGCCACTTCAAAGTGAATGGACATAGGGTAAAAAGGTACTATGAGGATGAAGCTTTTGTAAGAAGGTGAGAACTAAGTTTGGGGGTACCCAGTCCTGCAACAAATGGAACATGTGAGTCGTTTCCAACACCGATTGAAGAAGGATGAAACCAGAATGAGAGAGTCACGCTAAAGATTTTGAAATAATGCTTCTTGGGAGGTAACCAAAGCTTTTTCTTACTTTCTTCATAAGTTGAGCTTCCTTTATCTTATGTTTTTAGTCTAAGACCTATGTATATAATTATCTCTATCTGGGTATTTTGGTTTCCGCCTATAAAGTAAGTGTAGTGTAGTAAGTAGCTTGTTATGTCTTCACATGGGTTTTTGATCAAATACAATGGGGGTGTTTTAGCTTAATAACTAAAAATCATTGTTTCTATCAAAGCACCTATATAGTGTATCATGGTCGTAGCTCTTGTCGTAGTCACGATTATTAGATTGCATTTTTTTAGGTTGCGGTCGTGACATGCTTTGCGGTAGCGGAAAATATCTTGGTCACGACAACCTACCTAGTCGCATTGAGTATAAAAGTTGGGAGTTCTCGAAATAATGTTTATTCTTTACTCTCTTTGATTCTTGAACGTTTGAGCTCCAATGAACCCTAACTGAAGAACCGAAATGAAGAAAAGGAACCAATGGACGTTTGTAGAGAACCAAAGTGTCACTTCTATAATCCCTTCGTCGTGGTCGCACTGCCCTCACCTCCAGATTACCTAGCCTTCTACTCTCTTGATCTCTTAAATCCGAGAAGGTACCAAACCCCCTATTTATTATTTCTTTCTATTTGATTAGCATTATTGTGTTTCTTCTCCATCGATGTTTCATCACCCAATTTCTCTACTTCCTGAAACCTAAATAATGATTTCTCAATCATGCATTGGCTGCAAATTGGCACCACAGTTGCTCCAGTTTTCCCAAAGCACTGAGTGTCTCACTAACACCCCTTTTACCTGTATCTCTTTCTTCTTTTCCATCAATCTTTGTGATTTCCTTCTCATTCTCCGCTTTGCCTGTGTTGCGATCGCAACGGGGCTTCAGTCGAGACATCCATCTCGACCGCGACACCCTTTTCCATCAACCATCTCGATCATGACAACCTTTTCAGTCACAGTCACGATGATGATCGTGATCACGACACCTTCTCTTACCCACCAATCACGACACCCCTCCTTTCTAACATATTTGATCTTGGGTCGTGACACCAGCTTTTCTTCTAGGGTGGTGGCAAACCTATTTTCCACCTCCAATCATTGGCATTGTAATGCGATTCCCTCCGTTTAAATCCTTGGTATCTTTTCTAGATTTTTCTTGTAATCTGGTTTGATATTTGTTGCGATCGTGGAGATAACCTCGAACACCACGGTCGCGACACATGCAATGGTCGTGACATGTTTCCTTCCATGCTACTCACCTGTTGCGCCTTTGACACCCATCGCGGTCACGACACTCTCTCAACCTACTGTCGCGGTTGCGACACGATTGTACTATTTTGACAGGCGATATCAATGAAATAAACAATAATGTTGTGAATAATTTTGACTACAACTTTTCTAACAAAATTTCAATGCAAAAATTATAGAATGTCGACCTCAACTAAAGAAATGTTGATGAAGAAGGAAACTTCCCAGAAGGGTGCTAAAGAAAATCTAGAAAAGATAACCAAAGCCTTGAAGGATCACCCTGATCTTTCACCAACAAAGAAGCTTTGCCTACTGTTAATGAAGAAGAAGTATGAGTACATCATAGCCCACAATATGCCGGGGGAATTTGATGAATCCAGGAGACTTCATAGACAAAAATCTCCTAGTACCAACTGTCTGAAGGAGAACCCACAAAGTTGTGGAAACAAAGCTGGAAACCAAGGACACCAAAAATAGAAAGTTGGCAGTCATGGGGAAACCAAAGAGTCTGGAAAAAGAAGCCAACCCCGAGGGGGTCAGGGAAGAAGAACAAGAGACCATTAACAAGAAGACAGTAGTGTTCAAATCAAGAGACCAAGTGCATCAATCACACTTTGATTTGGTAATGAAGACCAAAAGCTTCTAGCCAACATAGTATCTAGATGTCGATGACTTCAAGAGGATGGAAATCTATGATAGCGTGATAAAGTTCTTGGAAGGGGCCAACCTGAGTGCTCTATGTATGTTTCAAGCCCCTTCTCTCACTCAACTAATGGTATAATCCATGATGTCACTAGAAAGACTACCTGGAAGCGATGTCAAATGCAAGAAAGGTGGTGGAGAGTTCAAGCTCAAAGTGAGGATGGGGGCAAAAGCCAAGTAATTACTAAAGACATCCTCAATGCTATCTTCATGAGGATAGAAAAAGAAGCACAGGCATGCTCAGTTGTGCCAGGTGAGAAGGAAGTTGTTGGCTACAATAGCTACAGGATGTGGGAAAAGCTGATAGGAGAACACGAGCACAACCTAAAGAACTCAAAGGCGATGCTCATCACCTCCTGCTTCATTAGAGTAATGCAGAAGATAACAACCAATACAATCTTCATGAGATCATAAATTGGAGGAGTTTCTAAAGGAGGCCTATTCTTAAATTAGTCTATGCTAAATGAGAAACCAGTGAACATCAGAAGACTATTGATAGAGAGGTTGTCAGCCATTGTAGGAAACGTAGCAAAGCAAACTAATGAATTTTGCATGGAAAGCCAAATCACCCACATTGTTTATGATTTCATGGATATCGAGCAGGTAATGAAATATAATCACACCAAGGGACATACCAAGATAGATATCAAGTCCCTTATAAACACTGGTATCCTAGCACAGAGGGATAGTAAACTCTTTTACAAAGAAAACTTCTCCAAAGTCCTACTGGCCCTACCTAAAATGGCATACTATGACACCCATAAGTTGCGGCCTACAAAAGAGGAAGTAGATAAAATACAGTCTAGTGCCATCAGAAAAGTTGTTGACTCCCTACCACCTATTGAAGAGGAGAGTATAAGAGACCAAATGCCAGAGCTAGAGATGCAAAAGCCAAAAGAATGGAAGAAGTTGGAAATCAGGAAGTGTAAAGAAAAACCTTAAAGACACTTATGTTGTTTCATTAAAAGAAGGGTTCCCAAGTCTACCCTCTCCTCCCACCCGATGGAGGTCGAAGATCTATTGAAATTAAAGATAACTAACGAGCCTTAAACGTGGGTCCAAGAAAGGAATCGTGTCTAGGTTATCAGACTTTAGAAATTTATAATACCCGAATGTTTAAGACACCTACAACTAGCACAGGATCGAAGTAGTTCGGGGTCAAATGTAGGGATAGGAAGAATGATGCTTCAGAACTTGAGTTTCATTTGTCTAAGCACATCAAATAGGTAAAAGGATAGGTTTGGTTGTGAAAGAAAGCACCATAAAGAAATTAAACTAAAAGGCTATCTCCAACTAGAGTTACTAGAAAGATTATGATTTTAGGGTTTAGCAATTTTTATAGAGGTTGTAGATAACAAAAGCTAAGGAGATAAAACTATCATTGAGGTAAAGCATGAAGGAAGAAAACTTAGGCATAACAAGCAGCAACGGAAGACATCCTACAACCTCTTCTCTCAAAGAGGGTTCCTCTAACTATGCACCATTTCCCCCTCTCAAGGGCAGTGGTCGTAGATTAGAGTGGTAAGGTAAATTGAAGTATCCATGATCCTAGGTACTCTCATACACCCAAATCAGACCAAACTCTGCAATTGCAATAGCCCCCTCTCAAGAGTGTCACAAAGGGAAACATGATTTGATAGCTAGTCAAAAGTGTGATCCAAAAGAAGAAACTAGAGTTCTGATGCTATAAAGAAATCATCCAGCAAAAAGGAACCATACACAGAACAACAAGAGATAAACTCCATAGATTCCAATAAGCTTAAAGAGAGTAAAAAGGTTTAGTTAGAATGCATAGGGAAATGAAAGTAAAATGCAATAAAAAGGGAAAGATAAGCATCAGTCTCCTTGATTTAGGAGGTCGATATACAACAGCGGACCCCTAAGGGGCTGCTAACCCAGTACCGGGCATGAGCTCTGCTCGATACACCCATGTTGGGCAGCCAACCCTCTCGGGCAATAGGCGTGACAGCCATGGCATATCAGGTAGGAACTCCCTACCCAATATGGCCGTGTCAGGCTGCCAACCCTCTCGGGTTACATACCGCAACGGTTGGTCCATATCGGGTTCGATATCGTCTCAGGTTAGGAATCGCTTAGGTTCTCAAGTTCCTTTTATCAGGTATAGAGGGGCGAGCTATCTCAGGTTGAGGCCCATCCAGGGACCCGGCAGGGGAAACCTTCCTAGTCGTACTGTGCTACTGTGGCTACCGAGACGGGTTCCAAGTGAACTCCTCCCGCCCCTCTCGGGTTGGGGGTGTGCTCACCTAGTATCGCTTGAAACACCTTGGAATGCAACACACTAGCTCCTGATGTCTTTCTAGAGTTAGCTCTCATGGGATTCTGACCCGTCCCATCAGAGTCCTATAGCTTCTATTTATAGGCAACAACGGGTAGAGGTTGCGGTTCTCGTAGGGCCACGTGTCCTTTACTTGCTCCGTTTACGTGGCTTTAGAGGAGGATCGATGCGTCTGTCGCCCGACATGGTTGTGGCATGTGTCTGGTTGCGAGCAAATCGCTTGACCATGTCAGGTAATACTCCTGGCAGGCAGCTGCTCCAATGAGTGGTTTCATCATGTGATAGACTCTATCGGGGTGAGTCATGGTGGGAAAAGCTCTCTCTCGGGTAGATGGCGTATTTCTCATCAGGGTCCTCATGCGACATGCCTGTGTCGGGTTGCTATCGTGACGGGCAACGACCATGATAGTTAAGTGGGCATGTCGTGCGGCCAGTAAAGGGCCAGTTCAGGTGCTCGTTGTAAGTGGGCCGGGACATGCCTTTTTGCTAATTTTGGGTGGAAAAGTGAGAGAAAACTCTGCAAAAGATGGGAAAAGAGTTAGGAGCACAGTGTGGGTTATTCTTATGCAAAACAAGATAAAACAGAGAGGAAAACACTTTCAAAGGCATGTTTGACAATGAAATATGACCCATAAATAGCAATAAAATGGGTGTCATCAACTCCCCCAAACTTAGCATTTTGATTGTCCTCAATCAATCTAAACTTATTTTAAAACTTTGTTTTGCGATCCTTCTTTGTAACCCAACATAGTCTTCAGAAGAGGGGTTTGAGTGAGTTTTTGAGACGTCCTTGAGGAGAAATACGTCTGGCTACAAACAATGGACTTTGTTTTTTTTTGACTTATTTAAGCAAAAAAAATTATCTTCAGCGTCGATGAGACTTTGGTGCATGATTTTGAAGTTATCTTTCACACCAAATAGCTTTGAGGGTGAGAAGTTGGGTTTTTGGATAGGCTTAAGGATTTTTGGGTTTTTCTTGTTTCCCATCAGTCCATCCAGGTATGGGTCTGTTAACGGGCAAGTGGTCCCTATAGTCCAAGCCAGTTGGCTTTAGAGCAGTGATTTCACATCTTACGTGCCACTGCCCTGGATCTACCATGCCTAAAGATGGGTACTTTTGGAAGGACAAGTGTGTGTGTGTTTTTTTTTGGCACAAATCTCATGCTTTTATTCACTCTCATAAGACCTTTCTCTCTTTTTGTGATTTTTGATGGGTAGGGAAACAGAAGAGAGTTCGTTGTTTGGGCAACTTTTTCCTTCACATACACATCTCTTAGCTGTTGTGAGATTATTTTTTGAAATTGGCATAGAAAAGTTATAGTCTTTGTCGTTTGAGACTGCATTTTTGGAAAGAACATAACAAAAACTTGCACCGCCTTAGACACAAATAAAACAAGCTGGGGGAAGTTGTATCAAGTTTTTACTATAAAGTGTCTTTGCACAATTGTAGAGAGGAAAGGGGTTTTATATGCAATATATTGTATTAGACATGTATATATATGTACACAGGAAAAGAAGAAAGGAAAAATGGGAGAATTTTTTGTACCTCCCTCATTGATATATAGTTCCCCCCAAACTTACCCCACACTCTATCCATTGTGAGATAGATAAGGTAGGGTAGTGATAAGTCAGTGAGGGTTTAGCTGGTGAGCGTGCCTCCGTTAGATAGAAGCTCCAACACATATTTGCCACATTTGTTGTGGTAGTCGATGGAGTTTGTTGTAGTGCCACTGAGCTAGAGATCCATTCCAGTACGTAGATGACATAGTCATTTGATTGTGGAGTTTGTTGTGGACTACTGTGGCAGAATTGAAGCTCGTGCCATTTGTTCATCGTGTTCTCCGGGAACATATGGATCATCGTTGCCATCTTGATGTAGTATTTCCTTGCTAGGCACTCGAGTGGTGTCAACATTATTGATGTACACTATACCAGATGATCTTTGTTGTTGTCAGAGCTATTGTAGAAAATTGGTATTCGTGGGTGAGTGTACACCGTCAGGAGCGTCTAATGATTGTAGTGCAATATTGGAAGGAAAATGATACGTGCCATTCTACTTTGTATCTCTGCCAGAAATTGTTGTTTCTCTCCTGACTCGTCAGCTAGGCAGATGTCGTTGAACACCATCGGGTGGGTGATATAGGTGTGTTCAAACTTCTTTTATATGATATGGATGTAGGCTGCTGCTACCGATATCGCCATACATCCTCCTACCTTCACTAAGTCCCGAAGATCATCAACTCAGACTATGACGCTGCCTGCCTCATAGATGACGTCTGCGGGGGTAGAATCAGCTAACTTGAGGAGAATTATGTTGACATGTTCCTGAGTTAGTGTAGCACACGTGGAATGGTTGAAATTGTTGATAATCATTTATGAAATGTCAGGCAAAGCGGGGTCTTCATTGGTAAGTATTTCTCACAGAACATCCATCTGCTTGCCTTCCTCGTAGACGTTTGTGGCTATCTCGACCTCTTCTCCTGGAAGGCTACTGGTCGGGGAAGATTCATCTTCATGATCACTGTCCAGCAGCTTCTCTGGGATGCCTGCGTATCAGCAACAGTGCATAGGTGCTTCTGAGCTGATAGAAGTTTTGGCCTTGGAGTTGCCTTATGTATCCGAAGATGTGGAGCATCTCCATGGAATGAAGGACTATAAAGGCGATTTTTCTGCTTCCCACTTCTTCTTGTACGGGGAAATCTCTGAGGGTGAAGAAATTCCAAACGTCGTTGTGGCGTTGGATTCCATACTTGATCACACAGAGAAGATGTAGTGGGAGAAGCCTGAGATGCTTGTCTTCTGGGCGTACGAATATGTGTCATGAGCATGGGACCTCCTCGTTGCAGTAGCTGAGGAGCTGGACGTCATGATTCTGAAGATCCGCTACACAAAGTAAAAAGTTTCTTTGGTGCTTGTAGGGGGCCAACACGAAGTTTGGGTTGTGTTCTTTGATGTGTTGCAGCATGTTGGCCACCAAGATCGAGTCGTACGCCCCTCTCATCAGTCTTCTTTCCAAGGCCAGGGTGGCGGTGTAGATTGGATTCCAGCCTATCCTGGTGCCTAATCTATCATCATGCTCTCTAAGACCCGAAAGAGGATCTTCCCGACGAAGGATGGGGAGCGGAACATGCTCTTTAATGCTTCCCGTCATATGGCAAAGTAGTCGTCTCTCCAGAGGACGTCCTCTCCATCTTCCTGCAATCTCAAGACCTTGTTTAGCATCTTTTGGTCTATGATCATCAGGTATCCGATGGCTCGTCAGTCAAAGTCTGCCATCTCAAAAGAAGGGATCTCTGATGGCACAAAAAATGCATCTATCATCGAGCTCCTTCCTCTAGGGGGTATCTATCATTGGTAGAGTATATGCCCCCCTCTCCCTCTGATTCTTCTTAAGAACCCTCCTTTAGGCTGATGGATATGTCCATGTCTTCATCTACTTCTAGGAAGGGTGAGGGAGCAGTTGTATTAGTGTCGCGGGTGCTCTCCTGTCCTGCTAGAGTCCCGTCGGCGGTTTTATTCATCGTTTCTTCCTCGGGCATTGTGGAGGGCCCGTTGGAGGAGGAAGAAGATGACCTTCTCGAGGAGGACGCTGAAGATGATGGATGGGGGTCAGGGCCAGAAGGCGATGGAGACCTCCTTGGCTGTCTTGAGTGGGGGTGGTCGTCCCTTCAGTTTAGCCTCTCTTCGATGGCGTCAAGGCATTGAAGTGCCAGCTGCATCGTATTATTCAGTGCCTCTAGTTGGCCAGGAAGGCAACTAGAGTTAGCAGATGACACTCCTGGTCGCTCAGCCTCCTCTGGAAAACACTGAACTTGCGGGTCAGGGAAGCAAAATTAATAGAGTGATTGCTTGTTACCTCCCGCAAGTGGTCAAACTCTTCACCAACGACCTCCCTAGTGTTGGAGGGGTTGCGGCTGATCGGCCTCTGGTCCACATCACGCTCCTTGAGATGGATGTTCGGCCCGAAAAGTATGCGTCTTCAAACGAGGCTGAATCCATCTGTATTGTGCATGAGGGCATTGCTTCAGGATAGGGTGTCGGCTGCTTCATGGCTTCCTCTGCCTCATTAGCTTGTGGTGGTGGAGAAGGGGGTGGAGTAGGTGGGTGTTGATCTTCCACCCGACTCTCAGTGTCCTCCTCCGCAATGACTATTGGTGCCGTTGGTGGAGGTGTCGGTGTTTGCTGCACATCCATGAGCTCTTCCTCCAGGAGCTCAGTGAACGCGGCGTTGCTAGCGTTCGGCGGAACCACCGCTTCAGAACAAGGACCTACGACTATTTCTTCCGCGGCAACGTCCTTGGGCATTGTGATCATTGCATCTTCCATGATGGTGTCGACGACCAACAATCATCATTGGATCCTCATTGGTCGCGGTGCTTATTGATGTGGTGGTCGCGGCCAGCTCGGGAGCAGCAACGGTAGCTTCGGGGGCGGCTGTTGTTGGTTCGGTGGTGGCAACCGTGACTTTAGGAGCAGTTGTCATGGGTTGTGTGGTGGTGGTGGATGGCTCGACGGGGGTGATAACCATCTCTTCTTTGTCTTATCGAGCGTCTAGGGGGACTGGCCTTCCTGTCATGGCCACCCTCTCTTCTATTCTTGTGGTGGCGGCGTAAGCGGCTTCAACTAGCACAGCTTCGATTTCTGCTATGGTGAAGACCAACTTCTCTACATTGTAGTTGGCGCAACATGGGAGTAGTAGGAGGGTGTTCGTCCTTGCAAACTTATAGAAGTAGTAGTGGCCCTCCTTTTTTATGATGCTAGCCCTCATTAGGAATTTGAGGTCGATCATGTCGTCACCTCTCATCCTCAATAGGCTACGCGGTTCCTTGGGGTATCCCAACCCTATCGCAATCAGGTTCACTATCCCTCCCATGTTGTAGTCCTTGGTGGTGTCCTTTACTGGATGAAGTAGGTTGAGCAAGAACCACCCAAGGTTGACCGTGCATCCCTCCATCATGTGCCAAATGAGGTGGAGCTCTTCAGTGTACAAGTTGCTCGATTCATATTTGTTGAAGAGCAGACATGCCACGATCTCATACACTATCCTCCAGAAGGAGTGCACTGCCACCACTTTGCTCCCCGGCTTGAACGTTGACTCGCCGATGAGCCTCCCTAGAGTGTGATCGGGTTCAACCCGTCACCTTCGGTGATTCTGACACTACTGTTGAGTAGGTCTTTCTCAGCTTCACTGGAGGAGAAGATCTTGTTGTGCAGCTTTTCAAATATTACGTGCTCAACATTGTAGAGACGCCCTTGCAGTCTGTCTGCCCCGCCATATCTTTCAACTTCCTTTTTTGTGTTCTTCACCTGGTAGAGGGACAACATGAACTCCTTCGTGAGTTTTGTGTAAGAGGCTGAGTGGCTGAAGCATATCTTCCTCAGCCCCGTAGCCTCTAAGACATTTTCCATCCTGTCGAAAATGCTATCTGGTAGAAGGACAACTGGTGGCAGAAACGGGTTGGCCTGTAGACTTTGGCTGCCAACTCTGCATGCCTCTAACTGTGCTCCTCATATCTGGGCATGAACTGGCCTGGTGAGTTATCTAGAGGCGTTGGTTTGGCTGCCGCATCCGAGGTCGTTGCTGGTGCTTCTACTACTCTGGGCCGCTTCTCGGCCTCAGATGACCCTGATGTGTGGGGGTTTGGTCGCTTCTACCCAGTTTTGGTTGCTTCAGTTGCGGCCTCGGGATTGATCCTCCGGCCATGTTCGTCGAATTGGATGATGTCCTGCTTGGTGCGGGCCATGTCTGCAATGTTAAACAATAATAGGTAAGTAATGAGTTTACTAAATGGGTCACCTAGCTCGATATCTGTCGGTAGACAAAGAGGGTCTTGTCGCCAGATACAATTTACCCAGTACAAACAAGTCGGTATCGGGTGTACATGTGAACAGGTTTGTCACCCGACACCAGGTATGGCCAATACAGTAGGCCGATATCGGGTCACCTCAACAGAACAAACTCTGCCCGATACGGATGCCCGATACACGTAACGGCCGGTAAGGGTTGGAAACCGATATGATCTCAAAGCGACAGAGAGGTCGTTGGTCCATCGCCCGATAAGTTGAAACATGTCATAAACAGTGACCTTGCTCGAAACAAGCTTATGAGAGAGGCATCGCCCGACATGATTAAACTGCCGGGTGATATGAGTCTTTCCCGATACTAGGTATTGTTTGGGCGACAGGTGCATCATGCGACAGATGTATCGTGCGATACGGTCAAAAAAACATTGAAAAACTTAATAGGCAAAACTCGTTATAGAATAGAGGGCATTGCCAGACACGGCCATCACTAAAGGAGAACGTCGCGTGATACGACATGTCAGATACGGGTTGTGTGACACGATAGAGTGTATCAGGTTATGCTTGTATCATCTGAGGGTTGTCGCGGGTGACACGGGAAGTCGATAGGGCTGGCCGGCATAGGAGCAAAGCGAGAGCAAAATGGATGATATGGGAGTAGGTGAAAAGTAAATGCAATTGCCCAACATGATTAAACTGAAGTTACTATATATAACCAATGCGAGCAGGGGTAAATTGGGTATCGGGCCACGTGTCGTGCGATAAAGCGCATCGATTTCCGTAACACTATAAAATTAGTCAAATCCGTCATGTAGGGAAGCAATTTTCCTTCCTAAGCACCCATCGTTCTGAGTGGAATGCATGTCGTGTGATCTAGGTGTGCCGGGCGATACACTTCTTTGTTACGCCCTTTGCTCGATATGATTAACCGACATGGGAGCCCGACACGCAACTCAAGGAGTTTGAGGGTGTCGCCCGACACGATAAGGAAAGACGGATGGCTGATATGGTCAGAAAAAGGGATATCGGGCAGAACAAAAACTAAAGGGGCGATCTACTATGCATGTCTGGTACACAGAACAAAAGAGGAAGGGTACAAAAACTAAAGCTGAAGAAAGGAAGAAACATTGATGGGTAAAACATCATTGGCTAAAAAGAGAAGACTTCCAGCCTCAGATAGTGTTACCCATCAAGGTTATAAAACTAAGTCGGTGGCCCATAAAACAAGAGAGTATGTGCATGTGATGTATGCACTGACTCGAGCCTTATTACAATAATAATGTTCGTAAAGTTTTTCTACATGAAAGGAAATAATGTCCTATGCTAGGAAAAGTAAAAATTCGGGCTGCCTCCCAAAGAGCATTTTAGTTTCCATCATTAGCTCGACAAGGTTCAGATACTTCTACTCTGATCCTTCGGCCGTTGCCTCAGCATCCTGTAGGGTTATCTTCGACCTTCTCACGAATGCTTCATCTTCGGAAAACCTCTTGACTCTATGCTCATTCACGGGAAAGACCTTTTCCAGATCGTCTTTGTCATAGAGCACCATCTTCCTTGATGGGTATATCTTCACCACGATGAAGGGTCTAGACCATCTACTCTGAAACTTCCCTGGAAAAAGATGGATAGAGGATTTAAATAATAGAACTTTATCACCTTCATTGACGTCCTTTTTCTTTAGATGGGCGTCATGCTAGATCTTGGTTCTTTGCTTGTAAATCTTGGCATTTTCATATGCCAGGAGTCTCAATTCTTCAAGCTCCTGGAGTTGAAGAAATCTTTTCTTTCCAGCCAGCGTCTGGTCCATATTAAGCTATTTGATTGCCCAGAATGTTTTATGCTCCAATTCAAAAGGAAGATGGCAGGCTTTTCCATAGATCAAGCGATAAGGTGTGGTACCCAGTGGCATTTTAAAAGCAGTTTGATATGCCCACAAAGCATCATCTAACTTAGCTGACCAGTCCTTGCGGGACTTGCCAACTATCTTTTCTACAATCTACTTTATCTACCTATTGGAGACCTCCACCTGTCTTGATGTTTGTGGATGATATGAAGTTGCAACCTTGTGGCGGACGTCGTACTTATGTAGAAGCAATTCAAACTGTCTTTCCGTGAAGTGAGAGCCTCCATCACTAATGACGGTCCTTGGAACTCCAAACCTTGCAAAGATAATCTTGGTAAAGAGCTTCATCACATGTTGTAGTGGGTATAACTTCTACCCACTTTGAGACATAGTCGACTATGACGATAATGTACTTAAAACTGTACGATGAGGGGAATGGTCCCATATAGTTAATACCCCACACATCAAAAATTTCAACTTCAATCCAATCTGATAGTGGCATCTCATTGCGATGGGAAATGTTCCCAGTTTGCTGGCATTCGTTGCAAGACTTTACAAAAGAGTGGGCATCCTTGAACAAGGTTGGTCAATAGAAACCAGATTGTAGCACCTTGGTAGTTGTCCTCTCACCTCCCAGATGTCCTCCATAAGAAGACGAGTGACATTCGAACAAAATTTTCGAAACTTCCTCGTTTGGTATGCATCTTCTATATAACATGTCATTACAATGCCTGAACAACAAGGGATCATCCCAATAATAGTTCTTTAAATCAAAGAAGAACTTCTTCTTCTTCTGATTATAAGACATATTTGGGGGAAGTTGCCTACAGGCCAAGTATTTGCATAAATCTGCATACCACGGCCCCTCAGGGTCTGCTGACTGGGCTGAGAAGATGGATTCATTGAGGTAGCTTTCATTGATGGGTAGTGGGTGATCATCTTGCACCCGAATCCTAGAAAGATGGTATGAAACCACATTCTCTGAGCCCTTCTTGTCTTTAATCTCATTGTCAAAATCTTGTAGCAACAGTGCCCAACGTAGCAGTCTGGGCTTTGCATCCTTCTTCTGCATTAGATAGTTAATAGCCCCATGGTCGGTGTGAACAACCACCTTTGAACCCATGAGATAAGACTTGAACTTGTCGAAGGCGTACACGATAGCTAGCATTTCTTTCTCTATGGTCGTGTAATTCTGTTGAGCCTCGTCTAGGGTCTTGCTCATATAGAAGATAACATGATGCTTCTTGTCTCTCTTTTGGCCAAGTACATCTCCTATAGAAAAATCACTAGTGTCACACATAAGTTCGAACAGAAGACTCTAGACAGGGGACTGGAGGATCAGTGTAGATATTAAGGCACCCTTCAAAGTTGAGAATGCCTTCATGCACTCCTCCATGAAGTCGAACTTCACATCTTTTAACAGAAGGTTAGAGAGAGGCTTGGCTATCTTTGAAAAATCCTTTATAAACCGCCGGTAGTAACCGGCATGACCCAAAAAATTGTGAACACCTGTAACTAAAGTAGGCAGTGGGAGCTTGGCTATCGCCTCAAACTTGGATGGATCGACTTCAATACCTTTACTTGACACCTTGTGTATGAGAACAATCCCCTCTTGTACCATAAAATGGCATTTTTCCCAGTTGAGGGTGAGGCTATGCTCTTCACATCTTCTCATTATGAGGGATAGATTGTTCAGACAGTCATCAAATGAGCTGTCATAGACGCTGAAATCATCCATGAAAACTTCCATCTTGTCTTCGAGCAAATATGAAAAAACGACATTCATACACCTCTAGAAGGTAGCAGGTGTGTTATAGAGACCAAAGGGCATTCTTCTAAAAGCAAAAGTTCCATAGATGCAAGTGAAAGTTGTCTTCTCCTAGTCATCAGGGTGGATGGGGATCTGGTAGAAGCCCAAGTATCCATCCAGCAGTAGAAGTAGGAATGATGGGCATGCATTCCAGCATCTGATCGATGAAAGGAAGGGAAAATGATCCTTGCGGGTGACAGTGTTAAGTTTTCAATAATCTATAAACATCTACCATCCAGTGACCATCTTGGCGGCCACCTCGGCCCCATCATTTCCCTTGACCAAGGTCATCCCTCCCTTCTTGGGAACTACTTGGATTGGACTCACCCATGTGCTATCACTGATAGCGTAGATAATCCCAGCATCCTGGAGCTTAACTACTTCTTTGCTGATGACTTTGCAAATCTTTTCATTCAGCTTTCTTTGTGGCTGGGCATATGGCAGGGAGTCTTCTTCCAGATGGATCTGGTTAATGCACACCAAAGGGCTTATCCCTCTCAGGTCCCTGACTGAGTAGCCCAAGGATTTCCTCTGCAGCCTTAACTCTTTGAGAAGTTGGTCTTTTTGGTAATCTGTCCACTCCAAGTTGATGATTACTGGGTGCATCTTCTACTTATCCAGAAAACGATACTCAAGGCCTTTCGGAAAGACTTTTAGCTCTGGTGGGACTTCCTTTTTCTGTTCTTCAGTAGAGGATTCTCAGAGAGCGGCATATCTAATTGTCTTAATAGGATCTTCATCCTCAGTCGGTTCTTTAATATCCAGATAGGCCAGCAATTCCCTGACCTCAGGATCATCGATCTCTCATAACTCACCAGTTAAGGTGTGCATCAAAGGATCTACCATGGCCTTCTCTTCCTGTACTTCATCGCATAGCTGCTGATAGCTCTCAGCAAAGTAGGAGGATTCAAAGAACGAGGGGTCCCTCATAAAATCACTTATATTGAAGTCGATGTGATCTCCTCCAACACGGATCGTAATCATTCCTGCCTCGACCTCGATAAGAGATCGTCCAGTGGCAAGGAAGGGTCGCCCGAAAATAATAGGGCAGCTCGGGTCTTCTATGGTGTCGATCAAAACAATATCGTAAGGGATAAAGAAGCGTCCCACTCAGATGGGCACATCTTCAATGACACCAACTGGTCGGGTGAAGGTATTGTTAGCTAGTTGTATCCTCATGTTGGTGTTTACCATATCGGTGAGCCCCACTCTCTTAGCAAGGGATAGAGGCATCAGACTTATGTTAGTCCCTAGGTCTGCTAGACCTTTCTGAGTTACATTATCTCCAACTTGAAAGGGGATTATGAAGGCCCCTAGATCCTTCTTCTTCAAAGGTGTATTAGTTTTGATGAAAGAACTAGACATCTTGGAGAGCTTCAAAGTCTCTACGTCTTTTCCTTTCCTTTTTCTTGTTATCAGGTCCTTTAGGAACTTAGTATAAGTGGGCATTTATTCAATGGAATCTAGGAACGAAACGTCCACATGCAACTTCTTTATAGTGGCTAGAAACTTTTCATACCTCTTCTTCAACTGGGCTTTTACTAGCTTCTATGGGAATGGTACACGGGGTGCATACTTATCTAGACGCTCTTCAGAAGAGACGTCGTCGGCCTTGTCTTTGACTACTTTCTTTGACTTCCACAGAACTTCTTCCTCAACAACCTCTATGCTAACTCCTTCGGTAGGTGTTGTTTTTGACGTTACTGTCTTCTCAGCGGCTGGTGATACAATCGTTCCCGACCTTAGAATGGTCATTTTTTCTGTCTCATGTCCTCGTGGGTTGGCTTCAGTATTGGAGGGGAAACACCTTGCCTGATGGTTGATAGATTGGGCGAGGCTCGCCAGCTGCTAATCAATCTGTTTGTTATGCTATTGGATCTCCCCTATCTGGGTAGAAAAACCACCCATCTGTTGCTGCATTAGTTTGAGTAGAGATGTGCTATCCATTGAGCTCTTGTGCATCTTTTCATTAGTGTCATTCTATCTCTTGGCGAAGGACATAAATTTCATCATCAAAGATGGTCATGGCTGCTGGTTTTGTTGGAGGGCCCTCTGCTGCTGGAACCCTATATGTCGTTGCTGATTTGATGGTCCTCCCAAAGGTTTCCCACTCACCAGCTGGTGAGAGTTCTCAGCAGTACTAGTGTTTGCATAAGAGAAACTAGGGTGGTCGGGCCGTCAGTATTGAACAAAACTCACATTCTTTGTAAAGTCCCCTTTGAGATCTTCTTGGGGTGCGGTGTGCGGATAGAAATCTGACATGTGTTCGGGCTCTCCACAGGTGATACAACTCTTCACGACCTCTTTTCGAACCTTCCCTTTGTAACCTTGCTCCTTGAGGGACTGGACATCTGTCATCATCTTGTCAAGCTTGGCTGTGAGGGCCTCCATATCCTTAGATTCACCTAGAGTAGTGACTTAGCGACTCTCAGTTGTATTCTCCGTCTTGTTAGTTTGTAGCCATATTTTCAATAATCTCCCTGGCTCTTTGGGCACTAAGTCCCAAGAAATTACTGCCAGTGGTAGCATTCAAGGACTTCCTCTCAGCATGGCACACTCCATTGTAAAACTTGGTGATGATCTTTGGTTCTGAAAAACCATGATGCGGGCATTCACGCTGGTAGCTCTGGAATCTTTCCCAAGTCTCGTGAAGATTCTCCGAGGGCTTTTGGGAATACCTCGTGATCTTGTTTTGACATTTGATGGTTCTCTCGATGGGGAAGAACTTGGCGATAAAAGCATCGGTAAGATGCTCCCAATTAGGGAGGCTCCCATCCTATAAGCTAGTGTACCATTCTAGTGCCTTGTCCATCAGTGAGAATGGGAATCACTAGATGTAGATATGTGTCAACGTGACTCTGTTGATCTTAAAGGTGTTGCACGTCCTCTTGAATGTCATTATATGATTATACGGGTTATCCTCATAGGTGTTTCCACCGAACCTGTTATGCTACAGGAGCTGGAGAAAGGAGGGCTTTAGTTCAAAGTTGGTAATGTTCAGAGGCTTTATTACAACCGAGTTTCTCTCTTCATTAGCTCGAACTTGAATGAACGAGCGAAGAGAGTGAGATTTAGGTGCTTGGTCAGCCATGACTTGTCAAGAGCTTGGATGACCTAGAAAGAAAGAAAGAAAGAAATGAGTACCTGGAAAGAAACATTGGTGTAAGAGTGTTGTATAAATTATGAATAGTAAATATTATGCACAGTAAATAATTGCAGTATTATATACATATGTACAATGTTTTGGCCAAGTACAAGCGAAACTAAAGTTTGTAGAATAGTTTTCTTTGCCTATTCCCAGCAACGGCACCAAAAAGTTGACGAGCCTTAAACGTGGGTCCAAGAAGGGAATCATGTCTAGGTTATCAGACTTTAGAAATTTATAATACCTTAATGTTTAAGACACATGCAACTAGCACAAGGTTGAAGGTAGTTTGGGGTCGAACGCAGGGATAGGAAGAATGACACTTCAGAACTTGAGTTTCACTTGTCTAAGCACATCAAACAGGTAAAATGATAGGTTTGGTTGTGATAAGAAAGCACCATAAAGAAATTAAACTAAAAGGCTATCTCCAACTGGAGTTACTAGAAAGATTATGATTTTAGGGTTTAGCAATTTTTATAGATGTTTTAGATAGCAAAAGTTGAGGCGATAAAATTGTCATTGAGGTAAAGCATGAAGGAAGAAAACTTAGGCATAACAAGCACCAACGGAAGACATCCTGCAACCTCTTCTCTCAAAGAGGGTGCCTCTAACTATGCACCATTTCCCCCTCTCAAGGGCAGTGGTCGTAGATTAGAGTGGTAAGGTAAACTGAAGCAGCCCTGATCCTAGGTACTCTCATACACCCAGATCAGACCAAACTCTAAAGTTGCAACATCCCCCTCTCAAGGGTGTCGAAACGAGAATCATGATTCGATAGCTAGTCAAAAGTGCAATCCAAAAGAAGAAACTAGAGTTTCGATGCTATAAAGAAATCATCTAGCAAAAAGGAACCATACACAGAACAACAAGAGATAAACTCCATTGATTCCAATAAGCTTAAAGAGAGTAAAAAGGTTTAATTACAATGCATAGGGAAATGAAAGTAAAATGTAGTAAAAAGGGAAAGATAAGCATCAGTTTCCTTGATTTAGGAGGTCGATATACAACAGCGGGCCCCTAAGGGACTTCTAACCCGATTGTGGGCATGAGCTCCACTCGATACACCCATGTCGGGCAGCCAACCCTCTTGGGCAAAAGGCGTGATGACCAGGGTGTATCGGTCAGGAACTCCCTACCCGATATGGTCGTGTTGGGTTGCCAACCCTCTCGGGTGACATACCACAACGGTTGGTTTGTATCGGGTTTGGTATCATGTCAGGTTAGGAATCACTTAGGTTCTCAGGTTCCTTGTATCGGGTATAGAGGGGCAAGCCATTTCGGGTTGAGGCCCATCCAGGGACCCGACGGGGGAGGCCTTCCTGGTCGTATCATGCTACTACGGCTACTGGGATGTGTTCTAAGTGAATTCCTCTCACCCCTCTCGGGTTGGGGGTGTGCTCACCTAGTATCACCCGACACGCCTTGGAATGCAACACAATAGCCCCTAATGTCTTTCTAGAGTTAGCTCTCATGGGATTCTGACCCATCCCATCGGATTCATGTAGCTGCTATTTATAGGCAGTAGCTGGTAGAGGTTGCGGTTCTCATGTGGCCACGTGTCCTTTACCGGCTCCATTTACGTGGCTTTACAGGAGGACCAACGTGTCTGTCGCCCAACACGACTGCGGCACGTGTCAGGTTGCGAGAAAATCACTTGACCATGTCGGGTAATACTCCTGGCGGGCAGTTTCTCCGATGAGTGGCTTCATCGCGCGATAGACTCTATCAGGGTGAGTCATGGTGGGCAAAGCACCCTGTCGGGTAGATGGCACATTGCTCATCAAGGCCCTCGCGCGACATGCTCGTGTCGGGTTGCTACCGTGACGGGCAGTGACCTTGACGGGTAAGTGGGCGTGTCGTGCAGCCAGTAAAGGGCCAGTTCAGGTGCTCACTGTAAGTGGGTCGGGACGGGCCTTTTTGCTGATTTTTGGTGGAAAAGTGAGGGAAAAATCTGCAAAAGATGGGAAAAGAGTTAGGAGCATAGTGTAGGTTATTATTATGCAAAACAGGATTAAACGGAGAGGAAAATAGTTTAGAAGGTGTGTTTGACAATGAAATATGAGCCATAAATAGCCATAAAATGGGTGTTATCAATAACCGATGAGGAAGAAATTGTTGCTTTTTAAAAAGGCCAGCCCTTAGAGGTTGAAAATGAGCCAAGAAAAGGCCCCAAGGCCTCCAAAGTTGCACCAAACTCTACAATAAAAGAATCAGTTCCTAAAGAACATGAGGAACAGGACGCACCCACCTCTTCACAAGAAACCATTGCTGCTCCTGGGAAGGAGAAGTCAGCCCCACAGCACACATTCCTTGAAGTATCAAGGGAATCATCATCGACTCATGTAGAGCAACAACATCAACACCCACAGTACTTTGGTGATGTACTAGGGCACAAATTTGCATAGTTCCGAAGTTAACTTCAATATTACTTCTAGCATGTACACACTGACAACGTAGGTACAAAGCTTAAATGTGAGGACTGAGGCACTCCCTTAGTTCATGCAGGAAGTAATAAGCAACCAAAACATGATGATGGGAGCTTTGAATTCCTTGGCAGAAGAAATGGCGGACCTTAGAAAAGAAAGGGAAGCCATGCGGGATGATAAAGAAATGATGTGGAGGGGGAATGAGGAGGTGTTAGAAAACTTATAGATAGAACGCCAATGCTTAGAAGAAGAACTCCAATAGTTGGTAGTAGAGCGACAAGAGATAGATAGCTGGAGACAAAGAAAGAAGTCAAGGCGCCTGCCCAACCCCTCTGTATCCCAAGCTTCCTCAAGCCCCTCGATCCCAGACAAAGATGACAATAATGTGGGAAGAACGGGTGCAACATCAATCTCAAAAGATGAAAGTGCCAATGTAAAGTCTATCCTGAGGGAGGAACCTTCTACAAAAGAGACGCTACAACAACCTGATGATCACCAAGGGGCTGAAAAGAAAAATACATGCACCTTAGTGATGTGGTATTTTGAACGCACTAACAAACTCACTCGAGGTTGAAATCCCCGAGCTTTTACCAAAACCAAAGTGCAATAATACGACCCGCAAGCAGACAAGTCTTATCACAGTATAGTTAAGGATCGAACCCAAATGACAACGTTTTTAAGAATCCTTGTCAGTCGAATCTAGCTCAAGTAAAACTAATATTTAAAACGATTGGTTGATTTGAGGTTAATTAAACTAATTGCAAGAAAGTAGAAACTGAATTAAGGTTGGATTTAGATCAATGATATGGAATCACTGGGATGGTATCGAGTTTCACCACCACTACACATGCAAACACATCCAAACATCACACATCCAGGAAAGATATAAGTATCCAAGTAGAGCTGCTGCGAAACCCCCCATACAGGCGTTAGGTCCGCGTAAGCATCACCTTTGACATCAAATTTCTCATCACCAACCGGATCACATACTTATGGCTCCGAAGATACAACATCCAACTAAGATTTTGGGCCCCCTATACAGGCGTTAGGCACACAGAAGCGTCACTGAAGGCTAGATGGCTTGTCCCCTCGTAGATCATACACTTATGACCTCAAGGAACCCCATTATGTTTCTAGTTTGGGAGTCAACCGCGTTAATTGATAAGCAAGCAGCCAATTTATATACGAGCAAACATCAACGATTAAAAAAAAGATACAAAATCCAACTAAGGCTGTGAACCCCCTATACAGGCGTTAGGTACACAGAAGCATCACCAAAGGCTAGATGGCTCATCCCCTCGTGGATCATACACTTACGACCTCAAGGAATCCCATTCTATTTCTAGTTTGGGAGTCAACCTGTTAAACGACATTCAATCCTACATAAAGATATTCTCACAACATAGGAAGAACAAAGATGAAAGCAAGCAATTAATCAACTACGAACATAACGATTAACAACGAAATGAAAAGTTATATACATTGCCATGGACGGTTAATAATATGACATGTTTGCATGGGCAGCAGGGCTAGTCCCCACACCCCAGTGAAAAGGTACTACTCCCTCATGATGCGAGAAACAAGAAGAATGACAAAGAGAGAAAATCTGCCATGGACTCGGTGCAGAAGGTAATCGCAGCTCGGTGAAGTAGATACGGCCTCCTATGTCATGTCGGAGCAGATCTGGACACGAACGGGAGATGCCAAGACAGACCGGACAGTCTCCCTTACTCTATCTTTCTTTTCTCCTCAGCCTCCTTGATTGCAACACGGGTAGTAGGTGAAATGAAACGGGCACGGACTGGACTGGTTTCGGATCAGATCTGCATACAAGCAGCCTATCGGCGTCCTGGAACCGATATCCAAGTAAGGACCCTTGGGGTCCTATTTATAGGCACACGACTGACCCCAAACGGTTTCATTTAATTTAGACCAAACGGTCTTGAAATATCTCCTCGAAACAGTCTGGAGACTATTTGCTGCCAAACGGTCTGGAGACCGTTTGCTACCAAACAGTCTAGAGACTGTTTGCTACCAAACGATCGTTCCAAACGGTTTGGGCAAACGATCGCTCCGTGCGGTCTTGAGCAAATGATCTTGGGGCAGGAGTATCAAACATTCTTGCCGATACTGGTACCAAATGGTTTCCAGCCCTACACTCTCCAAACGGTCTGTAGATCATTTGCTATCAAACGTTCTTGCAGGGTTGACTGACCATTCAATCTTCACAGAAGGGGCAAACGATCTTGCATCCCTGGCCTTCACACGGTTCGCTAGCTCAATTGGTAAACGATCTGCAGGTGAGCTAAAAGACCAAACGGTCTACGTGATTAGCACAATACGGTGGAGGGTAGGTCAAGGTGAATATGAGGATGCCAGGAGTACGGCGACTGCTGTAGCAGTATGTGCGACAGAGTCATAGTCGTTGCTTGACAGGGCGGAGCTCTAGGAACGAGGCGCCGCCGGAAATCGAAGAAAAATAGGTGCTTCTGGGCGGAGGTTCAGAGGTAGACGAAGATGCACCACGGTCGTGACGACGTCACTTCCCCACGGCCGTGTCGCCTTGCACGAGCGTGGTGGGTGTGAAATCGAACTATGATGGTATTGTGTCATGGTCGTGGCGTGACACCATGGTCGTGGTGAGGTAGCTACCACACGGTTATGCTGCCTTGCACGGGCATGGTGAGTGAGGGAGGGTCGATGCATGTAGGGTGCCACAGTCGTGGTTCGTTGACCACGGTCATGGCGAGTGAAAGCTCAGGTCTACCACGGTTGTGGCCGCATCACACGGTCATGGTGATGGCAGAAGACCACGGCCGTTTTGGACCACTACGGCCGTGGTTAGGACTCTTCTTTGTGACCTTGAGTTCATGCACTGCGCGATTCCTTGCGGCTGAGAGATGCCTCCAATCGGTCTCTACTGCTCAAAATGGTCTTGGGACCGCATGGGCTCAAACGGTCTTGAGACTGCATGGACTCAAACGATCTTGAGACCGCATGGACTCAAACGGTCTTGAGACCGCATGGACTCAAACGGTCTTGAGAACGCATGTGTTCAAATGGTCTTGAGACCGAATGGGTGGAATTGCTTGGTCAGATATCTTGATCGGAGACAGAGATGAAGGTGGACTTTGACTTCTTGTTCAGCTTTGTTCATCCTCGAGTAACACAAAATCTGAAACAATCGCCAAATGAATACTTTCAATTCGTGTGATTGCTTCATCTTCACATCACGAATGTTTTCTTTTTGCTCAACATGAATCAGTATCTCAACCTCCTAAGACCACAAAACACATCTTACCATATCTTCGTTCCTGACTTCGTTTTCCAAAATCACTTCCTCCTCACCTTTTCCAACAACAAGCATGTCAAAGAGTTTCGTAAGAGTTCAGAGACTCCCGCAGAACAACAAGTGAGCATTTGATCTAACACTGGTGTTTTCCAGGGTAGGGTAGGCAATCATTGTGCCATTAGGTAGAAAAGTGAGTGAAAGGTGGTATGGAAGGAAGAAGTAAATCTCTCCTCTATTCGACTTGAGATTTTTATTTGCTTTGCAATTTCATTTATTGCATTTTTTTGTGTGCGAATCTCTCCTCTATTCGACTCGAGATTGCATTTCTTTTTGTGTGCACTTTGGCATCTTTTTGTTTGCAAATCTCTCCTCCATTCGACTTGAGATTGCATTTTTGGTTGTACGCCCCTATTTATTTGTGAGGGGTATGGAAGAAGCAGATAAAGAGGGAAGTGGCGTGCCACCCCGAACTTAGGGTTTGGCACTTTTTTGGCTATTTTGTTTATTTTTTATGAATGGAGGGGTACAAAGGTGATGGAAGCGGTGTAGAAGAGAGTTCAGATCAGAATGCAACTTGATTTATAATTCAATGCATCAGATTATTCTCCTTATCAAACTCTACTCAAATGATGACTTGATAAGGATCTGGTTTGGATTCCATGCTATTGTTCCACAAATAAGTTAGGAAGCACGATGTGTTGGATCCCTATCAATTTGACATACACCTACCATCTTTGCAAAAATATCACGATGTTAGGAATCATAGGCTTCACAAGATGATTTCAATCAAAGGCATTTTTCAAAAAGTGGTCCTTTTGAGGATTTACTTCAAATAAGGGGGATATAATGATTCAGAATACATAGCAGGTTAGTTAGTGACTTTTAATGAAACCAGGAAGTGTCAAAAAGTGTCAAAAAATCATCAAGTATTTGTTCAAGAATTTTGAAAATTTTGAAAATATTGAAATTTTTTATCAAGAATGTGATAGCAAAAACTTAAGTATGAAAAGGATGGGTGTAGGTGGGAAGTGAGGTACATACCACCCACTCTCCACCCCGAACTTAGAGATTTGCTCGTCTCGAGAAAACCCTAAATTCTAGATGGAGGGGAAAATTCATTCCAGAATGACCACCAGGTGTGGTTGTGTTCCGATCAGCGTGCATCCTCTTATCTGAAAATCTCAAAGGTAAAGAGCAATTAGATCTTAAAATAGCATCTTGCGATGTGAATTTATTTAATGAAAAATTAACTAGAATGTAAAAACAAAATTGAAGAAATATTCTAATTTGAAAAGAAAAGTACAAAAAAATTATTGATCGGGTTGCCTCCCGACAAGCGTCGTTGTTTTATGTCAATGCCTCGATTGAATTTTTCAACTTCATGGTGAATCCTTAGGATTGGTGAGTTCCAGCATTATTTCAGTGCCTATGTCAATCGAGGTGAAATATCTCTTTAAGAGGTGATTATTTGCCATAAATTCGCCTGACTTTTCACTCCATAAAGAGAAAGCACCATGTGGGGAAATGCTTTTGACAATGTAAGGTCCAAACCAACGAGAACACAGTTTCCCTGGGAATAACTTCAATCTTGAGTTGAATAGCAGAACTTGGTCTCCCACTTGTATGTCTTTTCTTTTCATATGTCCATCGTGCCAAAGTTTTGTACGTTCTTTATAGATTCGTGCATTCTTATAAGTTGTCATCCTGAGTTCATCCAGCTCTTGGAGTTGTAGAATCTTGGTTTGGCCTACTTCTTTCATATCAAAGTTTAGTTGTTTAATTTCCCATCATGCCTTGTGTTCCAGTTCGACTGACAGGTGGCAAGCTTTACCATATATTAATTGAAAAGGTGTAGTCCCAATGGGAGTTTTATAAGCAGTTCGATAGGCCCATAAGGCGTCGTTGATTTTTGTTGACCAATCATTTCGATTGCGTCCTACAGTCTTTTCCAGAATAGCTTTTAGTTGACGGTTAGAGACCTCTACCTGTCCACTTGTTTGTGGATGGTAAGGCAAGGATACCTTGTGTGTTACACCGTATTTTCTCAGTAAAACTTCAAAGCTTCTTTCAAGGAAGTGGGACCCTTCGTCAGATATCACGGTTCGTGGCACTCCAAAACGGGGGAAAATAATATGTTTGAATAATTTGATGACGGGTTTGGAAACACTAGTTCTGGTTGGTATAGCTTCACCCCATTTTAATACGTAGTCTACTACCACTAGGATGTATGAAAATCCATGAGAAGATGGGAATGGACCCATGTAGTCCACCCCCCACACATCGAATATCTCTACTTCTTGCCATAGATTCAGCGGCATCTCATCTCTCCTTGTTATATTGCATGATCTTTGACATTTGTCACAAGATAGGACAAAGTCGTAGGAATCCTTGGATATGGTTGGCCAGAAGAATCCACATTGCAAAATCTTTAAAGCAGTCTTTTTGGAGCTCATATGTCCCCCCACTGGTCTTGAGTGACATTGTTCCAAAATAAGTTTATGCATCATCTATACAGACCATCGGCGCCTAGTTTAAAAAGATATGGCACATCCCAGTGATATTTCTTCACATCATGCATGAACTTCTTCAGTGCATTCCCGGTGCATTGAGGATGGGTAACCCTAGCAGTAAGGTAGTTCACAAAATCTGAGTACCACGGTATAATTTCTGAGACCTTCATTGGTTGATCGTCTGGAAGAGAATCGTTAATCGGAATCTTCTCAGTATCCTGAGTGTGGATGCGACTGAGGTGGTCTTCTACAACATTCTATGTAGCTTTTTATCTCTTATCTCTAAATCAAATTCTTGTAATAGGAGGATCCATCTAATCAACTTTGGTTTTGCATCTTTCTTTGCCAGAAGGTAACGAATGGCAGTGTGGTCAGAGTAGACAATAACTTTCGAACCAATTAGGTAGGATCTGAATTTTTCAAAGGCATACACGACTGCTAGAAGTTCTTTCTCAGTAGTTGCATAATTCCTCTGAGCTTTATCGAGGGTTTTTGATGCATAATAGATCACATAATGTTTCTTTTCTATACATTGCCCTAAAACAGCACCCATAGCATAATCATTGGCATCGCACATAATTTCAAAAGGATGGTCCCAGTCGGGAGCTCTAATGATGGGGGTGGTAGTAAGGGCCTGCTTCAGTGTGTTGAAGCTTTTGACACATTCTTCATTGAAATTGTAATCAGTATCCTTTAGTAGTAGGTTTGTCATTGGCATAGTTATCTTGGAAAATTCCTTTATGAATCTTCTGTAAAATCACACATGTCCTAGGAAAGCACAAACTTCTTTTACATTTGTGGGGATAGCCAGTTTAGAAATCACTTCAATCTTGTCTTTATCTACTTCAATTCCTCTATTGCTGACCCTATGGCCCAGCACAATGCCTTCTCTTACCATAAAATGGCACTTTTCCCAATTTAGCACAAGATACACTTCTTCACAACGTTGAAGGACCAGGGAGAGGTGCTTTAGACATGAATCAAATGAATCTCACTAAACAGAAAAATCATCCATGAAAACCTCCATAATTGTTTCAGTAAGCCCAGCGAATATGGCAGCCATGCAACGTTGGAAAGTTGTGGGCGCATTACAAAGACCAAACAGCATTCTTTTAAACGTGTATGTCCCGAATGGGTAGATAAAGGTTGTTTTCTCTTGGTCATATGGATGTATGGGTATTTGATAGAATCCAGAGTAACCATCAAGATAACAGAAATATTCTTGATGAGCCAACCTTTCTAGGACTTGATCAAGGAAGGGCATTGGAAAATGATCTTTTCGAGTTGCCTTGTTCAATTTTCTATAATCTATTCACATCCTCCACCCTGTGACTGTTCGAGTGGGGATGAGTTCATTGTTTTCATTTCGTATAAAAGTCGTTCCACCTTTCTTCGGGACTACATGCACTGGGCTCACCCATGGCGAATCAGATATCAGATAGATTATTCCAACTGTGAGTAATTTAATGACTTCGCTACAGACCACTTCCTTCATATTTGGGTTCAATTTTTGTTGATGCTCAATAGTAGGTTTGTGATCTTCCATCATAGGGATCTTGTGCATACACCGCGCTTGACTGACCCCAGTGAGGTCACTCATTTTATAACTAATGGCTTTCTTTCTTTCCCTGAATTCCTTTAGAAGTTTCTCTTCTTGTTCAGCTGTTAGATCGGAATTTATAATAACTGGGCAAACTTTTAGGTCATCTAAAAATACGTACTTCAGTCCTTCGGGTAGAGGCTTCATTTCGGGAGCCTCTATTTTTTTTCTTGTTTCTTCTATAGTTTCCATAGCCTTGAGTTCTTCACTATTGGCTCCAACATCTTCTTTAGCAGAGTCGAGGGGTTCGATGCAATCCTTTACTCGTTTGTTGATTGGTTCATCAATTGATGGGTTAGTTAGAGCAATTTCCAAGGGATCGTTTGATTCATGATGCTCTTGAGTCAGAAGTGGTATTTGTTCAATGCAGTCAATCAGATAGACTTCTTCCTGCATACTTGGTCTTCTCATGCTTTCAAAAACTTTAAATTCGAGAGTTTCTTTTCCTAATCTGAGAAGTAAGGTACTAGCTTCGACATCAATCAGGGATCTTGCAGTGGCGAGGAACGGACGACCAAAAATGAGAGGATATCTAGCATCTTTTTTTATATCCATAATGACGAAGTCGCATGGAACATATGTGTCCTTGCCTACCTTGACCGGGACATCTTTGAGGATTCCTAACTGACATTTTATCAAATTGTCTGCAAGTTGTATAGTCATGCCAGTAGGAAGCAATTCTACAAATCCTAATCTTTTGCATAGGCTAAGCGGCATAATAGAGATGCTTGCACCCAGATCTTCCAATCCTTCTTGCATGATGAATCGCTAATATGACATGAGATTCCAAAGGATCTCAGGTCTTTTTATTTCTTGGGCATCTTACTCAATATGATATCTGATGTAGTTCTTGCCAGTTTTACTGTCTCATATTCCTCAGTTATATACTTCCTAGTTAGGAGTGACTTAGGTACTTAGTCCAGGCCAGTATCTCAGCCAGAGCATCTAAGAAGGGTATATCAACATGAAGTTTATTCATAGCCTCTTTAAACTTATTGAATCTAGTATCGAGCTTGGTTTGCCTTAGACGGTTTGAATCTAGTATACAAGGCTTATATACAGGAATATCAGGTTAAGGTGTTTTAGTTTCTTCATCAATAGATTTCTCTGGACTTCCCTTATCTGTCTTTTCATCTTTTGATGGAGACTCTAGTGTTGTTGAGTTTTGGACCATCACAGGTTCATCTTCGTCTGTAATAACCACAGGTGTCTTTACTGGGGGATCCGAATAGTCTTTTCCAGACCTGGTGGTGACTGCCTTCAACTGTTCAGGATGCTTGGGATTGTTCTCGGGTTGGCCAGCAAAGACTTCAGCGGGCGGCTTTATGCTAGCTGTAAGTTGAGCTAGTTGAGATTCAATAGCTTTCTGCTGAGCTTGTTGGTTGGGTATCATGGTTTGTTGGGTATGCAACATTTTTTCAATGGCTGGTAGCTTGTCATCAGAAGAGATGAGAGCTACTTGTTGTCCTTGTTGTTTATTAAGATTCTGATATTGAGAGTTGTTTTGATAATTATTGTAGTTCCTATTCTGAAAGTTCCCCTTGAAATTTCCTTGATTCCCAAAATTCTATTGTTGATTATACTGGAATCCTGGTGGGCCTCTTGGTTGATTGTTTGAACCAAATAGATGCGAGTTTACTGCTCCAGAGGGGTTTCCATATTGAAAACCTGGGTGATTACTATTCTTATTCGGATTGTAATAACTTTGCCCAGGAATAGTGTTGATAGCATTAAGATTTTCCATCTGACCATTATCTCCTTGTCCACATACATTGCTCAGTACAACATCATAGAGAACATTGCATGATAAAGTGGAATGATCGGTGCTCTTACATGCTTCACAGAATAGGGAAGTGGACTTGACCTGTTCTGGTTGTCTAGTGGGTGAACGTCCTCTTCCAATAGCAGCTAGAGATGATTCAATATGGTCTTGCTTGGCAACTAAGACCTTCAAGGTTTCAGCGATAGACTTGTACTCTGGAGTAGCTTCGGCCATAGCTACTTTCAAAACTCCTTTCCCTATAGATCTACCCCAATTAGCTTGATTTTCTGCTCCTAGGGTGACGACTCTCCATGCGTTGTCATAACTTTGACGCATGAAGTTTCCTCCATACGAAGAACCTAGGAATCTCTTAATATCATCATCCACACCCCTATAGAAAATTTCGATGAGTTGATTCTTAGGAATTCCATGGTGTGGACATTTGCGTAGAAGCTCTTTGTACCTATCCCATGCTTCAGCGAGAGTTTCTCTAGGGACTTGAGTGAAATTTGTTATCCGGCCCCGAATTTCATATGTGAGAGATGGAGGATCGAATTTTTCCAGAAACACATTTTGGAGTTGTTCCCAGGTGGTGATGGGTATTTCACTTTGCAATGAATTGTACCAACTTATGGCTCTATCAGCAAGGGAATACTTGAAGAGACGGAGTTGAATGGTATCATCAGTGACTCCATTTTGCTTTGTCATAGCACATAGATCGATGAATCTCAGAAGATGTTCTTGGTTGTCCTCTGCTTGTTTTCCATAGAAAGGGTTGTTTTAAAGCAATGTGATCCAATGTTCCCTAATCTCAAAATTGGCAGCATTGATGGGAGGAGGCTGTACTAATGATGAACATTCACAGCTTTCGGGATTGAGAACTCTCTAAGATCCTTTTGTAGTTCAGCTGCTTGCGCTGTTGCTTGTGCTTCTAGGATTTCCTGCTGAACTGCTGCCCTGGCTTCTTGCATGAGCCTTTCTCTTTGAGCATTGATGGCTTGAGCCACCCTTCAGGCTACCTCTTTTTCTTAAGCCATCCCTACTTGATTTTCTCTGATCTGACGATGGAAAGTCCTGTCTATCTCGGGATCAAAGCTCGCTGTGAGTCCGGGGCTGTCCGAACGGTGCATAAACTATGCCTTGGGTTGAACCTGAAAAGTAGAAAGATTTTTGAAAATGAGATCTACAAAGTAGAGTTAAATTCAAGTACATGATCGATTGTTTCAAAAGAAAAAGCAAAATCCTAGATTAGTCTTAAAAGAACTAGGTTTGAATGACTGATTCTGTTGTCCCCGGCAACGGCGCAGGAATTTGACGTGCTATTTTGAATGCACTAACAAACTCACTCGAGGTTGAAATCCCAGAGATTTTACCAAAACCAAAGTACAATAATACCACCCGCAAGTGGACGAGTCTTATCGCAGTATAGTTAAGGATCGAACCCAAAGTACAACATTTTTAAGAATCCTTGTCAGTCGAATCTAGCTCAAGTAAAACTAATATTTAAAATGATTGGTTGATTTGAGGTTAATTAAACTAATTGCAAGAAAGTAGAAATTGAATTAATGTTGGATTTAGATCAATGATATGGAATCGCTGGGATGGTATCGGGTTTCACCACCACTACACATGCAAACACATCTAAACATCAAACATCCAGGCAAGATATAACTATCCAAGTAGAGCTGTTGCGAAACCCCCCACACAGGCGTTAGGTCCGCGTAAGCATCACCTTTGGCATCAGATTTCTGGTCACCATCCGGATCACATACTTACGGCTCTGAAGATACAACATCCAACTAAGGTTGTGGGCCCCCTATACAGGTGTTAGGCACACAGAAGTGTCACTGAAGGCTAGATGGCTCGTCCCCTCGTGAATCATACACTTACGACCTCAAGGAACCCCATTCTATTTCTAGTTTGGGAGTCAACTGTGTTAATCGATAAGCAAGAAGCCGATTTATATACGAGCAAGCATCGACGATTAACAAGAAGATATAAAATCCAACTAAGGTTGTGAACCCCCTATACAAGCGTTAGGTACACAGAAGCATCATTGAAGACTAGATGGCTCGTCCCGTCCCGGATCATACACTTACGACCTCAAGGAATCCCATTCTATTTCTAGTTTAGGAGTCAACCTGTTAAATGACATTCAATCCTACATAAAGATATTCTCACAACATATGAAGAACAAAGATGAAAGCAAGCAATTAATAAACTACGAAAATAATGATTAACAATGAAATGAAAAGTTATATACATTGCCATGGACGGTTAATAATATGACATGTTTGGATGGGCAGCAGGGCTAGTCCCCGCACCCCAGCGAAAAGGTACTACTCCCTCATGATGTGAGAAACAAGAAGAATGAGAAAGAGAGAGAAATCCGCCATGGACTCAGTGTAGAAGGTAATCACATCTCAGTGAAGTAGATACGGCCTCCTATGTCGTGTCGAAGCAGATCTGGATGCGAACGGGAGTTGCCAAGACAGACCGGACAGTCTCCCTTGCTCCATCTTTCTTCTCTCCTTAGCCTCCTTGGTTGCAACACGGGCAGTAGGTGAAATGAAACTGGTGCAAACTGGACCGGTTTTGGATCGGATCTGTATACAAGAAGCCTATCGGCGTCTTGGAACCGATATCCAAGTAAGGACCCTCGGGGTCCTATTTATAGGCACAAGACTAACCCCAAACGGTCTGGATTAAAAGACACCAAACAGTTTCATTTAGTTTAGACCAAACGGTCTTGAAATATCTCCTCCAAACGGTCTGGAGACCGTTTGCTACCAAACGGTCTGGAGACCTTTTGCTACCAAACGATCATTCCAAACGGTTTTGGCAAATGATCGCTCCGTGCGGTCTTGAGCAAACGATCCTAGGGCAGGAGTATCAAACGATCTTGCTGATACTGGTACCAAATGGTTTCCAGCCCTACACTCTCCAAACGGTCTATAGATCGTTTGCTATCAAACGGTCTTGCAGGGTTGATTGACCATTCGGTCTTCACAGAAGGGGAAACGATCTTGCATCCCTGGCCTTCACACGGTCCGCTAGCTCAATTGGCAAATGATCTGTAGGTGAGCTAAAAGACCAAACAGTCTGTGTGATTAGCACAATACGGTGGAGGGTACGTCAAGGTGAATCTGAGGATGGAAGGAGTACGACGGCTACTACAGTAGTATGTGTGACAGATTCATAGTTGTTGCTTGACAGGGCGGAGCTCTAGGAATGAGGCGCCACTGGAATCGAAGAAAAATAGGTGTTGTTGGGTGGAGGTTCAGAGGTAGACGACGACGCACCATGGTTGTGGCGAGGCACCACGGTCATGGTGACGCCGTTGCCCCACGGCCGTGTCGCCTTGCACGGGCGTGGTGGGTGTGAAATTGAACTCTAATGGTATTGTGCCACAGTCGTGGCGTGACACCATGGTCGTGGTGAGGTAGCTACCACACGGTCGTGCTGCCTCGCACGGGCGTGGCGAGTGAGGGAGGGTCAATGCAGGTAGGGTGCCACGGTCATGGCTCATCGACCACGGTCATGGCGAGTGAAAGATAAGGTCTACCACGGTCGTGGCCGCATCACATGGTCGTGGTGATGGCAGAAGACCACGACCATTTTGGACCACCACGGCCGTGGTTAGGACTCTGCTTCACGACCTTGAGTTCATGCATGGCTTGATTCCTTGTGGCTGAGTGATGCCTCCAATCGGTCTCTGCTGCTCAAAATGGTCTTGGGACCGCATGGGCTCAAACGGTCTTGAGACTGCATGGACTCAAACGGTCTTGAGACTGCATGGACTCAAACGATCTTGAGACCGCATGGACTCAAACAGTCTTGAGACCGCATGGACTCAAATGGTCTTGAGACCGCATGGGTTCAAACGGTCTTGAGACCGAATGGGTGGAATTTCTTGGTTATATATCTTGATCGAAGATAGAGATGAAGGTGGACTTTGACTTCTTGTTCAGCTTTGTCAAAACCAACATTAAATGAACGATGTTTAGATAAAACTTTGATAATCGAATCAACTAAGTAATTTTGCACATTATGATTCATATTGAGTGAAATAGTATGTATAGAGTTGAATTGGTCCCGAAGTGATAATTGAATTTCATGATGAATATACATTCATCAAAATACCCCGAACTTAAACGTTGCTCGTCCTCAAGTAACACAAAATCTGAAACAATCGCCAAATGAATACTTTCAATTCGTGTGATTGCTTCATCTTCACATCACAAATATTTTCTTGTTGCTCAACATGACTCAATATCTCAACCTCCTGAGACCACAAAACACATCTTACCATATCTTCATTCCTGAGTTCATTTTCCAAAATCACTTCCTCCTCACCTTTTCCAACAACAAGCATGTCAAAGAGTTTTGTAAGAGTTCAGAGACTCCCGCAGAACAACAAGTGTGCATTTAATCTGACACTAGTGTTTTCCAGGGTAGGGTAGGCAATCATTGTGCCATTAGGTAGAAAAGGAGTGAAAGGTGGTATGGAAGGAAGAAGTAAATCTCTCCTCTATTCGACATGAGATTTTTATTTACTTTGCAATTTCATTTATTGCATTTTTTGTGTGTGAATCTCTCCTCTATTCGAATCGAGATTACATTTCTTTTTGTGTGCACTTTGGCATCTTTTTGTTTGCAAATCTCTCCTCTATTCGACTCGAGATTGCATTTTTGGTGGTACGCCCCTATTTATTTGTGAGGGGCATGGAAGAAGCGGATAAAGAGGGAAGTGGTGTGCCACCCCGAACTTAGGGTTTGGCACTTTTTTAGCTATTTTGTTTCTTTTTGATGAATGGAGGGGTACGAAGATGATGGAAGAGGTGTAGAAGAGAGTTCAGATCAGAATTCAACTTGATTTATAATTCAATGCATCGGGTTGTTCTCCTTATCAAACTCTGCTCAAATAATGACTTGATGAGGATCCGGTTTGGATTCCATGCTATTGTTCCAAAAATCAGTTAGGAAGCACGACGTGTTTGATCCCTATTAGTTTGACAGATACCTACCATCTTTGTAAAAGTATCACGATGTTAGGAATCATAGGCTTCACAAGATGATTTCAATCAAAGGGCTTGTTTCAAAAAGTGGTCCTTTTGAGGATTTACTTCGAATAAGGGGGATATAATGATTCATAATGCATAGCAGGTTTTTTAGTGACTTTTAATGAAACCAGGAAGTGTCAAAAAGTGTCAAAAATTCATCAAGTATTTGTTCAAGAAGTTTGAAAATTTTGAAAATATTGAATTTTTTATCAAGAATGTGATAGAGAAAACTTAAGTATGAAATAGATGGGTGTAGGTGGGAAGTGAGGTATGTACCACCCACCCTCCACCCCGAACTTAGAGATTTGCTCATCTCAAGCAAACCCTAAATTCTAGACGGAGGGGAAAATTCATGCCAGAATGACCACCAGGTGTGGTTGTGTTCCGATCAGCGTGCATCCTCTTATCTGAAAATCTCAAAGGTAAAGAGCAATTAGATCTTAAAATAGCATCTTGCGATGTGAATTTATTTTATGAAAAATTAACTAGAATGTAAAAACAAAATTGAAGAAATATTCGAATTTGAAAAGAAAAGTAAAATAAAATTATTGATCGGGTTGCCTCTCGACAAGCGTCGTTGTTTTATGTCGATGGCTCGACTGAATTTTTCAGCTTCATGGTGGATCCTTAGGATTGGTGAGTTCCAGCATTGTTTCAGTGCCTATGTCAATCAAGGTGAAATATCTCTTTAAGTGGTGACCATTTGCCATAAATTCACCTGACTTTTCACTCCATAGAGAGAAAGCACCATGTGGGGAAATGCTTTTGACAATGTAAGGTCCAGACCAGCGAGAACGGAGTTTCCCTAGGAATAACTTCAATCTTGAGTTGAATACAAGAACTTGGTCTCCCACTTGTATGTATTTTCTTTTCAGATGTCCATCGTGCCAAAGTTTTATACGTTCTTTGTAGATTCATGCATTCTCATAAGATGTCATCCTGAGTTCATCCAGCTCTTGGAGTTGCAGAATCCTGGCTTGGCCTGCTTCTTTCATATCAAAGTTCAGTTGTTTAATTGCCCACCATGCCTTGTGTTCCAGTTCGACTGGTAGGTGGCAAGCTTTTCCATTTATTAATCGAAAAGGTGTAGTCCCAATGGGAGTTTTATAAGCAGTTCGATAGGCCCATAAGGCGTCATTGATTTTTGTTGACCAATCCTTTCAATTGCGTCCTATAGTCTTTTCCAGAATAGCCTTTAGTTGACAGTTAGAGACCTCTACCTGTCCACTTGTTTGTTTATGGTAAGGCGAGCCTACCTTGTGTGTTACACTGTATTTTCTCAGAAAAACTTCAAAGCTTCTTTTAAGGAAGTGGAACCCTCCGTCAGATATCACGGTTCGTGGCACTCCAAAACGGGGGAAAATAATATCTTTGAATAATTTGATGACAGGTTTGGAATCACTAGTTATGGTTGGTAAGATTCAACCCATTTTGAGACGTAGTCTACTGCCACTAGGATGTATGAAAATCCATGAGAATATGGGAATGGACCCATGTAGTCCACCCCCCACACATTGAATATCTCTACTTCTTTCCATAGCTTCAGCGGCATCTCATCTCTCCTTGTTATATTGCCTGATCTTTGACATTTGTCACAAGATAGGACAAATTCATAGGAATCCTTGGATATGGTTGGCCAGAAGAATCCACATTGCAAAACCTTTAAAGAAGTCTTTTTGGAGATCATATGTCCCCCCACTGGTCTTGAGTGACATTGTTCCAAAATAAGTTGAGCCTCCTCTTCGGCGATACATCATCCATACAGACCATCGGCACCTAGTTTAAAAAGATATGGCTCATCCCAGTGATATTGCTTCACATCATGCATGAACTTCTTTAGTGCATTCCCAGAGCATTGAGGATGGGTAACCCCAACAGCAAGGTAGTTCACAAAATCTGAGTACCACGGTATAACTTCTGAGACCTTCATTAGTTGATCGTCCGGAAGAGAATCGTTAATCGGAATCTTCTCAGTATCCTGAGTGTGAATGTGACTGAGGTGGTCTGCTACAACATTCTCTATACCTTTTTTATCTCTTATCTCTAAATCAAATTCTTGTAACAGGAGGATCCATCTAATCAACCTGGGTTTTGTATCTTTCTTTGCCAGAAGGTAACGAATGGCAGTGTGGTCAGAGTAGACAATAACTTTCGAACCAGTTAGGTAGGATCTGAATTTGTCAAAGGCATACACGACTGCTAGAAGTTCTTTCTCAGTAGTTGCATAATTCCTCTGAGCTTCATTGAGGGTTTTTGATGCATAATAGATCACATAATGTTTCTTTTCTATACATTGCCCTAAAATAGCACCCACAACATAATCACTGGCATTGCACATAATTTCAAAAGGATGGTCCCAGTCGGGAGCTCTAATGATGGGGGTGGTAGTAAAGGCCTGCTTCAGTGTGTTGAAGCTTTTGACACATTCTTCATTGAAATTGTAATTTGTATCCTTTAGTAGTAGGTTTGTCATTGGCTTAGTTATCTTGGAAAATTCCTTTATGAATCTTCTGTAAAATCATGCATGACCTAGGAAAGTATGAACTTCTTTTACATTTTTGGGGATAGCCAGTTTAGAAATCCCTTGAATCTTGGCTTTATCTACTTCAATTCCTCTATTGCTGACCCTATGGCCCAGGACAATGCCTTCTCTTACCATAAAATGGCACTTTTCCCAATTTAGCATAAGATGTGCTTATTCACAATGTTTAAGGACCAGGGAGAGGTGCTTTAGACATGAATCGAATGAATCTCCGTAAATAGAAAAATCATCGATGAAAATTTCCATAATTGTTTCAGTAAGCTCAGCAAGTATGGCAGCCATGCAACGTTGGAAAGTTGCGGGCACATTACAAAGACCAAATGGCATTCTTTTAAATGTGTATGTCCTGAATGGGCAAGTAAAGGTTGTTACCTCTTGGTCATATGGATGCATGGGTATTTGATAGAATCTAGAGTAACCATCAAGATAACAGAAATATTCTTAATGAGCCAACCTTTCTAGGACTTGATCAAGGAAGGGCATTGGAAAATGATCTTTTCGAGTTGCCTTGTTCAATTTTCTATAATCTATGCACATCCTCCACCCTATGACTGTTCGAGTGGGGATGAGTTCATTGTTTTCATTCCGTATAACAATCGTTCCACCATTATTCAGGACTACATGCACTGGGCTCACCCATGGCGAATCGGATATGGGATAGATTATTCCAGTTGTGAGTAATTTAATGACCTCGCTACGGACCACTTCCTTCATATTTGGGTTCAATTTCCATTGATGCTCAATAGTAGGTTTGTGATCTTCCATCATAGGGATCTGGTGCATACACAGTGCTTGACTAACCCCAGTGAGGTCACTCATTTTATAACCGATGGCTTTTTTCTTTCCCTCAATTCCTTCAGAAGTTTCTCTTCTTGTTCAGCTGTTAGATCGGAATTTATAATAACTGGACAAACTTTTAGGTCATCTAAAAATACGTACTTCAGTCCTTCGAGTAGAGGCTTCATTTAGGGAGCCTCTGGTTTTTTGCTTATTTCTTCTGTAGTTTCCATAGCCTTGAGTTCTTCACTATTGGCTCCAACATCTTCTTTAGTAGAGTCGAGGGATTCGATGTAATCCTTTACTCATTCGTTGATTGGTTCATCAACTGATGGGTTAGTTAGAGCAATTTCCAAGGGATCATTTGATTCATGATGCTCTTGAGTCAGAAGTGACATTTGTTCAATGCAGTCAATCAGATAGACTTCTTCCTGCATACTTGGTCTTCTCATGCTTTCAAAAACTTTAAATTAGAGAGTTTGTTTTCCTAATCTAAGCAGTAAGGTACCAGCTTAGACATCAATCAGGGCTCTTGTAGTGGCGAGGAACGGACGACAAAAAATGAGAGGATATCTGGCATCTTCTTTTATATCCATAATGACGAAGTCGAATGGAACATATGTGTCCTTGCCTACCTTGACTGGGACATCTTCGAGGATTCCTAACGGATGTTTTATCAAATTGTCTACAAGTTGTATAGTCATGCCAGTAGGAAGCAATTCTGCAAATCCTAATCTTTTGCATAGGCTAAGCGGCATAATAGAGATGCTTGCACCGAGATCTACCAATCCTTTCTTGCATGATGAATCGCCAATATGACATGAGATTCCAAAGGATCTCAGGTCTTTTTGTTTCTTGGGCATCTTGCTCAATATGATATCAGATGTAGTTGTTGCCAATTTTACTATCTCATATTCCTCGGTTATATACTTCCTAGTTAGGAGTGACTTTAGGTACTTAGTCCAGGCTGGTATCTCAGCCAAAGCATCTAAGAAGGGTATATCAACATGAAGTTTCTTCATAGCCTCATTAAACTTATTGAATCTAGTATTGAGCTTGGTTTGCCTTAGATGGGTTGGGAAGGGTATACGAGGCTTATATATAGGAATATCAGGTTTTGGTGTTTCAGTTTCTTCATCAGTAGATTTCTCAGGACTTCCTTTATCTGTCTTTTCATCTTTTGATTGAGACTCTAGTGTTGTTGAGTTTTGGACCATCACAGGTTCATCTTCGTCTGTAATAACCACAGGTGTCTTTACTGGGGGATCCGAATAGTCTTTTCCTGACCTGGTGGTGTCTACCTTCAACTGTTCATTATGCTTGGGATTGTTCTTGGGTTGTCCAGTAAAGACTCCAGCAGGCGGCTTTATGCTAGCTTCAAGTTGAGCTAGTTGAGATTCAATAGCTTTCTACTAAGCTTGTTGGTTGGCTATCATGGTTTGCTGGGTTTGCAACATTTTTTCAATGGTTGATAGCTTGTCATCAGAAGAGACGGGTCCTGCTTGTTGTCCTTGTTGTTGATTAAGATTCTGATACTGAGAGTTGTTTTGATAATTATTGTAGTTCCTATTCTGAAAGTTCCCCTTGAAATTTCCTTGATTCCCAAAATTTTGTTGTTGATTATACTGGAATCCTGGTGGGCCTCTTGGTTGATGTGAGTTTACTGCTCCAGAGGGGTTTCTATATTGAAAACATGGGTGATTCCTATTCTGATTCGGATTATAATAACTTTGCCCAGGAATAGTGTTGATAGCATTAAGATTTTCCATCTCACCATTATCTCCTTGTCCACATACATTGCTCAGTACAACATCATAGAGAACATTGCATGATAAAGTGGAATGATTGGTGCTCTTACATGCTTCACAGAATAGGGAAGTGGACTTGACCTGTTCCGGTTGCCGAGTGGGTGAACGTCCTCTTCCAATAGGAGCTAGAGATGATTCAATACGGTCTTGCTTGGCAACTAAGACCTTCAAGGTTTCAGAGATAGACTTGTACTCTGGAGTAGCTTCGGCCATAGCTACTTTCAAAACTCCTTTCCCTACAGATCTACCCCAATTAGCTTGATTTTCTGCTCCTAGGGTGACGACTCTCCATGCGCTGTCATAACTTTGACGCATGAAGTTTCCTCCAGATGAGGAATCTAGGAATCTCTTAATATCATCATCCACACCCCTATAGAAAATTTCGATGAGTTGATTCTTAGGAATTCCATGGTGTGGACATTTGCGTAGAAGCTCTTTGTACCTATCCCATGCTTCAGCGAGAGTTTCTCCAGGGATTTGAGTGAAATTTGTTATCCGGTCCCGAATTTCACATGTGAGAGATGGAGGATAGAATTTTTCTAGAAACACATTTTGGAGTTGTTCCCAGGTGGTTATGGGTATTTCACTTTGCAATGAATTGTACCAACGTATGGCTCTATCGGCAAGGGAATACTTGAAGAGACGGAGTCGAATGGCATCATCAGTGACTCCATTTTGCTTTGTCATAGCACATAGATCGATGAATCTCAGAAGATGTTCTTAGTTGTCCTCTGCTTGTTTTCTATAGAAAGGGTTGTTTTGAAGCAATGTGATCTAATGTGCCCTAATCTCAAAATTGGCAGCATTGATGGGAGGAGGTTGTACTGGATGACGAACATTCGCAGCTTTCGGGATTGAGAACTCTCTAAGATCCTTTTGTAGTTCAGTTGCTTGCGTTGCTGCTTGTGCTGCTAGGATTTCCTGTTGAACCGCTGCCCTAGCTTCTTGCATGAGCCTTTCTCTTTGTTCATTGATGGCTTGAGCCACCCTTCGGGCTACCTCTTCTTCTTGAGCCATCCTTTCTTGATTTTCTATGATCTGACGATGAAAGTCCTGTCTATCTTGGGATCAAAGCTCGATGTGAGTCCGGGGCTGTCCGAACAGTGCATACACTATGCCTTGGGTTGTACCTAAAAATGGAAAGATTTTTGAAAATGAGATCCACAAAGTAGAGTCAAATTCAAGTAGATGATTGATTGTTTCAAAAGAAAAAGCAAAATTCTAGATTAGTCTTAAAAGAACTAGGTTTGACTGACTGATTCTGTTGTCCCCAACAACGGCGCCAGAATTTGACGTGGTATTTTGAGCGCACTAACAAACTCACTCGACGTTGAAATTCCCGAGCTTTTACCAAAACCAAAGTGCAATAATACCACCCGCAAGCGGACGAGACTTATCGCAGTATAGTTAAGGATCGAACCCAAAGGACAATGTTTTTAAGAATCCTTGTCAGTCGAATCTAGCTCAAGTAAAACTAATATTTAAAGTGATTGGTTTATTTGAGGTTAATTAAACTAATTGCAAGAAAGTAGAAACTGAATTAAGGTTGGATTTAGATCAATGATATGGAATCGTTGGGATGGTATCGGGTTTCACCACCACTACACATGCAAACACATCCAAACATCAAACATCCAGGCAAGATATAACTATCCAAGTAGAGCTGTTGTGAAACCCCCCATATAGGCATTAGGTCCGTGTAAGCATCACCTTTGGCATCAGATTTCTCATCACCATCCGGATCACATACTTACGGCTCTGAAGATACAACATCCAACTATGGTTTTGGGCCCCCTATACAGGTGTTAGGCACATAGAAGCGTCACCGAAGGCTAGATGGCTCGTCCCCTTACGGATCATACACTTAAAACCTCAAGGAACCCCATTCTATTTCTAGTTTGGGAGTCAACCGCGTTAATCGATAAGCAAGTAGCCGATTTATATATGAGAAAATATCGACGATTAACAAGAAAATACAAAATTCAACTAAGGCTGTGATCCCCCTATACAGGCGTTAGGTACACAGAAGCGTCACTGAAGGCTAGATGGCTCGTCCCCTTGCAGATCATACACTTACGACCTCAAGGAATCCCATTCTATTTCTAGTTTGGGAGTCAACCTGTTAAACGACATTCAATCCTACATAAAGATATTCTCACAACATAGGAAGAACAAAGATGAAAGCAAGTAATTAATCAACTACAAACATATCAATTAACAACGAAATGAAAAGTTATATACATTGCCATGGATGGTTAATAATATGACATGTTTGCATGGGCAGTGGGGCTAGTCCCTGCACCCCAGTGAAAAGGTACTACTCCCTCATGATGTGAGAAACAAGAAGAATGAGAAAGAGAGAGAAATCCGCCATGGACTCAGTGCATAAGGTAATCGCAGCTCGGTGAAGTAGATTCGGCCTCCTACGTCATGTCAGAGCAGATCTGGACGCGAACGGGAGTTGCCAAGACAGACGGGATAGTCTCCCTTGCTCTATCTTTCTTCTCTCCTCAGCCTCCTTGGTTGCAACACGGGCAGTAGGTGAAATGAAACTGGCGCGGACTGGACTGGTTTCGGATTGGATCTGTATACAAGCAGAATGTCGGTGTCCTGGAACCGATATCCAAGTAAGGACCCTTGGGGTCCTATTTATAGGCACAAGACTGACCCCAAACGGTCTATATTAAAAGAGAATAAATGGTTTCATTTAGTTTCGACCAAACAGTCTTGAAATATCTCCTCCAAACGGTCTGGAGACCATTTTCTACCAAATGATCGTTCCAAATAGTTTCGGAAAATGATCGCTCCATGCGGTCTTGAGCAAATGATCTTGGTGTAGGAGTATCAAACGGTCTTGCTGATACTGGTACCAAATGGTTTCCAGTCCTACACTCTCCAAACAGTCTATAGATCATTTTCTATCAAACGGTCTTGCAGGGTTGACTGACCATTCAGTCTTGACAGAAGGGGCAAACGATCTTGCGTCCCTGGCCTTCACACGGTCTGCTAGCTCAATTGGAAAATGATCAACAGGTGAGCTAAAAGACCAAACGGTCTGCGTGATTAGCACAATACGGTGGAGGGTAGGTCAAGGTGAATCTGAGGACGGTAGGAGTACGGAGGCTGCTGCAGCAGTATGTGCGACAGAGTCGTAGTCGTTACTTGACAGGGCAGAGCTCTAGGAATGAGGCGCCTCCGGAATTGAAGAAAAATAGGTGCTTCTGGGCGGAGGTTTAGAGGTAGACAACGATGCACCACGGTCATGGCGAGTCACTACGGTCGTGGCAATGCTGCTGCCCCACGGTCGTGCCGCCTTACACGGGCGTGGTGGGTGTGAAATTGAACTCTGATGGTATTGTGCGACGGCCGTGGAGGGACACCACGGTCATGGTGAGGTAGCTACCACACGGCCGTGCTGCCTCGCACCAGCGTGGCGAGTGAGGGAGGGTCGATGCAGGTTGGATGCCACGGTCGTGGCTCGTCGACCACGGTCATGGCGAGTGAAAGCTCAGGTCTGCCATGGTTGTGGATGCATCACACGGTCGTGGTGATGGTAGAAGACCACGGCCATTTTGGACCACCACGGCCATGGTTAGGACTCTGCTTCGCGACCTTGAGTTCATGCACTTCTCGATTCCTTGCAGCTGAGTGATGCCTCCAATTGGTCTCTGCTGCTCAAAATGGTCTTGGGACTGCATGGACTCAAACGGTCTTGGGACCGCATGGGCTCAAACGGTCTTGAGACCACATGGACTAAAACGGTCTTGAGACCGCATGGACTCAAACGATCTTGAGACTGCATGGACTCAAACAGTCTTGAGACCGCATGGACTCAAACGGTCTTGAGACCGCATGGGTTCAAACGGTCTTGAGACCGAATGGGTGCAATTGCTTGGTTAGATATCTTGATCAGAGACAGAGATGAAGGTGGACTTTGACTTCTTGTTCATCTTTGTCAAAACCTACATTAAATGAACGATGTTTAGATAAAACCTTGATAATCGAATCAACTAAGTAATTTTGCACATTATGATTCATATTGAGTGAAATAGTATGTATAGAGTTGAATTGGTCCCGAAGTGATAATTGAATTTCATGATGAATATACATTAATCACTTAGCATAGGTGTTCAAATTGAACACCAACCCAGACGGTGACAAGTCTATCTTTGAAGAGCACCATCATAAAGTTGGCATCAGGGAGGAGAGCACAGCTATGGAAGAACTCACATCAAGAGAGATGAAGGATATTAACAAATTTCTAGATGGAATGAATATTGGCAAGGACATCAGTAATATCTACCTATAGGGTCCTACACACAATTAGCACAATCACACCATATATGATGGCAAGATGGTTGCAACGTTGGTTGCACTCAAAGCAGAAGAACTAGAACTGCCATCAGAGGAAAATAGTCTCCTGGAAGAGTCAATTAGAGAAATAATTGATCATAATGCAAAGCAAATGGAAAAATGGGTGCAAAAGGATGTCGAGGAACAAAAACATACCCCAGTTGTACCACCATCGCCAACGCAACCGTCAAGAGATGGAACTTCAGATGACAACGAAGGCAGTCTTGCCTCCTTCTTCACAAACAAGACTGTCAGAAAGCAGAGCACACCTATTGATACTTAATAATTAGGTTTTCCTCCTCCTTTACCCTAAAAAATGGCAGACATGGACATGCCTCCTTATCCAAAATCACATGCAGGGATGTCCATGTCTTAGCGGACGTACTTGATGACAGACTGCAGGCACATACGTACTTTATCACAACAATGGTAGGTCCCTAAATAGACCATTTCAGAGGAATCTTCTTAAAGAAAGTGTGGGTACACAAAAGGTTGTTTAAAGTACTGTGCACAATGTTGCTGGGAGAATTTTTACACCATGAGAAAGTGCAACCTATTTTCAAAGGTAGTACTCATCTAGCGGGGCAACTTTCTGATCAAAAGTTTGAGTCGGCCAACATAAAAGAACTACAACGGGTGGTGAGTAGATATGAAATAAATTTTGTAGTTAGTCCTATACGAAATGTCAAGCACTAGGTTCTCATTGTCATCAACCTATATGAGCAACGTACAATGGTGTACAACTATTATGTAGCTAAGTTGGACATCACTTCCTTAATTTACAAAAACAAGGAAGTAATAGACATTCTAAAAGTGTCATTACATCTGCAATGTGCTATCCAGACAGTAGGCAACTGCCACCAAGGGATATAGAAATAGTTCTTCATCTGCAAAAAGGTCCCTCCAAAAAGGGCAGGGATAGGGGATTGTGCCTTCATAGTGTTAAGAATGATGGAAGCCATCAACCAAGGAATCTCGCTGGAAGACCTCTACACTGATGACTTACAAGGCTTAAGTGGTGTTTATGCAATGGAAGTAATCTATGATTGTCATTTCTTCAATGACCCAGTGATGCCCCCTTCAGCGATACCACGAAGGCTCCATGCTGAAATCCCTCTACCTAAAAAGAAGACATGGAGGGAACGTCTGAAAACCATGTGGGTCGATCCTGATGAACTAGCTAGGGCAGCTACTTCAAAAGAAGTATGGGCGGCAGACACTCAAGGTAAATAACATCATCAATCTAAGATCAAGCAAGAAACCATCCCCATAGCAGAAAAAGAGTGAGAACAACCTCCTATAAATGAGCCTGAAGAGGGGGGGATAAATGAAGATGATACGCTAGAAATAAACCCTGATGGGTCAGAAGGAGAGATAGTGCCCACCTTCTAGTAATCTGATAGATGGGATTGCAAAATCTTATCGTTATAATATCTACAACTGATAATGAAATGCCTAAAGGAAGGTGACGCTATGGTAGAAGTATTCTTTGAAAGGGACGACATTTGTGCACTAAAAGACAACCTCAGAGATACTTTGAAAACAAGAGGGTATCTTTCAGTAAACACTATGTCAGCCTACCAATCATTGATGGGTGACAACATGAAAAACATGCACATGGATTATTTTCTACTAGCTGATGATATCCTAAAAGACAAAAGGCCAAGCAAAAAAGAACGCTTACATCAACGCCTGACAACCTCTCTCCCTAACTATATATTCTTGTCCATCTTGCATGATAACGGTTGGACTCTAGTGGTAATCAACATTATAGCAAGGACTCTAGTTTTATGTAACAACTTCAATTCAGACATTACACTAAACAAATGCACTAATAGGACTATTGCAAAGACACCTATAGAAGAGAAGGTAGTCATGTGCACTGAATCAATCACTGATATGATCAAAAATCAAGGAAAATGTTATAAGAAAAAAGAAGGAAAAAACTTCAGAAAGATGCAGTTCTACCATAGAATCCCACAACAAGTACTACTATCAAATGACTGTGGATTCTATTGTTTATCCTGGATGACGTCCCTTGCCAAGATGAATATGAAGGTGGAAAGCATGCAGCATGAACAATACCACACACTACGTGGAGTATATGCCATCATGCTCCTGGAATCAAAATGGGTGACAACAGAAAGCCAGCAACAATAAAGAAAGCTCATTTATACCTACAACTCCATTTTTGACACTTTGAGTCAGAGTGAATGATAAGTTTGGGTTAGGAGTTATAAACGGGCATGAGAGGTACAATTTTGTCACACAAATTTATTTCCCGCTTAGACACATTCTTATTGTAAGTAAGTATAGGAGATTTTGAAACAATTTTGAAAGTTCTACCTACTATAGATCATTGTTTTTTATTTTCCCCTTATCATCCAGCTTCCCCTTTACTTAGATTTGTTAGTCTTCTTGCTATATGTTGTAGTGTAATCATTTCTAGAGAGGCGCAAATGAGCTATCAATACACATAAAAGTAAAAGTAAGAGGCCCAACTATATAGATTTATCTCATTCTTGTGGAAAAACATCTTGTGTGGAACAATCCTAAATCTATGGAATCCCTAGAAATAGGAGAACTTTACCATCCATACTCCTGACCAATCACCCCAACCTGATGGTTCTAGCTAGAAAGTCTTCACCTCCAATGAGAAGGAAACAACTACACCTTCTAGTTTTAATTATCCTCACTTTGGGATGAAAAGAGGCTTGGCTACCCAGAAAATCCTTCAAAACCCTTCCCCCAACCCTAAGAGCAGACATGAAAAGCCAAAAAGAAAGAAAATTTATTATGAGAGATGTGCCTAAAAGATGTTGAAAGATCCCACACGACCGGTGTATTACTGCACTCGTGAATGCATATATGTCATGCCCGTAAGTGGAATCCTAAAGCCCTGTATACCCACCTCCACTCCCAAGAAACCTTCACGCAACCACCTGACTTAACATCAGGGCCCTTGGGGAAATACAGTCTTTATGACAGCCTATGGGTTAGGGAAATTGAGGAGTTTAGGAAAAACACCAGAAGCCTGAAACCTACCTAAGTACACTAGCATAGGATCAACTAAAATAAAGGTAGGGTGTGAAAGTTACCCCTCATGAGAACGATGTACAAGTATAGCCAGCAACCTAATGTAGGGGGGTTCATTAAGAGGGAGAGCCTTTTACTATAAAAGGCATTGGCAAGGGCCACAAGTCATGCAACTCTGGATATGAAAGGAAGGAAATAAAATTTCAGGATTTAAGCAAAGCATGTCAGGAGAGTTTTTTTTATAAGAATGAGATAACTCTATAATTGTGGGTTTTCTAAAAAAATAAATTTATCCACAACTCATCTCTCAATGATTTTGATCCTACCCATTAGCCTGAGGACAGGCTAAGTTCTATGTTTGGGATAATTGATAACATCTCATTCTATGAACTTTTTGCATATATTTTATTCCTATTTTAGCACAACCTTATATGGATTTTCTATTCATTTGAGTACCTTAGGGCTAAAACCTTGATTTCATACATTTCTCACTCAGTGCAGGTTCATGCCATGTTGGTGACTGTCACATAGGTCACGACCATAACTACACAGTCTGTAGACATCACGACTGCAACAGAGCCATTTCTTGGAAACTTCACACCTTGACCATGATGGCCATTGCGACGGAAGGCACACAACCACTGCTTAAGAATAACAGTCAAAATGATGCCCTACAGTCGGGACCGCGACACAAGCTGCGACTGGGACCACAACTGAGGCAAACTCCACTGAGCGTTGCGACCGCACAAAGGTCATGACCCACCCATGTGTAGCGACCATGACTAAAAGTCAAGTCGGTGGGCAGTGCCTATAAATAGGGCCCTAACTCCACCTGTCAAATAATCAGATCATCAACAACCATAAAGTGATGCCAAACTCCAGAGCCATTTATGTTCATCCCCATCAGACTTGGATCTCTAAAGAAGAAAGTTGGAGGAGAGAGAAGATTATCCATCCTCTTCTTTGAAAGGAGTTGACATCATCCACGTCCGCTCCAAATCTAGATTTAGAGAAGTACATTTGGTGTATCGTTTTCTCCCTTCTCTAGATCTATCATCTCCCTCACGATGTACTCTTCACCTCTTTGTTATTCTTGATGTGTCTAGCCTTCTATAATGTCGTTATGTTTCTCGTTAACATGTGTGGCTAAACATTTAACTTGGGTTGGGAGTAGCCACTAACGCTTTCCCAATATGTATATTCTTGTGTCCCTTTGAACATATATATGCTCTTATCAAAATTATCTCCATACTCTTGTTCTAAATGATTCACTTTTATGCTTAGCTACCATCTTATGATGTATGATTTTTGGTGCCTCGAAAGAGTAGTACTAACCTTATCAAATGTGATGGAGTAGTATGAATGCATGGAAGTGTTGGATACTAAAGCAAATGGTCATATGGTTTTCTTTGAAGTTATTTATTTGTCATCTTGAGAGAGATGTAACCTTACAATATAGATCTATCCTAAGCTTGAAAGAGGAGGGAATAGGCATATTTGATGTTTTCTTGTAATCTTGATAAAGGTATACAAAGGGGTGTGAGTTTTGCATGATGGTGAGAGATCTTAGTAGGTGAAACCTGATCCAAGTTTTCTTTCATAATTTTGTTTCTTATTTCTTGTTTGACTTTGTTCTCTTGTTTTATTTTCTTACTTTTTCTTTCCATTGTTTTATTTGGAGCATCATTGTTCCTTAGGGAACGTCACCATGATCTACCTTTTCATTTGGTGTGTCGGAGTCGTAGGCTTCATTTTCTTAGCACTTACCAATCTTGTCCATGTGGTTCGACCCCAATTTACTACATTAGACCTTGTACAATAGTTGTGGGGGCCTGAGTGTCGGGTTATAAACTCAACAGTCTGACTACCCTAGTTCTGCTCCATTATAGATGTGTGATTTAGGTCAGTCACTCTTTCTAGAGAAGGATATTCAAATCCAAAAAGTCACTCTATATGGGTAGCATGAGGTTCAACAACTATATTCTAATAGATCTTTTCTTGGTCAAAGGTATCAGTTGTCCTAACAGGTTGGTCTTCTTAAAATATAGGTGTAATGTATAAGGAAAATGGTTCCAAGGATGAATTTCCAAAATAGTTAGATTGTTGAGCACAATTATGCTTTGTTACCATCTTATAAAGAGTAGGACCTAGTAGGAGATCATTCCTTATTTAATTCAAGAATATAATATGCATATCACCCCATGAACTCAAATATGATGAAATAAAAGGTCAAAAAATGAGTACAGAAACAGTTTGTTATGGCAGAAAATAAAATCCAACTATTACATAAATTCATTGTTCAACTTAACATTGGGCATAATAGGCAAAATCTAAATTATAAATCTAATTATCAGGGTCATATGGTGGTGCACAACCTTCCCATCTCAGAATTCATGCTAGCACTTGGTCCTGAGCTAAGTCCTCTTCTCCCTGAATCTTGAGATGTGATAACTCTGGGTGGGTTGAAAAGCAACACCCAGGTTGTGGAAAACAAAAGGAAAAGGATGTCAGTGAAAATTGAGTATGTATAGTAAAAACAACTAGGCCATACATATGATAGAGAAAAGTCAAGGTAGGATATCAAATAAAAAAAGGTTCAAAAGAAGAAGTTCTAAGAGAATTTATCAGGCCAAACGATGAGGCATATCTAAACTAAAGAATATCACTAGGGAATCTTGCCTTTAAAAGTTTTCCATTAACACGATTAAATCATAAATTAGGCATGAAAAAAACAAAGACTAAAATTATTTCAAGCCGGGTTGAGACACCATTGGATATCAGCCTAAAAATAATGGTTGGAGATAATACATCATAGGTAGAAAAGTATGCCTCTGTAAATAATGGGTGGAAAAGAACACCCTGGTTAGAAAAGCTCAACTCTGTAAATATGGTTGTACAGATGTACCACTACAAGAAATAAGGATAGTCTAAGAATGCACGTAAATAGTGAAAGGCAAGTATAAATTTAGTCCATGTGAAATAATAGGATGAGAACATCCAAAAAAATATCATAAGGGGTCAAACGGACCATACGCATTATCCAAGAAAATTCAGAATTTTGTAAGGATGAAAAAGAGAATATCAACTAATGCCTCATCTGGGAAATAGAATTTGGTCAAGATAGAAGTTCTTAAATAATAGAAAAGATTCACTTACCTCATATAGATTTTACATAAGTCCAAAGTCATCCCTACATTGAATACTAAGTCTCTAATGCACCTATTAAACATATATGTAGAATTAGAGTTAGGTTTACATTATATATATAAATCCTAAAATCATCCTTTTATTATTAGTGAATTAAGTCTTCAAAACCATATTATGTGGTGGATCATATTTTATTGAGCTCATAACGTATTTGACTCTGTCTTTCTAGACTTACAGATAGTTATGAATTTTGAGGAAGTCCAACCAATTAGATAAATCCATAAAGTTTGCATATTTATTAGATTGGAGTTAGGCTATTACATGCATCTCATTGGATATATTAAAATTCTATAATTCCAAAAAAAATATTTTGTTTTGTATTATAGATTAACATATATGGATTTTAAAAATTCCAAACAACTAGAAAATTTTGTTTAAATTACATTTATATATCAAATTTAAGTGTGATTCTGATACCATTAGATGGAGGAAATTGAACTCTTCAACCTCACATACAACACTATGAAAAATGGACTTTATGGATCCTTTTGGGTACAAAGACAAAAAAACTCTGAGGAAACCTTCTGCCAATACACCCAGGAAGGATAAATAGGAACCAATCATGGATACCACTATAGTGAAAATCAAACTATAACAATCGCTTATAATTTTAGAATATTGTCTAGAACTTTAATAAACAAAACTAGATAAAACTCATGGCAGAAAAATCAAACAAGAAATGGTATGGAGAAGTATGTCGCTAAAATAGAAAAAATCTAATGCTACATGGGGAAAGGTTGATTACATGTGATGTGATCAGGAAACATGATATGGGAAAAGCATTGAGAGCCTCCTCTGGAGCTGACTGTGATGATTCCTCTAGAGATGACTGTGATGATTTGGTGCAGTGGGAGGGTTTGAGACCTACTGTTGTGAACAGTTGAGGGCCAATGATAATCGAGTACAGATGGATGTAATGGAGACAAAATAGGTGGTCAAACAAATCCTTATATGAGTATTATATAGGTTAACATGCCTTGGTTTCATTGGGGAGGGGAATGGCAGTGGGGGGGTAATCACCGTCTATGATTTACATAGCGCATATCTTGGGGTATATATATTACTATCATCAACTAGTCAAATAGGATATTGCAAAAAGATATGGGAAAAATAATTAAATTAAAAAGTGAATATAATTGGAGTGGTACGGGTAAAGCAAGAAAAGGTTAATAAAGCAAAAAGAGGAAGGGAGAAGGAAAACATGAATTGGCAGAAAGAGAGTGTTGAAAAGGAAAAGTAAATTAAGACATGATAGGAAGAAAATTAGAAACCATTTCAGAAAAAATCTATTAAATAAAAAAATTATGACATAGGTTAATTAAGACATGTAGATTCTAAAATTTACATGAGTTTTCATTTTTGGAATTTACATTATTTGAATACTTCTAGCATTATCTTGTTATTTATTTTGTAATTTGCTTATGGATACTAGTGTTATCCAACTAAATGATAATTTGTCATATGGACCAGTTAATAGATGAAAAACAAATTTGACATTAATTTCTTATTTAAAAATTATATAGTGGATTATTTCATATACATGAATGTTTTACTTAGTATATTATGTATTTACAATCCTTTCAAAATTGTCCACTCATGAGAGAAGTCAAGAACATCTTATATTTACTTAAATTTCTCCACCTCTCTTCATTTACCATCAACCATGTTTATTTCTAATTTCCTTTTTGTAATAATAACTTAATTTCCCAATACATGTTAATTCTTTCTATAATATCAATAACACCCTCTAAAAATAATTAAAGAGGGGAAATTTTATTCTCTCACTTCTTTCTACTTCTGAAATTTTACATCTAATTATGTGTACATATGAATGTGACGATATTCTTTACATCTGAATTAATTAGTGTGTTTCTAATATAAATTTTAGATTTTATTTCTTTTATGATAATATTGTCATGCGTGTACAACAATGTTTCCCATTAGGTTACACCAAAATTTTATTTATTACAATCCATACAAGTTGATTTACATTATTCATTTAATATATTAGATGTTTTCTTTTGAATAATAAATTCAATATTTTTGGCCTAATCTTTTACTTTCTTTTCTAAAGGAATTTGAGACATCTAAAAACTCCTAATAGATGTGAAACTTGCCTACAAGAAAACTTGAACATGAGGAAAATAATTCTACAATTAATTCTTTATGTTGTGGTTCTTTAGCATTTTATTTAATATTTCGTCTTTAATATATATTCTCTCTCTTAAACTACACCAGGATAGATAACTTTGTCCAAATATTATGGAAATTCACATATAAATTGATTTTTTTTATGTATATTCCAAAATTGGGATTTTTTTATACTATTAGAGTTAGTAAGTAATTTGGTTAACATTGATGGCTCCTATTCTAATTTTCTTTTACAATTATAATTAAAATAGTTATCATTATGCAAACAATACAACTAGACCCAAGGAACATGTTTTTACCATTATATTTTACTTTTAAAAGAAATTGTGATTTATGGAACCATTAGAATGTTTGGCTTAGTACAAGTACGTTTATCAAAAAATTATACCTTTATTATAAAAATTCACTCAATTGACTCTTTTATCTTCAATATATGTTTAAAAGAGATATATATTATTATTTTGTACAAACTTTTACTTTTTATTTATTTTACATTTGTATCCATTATTTGCATATTTATTTAAATCATGAGACATTATTAATATTTATGAACATGAATTTACCAATTCTTACTCCAAAGCATATTATTTATTTTTATTAAGCCATAATGTGTAAAGAAAATATGTGTAACTTATGTCATCATTTTATTTCCTTGTTGGCACATATTTATGTAAATGTGTTATAATTTTTTTCCTTGTTTGATCAAATCTAAAAACCGATCTTACAAGATTTCTAATCATGGAATAGGGTAAGAGTATAAGTTTTGATTTGTTACAACACTCCACCCTTTAAGGAGGATTTTGTCCCCGAAATCCAAACAACCTATATAAGGAGTCCATAGGATACTCCTATATTGTGAGTATAGTTTTATTGTATCGATTGGTGCAATGTTTCCTTAAGGGTTCCAGATATGTCAAACCAAGGTGTGCTAGTTAGAAAAGTCTATTTAATTACCCTGATTAGGATGTAGTTATTGCAGATATTTTAGTTTGATTAATTGCCCAAAAGTTAGATAATGTGTTTTTAGTCTGTCATCTTTAACTAGTTGTGGATGGTTTTGAGGAAAAAGGGTGTGCCAGTCCAATACATTGACTTGATTTAAGACATGTATGGTAGCTCTACTACAAGTGTAAAGACTCTTGGTGGTGAGACACCAACATTTCCCATCACAGTTGGGGTACACCAAGGATCCACACTCAGCCCATATATGTTCGTTCTTGTTATGGATGAGTTGACAGAGAATGTTTAGGATGATGTTCCTTGGTGTATGTTATTTGCTGATGATATTGTATTGATTCAAGAAATTAAAGATGGTTTGAATGATAAAGTTGAACTTTGGAGAAAGGCACTGGAATCAAATGGATTGATGATTAGTAGGAGCAAAACTGAGTATATGCAATGCAATTTTAGCCAATCTCACAGTGTGAATGGTGGAGCCAAGTTGGATGGAGTAGATATACCAAAATGTGATAAGTTTTGTTACTTGGGCTCTATCATTCAAGTAGATGGCGATGTCCAAAATGACATTTTTCATAGGATCACTACATGATGGTTGAAATGGAGGAGTGCAACTGGAGTATTATGTGATCGGAAGATCCCTCTCAAACTAAAAAGCAAGTTTTATAAAACTGTTATACATCAAGGCATGCTCTTTGAGAGTGAATGTTGGGTGGTGAAGAAACATGGACTCAACAAGATGAATGTGGCTGAAATGTGTATGTTGAAATGGATGTGTGGGAAGAAAAGAAAAGATCGCTTTAGAAATGACTATATCAGGAATAAAATGGGGGAGGCAAGCATTGGGGACAAGTTGCATGAGGGCTGACTCAGATGGTATGGGCATGTGCAATGCAGACCGACTAATGCACCTATACAAAGAAATACTATTGAGGCAAGCACAATTAATAGAAGAAAAGGAAGGCCAAAATTAATATGGGAAGAGCTTATAAAGAGATATTTTGAATCTCTACATCTCAACCAATTAAAATATGACCCATGATAGATCTGAATGGAAAAGAAGGATCCATGTAGCCAACCCCAACATAGTTGGGATTGAGGCTTAGTTGATGATGATGATTATGATGATCTTTAACTAGCTGTATAATTCTTAAAGACTAACAATTTAAGATCCTTTCTAGAGAATGAGATTCTAAAACCCAACTAGTCTCTCTATATGGGTGGCATGAGGTATGACAATTATGTTCCAATAGATCTTTTCCTGGTCAAAGGTATCGATTGTCCTAATAGGGTGGGCTTCCTCAAATATATAGGTGTAATGAATAAAGGAAATGGTTCCAAGGATGAATTTTTGTAATAGTTAGATTGCTGAACACAATTATGATATGATACCATCTTATAAAGAGTATCACCTAGTAGGTGACCACTCCTTACTTAATTCAAGGAAATAATTTGTATATAACCCCATGAACTCAAATATGACCAACTAAAAGGGGTGCAATATTTCAAACATATGTGTATAGAAACATAGTTTGTTGCAGAGGAAAATAAAAATCCAACTATTACATGAATTCATTGTTCAACTTAACATTGGGCCTTATAGGAAAAATCATATTATGAATCTAAACATCAGAAACATATGGTGGTGAACAACCTTCCCATCTCCAAACTCATGCTAGCACTTGGTCCTGATTTAAGTCCTCTTCTCCTTAAATCTCAAGATGTGCTAACTCTAGGTGGGATGAAAAGCAACACCAAGGAAGAGGGAAAAAAAAGGAAAAGGATGTTAATGAAAATTGAGTATGTGTAGTAAAAACAACTAGGCCATACTTAAGATAGAGAAAAGTCAAGGCATGATTTCAAATAAAATAGAGGTCCAAATGAAGAAGTTCCAAGAGGATTTATCAGGATAAAAGATGAGGTGTGTCTAAACTATAGAATATCAAGTAGGGAATCTTATCTTCCATTAACAATATCAAAACATAAATTGAGCATGAAACAAACAAAGACTAAAATTATTTCAAGCAAGGTTGAGACACCATTGGATCTCAACCTAAAAATAATGGGTGGAGATAGCACACCTAAGGCAGAAAATCGCATCTCTATAAATAATGGGTGGAAAACACACCATGGGTAGAAAAGAACGCCCCTGTAAATATTGTTGAACATATGCACCACTATTCGAAATAAGGATAGTTTTCAGCATGCACGTATATAGGAAAAGGATAGTATAAGTTTAGTTCATGTGAAATAATAGGATGAGAACATCCAAAAAGATATCATGAGGGGTTAGAAGGCCCATACGCATTATCCAAAAAAAATTAGAATTGTGTAAGGATGAAAAAGAGAATATCAACTGATGCCTCATATGTGAAACACAAATTTGGTCAAGATAGCAGTGCCTAGACAATAGAAAAGATGCAAATACCTCATATAGAGTTTATATATGTCTAAAGTCATCCCTAGGTTCGAGACTAAGTCTCTAAATCACCTATTAGATCTATATGTAGAATTAGAGTTAGGTTTACATTATTTATATAAATCCTAAAATTGTCCTTTTTATTATCAGTGAATTAAGTCTTCAAAACCATATTATGCAGTGGATCTTATTTTATTGATCTCGTAACATATTTGACTTTATGTTTCTAGATTTATAGATAGTTATGAGTTTTGAGGAAGTCCAACCAATTAGATAAATCTGTAAAGTTTTCTTATTTATTAGATTGGAGTTAGGCGATTAAATCCATATCATTGAATAAAAAATTTCTAATTCCAATTTTTTTTTTTGGTTTGAGTTGTAGATTAATATATATATGTTTTTTTTATTCCGACCAACTAGAAAATTTCTTTTAAATTCAGTATTTTTTATCAAATTTTAGTGTGAAACTGATAACATTATATGGATGAAATTTGACTCTTCAACCTCACATATTATGCTCTATAAAGCATGAACAATGTTTTATGGATCCTTTTGGGTACAGAGACAATAAGAAAATCTCAGGAAACCTTCCGCCAATACAATCAGGAAGGACAAATAGGAACCAATTATGGAGACCACTATAGTGAATATCAAAACCAAAAACACAAGCAATGGAGGGTATAACGATCACTTATGACTTTAGAATATCATCTAGAAGTCTGTAAACAAATCAACTAGTTAAAATTCAGGATAAAAAACCAGAACAAGAAAAGTTGTGGAGAAGTATGTCGATAAAATAGAAAGCATCCAATGCCATATGGGGAAAGGTAGAACACTTGTGATGTGATCAGGAAACATGATATAGGAAAAGCATCGAGGGCCTCCTCTGGAACCGAGCGTGATGATTTGGTGGGGTGAGAGAGTTTGAGACCGGCCATTGTGAAGAGTTGATGGTTGATGATAATCGGGTATTGATGGGCATAATGGAGATAAAGCAGGTGATCAAACAAATCCTTAGACAGATATTATATAGGTTAACATGCATTGGTTTCTTTGGGTAAAGGCAAGGAGGTGGCGAATAATCGCCGTCTATGATTCAGAGAGCGCATATCTTAGGGTATATATATTACTATCATCAACTAGACAAATAGGATATTGCAAAAAGATAAGGGAGATAAATTACTAAATCAAAAAGTGAATATCATTGGAGTGATGTGGGGAAAGCAATGAGAGGTTAACAATGCAAAAAGAGGAAGGGATAAGGAAAGCATGAATTGGAAGAAAGAGAGTACGGAAAAGGAAAAGGAAAATGACACATTATAGGATGAAAATTAGAAACCATATCACATGGAATGTATTAAACTAAAAAATTATGACATAGGCCAATTAAGCCATGTAGAAATTTAAATTTACATTAGTTTTCATTTTAATGTTCAATATGTTATTTATGTTATTTGAATACTTCTAGCATATCATGCTAATTAATTTTACAATTAGTTTATGGATACTAGTAGTATCCAACTAAAATGGAATTTGTCAATTGGACCAATTAATACATGAAAAACAAATTTGACAATACTGACTTGTTTAAAAAAAATTAGTGGATTATTTCATACGAATGAATGTTTTACTTAGTATATTGGGTATTTATGATCCTTTCAAAATTATCCACTCCTGAGAGAAGTAAAGAACATCTTATATTTAATAAAACTTACATCTTATATTTATTAAAACTTCTCAACCTCTCTTCATTTATCACCAACCATGTTTATTTCTAATTTCTTTTTTATAACAATGACTTAATTTCCCAATACATGTTAATTGTTTCCATAATATTAATGAAATTATGTTCGGCCATAGTAGCCCGGGTGGTAAGAGCTCGGTAAGTCCCAATGAAGGACCCGGGTTTGAACCTCACTGAAGGCACTTTGCAAACGGCAATCCACGTTGATTAGGCGCGGGAGGGGGTGATCGGACCACACCCTCTCATGCCTCGAGAGTTTACCATGTCAGCTTCGTCCGGAATGTGTTCTCTCAGTCATCAAAAAAAAATATTAATGAAATTCTATAAAGATAATTAAAGAGGGTAAATTGTATTCTCTCACTTATTTCTAGTACTGACATTTTACATCTAATTATGTAGTACACAGGAGTGCAATGCTATTCTTTACATATGTATGAATTAGTGTGATTCTAGGATAAATTTAGGATTTTGTTTCTTTTATGATAATATTTTCATGTGTTTAGAACATTGCTTCCCATTATGTTACACCACAATTTTATTTATTACAATGCATACAAGTTGGTTTGCATTATTTATTTAATATATTAGATATTTTCTTTTTAATAAATTCAATATTTTTGGCCTTCTCTTTCATTTTCTTTTCTTAAGGAATTTGTGGCATCTAGAAACTCCTAAAAGATGTGAACTTAGCCTACTAGCAAACTTGAACATGAGGAAAATGATTCTACAATTAATTCCTTTTGTTGTGGTTGTTTAGCATTTTAGTTTAATTTTTGGCTTTAATATTCATTCTCTCCTAAACTACACTAGGATAGATAACTTTGTCCAAATATTGTGAAAGATCACATATAAACTGACTTTTGTATGTAGATTTCAAAATTGGGATTCATTTCTATTATTAGAGTTATCTAATAATTTATTTAACATGGTTGGCTCCTGTTCTTATTTTATTTTATAATTAGAATTAAAATAGTTATCATTATGCAAACAATGTGAAACTTGGCAACCAAGGCAATAGGGACACAAAGAACACACTTTTATCGTTATATTTTACTTTTGAAATTCCCTTTTATGAGTTGTGGTGCCATTAGAATGTTTGTCTTAGTTCCATTACATTTATGATAACATTATACCTTTATTATAAAAATTCACTCAATTGAGTCTTGTTAACTTTGATATATTTTTAAAGGGCTATATATTATTATTTTGTAAAAAATTCTAATTTTTATATATTTTAAATTTTATATCCATTATTTTTATATAATTTAAGTTATGAGATAATATTAATATTTATGAAAATGAATTTTCCAATTCTTACTCCAAAGCATATTTTTTATTTTTGTTTATCCATTATGTTAGTAAAGAAAATATATGTAACTTATGTCATGATTTTATTTACAAGTTGGCAAAAAATTAAGTTATTATGTAAATCTATTTTAATTTTTGTCCTTGTTTGGTCGAATCTAAGAAACTAATCTAACAAGATCTCTAATGATGGAATAGGGTAAGATTCTAAGTTTTGGTTCGTTATAGTTGTGAATTTAAGTATAAGAACCATAATCACCACTATCACTAATAGAGTTGATAGTGACTACCATTCCATGGTTTCTATGTATCACTCTCACGAGGGTTTGTCTGGTACATTGTTCTTTAACAAGTACCTATTGTTGGCTAAATGGACATCTATAAATCCCTTTTGTTTTGATTATGACAAACATTTCATTCTTATTGATCTAACGAGCTACTTGAGTGTGCAGGAACAAGGTGGATGACAAAGTACTAGGGAAATCCATATGCTTACATATTTTCATGAAATGTAATCGCTTTGTAAAAACTTGTACAAATATATAATGTACAAGTACTTAGATTTCATGTAAATCAAGCGTTAGATCTTCCCTAGCTAAACACCACATTTAGATAAGTCATCTTCTTCAAATAGGATCACATATGCACACTCATACATGTAATTAGTGCCTAAATTGAAACATTGAAACAGGATCAATCTCGGTCGACCAACTCCTCGACCGAGACACTCTCGGTCGACAATCTTCTCGACTGAGAAAGACCCAGAGTAGCCGTTAGACACAACTGACAAGGTAGTTGGCAGTTGGAGATAAACGTTGCAATACACATGATCCAGAGAGCCTGTCGGTCGACAAACCTTCGACCGAGTAGGTGTCTCGGTCGACCATTCCTCGACCGAGATGATCTCTGACAGCAACTGCAGAGTAAAATTAATTAGCCGTTGCTAAAGTAACAAACTTGTACCTAATGGCTAGTTAAGCACTTAGAAACCCCTAGAAGTTGTCTAGAACGTCCTTAAGCATCCATAGGCCATTCCTATAAATAGGACAAGCCATAGGACACTCAAATATACCTTTTACACACTTGAGTACTCTTTGAGCAAGCAATTACATTTGCAATCTGTTGTGAACAATTTGAGCATTGTAACAATTGGCTACTTTCTTCCTTAGCTCAAATTTGTGTCTTATAGGCTAGCATCTCCTACCCACTGCAATAACAAGTACACACACTTGGTTAGGAGATCTATACGCTTGATCTAGGCAAATCAAGCCTTGGGCTACAAAGGATAAGTTGTAATTTCCTTTTTCCTTTCTTGTTCTCTATTACTGTTTGTACTCTCCTTGCTACTCCTAGGTAGGAGGCTGTGGATTGGAGAGGGTGGAGATCTTCTTGGTGAAGAAGGAGACCTTGAGCTACTTCAGAAGGCTGGTGCAACGGGAGGTTACTTCTAGAGAGGAAGGCTACTTCAAGGGGGAGCTTGGAGTTACTTCAAGAAGGCTACCTCAAGTTGGTGCACCTACTTCAAGTGAAGGCTATTCAAGGGGTGTAAAGGAAAGTATTGTATTTTGTATAAATCTTTGAGAAGGTAATAAAATAAATACTTTCAAAATCCCGGTTGGGTAAGCAACCGAGTAGTGGACTGACAACTTTAGTATTTGCTAAAGTTGGAACCACTCTAAACACCTGTCTCCTTCTTCTAATTTCAATTGTGGTTGTTTGAGTTCAATAAATTGTTAAAATAGTTTTAAAACTCTATTCACCCCCCCTCTAGTGTTTTTCAATTGGTATCAGAGTGGGCTTCAAGGAACCCTAACCAGGTCTTGAAGAATGGAGGGTAGTGGTGATTACAATCGCAACAAAAGGTGCTGCTTGGACAAATCTACAACATGTTGAAATTGGTGCTTAGGAACAAGCCACACAACAACTAGCTGCCCATGGAGATCAAAGACGGAAGATGAACGCAAGGATTGTCTTATTGCTACAACTAGTGAAGAAGAAGAAGAAGAGGTAAGTCTTTTTGATTTATCTAAAGAAGAACTAGTTTCTAGTCTTGAAGAGACACATAATAAATATGTTGAGTGCAAGAAGAAACTAAAGAAATCTAATAAAGCAAATGATGAATTACATGCTAAGCTTCTTGCCATTACATCTGAAAATGAAGATCTTAAAAAGATCATTGAAGATCATGATATTAAGATCAGATCTATAGAGGCAAATTGCAATCTACTTTCTTTAGAAAAGATTAATTTGCAGACTCAAGTGAACGATCTCCAAAAACAACCCATATTGTGCACCCATACAGATTATGACACTATTGTCAAAGAAAGAAATTCATTGTCATATAATCTAGACCAAGCAAAACTAGATATCAAGAAGAGAATGGATGAGATTGCCAAGTTACAACAACAACTTCGTAATTTAAATAATAATGGCATTCTTGATCAAATCCTAGATAATCCCTATCATCAAATTGGGAGAAGAGGACTAGGTTACAAGCCTAAAGGGAAATCCTATCAAAAACCTAGTTGGAGAAAGTCACAAACCTATCAATCTGTATATGTACCTAAAGGAACATCTTCACCCAAGGACAACACAGAACACAACCATAGAAAAAGATATGAGGTTGACTCAATATGTTGTCATTATTGTTTGCGCCTTGGTCACTATTCTTTTTCATGCCCTTACAAGAGAAAAGATGTCGAGTTAGTTTGGGTTCCAAAACCTCCAAACTAAATGAATAGAATTAAGTTGAGACATGACCAAGGATCTTAGTTGCATATCTCTATGTCTATCTCAACTCAACATAATGAGATAACAAATAAATTTAAGTATCTAAATATTTAACTTGCATAATTATGTTTTATTTGGAAGCAATTAACAGTTCCAGGAATCTTGTCGGTCGAGAGACTGTCGACCGAGAGCCCATCGGTCGAAAAATTGTCGACCGAGCATGTCACTGATCTCCAGTCTACTGCAAAATTGCTGAATTCCTTTTAAATTGATGAAATTGCTATCTATTTGTGATTGATGACTGGATATAGTTTGGAAATCATCCCTAAAAATTTTAGTTTATTCCCTAAATGATTTAAGTTTAAACTGAAATTCTGCTTAGTTAAATGAAAAGAAAATTTCTATTTTCACATGATTTTTTCCTAAAAGTATTTTCTGGTCTATCCATATACAAATCATGAGATGGAATTATCATATGCTGTTCTATCATTACATCATGGACATGCTTTCACTATTTGGTAGGCATAGTTAATGAAATTGGTTATAATGGATATCTTTTTGGCATCATTTGAATTATAAGACTATTGTAGAGCATACAAAATAAGGGGAGTAATAAAAATAAATCAAAACGGATGCAATCTTTGCAAATACCTAAAATTTAAAGTTATGGCTAAATTGACATCTATTGTAAAGCATTTATACCTTGGGATATCTATCTAAGGGGGAGCATAGTATAAAATTAAGGGGGAGAAGTAATATCAAATATTCAACATGGATATCTTTTTGAAATGACAAAGGGGGAGAAATAAATATAAACTTAGTAATTATGCAAAACCAAATCAATGAGTTTCATAAACAAACTCTTGGCTTTACATTGAAAGTTGCTATATTCCCTAGAGAATTGGATTTCATGTTCCATAATTCATGGGGAATAATAAGCACACATTTTATAAATAAGAAGAAAAGCTTCAAAAGGTAATTTAAAGGTATGAAACTCATATGTCTTATATTTCCTTCATTTATATTTTGGAAATGTTTGTCATCTTCAAAAAGGGGGAGATTGTTGGCTAAATGGACATCTATAAATCCCTTTTGTTTTGATTATGACAAACATTTCATTCTTATTGATATAACGAGCTACTTGAGTGTGCAGGAACAAGGTGGATAACAAAGTAATAGGGAAATCCATATGCCTACATATTTTCATGAAATGTAATCTCTTTGTAAAAACTTGTACAAATATATAATGTACAAGTACTTAGATTTCATGTAAATCAAGCGTTAGATCTTCCCTAGCTAAACACCACATTTAGATAAGTCATCCCCTTCAAATAGGATCACATATGCACACTCATACATGTAACTAGTGCCTAAATTGAAACATTGAAACAGGATCAATCTCGGTCGACCAACTCCTCGACCGAGACACTCTCGGTCGACAATCTTCTCGACCGAGAAAGACCCAGAGTAGCTGTTAGACACAACTGACAAGGTAGTTGGCAGTTGGAGATAAACGTTGCAATACACATGATCCAGAGAGCCTGTCGGTCGACAAACCTTCGACCGAGTAGGTGTCTCGGTCGACCATTCCTCGACCGAGATGATCTCTGACAGCAACTGCAGAGTAAAATTAATTAGCCGTTGCTAAAGCAACAAACTTGTACCTAACGGCTAGTTAAGCACTTAGAAACCCCTAGAAGTTGTCTAGAACGTCCTTAAGCATCCATAGGCCATTCCTATAAATAGGACAAGCCATAGGACACTCAAATATACCTTTTACACACTTGAGTACTCTTTGAGCAAGCAATTACATTTGCAATCTGTTGTGAACAATTTGAGCATTGTAACAATTGGCTACTTTCTTCCTTAGCTCAAATTCGTGTCTTATAGGCTAGCATCTCCTACCCACTGCAATCACAAGTACACACACTTGGTTAGGAGATCTATACGCTTGATCTAGGCAAATCAAGCCTTGGGCTACAAAGGATAAGTTGTAATTTCCTTTTTCCTTTCTTGTTCTCTATTGCTGTTTGTACTCTCCTTGCTACTCCTAGGTAGGAGGCTGCGGATTGGAGAGGGTGGAGATCTTCTTGGTGAAGAAGGAGACCTTGAGCTACTTCAGAAGGCTGGTGCAACGGGAGGTTACTTCTAGAGAGGAAGGCTACTTCAAGGGGGAGCTTGGAGTTACTTCAAGAAGGCTACCTCAAGTTGGTGCACCTACTTCAAGTGAAGGCTGTTCAAGGGGTGTAAAGGAAAGTATTGTATTTTGTATAAATCCTTGAGAAGGTAATAAAATAAATACTTTCAAAATCCCAGTTGGGTAAGCAACCGGGTAGTGGACTGACAACTTTAGTATTTGCTAAAGTTGGAACCACTCTAAACACCTATCTCCTTCTTCTAATTTCAATTGTGGTTGTTTGAGTTCAATAAATTGTTAAAATAGTTTTAAAACTCTATTCACCCCCCCTCTAGTGTTTTTCACCTATGTGTTTGACTTGATATCCCATATCATGACTGAAAGAATATGCCATTAGTTAACACACATTCTAACTTATGCATTAATGTCATCTTGTTTGCTTCTAAAGTAATACTCAACTGGGACTGAACAAGAATGTATGTACTCTAATCATACATGTGATGTCATCATTTAGGCCCTCAACCTAAAGACATATGCCATCTAGTAACATCATTCTTTAGACATCTACTATGAATGTGTCATCGTCTCATGACTGAGACAAGCATAATAGATGACATTACCTTTATTATTATAAAATCAAGTATATTATGCCCCATTACAATCATCATATGATTGTCGCTCTGGGAATAAATACCAATAGACTCCCACTTGCACTCAGAGCCAATCACATATAAATCTTATTTCAAGTGATCTTAACATGTCCATCTTTATTTTGTTGTGCAAGTGGTTTTGTAGTAGTTAGAAACATTTTCTTCTAGTCGGTACTTTGCAAATTTTCTCATCTCCTCGTTGTATGATCTCTTATATGATATGGAAATTTCATAGTATTCTATCTCAGTTTCCTAGCCTATTCAGTATCTCCATTGTTGTCGCAGTATTTTTATTAGTGTCATCAATGGTTGGAACCTCCCACAAGTTCATCTAAATGAACTTCTTGATCCATATAGTGTCTTCTGTTGTGTTCAAAATAGCAAGGTATTTGGCTTCTATTGTGAAATCATCAACTGGCTCTTGCTCAGACCTTTCCTAGTTTATAGTTCTATTTTAAAGTCAAACACAAATTTGGATTGTGATGATTAATCTTCTTTTGTCAATTTGGATGGTTGTATTGGTGTAAACTTTTACACCCAACTCTTCCTTATCACCCTAAACAAGGAACCGATCCTTACTGATTCTCAAGTACTTAAGGATGTTCTTTGTGAGAGTCCAGTTACCTTCACTAAGGTATGAATGATATCACTTGCTATGTCCAATACATATGAGACAAAGGGATGAGTACATAACATTGCATTCATGATACATTCAATTGTGAATACATATGGCATCTTACTCATGTGTTCCCATTCTTCACAAGAACTAGAATACCTAGGCTCTAGAAAGATCAATTTGATTGGACATGGAAAAACTTCTCACTTTGAGTCGTACATGTTGAACCTCTTAAACATCTTGCTGATGTATGTACTCTCAATTAGGTCCATAAGCCTTCTAGTTCTATCTATGTAGATCATAATTTCTAAGATATAAAAATCTTCTTCTAAATCCCTCATAGAGAATGTACATTCCCATCCAGGTTTTAAACACTTGTAGGATAAGGATGTCATTCCCTATCAATATGTGGAATAAAAATATGCTCCCACTAAAATTTTGTACATACATGTTTCATCTTCATTTTGACTAAAGTCAAACTCTTTGAGTACCTTATCAAATTGACAATTCCAACTGAGATGCTTGATTTAATCCATAGGTTGACCTTTGTAGCTTACAGACTTTATTTGTATTATTTGGATGTATAGAACCTTCAGGTTGTGACATGCACACATCCTCATGAATATTCATATTACGTATTGTAGTTTACTATCCTTCTACTAAATCTCATATCCATAATAAGCTAAAATTGCAAGCATGATCATGATGGTTTAAGCATGCAACTAGTGAAAAGATTGTGTCATGTTTGACAGTTTGAACTTGTTTGAAACCCCTTGCAACAAATCTTCCCTTTGTAAATTACCATCCATGTCGGTCTTCTTCTTGAAGACCCACTTGCACCCTATGTGTTTTACACCTTTAGGTGGATCCACCAAGGTTATACCATGTTGATCATCCAATAGCCTCAAGCCATTTCTCAAACTTTGATCCCTCAATAGCTTCTAGGTAGGTTGTTGTCTCATCATATATGACTAACTTACCGCCTTATTGAGTAATAAGATATCCTAATCTTTTGAGTATCAAGGTGTGTCCTACTAGATCTATGAGGCTCATGTGTTAAATGATAAACTTGAGATCCCACAACAATTTGTGGTTCTCCTTATTCCTACTATGCCTCCAGAGGTTCAATGTTTTCTTGTTGGTCTTGAATTTTTCAAGTTCTTCTTTTCTCCCACTAAATCCTTTGGAAATAAATTCCTTTTATAGGAATATAACCATCTTGGCAACAAACATTTTGTTTTCAGATGGAATATAAGAGTAGTATCCTCTAGTTTCCCTAGTATATTCAAAAAAATAACATTTATGTGATTTGTGACAAATCTTTTTAAGAAATTGTTTTCACATATGAAATTCCATTTCAAATCTTCATAAAAGACATATTGGTACACTTCGCATGCCATACCTCATATGGTGTCTTTTGAATTGATTTAGATGGTATATGGTTTTGTGTCAAGCATGTGACCAAAAGAATGAAAGATCATCCAGATTGATCGATGATCGCACCATGACTAGCATGGCATGATTCTTTATTTCTAATACATCATTATGTTTTAGGTGGAGTCCATTGTAATATAATATCATAGTCTAACAGAAGGTCTTCAAACTCTTAGTTCTAGTATTCTTCACATCAATCATATCAAAGTGTTTTAATACTTTTTCCCAGTTGGTTATGTACTTCATTCATGAACTCCTTTAACATTTCAAGGGATTCATACTTGTATTTCATCAAATATAAATTATCATATCTACTGAGATCATCAATAAATGTGATGAGGTACTGATAACCACCTCTAGAATTTGTTCTAAAAGGTATACATACATTAGTATCTACGAGTCCTAATAGATCACTTGCTCTCTCACTATTTCTAGTGGAAAGAGCTTTTGTCATCTTGCCCAACAAACAAGACTCGCATGCCTCTATTGGTTTGGAACTAAAAGAGTCTAGATGACCATCCTTGTGGATTCTAGAAGTGTGTTCTTTATTTATGTTCCCTAGATGACAATTCTATAGGTATATATCATTTGAGTCATCGATTCATTCATTATATATGTCATACATATTTGTCTCTAGAACTATCAAGTATAGCTATGAGACATTGGGGCACTTCCATAAAAGATATCAATCTTTAAAATAACACATTCGTAATTCATGAGACTCTTGTCCATACAAGATACATATATGATGTTTTTGTTAATGGTAGGTGCTTGATAGCAATTCAATAATTCTATTACATGCCCACTGGGCTTAATTGAATGACATGTTTGACTGTAGTGCAGTAACTCTTTCTCCATAGACTTCCACCTCATCTAGCTTCATTTCTTCTCGGATCCTGAAGTGGAGATCTCCATCTCCTACGTCTTCTTCCTAATTTCCTCTATATAAGGAAGGAAGTTTCTTTTTCAGTGTCTGGGCTGGTAATAGTGGTGACACTTCCCTTCCTTTTTCACTCTCCCTTTGCTTTAAGTGCAGAAGATGTGGGTATGTAGATGGCTTTAGAACTCTTCTTTGCCTTGCCTTTTCCCTTAAAATTCCCTTTACCTATCTTGATCATCATCATAAATTTAGGATTTTCATTCTTATTTTGTGCTTCAACAGTTCTCAACATGCTAAGAAATTCTGACAATGGCTTGTCAAAATTGTTCATATTGTAGTTTATGACAAATTGGCTTTATGATTTTGGCAATGACTATAGAACCACATCCGTGGCCAACTCTTGACCCAAAGAAAATCCCAGTCTCATTAGATTCTCCACATGCCCAATCAACTTGAGAACATGGAGGGCCACTATAACTCTCTCTATCATATTGTGCTTGAATAACGCCTTTGAGATGTCATATCTCTGTTGTCTTTCCTTGTCCTAAAACATGTTCTTGAGATGTGTTACCATCACAATGACCATATTTTCATGTTGTCATTGAAACTCATAGTTCATTGACCATAGCATCAGGCACTTGACATCCATGACATCTTAAGTATTCTTCTTGTAAGGTCCCTTTCATCCTTAGTCATGGTGGGAGTGAGTTCATTTGGCTCTGGTATCTCTAGGACATAGAGATTGCACTCTCGAGTGAGAATGATTCTCAACATCATAAACCAATCATGGATGTTATTTTCATTCAATTTGTCCTCCTCAAGGACTGATAACAAAGAAAATGTGTTTGTGGTTTCCATTTGTCTCTACAATAAAATTTACATTTGCCAAAAACTTTTTTGATTTGATGTGAAAATATTGACAATATTAATTTGTCCTTTAATTAATTATTGCTTTTACTGTCGTGTTCAAGTTGATAGCCATTGTGTTTACAATATTGATTATATTGACAATATTAATTAGTCCACCGTCAAAATGATTTTAGAGCGACATATGTAAATTTCATATATATGATATCATATATATAGGATGAAAGGACATTCCCTACTTTATTTGGTATTTAATTGGATATGCACATTAGTCATTTAAAACATCAAAAGTAATAAAATAAATGATAAAACCAAAAATAATAATATCAATTTAATTGCAAAACATAGTAATTTACATCTTGATACCACTGTAAGGAAATACGACGACAGAGATGGCAGAAGAAATAAAAAATAGTTGGCAGTATTCCCCATAAAATAATGGGTAGTGTTAATAATCATGAACATGGTTAAATGGTGCAATACATATACCTGGTCCTGGAGAAAGTCCAGTGACAATCCATGTAGCAATGTGCTTCTTCTTCAACTGACCTACCAAGAGGCGAGACGACCGGTTCAAGAATTGAACTGATCAACACGGATTGGGAAGCATATATCTACACCAATAGTAGGTTTATACATGTGATGTGATGATTGAACTAGGTGGTAGTAAATCCTTGTGGCTCCAAGGAATTACAAGTATACATGTCCATAACCATCACTTCTTATTTTATATTGAATGATTACTTTGTGGGATATAGCATGTATATGATACATACTATATATGTGGTGATTGGATACTGTATATGTATATATATGTGATATATATAAATACCTCAATCAAACATATTAAGTCTACAATGCCTTCCACCAATTAGAACACATGAAAAGCATGATCGACTAAGCGTAGGTTACACCCTAGCGTGATGTGCAGTCTATTGCATTGAAGTGTGAGGTAATAATGAAGGTTCCTCTCTAGCAGGGCGCATTGTTATCGTGTTGGTTTTTGGGACAAACTTAACTGGTGGTTCATAGAGTGTCTAGGCCCAGAGCCATGTAGATAATTATGGTAAGGAGTTGTGCATATTATCTATGAATAATTACATATGATGCAATTAGCAAGTTGCCTACCTTGATAATTAACTATGTTTTATGGCATTGGTCGGACCATAGTTGAATTATATTGGATCTTGTGAATTAGAAAATTGTTTGCTACAATTTTGCAAATTGATACTTGAGGGTTGTCAATTTCATCAAAATAATGAGATCAATAGTAAATTAAAGACCTAATCAATATCTTCAAATTTTATCAAATCAAATCAAAATTGAGTTTTTGACAAAATTGTAAATTCTTTTCTCTATGATCGGTCCTTGAGAAGGACAAGTGAAATGGGAACAACTTCCACCACTGGTTCAGGACATTGAGAATTGTTACCACACAAGAGCACAACTCTATGTCCTGGAGATGCAAGAACCAGATGAACTACTTCTGAATGCACCAAGGGTCGATAGGCATGCTTACAAGAAGCATATTGAATACACCATGAATGTAAAGTGTTTGATTCTATGCTCCATGAACTACGAGTTGCAGAGGTAGGATCAGAACATGGATGTGATTGAGATGGTCACACATCTCAAGAACATGTTCCAGGATCAGGCAAGACAAGAGAGGTATGATGTCTCCAAGTCATTGTTCAAGTCCAACATGGCACAAAGAGACCAGGAGGTCCTCATGTGCTCAAGCTCATTGGGTATGTGGAGAACATAACTAGATTGGGCTTCCCCTTGGGTCAAGAGTTGGCCACTAATGTGATCATGCAGTCCCTGCCAGAGTTACATAGTCAATTTGTCATGAACTACAACATGAACAATTATGACAAGTCATTGACACAAATGAAGAAATGCAATCCCAAGTCTGTAATGATATTCAGCAAGATAAAGGGGCAGTCTAAAGGGAAAGACAAATCTAAGAAGAGTTCTAAAGCTATCCAGAAGCCCAAGTCTTCAGATCTCAAGACAAAGGGAGGAGTAAAGAAAGAGGTGATCGTCACCATTGTCACCATCCTGGACATTGGAAAAGAAATTTCTCACACTGGTTAGAGGAACTAAAGAAGAAAGAAGGCATTAAGGCCACCAGTTCAATTATAAACATTATAAGATAAATTTGATTACTTCTTCATCTAAGTATATGATACCAGATAGAGATCTGACATACTTGTATCTGACAAGAAGTGAAAGCCTTCATGAATGGACAAAGATGGATAAGGAGGACCAAGAGTTGCTAAAGCTTTAATCTACATTTAAATTTATCTTAGCCTATTGGGCATGTAATATAGTTAGTAAAACTACTATTTCATTATGCCAATAAATAGAAACATTTACTTTAAAGCATATTTATGACAAGGATGATAAATCAATAAAGTGAATTATAAATGCTTCTATATCAGAAGATATGATCTTGTATGGCAATGCCCAAACATCGAAATCATCTTTTTATGAAAGAATTTTGAGATGAATGTTTATAACATTAATACCAAAGGATTATAATTGATAACTCAAAATAGTCATTAGCAATAGTCACCTTGGACGTATATAAAAGAAATGCATATCTAGAATACATATTGATATCAATCTAGGCTCCCTTGGTTATTGAACCTAAGTAAATATGCAAGTCTTACTTACGAACAATTTGATATGACATCCTTCACTATATTTAGTGGGAGGATAAGATTTCCACTAGGACTCATACATATGATGCATGAAGATCTTATGGAATGAATGATATAAATAGTTACTTATACTTCATTTCATTTACTGGTAATATGAAGATATGTACTCAGTAAAATTGAATCTTTTGAAGTGTTCAAGCATATCACTAAATAGAGTATAACTTTGATAAAAGTATTAAGAAGCTTTGATGAGACCAAATATTGAAATACTTTACCTTGAGAACCTTCAAGATAGAATTGAGATAGTGTATCATAAATCAATTCCATCTGAACATGATGATGTGCCAGAATGAAGGAATTATACCATGATGATTCATGGCATAATTATCAATTAATCTAATCTTCTTATATCCTCATAGATATACCCATCACTTATTGATGTACCATCTGATGGTTTATAACACATCATGTATGATATGATATGGGAATGTACCAATATGTGTAGAGGATTGAAACCAACATTGAGAAAATACTCTCTTGAGAAGGGTTTTGTCCATGAACCATGGCTGATGAATATTATTATCAATACCAATCCAACAATAGAAGTGTTTTGTTGATAGGATAACTGAGTTCCTAAAGAATTAGTGGGAGTAAAAGTAGAACTTGAAATGTTTGAGGTCAACAAAGAGGTAAAATGAGAATCAAGAGAATCACAAGTTGTTGTGGAATCTCAAGTTCGTCATCTGCGATGGAACAAGATAATTCTAAAAAACACATTTGATATTGGAGGATTGTGAATCCAAAAAATTAGATAGGTTGGTCATAGAAAGATGATCCAACTAATCAACAAGAAGCTATTAAGAACCATAATCTGAGAAATGGCTCAAAGCCATTATGGGGTTCGTGTAAGATAACAAGGTAGGACCTTGCTAGTGCCTCCTAAAGGGGTAATACCTAAAGGGTGCAATGGGGTCTTGTAGAAAAGACCTACATGGATGGCATAAAAGGACAAATTTGTTGAAAAGTTTTTCAAAATAAGTTCAAGTTGTTTAATGTGATAGAAATTTCCTTACCAATTGTCATGCTTGTTGTCACAGTTAAAATAGACAATGAGATCTTACATATGAAGATGAAATCAGATTCCTTAAAAGGAATACATGAGAGGATGTGTATGTGACACAACTTAAAAGGTTTTATAACTTCATGAATGCAAATAAAGTCTATAAAATGCAAAGCTCAAATTGGGATTGAAACAAGCATCTCAGAAATGGGGATCTTTTGACTTGACAAAGATAGTCATTGACTTGAATCAAGAAAAAGATAAAATTTGTGATTACAAAATATTTAGTTGGAGAATATATAAATTTTCCCCATATGATGAGAAATATCATCTCAATATTGAGAATATTGAGAACTGGCATGAAGACACCTTCAGTAATGAAGGATTAGGTGAAACATCCTATGAGATAGGGATCAAGATCTATAGAGATACTTCTTAAAAGTTTCACAACATAAGTTTGAGCATACACAATAGCAAGATGTTGAAAGAGTTCAACATGAACGATTCAATGAGAGAGAATCTGGATTAGTCTCTCATGAACCATATGTTCCAATTCTTGTGAAGAAGGGAAATATCATAAATAAGATGTCATATGATGGATCTATCATGAACTCTATAAATTTTCTTATCCCATATATCTTGTATGTACTTGACATGACAAGATGATATTGAAATCCAATAAGGATTATTAGAATGTCATGAAGGATATCCATTAGTACTTATGAAGTACTTATGGATAGATTTCTAGTCAATAGGGATAGAAATAAGAGGAAGAGTTGTGTGTGAACGGTTACACCAATGCAAGCTTCTGAAATGACAAAAGTGATCACAAATAAAATATGTTTGATTTAAAGAAAAAGAATATTGTTAGTTGGAAGGGTTCATAACTAATGGCTATTAATTCTAATATACAATATAAGCCGAGTATGCTTGTGTTATGAATACAAGGTGGATATTGCATGGATCTAGAAGTTCATATGATGGACTTATCGATGTTCTAACCATTTATGACTCAGTAGAGATGTTGTGACAACAATGGAGATACTTGTTTGTCATGGAATATAAGATACCATATTATGGAAGTTTCATCTCATAGCAAAAGCATAAGAAACATACAATTTACCTACTAATAGAAAAATGTTGCTAACTCGTTGGATTAGCACTTGTGTAGTAGAAACTTGGTGGACATGTTTGGATCGCTAAGAATGAGATTCGTGGGTGATTGGCTCTAAGTGCAAATGGGAGTCTTTTGGTAAGGTATGCACTGAGAGCCAAACATATGATGGTTGACATGGCATATTACATAAAGGATTTGATTAAAAATAATAATTGTAAAAGGCAAGCTTCCAAAATCATTTTGTTTCACTCAGTTATTAGATAATGAGGAAACATTATGAATGTCTAGAGAATGATGTTTACTCAATGACGTATGTTTTCAAGTACATGACTTCAACAATGAGATCAAGAAGAGAAAGGCTTTCAACCATTAGGAAGGACTACCGGAATCCTTCCAGTAGCAGTAACATCAACATTCTCATTAAATTTGAGCACCTGAAAGCTTTTAGGAGAAATAGGAATTCTGGTAGCTTTTTGTTGTGGAACCTTTGAGGCCATCCTTGGAGGGTGACCAGTCTTCCTAGACTTCTAAGACTAGACACTCATAGGGGTGTTCGGCACATCTTGGCCCACTAGTGACTAGGCTCACATAAGGTAAAAAACTTGACTTCACCTGTAAGGGAGAGACAGGCATTTCATCAGTCACCTAAACACCCTACACAGGAGAATGTATCTTTTCCACCATTGTTAGGGTAATAGGGGAACAATCATAGAAGGTATTTGTAGCATTATTTGTCTCCCCTTGAACCTTCTCAACCCAGATTTTCTTTTGTTGTTGCTTCTTAGAACAAGCATTCACACAGTCTCCTTGACCATTACTAAAGGTACCACAGGCCTTACAAGATATAGGGATCAATTCATACTCAAACTTGATAATATCCTTCACCCCATCATCACTAATGAGAGTCATCTCAGAAGGGAAGGAAGATTTCATAGGAATGAGCACTTGGATTCTCACAAAATCCAATCTTTTAAGCTTTTTGGTAAGGAAGTCTGTGAAAAACACTAGAAGGGGGTGAATAGGGTTTTATGATTTTTTAAAATTAATTTAACCAAGCAACCACAAAAATATTGGAGAAGGAGACAAAGACATTTAGAGTGGTTCCACCCTTAGCAAAAACTAAGGGAGTCAGTCCACTACCCAATTGTTTCCAACTAGAATTTTGAAAGCAATTTTATTTTATTTCCTTGCAAGGATGTTGCATAAGATACAACTACCTTCACAAACCCTTTGGATAGCTTTCACCCCAAATTCATCCCACCAACCTTGAAGCACCCTTTACTTGAAGTAACTTCAAGCTCCCCCTTGAAGTATCCTTCCTCCTTGAAGTAGATTCCCATAGAGACCTTCTAGAAGTAGTCCAAAGTCTGCTGAGCTACCTTCTCCACTTGAAAAAGCTCAAACAACCTCCTTTCCGCAACCTCCAACCTAGGAGTAGCAAAGGAGAACAAAATACAATAGAGGGAACAAGATTGGAAGAAAGAAACAATGTTACCAATTAAGTACAACGCTTTGATCCTATATCAAGTGTATTGATCTCTTGTCCACTATGGATGAACGTGGTAGTGTGGTGGCTAGGAGATACTAAGCTATAGGACACTAATGTAGAATAGATTGCAAGTGAAGCTCAGCTTGTTGCTCACACGGAATGAATCTCAAGTATAATTGTATGCGCAAGTGATGCCTTTGGTGTCCTATAGCGTGTCCTATTTATAGAAGTGGTTTTCTAATGCTTGGGGACGTTATAGACACCTTCTAGGATGTTCTTAGTCCTCAACTAGCCATTATGTGTCCACTAAATATATTGCAATGGCTATTTGTTTAATGTTGAAAAGTGCAGTCTAGAATTTCTCTTGGTCGAGAAGTTTGTCGATCGAGCTTGTCTCGGTCGAGCTCTTTATCAACCGAATGGGAGGTTAAGGTCAATGTATTGTAATGTTCGATTCCTACTCCCAACTACTTTGCTAACTTAGTCTAACAGCTAGTAGGATTTATTCTCAGTCGAGAATATTGTCGACCGAGGGTGTCTCGATCGAGGAATTTGTCGATTGAGAAAGTCCTTGTTTCAATGTGTTGAGCCATGCACTAAGTGTGTGTCTCAATGTGTAATTGTGCTTCCATCTTAGGGGAAGATCTATCTAAGTGTTCTGAGTGTATAGGGAAGTTCTAACACTTGATTTACATGATGTCTAAGTACTTGTACAAGTTTTTACATTTGAGTACACTCATGAAAATAAAGCAGTTTTAACAAATTGATCTTTCAAGTTTTGCTATCCACCACCTTATGTGATTTTCCCTGAAACATTCAAATAGCAAGTTAGATTCACACAAATGAAATGTTTGTCATCATCAAAATAAAGGGATTATAATAATGTCCAATTTATCCAACAATCTCCCCCTTTTTGAAGATGACAAACATTTCCAAAATATAAATCAAGGAAATATGAATAATATGAGTTTCATACCTGAATTTTACCTTTTGCAACCATTCTATTGAAGTGTGTGCTAGCCAAGAGATTATGAAACTCGTTTTACTTTATGTTAATGATTTAGATTGTTTCTCCCCCTTTGTCATTTCAAAAAGATAACCAAGATAAACATTAAGTATGACTTTTATTTCTCCCCCTTAATTTGATAATTTGATGCTCAATTTTTAAAGCAAGGGTAATCAACACAATTTAATGCAAACCACTTATTTTTATGTCAAATTTAGCCACAATTTATTTCTCAATCATTTGCAAAGGATGTTAAGCCTTGAAATGATATGAGATCCTTTTAGGTTCATGGCATATGTGTTTAGATTTCTCAATCATTTAAAAGGGATGTTAAGCCCTGAAATGATATGAGATCCATTTAGGCTCATGATAGATATATGTATTGATTTCTCATCCATTTTACAAGGTATGTTAAGCCCTGAAAATGATATGAGATCCATTTAGGCTCATTATGGATACATGTATTGATTTCTCATCCATTTTACAAGGGATGTTAAGCCCTAAAAATGATATGAGATTTTCTTTACAATATAGTAGGATCAAGAAATATATCTCTAATCAATAATGAGGGATGTTAAGCCCATATTGATATAGAGAGTCCATTTTAGATCAGGATAATTCAATAATCCTAAGGTCATAGCTAGTTTTTGAAGTTTTGATTTGATCAAGAAATTTTTACAAATTTTTGTGAGCTCCCCCTTAAACTTATAATCAAGATAGTTGAAGAATAAAAAGAATTAAAGTTTGATTACAATAAGTCAAACCTTTTATGAGAAATTTGCACTAAAATCTTATTTTCAACATGATGAACAAGTTTCGGATCAATATACTAAGATTGAGTGCAAATAAATGATTTAATATCACAAATAAGCATTCTATCAGGCTTATTTTAGGTCGATCATGACTTTGATCGGGGCACCCCTCAGTCGAACTCTTTTTCGATCGAGAGGCATTTCTATAGATTTCCTATTTAAGCATTCACAATGATCCACTTGATTGAATATAAAGCCATTATGTAACAGGTGGATACCATTTTGGAAGAGTTTATATCAATTAGAAAGATTATAGCTTAGGATCAAGTTTGCATAGAACTTAATTCATGTGAGCAATATTTGATTTTGAAATGGTGTCTTGCCCTTGATTTGCTTAGAATAGGCTTTAGATAGAATAATTTTATTCTAAGAAAGATCTCCTATTCCAGTAGTCTTCCCATTTAAACTTTTCTCAATTATGATCATAAAGTATGTCTTTTCTTCATATATAAAGGAAAATCCTTTTTAATATTTTCAAGGAATATAGCTTTGAAATTCCTATATAATTTAAATACTTAGAACAATTTATCATGTAAAGTTTTATTTCACAAAATTGCAAGTAGAGTATTTGATTTTTAATCTTAGAGCAAAATTTTATGAATATAACATCATCTTTTTTTGCAAGACTGTGATCCATCATAAACAACTTGATGTCAAAAACAATATCTTTCTCAATCAATAGAAACAAGTCCATAAGTTCTATTGATGAAGTTTTCTCAAAACAACATGGTTCATAATTTTCATATTGGCCAAGGAATACTTTAGGCAAACCATGTATAAGATCATGAACTTGCAATCTATGTTATATTTGTATTGATTCATTTTTGTAAGAAAACATGTCCGATTTTAGTTTGCAAAAAGTATACAGGTTTTCAATCAACACGTTTTGTAACAAGTTTAATAAGAATGTTATAATCAAAGTATACTTTCATTTAATAAGTCATGATGCAAGCTTATCAATATGTTTTAAAAAAAATTGTCTCCAAGATTCATTCTTGATTTGCAGATTAAATCAACATTAATAGAAAATTGATAGAAAACTGAAATAAATTAAGCAGGTTTTACAGAACCTCAGTCGGTCAAACTTTTTCTCGACCAAAATGTTCTCGGTCAACAACTTTCTTGACCAAGCAAGTTACTATTTGTCCAGAAAGTGCAGGTTTGAGATAGAAACTTCTTTAGTCGACTATTTTCTTGACCGAAGAGTATCTTGGTCAAGGATATATTCGACCAAGAATGTTTCTATATCAGCAATTATTTTCAAGTGAAACATAAATTACTTTCAATACAATTACAGAAATATGCAAATTAAAGCTCAGTTTAGTTGAGATAAGACATTTTTAGTATCAAAACAAAGTTTTAGGTCAAATCTCAACTAAGCAAGTTTAGTATTTCTATGTTTGGGGTTTTAGAATCCAAACTAGATCAGCATCCTTTTTCTTGTATGGGGAAGAAATGAATAATGTCCAAGATGTAAATAGTAATGACAACATATAGAATCAATTCCATTTCTCTTCTTAGCTAGATTGTCTTTGGGCACATACATGACTTTAGTCTTGGGTTCTTGTGTCCTTCTTACTCTAGGTTTTTGAGAGGATTTACCTTTAAGCTTATAACCTAGTCCTCTCCTTCCAATCTGACCAGAAAAATCTTTTAAGATCTTATCAAGAATACCATTGTTTTTCAAACTACTAATTTCCTTTTGTAACTTAGCAATTTCATCCAATCTCCTTTTAATATCTAAGTTTTCTTGATCTAAGTAAGATGACAAACTATCTCTTTCTTTTACAATGGCATCATAATCTAAAGGATTCCATAAAATAGGTTGAGTTTGAAGATTATTCAACTTAGCAAGTAATTCAACCTTTTCTTGACAAAGAAGATTATACTTTGTCTCTAGAGTAAGTAACTTTGTATTGCAATCATTAAGAGAAGATTTCAAGGTAGAATTTTCATAAATAATACTTTCTTTTTCAAAATCAAGATCATTTAATTTAGCATACAACCCCTCATTAGTTTTAGTAACTATTTTCAGTTATTTTTACAATCAATATACTTATCATGCAATTTATCAATTCTAGCAACCAACTCTTCTTTAGATAGATCAAAAAGACTTACCTCATCATCTTCTTCATTTGTTGTAGCAATAAGGCACTCCACTTCTTCTTCCCCATCCTCACTATCATCACTTGAGTCATCCCATGCAGCTTTTTAGGCTTTTTCCTTCTTCTTGTGAGATGTTTTCTTTCCTTTCTTGAGTTTGGGACAATCACTTTTTAAATGTCCCCTTTTGCCACATTCAAAGCACCTAGAGGAAGAAGAAACACTAGAAGTTTTGTTATTTTTAAATGTTCTACACTGCTTACCATTTAAAATGAGAGTTTCTTCTTCCTTATCTCCATCACTTTTCTCATCACTTTCTTGAGTGATGACCTTTTTAGCCTTTAGAGCCATGTCCTTATTTCTTCCTTGTTGAAGTTCACGTTCCCATCTTTCTTCCTCCTCCAAGGTTGCTTCATGTGCTTCTAAGTTGCCAATAAGTTGCTCCATCCTTATTCAGGTGAGGTCATTAGCTTCTTCAATTGTAGTCACCTTAGGCTTATACTTGGGAGGAAGAGACCTAAGAATTTTAGACACTTGATCCTCTTCATTAATGGCTTTACCTAATGCATTCAATCCATTAACAATAGAAGAAAACTTTGTATACATTTCACTAATAGACTCATTTGGTTCCATACAAAATTTTTCAAACTTTTATTTAAGCATACTAATTTTGGAGTTCTTTACTTGAATAGTTCCTTCATAAGTAATAGAGAGTATGTACCATATTTCATATGCAGTTTCATAATTTGATATTCTATTAAACTCACCTACGGAAATTGAACAATAAAGGATACTTACAGTTTTTGCATTCAATTGGGCTAATTTTACCATATTGGTATCCCATGTAGCATACACCATTTGAAGAAGAGTGTAGGTTTTTGAAACCATTCTCCAAAGATCCCAGCTGATCCCTTGAAAGAAGAATTGCATCCTCCTCTTCCAATAGTTGTAGTTGGTGCCATCAAATGGTGGAGGCCGAGCTACAAGTGTTCCTTCCAAGTTGAGGTTGTTTCGTACTCCGTCACCCATTTTCTTCAAGACTTGTTAAAGTTCCTTGAAGCCTTCTCTGATACCAATTGAAAAACACAAGAGGGGGTGAATAGGGTTTTATGATAATTTTAAAATTAATTTAACCAAGCAACCACAAAAATATTGGAGAAGGAGATAGAGGCGTTAAAAGTGGTTTCACCCTTAGCAAAAACTAAGGGAGTCAGTCCACTACCCAATTATTTCCAATTGGGATTTTGCAAGCAATTGTATTTTACTACCTCGCAAGGATGTTACATAATATACAACTACCTTCACAAACCCTTTGGACAACCTTCACCCCGAACTTGTCTCACCAACCTTGAAGCAGCATTCACTTGAAGTAACTTCAAGATCCCCCTTGAAGTATCCTTCCTCCTTGAAGTAGCTTCCCATTGAGACCTTCTAGAAGTACTCCAAAGTCCGACGAGCTACCTTCTCCACCTGAAGAAGCTCCAACAACCTTCTTTCCGCAGCCTCCAACCTAGGAGTAGCAAAGGAGAACAAAATACAATAGAGGGAACAAGATTGGAAGAAAGAAATAATGTTACCAATTAAGTACAATGCTTTGATCCTATATCAAGTGTATTGATCTCCTATCCACTATGGATGAATGTGGTAGTGTGGTGTCTAGGAGATACTAAGCTATAGGACACTAATGTAGAATAGATTGCAAGTGAAGCTCAGCTTGTTGCTCACAAGGAATGAATCTCAAGTGTAATTGTATGCGCAAGTGATGCCTTTGGTGTCCTATAGCCTGTCCTATTTATAGCAGCTTCATCAATTTCCTTTTAGGCAAATAGATCTTTCAAAGATTTAGTACCTGTAGCCACTAGAATACTTAGATCTCACCACACTTGGTTTCTCTACAAGTTCTGAGGTTGAAAGTTTGTAGAGGCTTCTTGGCGACTACTGCCAATGCTCTTTATAGTAGGGATTGAATTGTCTTCTTGCCTTGGATCTAATTCTGAGAATCAAACCTCACTTGTAGGTGGCTTTATGATGTTGCCTTTTTCTCCTCCACACTCGCTAGAGCTCATGGATGCCATCTTTTTACTAACTTTTATCTTATTACTACCTTTATGGCAACCCTTATTCAAGATCATTTCGGATGGTGTCAAAGTTCATCAAACAACATGTGATGAGTGTAGAGACTTTAGGTCTAAGAACCACAATCACCACTATGACTATGAAAGAAGATTGTGATTACCATTCCATGGTTTCCATATATCACTCTTAAAGTGGGTTTGTCTAGTGCATTGTTCTATAATAAGTACCTATGTGTTTTATTTGATATCACATATCATAACTAATGAGACATTGTCATTAGTCAACACACATTCTAGTACTATGTATTATTGTCTTCTATTTTTCTTCCACGGTAATATCCGACTAGGGACATAACAATGATGTATGTACTCTTATCATACATATGATCTCATTATTAAGGTCCTCAACCTGAAGACATATGTCATCATGTAACATCATTCTTTAGACATCTATTATTTTTGTGTCATCATCTCATGACTGAAACAAACATAATAGACGAAATTACTATTATTATTATCACATAAAGTATATGATGCCCCATTACAATCATTGTATGATTGGCTCTTTGGGCATAAATACCAACACATATCTCATTTCTTATTGTTTTCTATGAGGAGGGTGGGATGAATAGAGAGGCTCCTAACTTGAACAAAAAATTCATCCATGTAGTCCACTCAAGTATTGAATTATATATATATATATATATATATATATATATATATATATACATATATATATAGAGAGAGAGAGTCAGGCTAGTGTACACTCGAGTGTACTGGAGGCATTGTACACCTCAGTCATTTTTGAAGATGCAATATTTTTTTAGAAATCTAAACCATTGATCTTCTTAATTATCATAAGAACATACTATATACTAAATTTGAGCTCATTTGGACACTTATAGGTCATGCATCTAAAGGAGGCAAGAATCATGTATTTCAAATTAGTTCTGTGCGTCGATTTTGTTGTCCTTAGATGAGTGACTTACACTCATACAAATGAGTTCAAATTTGATATGTGACCTATTATTATTGTAACCATGAAGATCAATGGATTATATTTTGGAAAAACATGGTCTAGATAGGCAAACACCATTGGGGTGTACGGCGTGATATATACACTCGAGTGTATTCTAGCCTGACTATATATATATATATATATATATATATATATATATATATATATAATCTGTGTGTTTGTGTCATAGCATGTGGAATACTCTTATTGTTTCCACCATCGTTCTAACATATAACCAACTGGCACACCTTGGCACCTAGATACACAATATGACTATTAAAGGAAACACACGTCGCATCACCCTCAACTAGCTATGGTGAGAAGAATACACTGAACACCTAAAAAGTTCACTCTTATGACTTTGATATACGATGAAAACCCTAAACTCTAATATGCCCCACGTATTCTTCCAAACCTCCCTCACTACCTCCCAGCATATCAACAAGTTAAAAAATGTCCTCAAACATCCTTCAGTACAACTTTCATGTCTCAAAACTATATAAATGTGATAACTCATAATCATATCATCCACCAATCACTATCCTTTCCACCTTCTAAGAAAAAGTAGAATCTTTTGTCATATAGATGTCATTTCATACCTAGCTAGTGACACTTCTTGCCTCACTCCCCCCATCCCAACTACCTATCTATATATATTCTTCACATATTATTACATGAAAAATACAAGAAATCCTTATTGGATTATCCATCTCTCTAGAAATGGTCAGCCTCAGGTCACTCAATAATACAATCCTATCCTCCTCAATGCAAGTTTTCAACATATCCCACCTTCAAACTCTACCATAATACACATTCAATATAATTGAACCCCATTCTAAGGTAACACATTCAATATAATTGAACCCCATTCTAAGGTAACCCCACACTCTCTAGATCCACCATCATATGATCCCTCTAGCACACAATCCAAAATGAGACATACCACCCCCACATCCCTCCTTGAGCACTCCAAAATATCTGGAAGAACCAATCAAACTATCTTCCAATAGAGTAATTGGAGATATACTCCTTAAGGAAACTAAATATCTAAGAAATGACTCAAATTTCGTCTTTGGTTCCTTCCATAAAATGAAATCAATATTTGATCACCCTACAAAACATTCTGATCTCACTTCATCAAAAATCTTGGGTTAACAAAAATCATCTTAATGACCCCTATGCATCCATCCTACTACATCCTAGTAATAACAACAAAAAAATGTAGCTTAAATCAAATATATTGTAGCTAAAGGATTTAACTATATATTTCTTTACATGTAAAAATTGTAGTGTATGCTCTTGTTGGGAACTCCTTTAGCTACAATTTTCAAATATGTAGTTAAATAATGAATTAGATTCAAATACATGTTTATTCTGGAATGTAGCTAAATATTGCCTTTACATATTTAAATGTCAATGTAATTATAACAAGATGTATAACTACAATTACGTATGTAGTTAATATGTAGAAAAAAGGTGAATTTGTTACAATTGATTGTGTAGTTAATGTGTAGGGACAAGTAACATGTACTACATATGTATATATATGTTATAAGATTTTGCATCTAGCTACATATGTAGTGAAATTTACTACACACTTATATAGTTAAATTATGCATATACTATGTAATTTGTCAATATAAGAACCTTTTTAATAAAAAAACATTATAATAATAGGACCAAGCTCTACTCATTATGCCAACAATCATACTTTCTTTTCTATTTAAATAAGAAATGTACATGGGGAGGGCATATACCTTCCCCATATTACATAATGTACACTGAATACACTACAAAAAATATGATTTAACTATAATCATTCTATTCATGACTCTCCCTCCTAATAACCAACCCATACAACATGAAAATTTAAACTTTGTCAAGCACCCACTCCCTATTCTCCATATAAGTGTGGCCTCTCTCCTTCCCCTAATAATGTAAGGTGCTCCATTGATCTTCCACTCCTCAACCCTGGTCCACTCTGCCGCACCCCCTACTCCCCCCACCCACAACCACATTGCCTTACTCACATCATGTTCCCCTCACTTTACAACCCCAACCTCCCTTTTGATAACCTTCTCACCATATTCTCTACCCCCACACCCCACCTCCTTCCCACTGGTAGCACTTGACCTCCAAACTATTAAAGAGGAGGCGTTGGAAGGACAATCTGCAAGGAAACAAAAAGTTTGAGTGCAAGGTTGAAGCAAAGACGCTCGATTATAAGGGTGGTAGCGCACTGATTTTGTGCCCCCTCTTCTCCTAGACAGAGCAATGAGGTAACATTCCCAACCCTCATTCAGCTAATGTCTTTCACTTCCTTGAGTTTTCATTAATACCTCACTACAAGATTGTCGCTAGATTCATCGTCAATGACAAGGAAATTTGAATCATCAAATAGACCTTTTGTATTTTGATTAGATTCTCTGATCTTAGCAGCTTGGCCACTTGGATGGAATGAAGGTTTAACAACTTGGGTTTAGCGGAGCTATTTTTCAAGGGGATTTGATCATGACACTAGTCTTTCATCAGTAGGATGCATATGAGCATCATCAACCAAGTCATCACTCACTACATAAAATGTCTTTACCTACATCAACAACTTATCATTATCAATCGTGCCACTCTAACCATGTTCTATTTTGTGGTCTGTAGCCACAATAGCCTTCTTAGCTCAGACTTCATTATCAAATTTTGTAGAGTTAGCAAGCCAAGATCCAGTAAGGTAATATTGGCATATTTTGGCATGCACAAATTGAATCCTTATATCTATGTTAGTGAGATCTTTAAACTATCAGTTTGTAAAAGACTCATAGTTCCAATAGTTTTTGTAGAGACTGTACAATAGTCATTCTTAATAGTCTCATAAATTTTTCATGCCTTGTTTACCACATTGCTTCAACAATTTCTCTAGCAACTCGTATATTTTAAACTAAAGTGATATATGTATATACCTAGTTGAATATCATCAATATTTGACGGTTTGTTCTGTCCTCATAAGCTACATTGTGTTAGAGACATATATTTGACTTCTAAGTGATATGTTATGTTGTTTATTGTGTTTTCTATAATTTATTGGATTGAGTTAAAAAAATATTCACATTTTGTGAATGTTAACCTTATTTAGTTCATCCCGACTTTTATTCTAGTTCCTTGATGACTTGATATGTGTGACTTTTGTTTCATTAGTATGCAATTCGATGTTGAAGCATGTATGGGATACTAGACCTTGGTTTCTATCTAAGAGTCTAATTGATAGTTGTCACATTAGTTATCATTCTAAGTTTCTCAAGACGTTAGTCTATATTATGAGTCCTATTATACATATCATGATTTTTTCCAGGTTACAACTCTTCCTCGACAAGTATAGGACTGATAAGTCTCCCAAAGAGGTATTCTACTGATCATATAATCCTTAGGGTCATGAGTGTTGTCCAGATAGCTCATTCCATATCCTCTTGCATGTTAGATCCATCCAAATATGTCCTAGTGTGAATGTGGACCCTGTCATGGTTTTTTCTTCCTTAGATAGAATGACTTCTCATAGATTTATAGAGAACAATTAACAACTTTTCATTTGATTTAGTATGTGTGAGTTGTGCACCCCCAATTATAACAACCTCTTGTCCTTCACATGGCTTTTTTCACTTGTATTTAAATTTCTTTGCTATTTATGGTGTAGATATGACTGCCTTCCAGGAGATGGTCGAAATTACAAATTTCAAGACAACAATGGGTACAAGAAGCCTTGTTCCAATTCCAAACTTTTGAACCTCGTATTTGGTGTTATAAGATTCTCTATGGTAGTAGAAATTAAAGCTCCAAGTTGTCCCCTTATGTGACACCTCTCGTGTCACAAGACACAAGATAACCCAAAACTAATCACGGAAACAAACCTAAACAAACATATTATCCAAAAGGAACACTGGAAAAATGAAAACCATTTTCAATAAGATCCAAACAAAAAAAACCTCTACATGCAAGTCCTTTCCTGTTGCAAGGTATTTACCATGCATTCCATCATCCTGTTATAAGAAAACATGTTTCAAACACAAACATATATACATGTTCACTGTATCCATACATGAAAAGAACACACAAGACAAAACACGTATCGAAACACATCTACAAAACACACCAAACAACCATCCCAAAGACCTGAGTATACAAGGACAGCTCTAGTATTCTAACAATAAAAGAACCACCAGCAGCACTTCCAACCATTTCGGCTATTGTGCTTCTTGTTGATGCTCAACCTCTACTACACGATCTCTACCTCCTCATGCACATCCACCTAAACAGATGTGGGGAACCCATAGGGTGAGATTCCAAATATCAGTGGGAGATATAACTCTCCACCAACACTATTATTAGCATGGATAAGATGATCAAAGAATAAAAGTAAAGCTACAACCATGATAAGTAGGTAATCATCGCTAACTGAATGAGAAATTTCCATTAGATTATGAAACATCTTAACATCATAAAAGGAATATGAAGAACATTTATATCTACTACCAACCATATTGTATAAAAGCAAGCAAGGCCTCATCCAATGTTTCTGTATTTGATCCTATACAAGTATGTTATACAGCTGATTAAATATTTTATTATGCCTTGAGGATTTGAGTCATACCACCCAAATCCAACCAAGCACTTCTAAGTCAAAATCAATACAATACAAGGTCTAGTGGAAGATCCAGAATCCACAACGTCACCCCCTCGGTTAGTACGAGTGAACCTACAGTGACATCATCAGTCAAACTACTACCAACAACATATAGTCCAACTATACAAACCTAGCCGACCTTGGTACAGGTCACATTGCTAGTGAAACTGACCTACTGCCCGCATTCATACTCCTACTAGGGGATTGGCTCACAACCAATCATGTATCACATATCACTGAGCTATGGTCTGAAGTTGCACTCCTACCAGGGTATGGCCCACAGCCAATCTTGTATCACATAACCTAGAAGTAGGGGATATTAAGTACTGACATTGAACAGATTTATAGCATAGGTCAAAACTACATGATTAGGCTTCACTTTATTAGTTAGGTCATTTATGTGTCTTTAAGCAGCAATCAAGTTACAACGTATAAAACCATGAAAAATTCTACAAAGATAAGGGCATCGCATTCTTCTCGTAAATATAACACATAGGGTGTGAACTTGACACACTATCACCACATAATGCCTCTATTATTGCTATTCACAGTGTCATCAACAAAGCCACATGCCATGGGATATAAATCACTCAACTTTATCAGTAGGAAACATCATTTCATGCCTATACAATAACCACTATTAGGTCATAAGACCCAACCACCATATTCTTGTATCACCTACATGATCAGCATGCCTCACAAGGGCATATTCAATCCTTGCCTCACATCATAGCCATCATAGCATACACTAGCTATAATAATCATTTCCACAACACCTGCATGGTTAGAAGATACAATCAAGGCATATAATCACATAACATCATAGCCATCCATGATAAAGTTATAAGCAAGACTTATTCACTTTTATGGTTTAGGGTTTCCACTTTTACCGATTAGGGCCCACAAGGTTAAGGTCAACCAACCACCCTAGAACCACCACCCTCTGCTATCATGGAGTGTGTTAGGGTAAAGAAATGTCATTAGAGAAGATTAGAGATCATTCAAAATAACATAACACATATGTATACATGATTAACGTTAGATACATGTTTCATAACCATCTACCATCACCACTTGTTAACCACAGAGGCACATGGGTCGCGGCCACCCTTCGTAGTATGTCACAACCATGGCATACATCATGGGTACCTACTCCCGCACCATCTCACGACCACCTCCTACATGTCACGCCCATGACATTAGGGTTAGGGTTGAACTTCACCCTTCCCTCATCATGGTGTGTCCAAGCTCCTCAAACACCTCTAAGTCATGATTGTGATCCCTAAACCCCAACACGTCGCAACCGTAGTGCCCCCTATCTACGACCACTACGCCAAGGGTTTTCCTCACCAAGATAAGGCAAGAAGCTAAGGGTTACAAAGCTGCTAGGCTCCAAAGGTCTCAACCCAACGTCACCAGGTCAAACACCACCACAAGAAGGGACATCTCGACCAAAGCCAACTAGATCACTGCCATTTTAAGGGCTACATCACAACCGTGATGCCCATAGCCATGCCTCAACCACCAAACCTCCTAGGTTGTGACCACACCAAGGGTAAACACCTAGGTCACCAAAATAGGTCCAAAACTAAACAAGGACCATGATCATCATGGAAGGAAGAACAAGAAAATCGATCTCCACAAACCCCAAGGCAAGATCCAAGAAAAGCATGACTAAAGGAAGAGAAACCATAGACAAAATGACCAAAACTACAACTAAACTCTCACTTACTTCTAGGTGTACAAACACCAAGCATGGGCACTAGATCAAGAGTCAGATGTGAGGAAGAAACTCCATATCATCACCTCTACCCAAAACTGATACAAGAAGATTAGGGTTTTGGTTTACTCCCATCCAAGCATGATAACTCTCCCCAAATGAATTCTAGGGTTAAGCTTCATATGCTAGCATGTTGGAGTAACATCTTAAAGAGAGAAAATAGCACAACAACTTAACAAGAAGTGCAATAATATAGAGGGTTTAGTGTTATGTAACCCACCTTAAGAAGATCATCACCAAAGTTGTAAGAGAACCAAGAACACGATTCTACGGTAGAAGAAGCTCCACCAAAAGCTCCAGTAACAGCCACAAGAAAACCTCAAGAAGGAAGAAACACTAAGGTTAAAGGATAGCTCAAGAAGATAGAGCAAAACCCCAAAACCGCACCAAGGAAAGAAAAGAGAAAAGAGAGAAGCAACTCTCTCACACACACTAGAGTGTCATCTTGGCAAAACATGGCCCAAGGCCGAGAAGAAGGAAGAATATAGGGTAGAAGATCTGAAGGAAAACCAAAGAAAGAAGATAAAACACTCACCAGATCTAGGGACGACCAAGGATCACCACTACTAGCGCATGCAAGGGATGAGCCACCTCCAAGGCACCAAGAGCACACCTACTTGCTCTACCAAGCTCCAAGGATGAGGACAAGAGAAGGGAGGAAGAAGATGACCGAAAAAAACCACTTGCATGGAGAGAAGAGGGTTCATATAGAAAAGTAGGAGGGAGGTAAGACAAAGGATGAGGTGTCAATAAGATAGAGCTCCAAGGAAACACTTGTCCACTACAAGGTCCAACATGTAGCGACATACAACCAAACAAGGTCCACATGTAGGAGATGGTGATACTCCCTAGGTAGGAACTCGACCATCCAAGCAACTGACCCTATATCATGCTCGAGACACACCTAGGGTCCCAAGGTTACCACACACCACAACAACACCACAAGATCACAACACCAAGACCACCCCATGAGGCCTAGGTTGAAACACACCTCTTCAACCTCTACCTCGACCCAAGACAACATTGGTCATGACCACCATATGAAGGGGGATGTGCTGAAACTATGACACCCATCAACAGGCTCTAGGTCACGACCTAGGTCAAGACAAAACAATAAGGTCATAAGGTTAAGGTACACAAACCCTAGAAAACCCTAATCTCCACTAAGGGTGATACTACTCAATGAAGAGCCAACCAAGGTGCCCCAAAACACAACACTCTCCCTTAATAAGACATGAGAGGGAAGGAACACTCTAGAGGTGAAAAATTGCACATCAACCCCCCTATATTGGGTAAATTGCAATTTGCACCAAAACTGGCACAGAAAGCACAAACATCAACCAAACAAGCTCAAACTAGAGACTTAACCTCTCCACAAGCCCTAATCACATCTCAAAAGATTATAGAAAGGTTCTAAGCACATCATCAAGCTGAAGCAAAAAGGGTTACCCCAAAACTCAAGTCAAGTTCCTTATAAGCCATAAACCCCTAACAAGGATTTTGCCCCTGAAATCCTAAGAGGAGAGAGGGGTACTTACTCTTCATCTCTTCCTTGAGCTCTCACATGGCTTCCTCAACACCATGGTGATGTCATAGAACCTTCACAAACACTAGGTCCTTCTTCTTCAGCTTCTTCATTCTTCTATCAAGGATCAACATTGGTCCTTCAACATAGGACATGTCCTCATCGAGCTCCACCTCCACAGGGAGTAACATCAACTCTATACTGAATGGCACTTTCTCAACATACTCACATGACACACTAGATGCAACTTGTGCAACTCATATGGAAACTCCAACTTGTAGGCCACCTTCCCAACACATACCACCACAGGGTAAGGTCCCATAAACCTAGGAGCCAACTTACCCTTCTTCCCAAACCTCATAACACCTTTCCAAGGAGATACCTTGAGGTACACTCTATATCCCACTTGGAACTCTAAGGGTCTATGACAATTATCTGCATATGACTTTTGTCTATCTTGTGTTTCCTTCAACTATTGTTGGATCACTTTGATCTTTTCTGTCGTCTACTACACAAGCTCAGGACCAAGAAGCTGGTATTCTCCCATTTCATACAAACACAACGGAGACATGCAACGTCTCCCATACAACGCCTCATATGGTTCCATGTCAATGCTACTGTGGTAATTGTTATTGTAGGCAAACTCTATCAAACTTAGATGTATGTCCCAACTGCCCAAAAATGAAAGAACATAAGCTATTAGTAGATCCTCCAAGGTCTGAATGGTCCTCTCAAACTGACCATCTGTCTATGGATAAAAGGTAGTGTTGAAACTCAACTATGTACCCAAAGCTATGTGTAGTTGCTCCCAAAAGTGAGTTGTGAACTCAGGGCTTCTATCAGACATGGTAGTTGTTGGAACACCATGCAAATGCACTATATCATCATCATAGATCTGGGCAAGCTTCTCAGAGGTATACGTTATCTTCAAAGGAAGAAAATACACAGACTTGGTCATCATGTCATTGATCACCTAGATGGAATCTTGACCTTTGGATGTCCTAGGCAGAACAACCACAAGATCCATAGTCACATGATCCTATTTCCATTGAGGTATAGGTAATGGTTGCAACATCCCTGTAGGATTTTGATGTTTGCCTTTAACCTATTAACACATAACACATCTCACCAAAAACTTAGCCGCGTCCCTCTTCAAGCCAGACCACCAATACACATCCTTCAGATTATGATACATCTTGGTGCTACCTGGGTGCATAGTGTACATGGATGAGTGAGCCTCTTCCAGCACCAACATCTTAGGTCATCAACATTAGGAACCACTACTCTGCCATGGTAATAGATTGTCCCATCATCTGACTCATGGAAGCCATCACACTTCTCACTACCAAACTCTGATCTTATTTGTCATATCATGGTATCAACCTATTATGCCTCTCTGATCTTCTATCTCAGCATGGGCTTCACCCATAACTATGTTATGAATCCTACTAGTAAAGAAACTTCCAACTTAACATTCATCTAACATAAGGAGATCAGCATGTCTCACTTGTAGAACACCAAAGAACTCAATTGGGCTCTATCCATAGGAAAAGACAAAGACTTCTTTCTCAATGCATCTGCCACAACATTCAGCTTCCCTGGATGGTATTCAATCGTGTAGTTATAATCCTTGATTAACTCCATCCAGTGTTGTTGCCTCATGTTCAAATCCTATTGTGCAAAGATGTACTTCAGGTTCTTGTGAACTGTGAAAATCTGACATTTCTCATCATAAAGGTAGTGGCTCCAAGTCTTCAAAGTATGGACCATGATAGCCAACTCCAAATCATGGGTCAGGGAATTCTCCTTGTGTTTCTTTAGTTGTCAGGATGTAAAAGAAACTACTTGCTTGTCCTGCATCAGCACACAATCCAAACCATGTTTGGATGCATCACAATAGACTATGTATCCCTTACCTTGCTCAGGTAAGACTAGAACCGGTGCACTTGTCAACTTCTCCTTCAACATCTAAAAACCACACCGACATCTATCATCCCAAATGAATGACACGTCCTTCCTCATCAACTTTTTAGGGGCAACATGATAGCATTGAAGTCCTTAATGAATCTCCTGTAATAGCCTGTGAAACCTATAAAACAGCACACTTTTGTTGGCGTCTTTGGCTGCTCCCACTTTGCCACTAACTCAACCTTCTTAGGATATACACGAACTCCCTTGGCAGGTATAACATGACCCAAGAAAGCCACCTCCTTCAACCAGAACTCGCACTTGTTTAACTTGGCATAAAACTGATGTTGCCTCAGCACGGTCAACGCCTAACGAAGATGATGTTCATGTTGTTGGTTGTCACAACTATATATTAAGATGTCGTCTATAAAGAAAACCACAAACTGGTCATGAAATGGTCAAAATACTTTGTTCATCAAGTCCATGAATGATGTTGGTGCATTGGTCATCCTAAATGGCATAACCACGAACTCATAGTGACCATACCTCATCCTAAAGGCCAACTTGGGTATGTCATCCTCCTTGATCCTCAATTGGTGATATCCTGACCTCAAGTCTATCTTTGAGAACATTGTTACACCACATAACTGATCAAACATGTCATCCATCCTTGGCAAGGGGTACTTGTTCTTTATCATCATTTTGTTCAACTGTCTATAGTCTATGCACAGTCTCATAGACCAATCCTTCTTATTTACAAATAGAACCAAAGCACCCCATGATGATGTACTCAGCCTAATGAAACCTTTTTCAAGTAGCTCTTGCAATTATTTCTTCAACTCTGCCATCTCTGTTGGAGCCATCTTGTATGGTGTCTGAGCTATCCGTTGCATGTCGGGAACCAGATTGATCTCAAAATCAATCTCTCGGGGTGGGGGAACACCTGGAAGTTCCTCAAGAAACACTTCCTCAAACTCTATGACAACTGGTATCTCCTGAATACCAACACTCCTCACCTTGATATCCAGCACATGTGCCAATAACGCCTCACAACCCTATCTCAACAGCTTCCCCGCCACCACTGGAAATACCAGACATGCAGGAAGAATCTTCTTGTCTCCTTGGAAGATCCACATCTTAACGCCATCTATAAATGTTTCCTGCTTGGAACTACAATCCAAGACCACTCTATATTTCTCCAAGGTGACCATTCCAAGGATTACATCAAACCCATGCATGTCAAATGGTATGAGATCCACTTGAATGTTGTTCACTAAAAAGGAAAGGACACAGGTAAGACACACCTCCTCCAACATTGCAGAACCAACTAATGGGGTTTCAAACAACAAGCTATCCTTCTTGCGACTAATAGGCAAAAGACAACTATCAAGCACTTTGTGAGTGATAAAAGAGTGTGTTTCACTCAGGTCAACTAAATTAGATACAAAGCAAGAAGAAGACAAATCAAAATGAAATAACTCCATCTGACTTGTCACTACTCGTGGGTTGACCATCACCTTTTGTTGACTAATAGCGTAGAATCTAGTCATTTCCTATTGTCACCCCCGTCCTCTACTTCCCTGAGTAGATGATCCATCATGTGACACTTGGCCACGACCTCATCCTCATGCACTACTATTGTGCTATCTCTAAGAGCCCTACTAGCTCTGCCTCGGTTACTGGGTCACTTCATTGTCCCTCACTGGACACTCTCGCTTCAGATGTCCTGTCTGCCCACACTTGTAGAAAACTCGGGTCTCAAACTATAGCCTAGATAGTCCCATCACCGATACTGATGTGGTGTTGTGATCTCCAGTAGGTGGAAAGCTATGGCCTCTACCTTTACTTAGTGACCACTACAATGGAGCATTGAACCTTTGTGACGTTGGTGGTGCAAAAAACCTTGGCTTCTTAAAGCCTCCTCATGACTGCCCCTGGAACAATGTAGACCTCTTCCTGGAACTCATCCCTTTTCTCTATCATTGATCACTCTAACCTCTAGATAGACTCCACAAACGTGGCAAACCTTTCTTGATTCTCCGAAGCAGACGCTAGGGTGGAAAACTCAGCATTCAACCCCTTCTCAAAACAATAAATATGCTCGTCCTTTATAGTATCCATGTGAGGACAGAACTGAAGAATCTCCATAGACTTAGCCTTGTACTCATTGATCATCATGGGTCCTTGCCAGATCCACTCAAACTAACTTACCTTCTCGTCCATATAGGTTCGTGGAAAGTACTGACTAACAAGCTTGTGTTGAAACCCCTCCCAACCTAAAACCACTCCAGGCCTCTTCTCCTCTTCTATGGCCCATCAATGGCTAGCACTCCCTATCAGGAGGTACACCGCATGCTTAACCTTATCCACCTCTGGGATGTTGAGGATATTGAAGGATTTCTCAAGCTGAGTAAGCCACAAATCAACATCTACCAAAGCAGCCATCCCATCATACTCCACCACCCCAATATGACAAAGTCACTCAAAGATCTTCCCAGTACCCAAAGATTCCACATTGGGAACCAGTGCCCTAGGCTGAGGTGCTGGCATCCTATCCACCATATGTGTCATCGTAGTGATAAACTACGCAAAAAGAGACTAAAAGGTAGGATTTTCAATTATGGTTTGGTCAAACTGGGGACCCTCAGGCACCCGATCTTCTCATTCTTGGTTCCTTGCACTACAACCTAGTGCACCAACACTTCTCTTAGTAGCATGTTCTTCATGTTCTCCAGACATCTTTAGGCTTTTTTCTTCTTCTGCATAAGAAGAAATCACTATAAGACAGACTGGAGGACATAAGAACATACAGAACCCTAGTCCTAGGTCCTTGTAGACTCAGCAAACCTAAAGATTTAATACCAAACTCTCCTGTGACACCTCCTGCACCACAAGCCATGAGATAACCCAAAACTAATCACAAAAACAAACTTAAACAAACAGATTATTAAGAAGGAAACTTGGAAAAATGAGAACCATTTTCATTAAGATCCAAATGGTAAAAACCTCTACATATGAGTCCTTTCATGTTGCAAGGTACTTACCATGCATGCCATCAGGTGATTACAAGAAAACTTGTTTCAAAAACATAAACATATATACATGTTCATTGTATCTATACATCAAAAGAATAAACAAGCCAAAACATGTATCAAAACACGTCTACAAAACACACCAAACAACCATCCCAAAGACTCAAGTGTATAGGGATAACTCTAGGATTCTAACAATAAAAGAACCACCAGCAGCACTACCAACCTTGTCATCTACTGTCCTTCTTGTTGTTGCTCAACCTCTGTTGCACGATCTCTACCTCCTTGTAAACATCCACCTAAAAGGATGTGGGGAAGCCATGGGGCAAGATTCCAAATCTTAGCGGGAGATATAACTCTCCACCAACACTATTATTAGCACGGATAAGATGATCAAAGAATAGCGGTAAAGCTACAACCATGATAAGCAGATAATCATCACTAATAGAATGAGCAATTTCCATTAGATTATAAAACATCTTAACATCATAAAAGGAATATGAAGAACATGTATATCTACTACCAACCATACTATACAAAAGCAAGCACGACCTCATCCAATGTTTCTGTATTTGATCCTATACAAGTATGCTACATGACTGATTATGTATTTTATTATGCCCTGAGGATTTTATTTGTACCACCCAAATCCAACTGACCACTACTAAGTCAAAATTGATGCCATAGAAGGTCTACTGGAAGAGCCAGAATCCACAACCTCACCCCCCAGTCAATACGAGTGAACCTATAGTGACATCATCAGTCAAATTACTACCAGTGACATATAGTCCAGCTATACAAACCTAGCCCACCTTGGTACATGTCACGGTGCTAGTGAAACTTAGCTACGCCCATAGCCATACTCCTACCATGGTATGGCCCGCAGCCAATCTTGTATCACATATCACTGAGTTATTGCCCGAAGCTGCACTCCTACCAATGTATGGCATGTAGCCAACCTTGTATCACATAACCTGGAAGTAAGGGGATATTCATCCTCACCCGTGCATATTCAAAAATATGCACTCCGAGTTAAACTCATTTCACCATTCAGTAAGTATTGACACTGAATGGATCTATAGCATAGTGTAAAACTACAAGATTAGGTTCCACTTGATTAGTTAGGTCATTTAAGTGTCTTTTAGCATCAATCAAGTTACAACATATAAAACCATGACAAATTCTACAAAGATTAGGGCATAGCATTCTCCCCAGAGATATAACACATAGGGTGTGAACTTGTCATACTATCACCACATAACACATGTATTATTTCCATTCACAGCATCAATAGTAAAGCCACATGCCATGGGATATCAATCCCTCAACTTTATCAGTAGGAAACATCTTTTCATGCCAGAACAATAACCACTATTAGGTCATAAGACCCAACCATCATATTCTTGTATCACATAATGCATGTATTATTGCCATTCATAGCATCATAAACAAAGCCACATGCCATGGGATATCAATCCCTCAACTTTATCAGTAGGAAACATCCTTTCATGCTAGTCATTGTTAGGTCATAAGACCCAGCTACCATATTCTTATATCACCTGCATAATCAGCATGCCTCACAAGAGCATATTCAATCCTTATCTCACATCATAGCCATCATAGCATACACTATCTATAATAAACATTTCCACAACACCTACATGGTTAGAGGATCACATTCAAGGGAGATAATCACATAACATCATAGCCATCCATGATAAAGGTATAAGCAAGACTTATTCACTTTTAGGGGTTAGGGTTTCCACTTTTTTTATTAGGGCCCACAGGGTTAAGGTCAACCAACCACCCTAGAACCACCACCCTCTGCTATCACGGAGTGTATAGAGGTAAAGCAACGTCATTAGAGAAGATTAGAGATCATTAGAAATGGCATAACACATATGTATACATGATTATAGTTAGATGTCCATACATGTTTCATAACCATCTACCATCACCACTTATTAACCACTAAGGCACATGGGTTGTGGCCTCCCTCCGTAGTATGTTGCAACCATAGCATACACCATGGGTACCTCGACTTACTCCCTCACCATGTCGCTACCACCTTCTACATGTCGCACCTGTGGCATTAGGGTTAGGGTTGCACTTCACCGTTCCCTCATCATGTCGTGGCCATGATCCTCAAACACTACTAGGTCACAACCGCGACACCTCAACACCAACATGTTGCAACTGCAGTGCACCCTAGCTACGACCACCATGTCAAGGGTTGTCCTTACCAAGCTAAGGGTTCCAAAGCTTCTAGGCTCCAAAGGTCTCAACCCAACATCACCAGGTCAAACACCACATAAGAAGGGACATCTCAATCAAAGTCAACTAGGTTGCAGCCATCTCAAGGGCTATGTCATGACTGTGACGCCCATAGCCATACCTCCCACCAAACCTCCTAGGTTGCAATCACATCAAGGGTAAACACCTAGGTCACCAAAACAGGGTCAAAACTAAACAAGGACCATGATCATCATGGAAGGAGACTCAAGTAAACCGATCTCCACAAACCCTAATGCAAGATCCAACAAAAGCATGACTAAAGGAAGAGAAACCATAGCCTAAATGAACAAAACCGTAGCTAACCTCTCACTTACTTCTAGGTGTACAAACACCAAGCATGGGCACTAGATCAAGAGTCAAATGTGAGGAAGAAACTCCATATCATCACCTCTATCCATAACTGATACAAGAAGATTATGGTTTTAGTTTACTCCCAACCAAGCATGATAACTCTCCCCAAACAAATTCTAGGGTTAATCTTCATATGCTAGCATGATGGAGGAACATCTTAAAGAGAGAAAACAGCCACACAACATAACAAGAAGTGCACTAATGGGGAGGGTTTAGTGTTATATAACCCTCCTTAAAAAGATAGGAACCAAAGCTCCAAGCTCCAAGGGCTCCAAGCACATGATCCAAGGGTAGAAGAAGCTCCACTCATAGCCACAAGAGCAGCTCAAGAAGGAAGAAACATCAAGGTCAAAGGATATCTCAATAAGAGAGAGCAAAACCCCAAAACATCACCAAGGAAAGAAAAGAGAAAAGAGAGAAGGAACTCTCTCTCACACACTAGAGCATCATCTTGGCAAAACATGGCCCAACATTGAGAACAAGGAAGAAGATAGGGTAGAAGATCCGAAGGAACACCAAAGAAATTAGATAAAACACTCACCAGAGCTAGGGATGGCCAAGGATCACCACTATCACCACATGCAAGGGATGAGCCACCTCAAAGGCACCTAGAGAACGCCTAAAAGGATGAGGTGTAAGCAAGATAGAGCTCTAAGGAAACACTTGTCCACTAAAAGGTCCAAAATGCAGCCACATGCAACCACACAAGGTTTACATGCAAGAGATGGTGATACTCCCTAGGTAGGATCTTGACCATCCAAGAAACTAACCCTGTGTCATGAAAACAACACACCTAGGGTCCCAAGGTTGCCACACACCACAAGATCGTGACACCAAGACCACCCCTTGAGGCCTAGGTCGAAACACACCTCTCGAACCTCTACCTCGACCCAATACAACCTTGTTCATGACCACCATACCAAGGGGAAGTGTTGCGACCATGACACCCCTCAAGAGCCTCTAGGTCATGACTTAGGTCAAGGTGAAACAACAAAGTCACAAGGCTAAGGCACACAAACCCTAGAATACCGTAATCTCCACTAAGTGTGATACTACTCAACCAAGAGCCAAACAAGGTGCCCCAAGGCACCAAACACTCCCTTAAGAAGCCATGAGAGGGAAGGAATACTGTAGAGGAGACAAATTGCACATCAACCCTCTATATTGGGTAAATTACAATTTGCATCAAAAATAGCATGGAAAGCAAAAACATCAACCAAACAAGCTTAAACTGGAGACTTAACCTCTCCACAAGCCTGAATCACATCTCAAAAGATTAGATAAAGTTTCTAAGCACATGATCAAGCCAAAGCAAATAGGGTTGCCCCAAAACTCAGGTCAGGGTCCCTAAAATTATTGATGCTTTTCAGAACCCAACCAAACTTGAGTTGCACCTTCTCTATCATAAATATTGATTAGACATAAACTTTTTTCATATATTGGAAGTCATATAACCAACTCTAGGAACCCATTGAGAATTTTTTTACTATATATACATCCTTATGTGTCTGAAAGTACGTATCGACACCTCTATCTATTTTTTCAGTGAAAAACACCTCTATCTGTTTCCTATACAAGATCAAGAACTTCAAAGTATACATTATAATATCTCAAAAAGTATGCATTATAAACTAGATACCTTATGCCAATGTACCAGGACAATAAGATATTTACCTTTGGAAAACAAGGAGGGAGGGCATGTTAATGTGGATATCCAATTCCTAGATACTAGAACAATAGGGTTTGGGAGTTGGAATCTTGCATCTATGCCAATGGATTCTTCTTTCCTTGCGATAATGAACATGTTTCTACAAAGAATCCTAACAAGAGGTATATCTGCAAACATTCAAAAGTTCATTTCCTCTACTTTCTACATTCTCCATGGACATTAATGAGACTTCCTCTAAATCAAAAATTTAATGTATTTTTTTATAAAACAAGAAAGAAATGAATTACATTTTATGTTTGATAGGCTCTATGTTATCGTGTTAATGTATGACTTATTCCATTGTTTCAGCAAACCAACATTTTGACATGGTAGGAAACAACTATGGCCAAGTAAAGGTAAACCGTAGAGATGATACTACTTACTACTTCCCATTCACAACCTTTTTTTGGAAGAAGTCTATCTCTTGCTTATTCAATTTAGTGAAATTTGAGTAGACTTGTTTTTTTTACATTTCTAAACTAACATGTATGCCATCTGGCATCCTCTATTAGTTTAATCTCTTTGTTATGTAACATTATGTATTAATTTAACCACCTTTTTATATATCGGATCCAATCACCAATCAGGATTTAAGTATCATTAATCAACTCTTAGTGTTTGGTGTACACTCCAAACATGGTTTTTTATTTGAGTGTTGGTTCAAGGGTGAGCAACATTTAAGTTAAGGGGATTTTGATGCACTGAATATTAGATGCATTTCACAGGCTATTTTGCTATGTATTTCATGCATAATTGCTCATTTTAATATTACGGATGCATTGTTTATCATCATTAGCCCGTGACATACTATTGCATCAAATATTACCTATTTTAAATGTATTCTTATTTTTTTTCATATTTGATTGGAATGATATTCTATATTTTCTATATTTCAAGCAATTTAAGTATGTTTGAGTTAGCTTGGTTCTACCGATAGTTGTGTCTGTGGTACTGACATTTGGAGACAAAGAACATGCCTAAATCAAAGACTTTTCATGCTACTGGCCCCCTTGTCAGTATTACTGACTTATAAGATAAACCTACACCAGAGCATCTTGGTTCCACTAACGACCAAGTTAGTAGTATTGACCGTTACAAAGAATGTGTAAGAAAGAACAGAGATCAACTAAGTGGTCTTGATGTCTTTGTTAGTAGTTACAACACATACATGGAGTTGTGAACCCACATGAGGACTCAGTTCCACTGAATTCTTGTTGATGGTATCGACTTTGCATGTTCATGCAAGATTAAAGATCTTAATCAATTTGAAAGTCACAACTTAATGATGGTCAGAGACTCTCTTATCACCTAAGAGGAGTTTGGACAGACCCATTAGTGTCGTTCTATTTTGTTGCACGACAGCACAGAGACTGGCGAGGAGAATGATAAGGAGATAGACACATCTCGAGTAGCTCAAACACCTCGAGAGAGCAAATTTGTAGCCGAAACACAGCATATCACAACGTTCATTAGAGGGAGTCATTTGGATCACCTTCTCCAAGGTTTTACTAGTTCTATAATGTTTCCATTATTTTCTCTTCTTTCATCTATGTCTACAATGATAGAAATCATGTGGGGCTAATCCCCTAGTTGTTTAGGACTTGAGAGTAGCCTAGTTTTGCACTATAATAAACATTATGAATATATATATATATATATATATATATATATATATATATATATATATATGTGTGTATATGTATGTGTGTGTGTATATATATGTATATAAATATATATATATATATATATATGTATGTATATATATATATATATGTGTGTGTGTGTGTGTGTGTATGTGTGTTTCCTAATTTCTGAACATAACCCTATGATTGCATAATGAATTGACTATGCCTGATCAACATAGCTAATTTCTTAGACCATTAACTAATTCTAGATTGGATTAAGGGTTAGATAAGTCATATCATTACACATTCTATATTGCACCTCGAGAGAGGACTTATATTTGTGAAGGGTATAACCCGTAGGATTAGTTACAACACCTAGCTAATATTTAAATTGATACAAGAGTGGGATTTAATTAGAATAGGTAGTGAATTATGCTACAAGAGTGAGTAATTCTTGCTACATGTCCCTTGGTCTAGGTTTAACAGAAACAAATATTAATGAATCATGTTAATTATAGTGTGAATCGTGGAAAAACCATAATCTAAAGGAATCCATCCATTTTTTATCACAAGCCATTTAATTTAGTTTTCATTCTTACAATTAGTTAATAAATCAATCCACTTCTTCACTAGGTCTTTCTGATCGTGTCACAATTTGTTGTACTCTCTGAATAACATTTCCCTGAGTTCAACACTCAGGCCTCATAGATCTATATTATTTGATATGTGCACTTGCATAGTAGTCTGCATGCATCACAGTGCTACATTATTGGTGTGTTATTTCTCTACTATTAATGTGCCATGATGTGCTACTCAGACCGCTAGCAATTATCGTGCTCTTCTCTGCTACTACTACTGTGTTGCTTGGACTGTCGACCACTGGTGTTGTTGTTGTTGTTGTTTCTACTGCTTCTCATCTACTCGTCACTCCACTACCACCTTGTTCTAGTTAGGTAGTTTCCTTTTTTTGTTTTCCAACTGTAGTTGTTAAATTTTTTAATGAAAATACATGTATTATTTTAAGTCTTTAAACCCATAGGATCTCATCAGATCCATACTAAAAGATGAAGACATGATATACATCTTATATTTTTCTTTTATCTCTTCTCTCTTTTCTCATTGTCTTATTCCCAAGATCCAGAGCAAGGATTCAACTACCAAGGTTGAGTATATTGTAGCTGGAAGTTGTTGCCCAAATCCTATGGATGAATCAAATGCTTCAAGACTTTAATGTTTTCTATGATGCTTCTCCTATCCACTGTGATAATAGTGCAATAAATCTATCTTACAATCATATATTGCATATTAGAGATAAATATATAGAGATCTGCCATCATTTTCTTCATGATAATATTGCTAAGAAAGATATTTATATCACTCATGTGGACACCAAAAATCAACTTGCAGACATTTTCACTAAACCTCTAGCGACGGAGCATACATTTATTAGATCAAAACTTCTTATAACTGCTCTTGATGATAGTAATATGCCTTCTAGCTAAGATGTCCACCTATCGTTATGTTGTCTCTCATAAAAAGCTTATCATGTACTTGTTTGTGATACAAATTCTAAGTTTCAATGCTTTAGTTTTTGGTGTTTTTGCTTTAAATTGCAAACACTTGTTTTAATGTAAAATAGTAGCCAATGATGAGACAATAGGGAATTTATATGTTCAAAATACATGATACGCTAGAGAAATGCATTTATATAGTGGTCTAGGATTCTAGAATTAAATTACATAACTTGTTTATAGGCACCTTTGCGGGCTAAGTTTGTTCTGGTGAAACTCGACTGACAAGATGACCAAGGACTGAACTAATAGTAGTTTCAACTTAGTTTCCCAAATCACAAACTCAACTGACAACACTGCTATGTGGAAATATAAAGATATTGTCGATCCATTTTCTCCTTCTCGACTAGTGAAAACACAATCAACCATCCCTCTTTTGAGTTCATCCTTAAACCTTAGACCATCCCATACCTTCTCCTAGCCTTCTCCAGCCCCATTTCACCTTCCTTAGTCAACCCTACCTATTTCGCAGATTGCTTGCTTCTCTTCTTTCACTCTTTTGGCGAGAAACTTCTTCTCTTCTATCATTCCTGGTCTCCGTGACATCTAATAGGAGGAGGAGAACTGGTCCAGCTGGAGTTCTGTCCACCTCTACTGCTTCAAGGATCATTGGTGGCACCTCCATTATCAACTCTCAAGCTATAAATAAATATATGGTGTTGCTACCTAGAAATCCTTATCCTTTAGGCCCTTTCTAGAGACTAGAAATGAGTTGTTGAAGGTGGATAAGAAGGTTTTTATGACACAAAACCTTGGTGCACTTTACATAGATTGCTCTTGCTTTTCAAAAATGAAAGTTGTCTATGAATTCTATGCCAACTCACATGGAACTACACAACTCTAGTGTCACCCCTTAACAACCACGTTCTCCTTTCACCCATGATTACAAGGATAAGGTTTCAAATCTTTGAGTACTCCATAAATAAGTTGTTATCTAGATCCTCATCCTCACAAGATTGGATATCTTCTTATAACTCATATTTTGACCCAAGATTTGGCAAAGTGGGTAATGAGAAAGAAAGTGGATAGGTTTCTCACTAACACCGATTCGGTCTGGACTCGATAGATGAGGATACGCTATGGGCACTTTCTTGATGTACAACACCCTATGAGGCAAGGATTTTCATGCACATGGAGGAGAATGGTTGAGGAATATAGAAATTGCCAAACCTTATATACACTCAATACTGGAGGTGAATACTTACGCAGTGAGACATTCCCTGATTTTTGGCAATCTGTTCGCCCACATAGACATGAGTGTATGTTTGCCAAAGCACTCTGGCATGCACGCTGCATTTCCTGATGGGCAGATATAGTCCACAAGACGCGTAACAAAGGACTACTCACGACGGATTGAATTGCGAGATGGAGTGGGGACAATGACACATCGTGATCTCTATGTAATGATGGTGAAGAATCAATGTCACACCTATTCTTTCAATGCCCATATACGTCTGATGTATGGTTTACACTCATGAGGGGCCATCAGGGGGTGGTGGATCTGAATCCATGCACGCAACACGACATCACAACTATCTGGTTGGAGACACCCATGAGGGACCTTGTGTTCCTCGCCCTTGCTGCAACTACTTACTTTGTATGGATGGAAAGAAACAAAACAAGACATGGCGAACAGGGACAACCTAGTGCCATGCTGGAAGCACGAGTTAGGATGTCAGTGAGGAACGTTCTGTTTGCACATCTAGAATGGAAGGAACAACTACCGCGTGGGCTTGCCATTGCGATGGACGTCCACTGAAGTGCATATGCCGGACGAGGCTAGGTGGTGCGAGGTGACATGACACTTCTTGGTCTTTGTATCCAGCTCGAGTTGTTTTGGGCGCGAGCATGATCGCATGCATGAGGGGTACGACTGAGATCTGTGGTGCCCATATTACCAGTATGCTCTGTTATGTTTGGTTTGTGGCCGGGCATCCTCTCTAGATTGACTCGGAGGAGTGATTTTGATATAGCATGTTAGGTACTCTGTACTACTCACCTCCCATTAACGGGGGTGAGTTTTGGCCTTAGGGATTGTTTGACTTTGTTTCCTTTGTGTAAACAAATATTTGTATGAGCACGTAGTGCTAAGGGCTGGGATTCTTCCTAAGTCCTTCTCAAAATAAAATTACCCAATATTCAAGAAAAAAAAGGATATTATTGAGAACTCTACACTACTTATGTACTGTCTTCTTCAAAATATCAAAGTCAAATGGGCCAGATATATTCTCCATCACATGACCTATTTTGACACTAAGAATAACACCAGAGACTCCCACCCACCCTACAAAAACCTGAGTTGTGGTATATTTCTACATCATACTGACAAATCTCTTTTCAAGGATATTGGCTATAAAGGCTAGTAGAAAAGGGGTTTACATCAATAAAACCAATAATAGGAAATCCTTCCACCCCAATAATACCTCTACCCCTAGTGCATCCTCCTCTACCCAGGATCCACCTCCTCCTAGACATGCCCATGAATCTTTTGTTGTGTCAAATGAAACCTATCTAGGTTACATGATGCATCAGAATACATATCAGATGTAGGTTTGGGAACACCTTCACTGGGACCTAGTTCAAATAATGCCCAGCATGAACTTGCCTTGCTCACACCCTTATTCCTCCTACCAGTCATTCCCATCCACTGATTATGCTTCCTATGCATATGATCAGTTCTACCCGGCCTACTAGCCTACTAATTCTGCTCCACCCCCTACCTCTGGTGAGGGACCTATCGATGTCTCCTCTCATCTTGATTCCACTCAATTACTTGCACCCTAGTTGGCCATGCTACTGCAATGCCTTTTGATTTTAGTTGGGTTTCTATACCCAACTATGATCAAGCCAAAGTATTGCTCGCATGTGGAATTTATTGGGAAGAGAAAAAATGTAGGTGGCCTGGTTCTCGCTCCTTGTTCTTTATGAGGATACAAATATGGCTAATGAGGATGATGTTGATGAGTATGATTGTGAGGGTGAGGGTGAGGGTGAGGGTAATGGGGATGACAGTTCTGATGGTGATGGTGATGGTGATGGTGATGGTGATGGTGATGGTGATGGCGATGGCGATGGCGATGGCGATGGCGATGGCGATGGCGATGGCGATGGCGATGGCGATGGCGATGGCGATGGTGATGGTGATGGTGATGGTGATGGTGATGGTGATGGTGATGGTGATGGTCATGGTGATGGTGATGGTGATGGTGATGGTGATGGTGATGGTGATGGTGATGGTGATGGTGATGGTGATGGTGATGGTGATGGTGATGAGGACACGATACCTTTCATGGATGCACCTTCTGAGCCAGTCAATGATGAAGACTACCGTCCCAATAAGGAGTTCAACCTAGATGAGCATGATGTTTAGTTCCTATGTTCTAGAGTTCCCACATATATGTCTTTTTTAGGCTTCCATGCATTGAGCATTGGGCACTATATCTGAGGACTATTGTTTTTATATTTTGTTGCTTTCTTCGTCATTTGAAGTTTTCATCTTGAGAGGATTTATTTTTTTTGTAATCTTATCATTTTTACCTTTAGCTCTATGCTCTGTTACATTTCATGAGTTATTTATGTGTGGTTCCAAATTTTGATTATGACCTTAATATATATGATCTCTCTCTGGCTTGTATGTGTTTCTTGGAAATGGTGGTTGTATGTGGTGTTTGTGTGTTTGGATAAGACATGTTTTTTAGCTATTCTACCTCCCCTCCCTTTTTGATATGATAAAGGGGGAGAAAATGAGCTTAGTACATATTTAATTTGATCCTTTCCTAGTTAATTTTCTAAAATATCTTGTGACTATGAAATTGGACTCAAATAACACACATATGTTATGGCTATGTTTTTTGGAAGAATTAACCATACAGGTAAAGATAAGATTGAATTTAGGGGGAGCAATTTCTATTTCACATTCTTGTATCCCCCTACTTTGACTTGGTAAAATTTTTAAATTCTAAGTTCTATTCAATATGTTAAGTATTGGTTTGTCAACTTCAAAAAGGATGAGAATGCTAACCTAACAGTTATATATTGTCCATATTTTGATGATGACTTAATCATTCCATTCATATGTTTTCAATATGTGTATTTGAGATCAATTTTAGGTAACAAGTACATGAAAATAATGAATTCAAGAAAGCCCTAGCTTGACCAAAAACAAGCCAAAATCATGCAAGTGCACCTTTATGGAAAAGGCCTCAAAACACTTGGGACAATTTTTTAAATAACTTATATTGATGTTATGAATTGTAACTAAGCTATAAAAAATATAAAATACACTTGAATGAAATATTTAAGCACTTTTATGGCACTTATCAAAATTCATCACAGACACCTTTATCGGGCAAGTTTCCCTCACATGAAACATGACCGACAAACTATGTGAGTCTTGGTAACTTACAGGGTCATCCGAGTTTGTCCAGGTGATAATTCGATCGACACCCTGCATAAGCAAAACAATTTTAAGTTGTCAGTCAAGCTTTGTCCAGGATAAACTCGACCGACAACTCAAAATTGCTTTTTCATGTAGTATTATCGGTCAAGTTACCTTTATTGAAGCTTGACCAACAACATTGTACAGAATGTGTAGAAAAAGTGTATCTAACCGTTGTAGTGCTGTGAAGCTCAAAATAATATCCATTGTAACACCCCAAATGGCTAGAATTTGATCCTAAGTGCATCTACTGGAAAGTAGACACCCCCAACTATAAATCGGGTCCCTTTGACTTCCTTCTAAGTTTTCTTATTATGCTCCTTGATATTATTGAGTGGTTTAGTCTACTAAGAGCCCATTTCTCTCGCAAACTTACTACTAATCTACATAAATTTGATTGAGATACGTTTCTTGTGAGAGAGTTGCTTCATTGTACACCTTGTGAATCTCTCAACTTCCCTTTCCAAATCTCCTTTCTCTCAAACAAAGATGGTGAATGCTTCTCATTGGTGAAGGTGAATTTGAAGTTTGAAGATCCAAGAGAAGAGTGGGAAATTCCTTCAAGACCAAAGACGTGATGCAAGAGTAGATGTCCATGGTGAAGGTGGCTAGGTCATTGCAAAAGTGTGTAAGTCCTTGTGAAGGTAGAAGACTCTTTCTCATGGATGTGTAAGTCCTTGTAAGGTTATTGTCTCCGTTGATCCTCAAAAGGAAAGTTAGGTACCCTTGACCTTAGAAGAGAGTGGTCATATTGTATCTCTTATAATGAAATATAATAAGTGTGCAATGTTTGCAAATCCTAGAGATTGACCCCTCTAGGTAGTGAATGTACATCTCCTAGGTTGGAGTTTGGAACCACTATGCATAGCTTGTGTTCTTGTGCTTGTTCAATCTCTCTCATCCTTTTGATGTGTGCTTAGTTGCACTCAAATTCCATATATGCAACCCTATATCGTGATATAATTTGAAGGTATAACGAATTTTGTTTTAAATTTTTAGCTCTATTCAGCCTCCCTTCTAGATCCCATTGTACCAACACTAAAGACCCCATTCCCAACACTCATCCTTTCTCTAGCCTTCTCAAATGGATGAATCCCAAGGCATACCTCTTCTTCTGATGTCCCTCAAAGGATTCCTTAATCACGTACTCAACATCATCTACATACATAGAGGACCCACAGCTTACATCCATAAACAAGGTATTTTTTTAGAAACTCAAACGTGGTAGTGATCCATATTTACACACATGAATAGCTTATTATCACAATGGTCACACAAGACATGGAAAAGCTCTAAATAAGACCAGCATGGAGCCCCTTTTTGTGTCTTGCACTAGAGTAGGTGTCTCAAGCCTCACCTTTTTTCTCATCCTTCGGTCAATCTAAAAGGAAGAAAGTTGGTTGCTACACTCCCTTGTTTTCACCTATTGATGAAATGACAATCTAGATTCTAGGCTTTCATTATCCCTATCACTCTCACTTAGTTATCACCACAATTTCCCTCATACTCTATTATTCTCGTACTATCACTCTCAATTAGTTATCATCGTAATTTCCCTCATGCTTTATTTTTCTTGCATTAGGGACATAACATATATGTATCAAGCCTCACATTTGGACTTGCACTCAAAAAGTATATAAATCCCTTGGGGTCAAAAGAAGATCACTGCATACGTACCTACTCCCCTGGAGATCTTTAGGTAATGTTCAAGGCTAGTTATACATGACATGTAGGCTTCAGAAGTGCAAGAAATTATGTAATAATGGTTGAAATCATAAAATTAAGGAAAGTTGTGCATAAACTCAAAAGATAAGAAAAGCATGATCCCTTGAGTTTATGAAATTTTAAGAAATTCAAGGAATTAAAATGTATTCATGATTTGAAATCATTGTTGAGGATGATTCAACCTAAAATTCAAATTATAAGAGAATGTGTGGGTACAACATCTCTGCACATACAATAGGATGAACTTTGTATTTAGGATGCAGGCAAATGTTTATTCATCTTAGCATGTGTGTGAGAGATAGGGTGAGCCACATGTGATACATATAATTGAGATGTGAATATGGATAGCCTAATTTAATATTTGTAATGTGTTCTAGGGTATATATGTGTTGCCTCACCCTTACACGAACGTAGAAGAATAATAGGTTTGAACCCTAGGTAAACATGTAGTCACTAAGTGCTCATTTAATATGTGAATGCAGATGTAGAGATGCCCTTTGAGTGAATTTGGATTCCAACCTCATAACATAGATAATTTTCACTTTAATGAAAGTTAATATGGTAATCTAGATAAAACCTATCAAAAAAAATTTATAGCCCTAATTTTAGGGATAATATGAATTATGATTCATCTTACCTAATTAAATTAAAATTTTGGGGACAAAATACCTTTTTAAGGTGGGTGAATGTAAGATCCTCAAACTTTTTTAGATTCTATGGTTATGAATTCACTAATAATGCATTGATATTTACTATTAGACAATCAGAGTAACACTAGAATGAGGAAATAAATAGTATGCTTCTATATGAATTAGGATGTTGAATTTAAGTTCTAGACTAATATTAAGTCTTCAATTTAAGTAACTAATGTAATATTGAGAAAATGCATTAATATGAGGCTTCCTTTGAGATAGTATGTCATATAAAGCTCTAATTTTGTAATATATAATGTAATAGGGCTTACGAACGCTTTTGAAATTCAAGGAATGGGCCATGGTCCCTAGAACCTAATATAAACCCAAATGGGGTTTACATATGGATCATTAGGATACAAAATTAGGATTTGAGTATTTTGTGTTCATTTAATTACTCAATATAAGTTTATTTGATGGATATTTAACTTACTAGATAATGGGAGAAATTTCAAGGAATTGTGACATATTTGTTGCCTAGGTATCTAGATTTTATGTATAAGTACGGTTCTGGACAATGACTAGATGATTTAATGAATTATCTTCTTTCCAACAAGAAATAATAGTAATGGGAGCTTTATCCTAAATTTTGGGATCAAGCATAGTAGATATGTGACCAATTGAATTAATATAAGAAAGTGGAGTTTATCAAAGGATTTATGTTTATTTTAGAGAACATAGTATGGCCCAAGGCAGACTCTCAGATCTTGCTTGATCAACAAATGAGGGATAATCCCATTCACTCAGACGTAGGGATACAAAACTGAGGGATGAGTTTGTACTCCTTTAGTTTCTTCTTTTGCCCTCTTCAAAAGTCCTAAACACACAAATATGATCCCACAAATACTGATAGATCTAGAAGCACTAGTCTATCTATATTGCCATTATCTTCGTAGATGTTTGATAAGCATAACTCACAATTATGGATTTGTTTGGTTTTATCATCCTCAACCCACTCTCATGTCACCACAGGATATATACGGCACATAGGACCTTCACCCATCAAAGAGAGATGGACCATACACCTTCCACCCTCATACATGAGGAACTAGTCTTGGAAGTCATCTAGTCCCTCCTTGCTTTGGTGCATGAATCTTCATGTCTAGGCAAGTGCTGGTAGAGCTCCTCATTGGGTCGCAAGGTTTGGGAAGGATAGAGTAGGCTCCTTGAGAAATAATCTATCCTCAACCTATGCAAATAGACACATAGGTAAGGCATTATACCTTTTTCTCTCTACCTTATAAATTGTTGAAACACCTAGCTAACATAGGTCCTAGTCTCCCTCACCCCAACCACCGCACACCTTAGTAACCCTTGGACTTAGTCCAGCAAGGTCGTAAACATATATTTTCTATACCTCCACCTAGTCACATGAAGCCTAGAAGTAGGGAGGTCAATTTGTGTTGACTTGCATAGGGAAAAGGTCAAGTTCCTCCGCAAGAAAGGGAAGGACTTGGTGTCAAAGGGCCCATATGCCCCTATGGGCTTGTTTAAATCAAGGGGTACCATAGTATTTTAACCCTTTCTTTGAGCTATATGCACTAGAACCACTAAGTTGATGTGGCCTCAGTCCATTGGCTAGGTCAGTACACATGTCTAGGTTGGGATACAATAAAATAGTTGATGTAGCGATCTTCTGTTGATAAATATACTATTAATTTACAATAATTGTAGTATTTAATTAGTAGATTTGATAATAATGAAATAAAATATCAAATTTCGTAGAAAATGTGTAGAACATGAACAAAATGGTTTGAAACCATGAATCTGATTGTAGTTCAAACACTATATGTGATACCTAAATATTAAGCATCTTATTAATGTAAACCCTAGATTTGATTAATATAATGCTCCATTCATCAAATATGTTTACTTTGTGATAATACTTGATAGTTTTGGATATAATGAGATCCCAAGATAATGATGATAGTGATGATGATGATGTATATTTAGTAAATTTTCATGCAGGTGTGGAATTAGGGTTTTGAAATCAATGTCATAACATGATATGATCTTAACCAACGTGAACTGGTCTATACGTTCATAATAACATGATATTTTCAATATAAGAGTTAGGTTACAACTACTATGAAATTAGGGTTTGATATCCTTATTCCTAGTCCAAACACAAGATGACATGAAACCCTAGTTCAGGACCTAAGTTTGGCCTAATTAGTATGCTATGAATATATGGTGACACTCTTGGGTGATACATACATGATATACTTGGGTTTGATATGATTGATTGGATTTCTTTAAAACACTTTAAGTACATGCATGATATTGCATGAATTCTTCATGAGAAGGTATGTGGTTATTATATGCATATATCTAATTATTAAGATTGCCTAGGATTTCTCGATGTTTGATGAAATAAACTTGTGAGTTGTTTCTTTAGTTCCAGTTCAACTATAATTCCTATGAATATTTCATAATGACAAACATGATATTTTGAAACAAGGGTGACACTTATCAAGGAGTAATACACATATTTCAAGGATGGATTGTTATAATGCTTTAGATAGTATACCAAGGATGGATTAGAATATGTTATGAAAATACAAGTTCATTTGAGCAAATATCTTATTTATGGAAACCCTATGAGAGACTTTATTCAACATGTACACCCAACAGGAAAATCAGAGCTAAGGTTATTACAGTGATACAAAGACGCTTCATCTCCAACTACCTTGAACATGAACTCAGGGTGTTGCCTCCACCTACAAGAGATGACACCTGGCCCCAATGTTAGCAGCCTTATTACAAAATCTTCTACTAAAACTGAAATGAATATACTCTAATTGATTGGCACTCTTCTCGACCTGCTTACACCATTGTTTAAGCTTAGTTGGTATCTCTGACTTCCATGTGATTAACCTGATCACCTATAGGCTATCTGTTTCAACAATCACCCTTCCAAATTTCACCTTGCATTCCCAAAGACCAATCGACATGGCTCTAAGATCTACAATGACGTCATCATGCCCTTTATCCTTGTTTCATACATGCCATAGCCAGTTGCATGTGTCATTCTGAGTCACAAACTCCACAGTCTTTAACAGACGCGTTGACGTTCAATTTGACTACTCCTTCCACGATGGTTCCCAATTGGCCACAGGCGGTACCCAAGTGTGGGATAAGGCATTATCATGTTGGAAAGCACTAATACAGGGGCATACCTCCTTAATAATAACTTTAAACATGTCTATAGGAGGCACTTTATCTCCTTGGAAAACTAGTTCAGATTAAAACTTCCAATGTTGCCAAAGTATGATAGAAAACCAGATTGGCCACATCGGGAAACTTTCCTTCTTCTTCAAATTGGAGACAAGCCAGTTAGCGAAGGACTTCCCGGTGGTGATCGTGTTTTGGGTACACTGTTGGATTAAGGACCACACCTGATGACTATCTACACTTTTCTCTAGTGCATGCGATAGAGTTTCAAATTCTACCCCGCATCATGGGTACCGGTCATGACAAGTGAATCCCCTTCTGACCCGAGCATGGTTTGTCATCAGTGCACCATGCATGGCTAAGCACAAGGTTTTCTTAACTTTCTATGAAACTTCCAATTTCCTAATCAAGATCCATTTCCCTGAAGTCCTGGTTCTATGAATCTATTGCAATTGTAGTAAAATTGCTTTGTACTGAACCTTCCTCTACTATCCTATACAAAGGTAATCTCATTAGGCCCAACATGAATGATTTGATGTGGCAATATATGTTGTTATTATATATATGCACAACTTTGTATGCACTCACGTACATAGTGAACAATAAATTAATTAGTTCTTTTGTTTGTTATTTTAGGTAATGGATATATACAAAGATTGAAGATATGGAAATTGGATGAATGCATCAAAGAGAAATAAGCTGAGTCATAAGAGGATGTTTTAGTTAGATAACTTAGTACTACTTCTCATGTTTATGTTAGTTTCCTTTGAAAATTCATGTAGATCCTTCAAGAAGAATTTTTAAACATTTGTGTTCAATTCAAGTTCAATGAATGGAAATCATTGATTATTATTTATTATTTGTTCAATTTTGATCCTAGAAATTTAGGTATTGACTCTCAAATTTATGTTATCTCTTAATTGGAGGATACTGAAAATTGGGGGTTGTTTTAGTAGGTTTTTAAATTAGTGTAAAATAGAAAGACCTACTTTTGACTCCACGCAAGGGAAGATAAGAAAGGTAATTTCAGACACCGGACTCCTTCTATGAGTGGGGAAGGTTCTAGCATCCCCATCTTCCCTGATAAATAGTATTTCATGCTTCTATGACATCTCAAAACAAAATGATGGTGACAAGGTTATTATTAAGGAAAATGGAAGAAACTTAAAAATGAGTGTTGTTTTGTTTGTTAACCTTTGGGGTTGGAGATGACCTTGGATTTCCCATCATTTCCTTAAAGGTCCTACTTTTTTACATGTTGGTGTCCCAAATGCCTGTGGACCTCCCACAATAGAGTACCATACATAATGGTTGGGACCAATCAGTATGAAAGTGAGAGTGAGAGAGATTCAACAGAACAAGATGTAAATCTTTGAAAAATGGTGTGCAAAGATCTACAATTCAATTAACTAACAACAGTTATGAATATAGCAAAAAAGTAGCAATTCTTTATTGTTGAGAAGTTTACTAATTTTTAGAAAGTAGGCGGCATTACAGGAAGGATCCTCTGAACATAAGAATGTAGAAAGTAAAGGGGGAGATAGTTGACCCTCTGGATTTAGGAGGGTAAAGGGGCCCAAAATACATTGGACATGAGTGTGTTTTTATAGGTATATTTTAGGGGTGGGAAATCTAAAAAGAAGTCTTTAGAAGAGATGGCATATCATGTCCATGCACCACACAGGCCTATGTGAGATTGAGGCAATCTGCCGCATTTCACTTGATAGATAACTCTAATCCACAGGGTGGCTTGGGAAGAATAAAGAATGTCTCTTAATTTTTAGGATATTTCAAGAATGTTTTGGAGATGATATGATAGAATAAAAAGTAACATGTATTGTAAATAAGAACCAATAAAATTATGAAGGAGACAAATAGGCATTAATTTAGGGTTGTCCTTCATATTTATCCTAGAGATATATATTTTTTTTAAGAAAAAAGGCAATTGAATATATGTGAGGAAAAAAGAGAACATTTTAATCATGATAATGAAACTTGGAAGTTTAAGAGAAAAGATTTATGGAAAAGTGGAATTGGTGGGTATTAAGCTTGGAACATAGTATTTTCTATACACAAGGCCCTGAACTGGGTTAAAGTGGGTAAAATGAATGGATTAGATGGGTGGAAATATAGAAAAATGGAAAAAAGTGGAAGAAGGATAAATGGGGGGAAATGTGTAATGGACTCCACATACGATAAAGTACTATATGGAAATTAGTACAACATCTTGAGCCAAGAGTTGTAAGCAACCAAACAAAAGATCCACATCTAATGTAACCCTAATTCTTCTTTTATTGGGTTCATGTAGTTAGATGGTTAGCTACCTAGCAGTTGAGTTTCCTATTTGGGAAGATCTTTGGTTGTTGATAGAGTCATCGCTTCTATTCATCATGAACCCTCCAAGGACATTTCTTATCTATGTGTGATTATGATCACATCCTTCTTCCCACTATGGTCCAACAGTGACATAAACATCTTCCTAATCAAATTTTCAAGAACTCAATTTACATGGACAAGGTGGAGACAGAGGTGTATCATGCAAGCCATATGCATGTTACAAGTTTTGGATCATCATAAAAAAACAACAGTTACATGTTTCATACAATCACCATTCCCCACAAGAAACCCAATTTCCATATCCACATCCAACAAATGAATCAATTCTGAATGCAAGGAATTGGTTTATGTAAATTGCATATATATCATAAACAATAATATGTGACTAATGTGGATACATATCGCAAATATCATTGACAGGAAAGGTTGTTGTTTAGACTGCAAATCGTAACAAAGGGCATATGATGTTGATTCGGATGCTACAATAGGGTTTTGTGGGAGGGAACTCGTAGGAAATAGAAAAATCCATAACCAATTAATTCTTTGTATCCATAAAATGTTAGTATATTATAGACATAGAAGGAACATTGGACATACCTTGGTATACATTGGTTTTGTATCCACTAGATATGTCATATCTCAATGTTGATCTTGCACTTTAATATTCAATTTTTTTCTCATCTTGTAGTCATTTGATATTCCTTGTTGCAACAATAGCATCACCTTGTATAATTCATCCATCTTGGAGAAAATTTCATTCACGAGTCTCTGCACAAGGTAATTTGACCTCTATGTGATGTGTTAGATGCAAGAACTCTTAGTACACTACCTTGGTATATAAGAAGTAGAATTTGTCAATCTGCTAGCATTGCTTACTCCTCTCCTCCTCCCACTGTAGATTTTCTCCCTAAGATGAGTTTCTCTCTGTCCAGGAGAAAGAAATACAATAGATACATATATTTTTCAATCCCATGGATATCCAACATTTGTCAAGGGTAAGGTTTTAAGAGAACCGAATCATGTTCCTATTTGCAATTGATAAGCATACTCAAAATAGAAAAACTCATACAGACATCTAGTTTGGATGGGATATCCAATCAATTGTATGGATTGTTTTAGAATATTAAATTATAATTTAGTTGATCATTAGGAATCCCAGTTTGGTTAACATTTAGTCTTTTCCTTTTCCAACTTCTGAGTGTACATTCAATCAGTTGACTAGATCAATTGACCTTCTTATCACTTTCCTCAAAGATGAGTGGTTGATTGGCTGACACTCAATCAACCAATTGATCCAACCATTCATTCAATAAACTAAATTGTTTAGTCAATCAGCTCGATTGGGAAATTATCAAATACATAATTCAAAATCATTATAATTATTTATGTTATTTGAACTTATTTCCCTTAACCATCCTTATGTGTGTGACCTAGTAGGTCCCAAATTATGTTGGTAGTGACTTAAAATACCTCACAAGAAAAGATCAGTATTTACGAACACATAATTTATATCAACGTAATGAGAACAAGTTGAGAACAATTCCAACATATAACTATCCAATGCTACCATGGCATATAACCCCTTTGTAATAGATATTCAGAATGAACCTAAAGACATGGAGTAGTCATCCTATTAACATTCAATCTATGTTTCTTACACCAACATAGCATATTACTGAGTTTGTGTGAGCTCAATATTATATATTGATTCATGTGAACATGGACATGAATTTTATAATTTTACTTAACTTGTGTCAGATATATCACTAAAATGGGAGGGACAAATTTGATTTATGTTTATCACAATAATCCACAATCGCATATTGCACCCAACCACTACATTTATCTAAATGCTTATTTAAATTCAATTTGGGTAGTGTTGAAGTGCATTGAAGAACATGTGGTCATTTGATGACTTCAGGTCTAAGGATCACAATCACATTGTCACATTAAGATGTGCTCTAACTATCATGATATGGATTCCATATGTCATTCTCAAAGTGGGTCTATCTAATAAAAATTATTCTTAGCAAGAACTTATGCGTCTGACATGATATGCAATATCATGTGTGAAGAGATGTATTCATCAATGACCACACATACTAGTCTTATGAATTATAATTTTCCTATACAATCCACAATAATATATGACTAGGGACTCTATCAAGAATGTTTACTCTAGGTATACATATGATCATATTTTCATGTCCTCAACCTAAACGAATTGTCATTCAGTCAAAACATTCTTAGAATAGTAATACATCTAATAATTATCTCAATATTAAAACTTGCATAATAAGTGGATTTTCCTTTGATTAATGATCAAATGATATACAAAGCAACCTGTTACAAATAACACATGATGGCTCCCAGGGTATACAACCAACAAAGCGGTGACCTTACTTCATTCACAAGAAACTAAAGGATTGAGGTGATCCCAAAGGCCTACAAGGAAATAATGTAAATCTCCTGTATAAACTATCTAAAGGGTATAGTCAATAATGTTAGATATTTATTTTTAGTTATTAGATATGTAATTGCATAATAATTTCCTTTCAATTACAACAAAAAACTTTTTCCATAACCTAGTGGTTAATTGGTCAACTAGGTTTCAGTTTGGAAACTTTTGTAGTTTTTGAACCTATGTTACGTGATCATATTCATTATACCTTCTTCCTCCTCCTTATTTAATTACTTTTAGTAATAACACAGTTGTTCCTAATATTTTATTGTTGAGAATTCGTAAAGTCATTATAATCTATTCGCTCCTCCCCTTTGCACTATATTTTCAATTGATCAATTCAATAGCTTAATTGGATGGGCCATATATTTTTTATCTTAGGAAAGATGGAATCCATGATTGTGTAACCTTTTTTATCATTGTTTGGTTTTAGGTCTTGACTTGTGCTATTATTCTGCATCATTTTATGTATGAACTAAAACCCAAAAAAGAAGTTTGGAAAGATTGTTATTCATAAAAAATATGATTATAGACGATGTGGAGTTGTGTTTATCAAAATCCCTAGAAAGGTATGGTTCCTATAATGCTTGAACTTGAACACAGAAATATGATTAGATATTCTTCTAGAAGCTACATCCAACTAAACAAATATATATGTGGAAATATAAGAGTTCATTAGATGTGAGTGGTTAAACACTTCAATACTAGAAGTGTGGATATGGTATGTAACCCTTGTTATTTTAACTTCTACAACTTTAGATATGATAACATCCTGTCATTTTCTCAATAGCCACCATGACCACACTTATAATACATTTCGTATGAGCATGTAGCCATGACTCCTGACACCTAGGTTATAATTGAACACAAATAAGGTGACAGTTGTCAAACGATTGAACCATATGTGGTGTACAATCTTCAAGAAAACATGGATGTACTAATCATACATTATTGGGACATAACAAGGGCAGAATTTTCATTTTACTATGTTTAATTACAATATTATCATTATCATATACTAAGAAATATAAAGAATCAATAAACATCACAAAACTAGTAATCAGATTACGTCTTTGAAGGTAAAGCACATAAAATTTGTTCAACTATAATAGAATTAAAACATCAAAGTGTCTAAAAGTATCTCAAACATAAAAAAAGTTCTATTGTTAGCTCACTAATGCAATCATTCAATATGTTAGGACTGTCAAAGTAAAGTATATAAAACAACTCAGCTAAACCAAAACTATGTTCGTCTATTGATATTTTAAAAAAATCATAAACTTGTATGAATTATTTGAGTAGGTAGTTTTCACTTGGAATTCTATCTTAATAAAGGTCCATTTCAATTTTTAAAACATATTTCACAACTCATCACCAATAGAAGAATTAGTATATTCTACTTATTAGATACATATATATGGTATGTTATTATTTTTTACATATATATTAATAATATAATCTACTAAAACATCATCAGTGAAAAAAGAAACATTAGGATGATAACCAATTAACATTATAGTAAATATTGTAACACAAGTATTTTATCATATAAGTATACATTGTTAGTATTGTAGTTTGTTCTTCACTTCATCATCTTATATGTGTATTCATCGTTTGAACAAACTTCACCAGATGTTGTCTCTTGTCACTGTCTTCTACTAGATCAAGTATCATGGTGAAGTCCTATATATCCTTCCTTAAGAAATATAGAATGAGAAACATTGGAGTTGTGGCTATGACCTCACACCCTCAAACATGAGAAAGGGCTATATTTAAGGCTCAACAACCCTTCTATAACTAAATAGGAGTTGTTACTAAGGCCCAACACTTCCTTCCTAACACAAATCTATGGACAAGTAACATTCTCTTCTTAACAAACCATCAAGAGTAGTTGTTAAGGCCCCACATCTTTTACTCACACCACTAATACAACTAAGAGTTTTTCCTAGTATCACGTGATTTCTCTCTCTACTCATTTGACATCCTTACTAGAATAGGGTCATCATCTTATAAATTATATATAATCTCGATCATCTTTATCACTTTTTATTATTAGGAAACCACCCCAATAGATAGATTTTACTAACTATGATCTCTAGATTATCATAGAAATAGATCAATTGGTACTCTACCATCCTCTTAGTTCACTTTTCAACTTCTTTTAGACAAAAACATTTGTTCATAGTTGTGCATAAAAATATCATAAGGTTTGTTTTGTATCTAACTAGAATTGTAATAGAATCAATACACATTCATGTCAAGGACAATATCAAAATTAATGCAGACAGTATTGAATGTTCATACATCTAGATCATCAAATTACATTAATACCATTTCCCATGAGGGTTTTTCATGTATTTGAACATAATACTCTAAGTTTCAAAAATGGAACGTTTGTTATCTCATTGATTCTATTTTGATATGATATACATGTATCAACCTCTAGAATGAAATAACTCACAAAATTTCTCAAAAATAAAGTGGTAGAGCATAAAGGTAACTCGATGTGACAATTCTTCAAATAGGATTAAAACCAACTAGTATGTGCTTCCAAACAAAAGTTATTTGAATATAATATGTTTTTGTCACATATTAAGAATCTATAGTTTGTGAAAAATAATTAAAACCAAGAAATATCCACTCACCTATAGGAATATACACATAGGGTCGATCTCTTACATCCAAATATCCATAGATACAAAAAATAAAAAGAAAATTAACCATCTCTATCTTTAATAGATTCAAACCAACTATTGTTGGTATCTTATGTTATTTGTTATCTCTATATTAGCTAATTGGGATCCATCTACTTAAGCCCATTAGCATTGGATTAGTATATGTTATTTTGTGTCTCTGGTACATCATACCTCATAACAAGGATATAATATAACACTTTCTAACCATGATTCTCTCATAATAAGCATTTATCTTCACATGGTAATAAGAGAAGTTGTCTAAACCTTAAGGTTTATAGAGAGAATCTCTCTATCTATCTATATATATATATATCTATCTCTATCTATCTACTCTATCCCTTCTTCTTTCTTTTTCTCTTATGCCCCAACTCTGCCCACCCACGCCCAGCCTGCACCCATCCCTCCAGCAGCCCTCGCACTACAAGCCACCTCATGTGCTTTCCAGTCATGCCACTGACAGTAGGGCACTAGTGCACAACTAGAAATAGCACACCAGCATGTTGTTGGGCCTCACGTGCCCACAGTGTGGGTTCTAGGGTTGACAACCACTACCCTACCTCTCTCCAAGCAGTGACTCAAAGGGTTGACTAATTTCATGAAGAGCAACCAACCTACTTTAAGGGTGAAGGAGAACAGGAGATGGTCGATAAGGTTGATGACTAAGTTTTAGCTATAGATAGGACTTTTGCAGGTATGGCATGCCCTCCTCACAAGAAGGTCATCTTTTCCTCTTATTATTGAATGGACCAGTGCAAGTTTGGCGGAATGAGATATCCCAAACTCATTACACTACTTTCTTGTCCTAGGAACATTTTTGGCACTTTTCAATGAGAAGTACATTTGCATCTCTGCCCTTAGGAAGAAGAAGCAATATTCTATAGTTTAAAGTAAGGTTGCTTATTTGTTGTTGCGTATGTGCAAAATTTCCTACTTCTTGAACATTATGTTGTTGGGTTGAGTGAGGATCATAGGGCTGACTTATTCTTACAAGGATTCAATTATCATGTGGGTCATGTTGTAGTCTAATAGATCCCCCTCACCTTCCAGTAAATGGTTGATAAAGCCTTAGTCATTGAGTCATACCCAGGTTTTCAGGCCCCAACACATAGTGAGAACATCAACAAGAACAAGCATGCTAGTGAGAGACATAGACCTTCTAAGTGCAATTGTTGCCATTTACGCCATTCTCCAAGAAAGTGTACAACCCAGAATGGCAACTGGAATCTTACCTACCACCATTACAATCAGCCTGGACATATTCAACAAGAATGCCCTTAGTTCAGCAACGCCAAGTGCCAGTGCAGCCGTCACATCACACTACAGGAACAACCTTAATAATCGAAGGGGACCTCTTATTGAGAGACATGCAGGTCAAGCTTTCGCACTAGAAGCTATAGATCTTAGAGGTGCCTAAGTAGTACATGAAGGTAGCATGCACCTATACTCTTTTCCTATGCAAGTACCTTTATCTTGAACATGTTTATGATTGTAACATTAGAATATAGAAGAATGCAACATATATAAGGATCATATGAACATTAGCATATGTAGTGCATGTCTTAGGGTTACGAGTAAAGAATAGGTTTTTTTGGAGTCAGAAGTATAGTTATGGAAGATGTTGAACATTTGAAGGTTTTGACAACCTCCTTGAACCTGACTAAAATAAAATAGTTATTTAAGAGAAAGTGGTGGGTGACTTGGCTTCGTATTGATTTTGGCACCAACTTTAGATTTTCATCACAGATTTTCAATGACAGTATATATATATATACATACACACACACACACACACACACACACACACACACACATATATATATATATATATATATATATATATATATATATATATATATATATATATATATATATATATGTATGTATGTATATGTATATGTATATGTATATATATATGTATGTATATGTATATGTATATGTATATATATATATATATATATACATACATACATATATATATCTTATGAATACAAAATAAAAGTTTTGGATTTTATCAATATTTTCAAAAACCAAGTCATCGCCATGTAATGGCTTGGATGGATTAAGACAAAACCTATAACATGTTTGATCAATTGATACCCTTGATCTATAAAATATCTATGATGGATAAGTAGTTTGGGATGTAGTTGGCATGCCTCGTGCTATCCATATAGAACAAATAGTTAGGGTTTTAATCTCCTTTTTCTGAATGGAGTCTCAAACCCTTAGTCTATAAGAAGTAGAGAACTATCTAAGGATGTTTGACTAAAATGCATTAACTAACTCTTGAGATATTTCTCAAACCAATAGCATCTGGCTATAACTACAGTCGGCCTAGGATACACAAGTAGAGACATATTTGGAAACATGCATTAATTAAATAATAAACTATACTCACAATATGTAAATATTTTGTGGACTCTTAATTTAGGTCATTTGGATTTTAGGGACAAAACCCTCTTTAAGGTGTGAAGTACTATAACGAACCCAAACTTAAGTAAAAAATACTATTTGTTCTTTATTGTATGATCTTTTATCTTAGAACCCTTTTCTTAAGTTATATTGAACAAGGATGCTAATAATTTTCAACTATAAGAGTTTTAGCCAAGAACATAATTATTTCAGGCTTTAATACAAGGAATAGGAGTAAAATACTAATTTGAGGTTAGTTGTGCAAATTTTATTATATTGTGGGATTTAGGCTCAAATAAATCTTCTAGAACTTTTCCTATGGATAGATATAGAAAAAAGAGAGTCACATAAGAAATTTGGTCAATTAATGATAAAGGAGTACATTAATATGTTAAAAGTAAGTTTTTCCTAAAATTGTGGGTTTTGGGTATTACAGTTTTCCAAAAAGAAAACATTAACTTCAAATTTGAATTCTTTCGGTCCCCATTAGTCTACCTACCAAATTTCACCTAATTTGGATATTGTTTGCTCTTCCAATTTGGTTTGAAAGAAAAGGGATATTATTAGTGCAACACTTTAGGCAAAATCGAATTGGGAAAGGAATTAAATGCCACATAGATTTATCTTCTTTAGCCAATATGTGTGTTTCTCTCTGCCATAAGATTGTGATCAGATGACCTGGGAGCCATCTTCAACCCTGCTCCCAGGATGGAAACATGTCAGTAGTTTTGTGGATAGGCAAATCGATATTTCTCCCTTTGTACTCGATTGTTCCTCAAAATTTCTTCACCTATATATTCCTAGTTCAAATCTTCATCCATCCAAACCCTATTTGAAGCCTGTCATCGTGTATTATATAAATGCCTAAAACTTGTTCCCCAAGTTTTTAAAGCTACTACCCACACACCCTTTGAAACCCTAACCTATATATATAAACCCCTCTATGGGTTCTGACACGCCTCTAGCAGATGATCCTTGGAGCCAATTGCTTATCGTTTTGCCCTTTCTTCTACCATAGAGCTTCTCTTGGGTCGAAGATACTAGAGTATGTTGTCATTGTTTCTTCATTGTTTCTTAATACCTCTAAGGGTAAGACACTTGGAAACTCCCTCTTCCTCCATGGCTTGTTTTTAAAATGGGAGCAAGTGTCAATTTATTTTCCCCAAATTGCAGACACCTTGACCTGATCCATGCGGTCTACAATGGTGTGGACATGGGTAGAAGAAGGGTGGCATTTTTGTTTCAGGTTTTCCCTTGGGTCATTGTTCTATGATTTCACCACCCATGGCATAACTATCTTTCTACATTTTCTATTTTTTTGCAAAAAAAATGTTCAGATGTTTGTATGACTATAATACCCTATCACACATTACGGTCCGGATTTTGCATTGAAGGGTGATTTGGACCTTTGCTGATTTAATTTCATTAATAAATTGGTAAATGATGTAGCTCTTATAAAATTTATATATTATTATTGGAAACTCCAAAAATTTATAAAAAAATAAATGTTTTAGAATATTTAGACTTTTCTCTATCTTTTGGTATGGTTTTCATCACATGATTTTGAACCTCTAAAATACATGATTTTTAGTGTTTTGATCTCTCTTATTTTCTTATTAGTAATTGAACAAACATCATAAATAACAAACTAGGTCTGATCTATTAATCAATAACCCTAAAACTAATGTAACAACAAGAGTCAATCAAGGGTTTTATCGAACGATTGGATTCCAAGGGTTTTATTTTAAATAGCAAAAATTGAACCCTAATTGATGAACAAAAATATTATATGTAGGTTTGAGATGAATTTAGACTCATAAGGGTAATTGATATATGATTTAATAACCAAGTCAAGGTATGTATATCTACTCTATTTAATTGGGCATACTATCATGACTAAATACTTTTTCCCATATGAGGCACTGACTACAACTGTGTATATCCATGTCACCTTGTGAAAGCACACTTACTTGTGAATATATTCATGATTTGTTAACATTTATGTGTGAATACCATAATGATGGTCTTTTGGCCTAATCTTAATAATGATTTGATTCCTCTGACCCAACTTGATGAAAAACTTAATATTCTCATCCTCTACATGAATAACTATACTTTGTTCTTGCATGCCCTATTTGCATGTGTGGAAGATCAGTCATAACAAGAAGTAGTGACACCATATAGGCATTGGGTTCTATTCCCCTGCCACTTATAATGTTTCTAGGCACAGGGTCTTATTCACCTGCAAGGCATTATGCTCTATTCCCATGCCACTTATAATATTAGGCATTGGGTTTTATTCCCCTATCATGCACTTGGTTTTATTCCCCTACAAAATACTATATTTGTTTGACACTGATATTTTAGTCCTCATGCACTTGGGTATGGAATTAACAGATTTATACCCAACTTTCCAGTATATTCTAGTCAGTATGTTATCAACATGAAACTATTTCTTTTGTGTTATTATTGATGTACAAGTATATGGAAAGACTATTTTTCATTATCATATCCTTTTTAATAAATGCATCATCCTTTGGACATGTCAAATCTTTTGAAAACCCTCCTCCATTGAATATCTCATTATTGACCTCTTAAGTTGAATCTTTCCTTTCTTAAATTATATGCCCATTTATTTTACTCTACATCTACTCACCATTCACTAACATCCTTTCTTTCTTTTTTCTCCCTCCTATGTGTTATCTTCAACCCACCCAGAGGTTTCACTACCTGAGGACAATGAGATAGGGGGTGTGGCTCAAATCTAGCTATCAGAAGACTTTTGAGATGAACATGTTGCTCACCGTAAACTTATCTTATTAGTTTAGGCTTTAAATCTTGTTAGAACCATTCATGGCCCATTTGTTTAACTCATACCAGAAAACTTTAAAATAGATAGATTTACTTTCCTATGCAACAAAAGTATGCTTATTTTATCCATCTGTTTGAGAAAATATTGTGCAACCTTTTATTTAAAAGTCATTATTTAACATCATGAAAGAATGGGGTTTTATGCAATTTATTTTCTTAAATTAAGTAACGGATGGTCCCATACGAGGCCCCACTCCTTATATGTGGTGTGTTGATCTTGAAAAAATAGCTTTATATTTATAATAACAACATTGTAACAAACTAGGACCCCCTTTTTTTTATTTCCTCCCCATGTATTGTCCCTACTTACATGAGTGAGTGTTGTTACTTGTTAGGAATCCATTATTTTTTCCTATCATTGTTCTTTATTCATGTGATAGTACTTCATTCATGTTTCTTTGTTGCTTTCTCTCTATTTATTTTCATTGTACATCTTACCAGTGACTTTGTATGTCCACCATTGTTATATCAGTGTGAGTGCTTTCATATTCTTCTCCATAGTTGTTCTACTAGTGTGACTAGTTTGATATCTTTCTCCACCATTTTCCTTCCGGTGTCACTTTATATGTCCGAAGGCAATGTTGACATCAAATATTTACTTCAAAGAATTGTCTATTATGGCAGTGCTCTTATCTCCATAATCAAGTCTAATAGATAGAATTACCTTCTCTAAATGAATTCTATCCAAACCAACCTAGAATCAAGAGACAAGTTGAAATTCATAGAAAAATCTATTGAGGATTCCCTAGAATGGAAATCAAAAAATAGGAAAGTCAAAAGATGGATATAGGACATCATGGAACGTTCTATTGGATCCAAGTATATGCTTTATAAAACTACAGAGGAATTTTCGGACATAGTACGTCATCATTACATGTAGGAAAAGAATGTCTTGAGGCTTTATAAAACATGGGATAAATTGTTTGGTGAAAATCAGTGTGATAGGACCGTCGACAGACACTTTGATTCCATTTTCATCCTATCTCAACATATTGACTATTTTCATCATGTCTCTTCTAAAGATCAAACCAAAGAGTGGGCCAATCATGTCACAAACAAATTTCACAATGGCCTTCATCCGGCTTATGCTCCAGTCTGTAGCATCATCTTGGAAGGTGACAACTTCCCACTTTGCAAGATGTCTTCTCTCATCTCTAGTAGTCTCATGCCCAACTCTTATCTTCCACTCCACCAGATCACAAGTGGTGATTACTTCCATTGCTTGTGGATGTGGTCGTGGACATACCTCCAAGAAAAACTACACTTCCTGCAACAAGTTTGGAAATCTAGAGGAGAAGTGCTATCAGAATGGTCACCCCTATGGGCGTAGTTGTGGTATTGGGATTGCCCATGTTGCCTAAGGATTAGACAATCCATCATCCACCATCTCTTCAGTTGAATATGAGAAACTATTGTAGGCCTCGTAACATGCTCCTCCACAATCCATAGCATCTGGGAATTCAGTGATCATGCATTCCACTATGACATCTTTGGTGCATCTCACCTCCTACCAAGGTGATGTCAGTGCATCCATGCTTACATCCAACTCTTCTTGGATTGTTGACTTTGGGGCCACTGACACGACTAAATTATACGTGTAAAACGCAAGCATACACATCGAAGAAATATAGGCCAATGACGCCTGGATATCGAACACAGGGAAATGTAATTTAAGAAGCTACTAACTACTTTCGATCAGCTAGGTTAAAGAAAACATTGATTTGGGAATTATTAAACTAATTGCAAGAAGAAGAAAAATTAATTTACTAGTTTGTGATCATAATGAGAAGAAATTCCCTAGGACCGTGGTTTCACCACGATTGATACTATAATTTTACCCTAAGATTAATATATGTTTCCCCTGATTCTGGACAAAGACTTGTAGCTAGAATTACCCACTCTCACGGCATAACCCATTACCGATCCTAATACCGATCCCACACTCATATCGATTGTGTTATTAGATAGGTGCTTTAACAAACTACTCTGGGTTATTCCCTTTACGCTTGTAGGCTTTCTCTTGAAACGCGGTATAAAACATGTATTACTATGGATTTCCAATCCTTAATAACCCTCTCAAAGCTATCAAAGATCAAATTAATCACCTATGGTGTGCAACATAGATAATTTAATATGATTTCAAAGAAACATGCCCAAAAATAAGGAGGAAACAATAGATTAATGCAAAAGATCCATATACATTGTACAACCGGGCTACTCCCGAGTCCTAGAGAATGCAAGGATTATCCCCTCATGGTTTCCATGGGCAAAAACATGCTAAGTAGATAAAAAAATGTGGGGAACATAGAAAAACTTATGAACCCCCTGGAGAAATGTGACTAGGATGCTCCACACCGATGAATAGATCCACATGCCGTGAATTCTGCCCACTGAACGTGCCCAGAACCTCCCGAACATGCAATTCTCCTCGTCATTCTCCTCTCTCATGCCTTGACCATTGTGCAATGGAATAGAATGTGATCCTTAGGTCTGTCCAAAATCCCCTTAAGTCATAGAAGTGACTTAGGGCATCATTATTTGTCAGTAGTCAGATTAGACTTTATTTTTGGATATGTCGATTTATGCACGATCAATACTACTGACAGGATGTCGGTACTACTGACTCCCTCTTCTAGTTGCAGTCACTATGCTTATATCAGTACTACCGATCTAAGAGTCTATAGTATCGAGTTTCCTCGATTAATTTCTATTCATCTTTGAGAAAATGTCGGTACCACCAACAGTGAAGTCGGTATTACCGAGCTGTGTAGCTTCTTGAAAAATTCTTGAAATTAATAAAATCCAAACATAAGCTCTCAAAATTATTAAATCATTTGAAAACATTAAAACTACATGTATTTGATGAAATTGAGTCACATAGGCTAATATTAATAAATTATGCACAAATTAATATGAAAATGAATAATAAGCGCAAAAAAATCAATAATTAATAGCCTGAGAAAATGAAAAATATACAGTGCATCAAACTCCCCTAAGCTTAAATGTTGCTCATCCTCGAGCAACACACCCTCAGATCTATTTGAGATAGGTCAACAAAAGGATATAAAGTATAAATTTATTTCTTAACCATCCCTACCTGGCGGTCCCAAACTAGCCTTCACTGGTCATTAAATAATCAAGTGCTCTATAGTGACCGAAAATTTCCATAAAAGCTATCCACCCTTATATCAATGAACATTATAAAAAGAATAGTTAATATCATAATCAATCAGACATTCACTTGGTGCATTATGTGATTTCCTATCCTACATTGCTCTTTCCTAACTACCAACTACTTGGAAGCAGTTGTCCTTATAAGAATGGATGAGGAGAATAATCATTTAAGTGGCCTACCGATAAGATCAATGGATGGTATGAAATGGGTGGCAAATGAAGAATCACGAGTACATCTGAATTATTTATCCAAAAATAAAACATGATGAACCTATATGGTGAAGAGAATGAAAGATGCATGAATCCTAATGGCTAATATTATTGGGTGATATGATGAATAAACAAAAATCTCATCAAATAAATGAGAATGAAGTAAGAAAGCAAAACAATGCATCATGTTGTTTCCATCTTTTTTGTGAATAGTTGGGGGCATTGTTTCTCCCTCTTAACTTTTACATATAAAAAAAAATCTTTTTTTCATTGGCCCATTATTTTAGCATGATGGAATGTTATGCTTGGGTTTTACTACACATCATTCTTTTTTTTCTGAGGGTATGGATGTGTATCCTTGCACTAAAATTTGAAGGAAACTGATACCCACATTATATAAAATTGAATGATGAGAAATGCATGTAATATACATGTAATTGTTTATACAATAGAAATTGTTTATGTATAATAACCATTTTTTAACTAATGCAATCAAAGAGGAACTAGCTATCATGTAACCTATCATGCTATGTAATGCAAACAAGAGAAAATAATTTAGACTTACTTGATCATCTTAAGGTGGTGGGTCAAAATGAACAGAAGATGCATGAAATTGCATAATTAAGAGACAATGCCTTTCATGAATTTATGATATGTCCCTCTCTAATGACCTATGTACAGGGTAACCTTAGGGTTTCTTTCTTAAATTTCCATTTAAGATCCCACTAACTGTTTGATCAACTTAGGGTCAAAACCCATCTTCGTCCACATTTCATGAATAATTAATATGTCCATTCATATTAATTGTCCTTAAGCTGACTTTCCCATACACTTCCTCAAGGTGAGAATACTCAAGTACTCACAACTAAGCTCACAAAAAGATTTTAATTTTCATAGCAAACTTGAAAGCACGCATGATAATTTCCAGGAACAAAAAAAATGTAAACTCCATGTTATACTAGATAGATTGTGAATCCTACAAATTACAAAAATAAAAGCTAAAAACAAGTAAAAGGGAAGATAAAGTTGTTCCAATACCCCCCAAGCTTGAACTTGACTATGACCTCATAGTCAAAATTCAAATGTAGAAGTGGAATGAAGGTACCAGTTGCTATGAAGGGTGGTGGTGGTGGATGATTGGTGGCTCTTTGAACCAAGTTGTGCTAGCATATATCCTTCTTGTTGGTGCCACTAATTTGTGTCTTTTTGGAATCAAGATATGACATTCTCTCTCCTTCTTTGAGCTTTAAAAATCAGTGTCCACCCACATGTGTGTTAGTGGTATTGACGGCTTTTTTCTTATAGCTCTTGTCACTTTTGCTAAAAAAGTCAGTAGTACCGACTTTAGAATCAATAGTATCGACTTTGGTCCAGGAGTTTGTGATTTTTCCTAAGAAAATTCAGTAGTACCGATTTTGGTGTTGATAGTACTGACTTTCTGTAGTATTTTAACTAATAAGGAGTCAGTAGTACCAACATGGTTGTCGGTAGTACCGACTTTGACTCTATCTGCACACCAAACAAAAGCATCAAAGTACATTTTTACATAAACTAAAATCTAATATGAAAAATATGTGAAGCAACTAACAAAAACACCTTAACAAATAGTAAATAACAAAAATAAAATTGGGTTGCCTCCCAAGAAGTACCCTTGTTTAATGTCCTAGCTAAGCTCGACATGAATGATCCTCCTCAACCTGGGTTGTCATGGGATGGTGCTAAAGAATCATCTGGCAGTCTAAACTCCACTCTATCATCATGTATCCTAAGTGTCAAATATCCTCTCCTAATGGGAGTGATCACATTGGCTGTAGCTTGGAATGGACTTCCTAATAATATCACATATCCTTTCATTTCCTTCATTTCCATCACCACAAAGTCAACCGAATAGATTAACTTGTCGACTTTAACCAACATGTCCACACATATCATGTATGGCCTCACAATAGAACCATGTGCCAACTTGATTTCCATTGTTATTCTTGTTGGTTCCTTCAATCCTAACTTTTGGAAGGTGGTAAGAGGTATAAGACAAATGCTCACTTCAGAATCACATAGTGCCTCCTTGAAATGTTTGCCACCTATAGAACATGTGATGTAGAAACATCCCAGATCCTTCCTCTTCCTTGGTAGCTTCCCCTTGATTAGTGTACTCATCACCTCATCAACCTGTATACTATCTGTATCTTTAATCCTCCACTTTTTGTTGATGATATCTGTAACGACCATGCCTCCCAGTAACCCCCAATTAAGGGAGACCAAGAGGTTAGAGCCATTATACCAATTCTAAGATGATATGATTCTGACAATAATTTCTAGCTTCCATGTATCATACTCCAGTTGGGTCTATTTGCTACTCTTGTTCATAACAAGTACCTATGTGTTTGATTTGCTATCCAATATCATGACTAATGAGATTTAGTCATCAGTCAAAACACATACTAGTCTTTATGTATTATTTTCATCATATTTTCCACAATAATATATGATGAGGGGCCTAGACAATAATGAATAATCATAGCATAAACATGATCTCATTTACGTCTTCAACCCCAAATCACATGTTATTTAAGCATACATTCTTAGGATTTTATTACATTTATTCATTATGTCATATTGGATAAAATATAATGATTGTAATTGCCTTTATTAATAATCAAATCAATTACAAAGTTTTTCATTACAATCATCATTGACTACCTCTCAAGGAATACAACCAACACACTCCCCCTAAACAATTTTGACCCAAAATTCCAATAAAAGTGGTGAGTTTTTCACTTACTATTGTTCATCTTCCTAGAAATTTCTAAGGATAGTCTTACCTTATATGTCCCTAACCAACATAAAAGAATCACCAAAACCATCCCCCCCAAATTATTCCTTCTGTCCACACCCATAAGAAAAATTTCCACCCATACATAGCTTTCGCTAGACTCATTCTTGCATCAACTTTAAAGATAAAAAATGTCTCTCATGAACACATTTATTATGTCCTATTAACACCACTATAATGATGTATCAACACTATGACAACTCTTGAAGCATGTACTATTTGGACTATGGTCATTATGGTTGTGCTTTTTGTGCCTTGTCTATCATCTTCCTCAACTATTGAAGAGCGTAGTTGACAAATTTCAGTGCCCTAATTTATTGTGTTTATTGGTCAAAATTCTATTTTTACTACAAAATTAAGCTTGCAAATCATATAATTAGCATACCTAGTTATTGTACTATCATCTTGACTAATTCAAGCAATTTTAGTGCAAAAATACCAAGACCTGGTTCATTCGGTACTAACTTACCATCAGTCCAAATTTGATGTTCCAGAAGTCCTATTTAGCCTTCATACAATAAAATACAATTTGCCCAACCCCATGCATGTTTCTACATCTAGGGAGCTCAGTCACATGTCCCCAGCAAAGACATGGAGTACCTCATTTAATGCACTATGTGCCCACTCACATTAACAACACATGTCATTTCCATGCTCGAGGCTCTCAATTACATTTCCCCAGTAGAGACAAAATGCCCCACTCAATGACCCCATACCCATTCAAAGGGACGATGGTTCATTTAGAGAATAGCAAGGAAAATGTGCTCTACCCCAGCATGGATTTTTTCACATTAGGAAAATTGGGTCAACTCATCCACCCCACAAAAGGATGTGTCCAATGATTGCTACAATGTGCAAAATTCTTAGCTTACTCAAAATGATCATCAATAAGATGTGTCAATCTCTCGGCATGTCATACTAAATAGTTTTTCTTCCAAATGCTTGGAAATTGTCAAGACACATGTTGTGTCACACCCTAGACACCTCGTGTCCAATTGGAATTTTAGAAAAATATAATTTTGAAGAGCATTTATGGTGTGATATCTCTCATTTGTTATGAACCAACCTCAAAAAAACAACAAAAACGACCCAGAGGGAGAATCCACTCTAGAAAAGGCTTTAAGTAAGAGAAAGGAGGCCAAAGGGGTGGTTGTTCCTCCTTCTCAACCAAGATAAACTTTGCGTGAAGCTCCTTCATTGAAGATTTATCTTTGACTTGGGTTATATCATGTTCATCTTCTTCTTCCACTATATTTATCTTTATTTACTCCATGGAATGTGTCAAAAACATGATTTGCAACCTTTTCTTTGTAAATTGCTCTAGATAGCGGGTAGATCTTCTTATGTTTGGTGCCTTTTGACATCTATTAGTCATGTGATGATTAGCATTAATATTTAATACAAATGTCCTTCTTTGTTTCTCAAATTACTTACAAAATTTATGGGAATCTAAAATTTAAGGTTCCTAACATCTCCGAACTCATCATACCCGGAAGAGATATTTAGTGGAGGGTAATTGGAGCTTCCATTTCCAGTTCTAGGGATGTGAGTAGGAATTATTGCATGCTAGTCTCCTTGGCAAGTAATGAAAGCAGATAATATGATCTCTTTAATGTAAATTAGGAAACATAATATGATATACTTGACAGTTAGTTGGAAGAAAAAAAAAATAGATAACTAGGTGGCTAATAGGAGGAAGATATCAATCACAATGTGATGTGAGATATGGACAGAGATGAAGTTCAATTTGTTTTATGTGAAGATTACATATGATCAATAGTTTTAATGGAACTAAGCACATTGTTCTTGAATTAAATACTTGATAAATTGTTGTGAAAATATTTAGCTAACTAAAAATTAAATCAAATAAACCTTTTCCTATTGAATTTCATGGTTAATCAAATTGATTAGTGTTTTCAATGTGTTGGATTCTTTTAGAGAAAACCTTGAGCTAGATTACTACTATTCATTCTATTATGTGCCTGAGTATGTTGTTTAGGTTTATTCTGTTATTGATTGCATGCAAACTCATTGTGAAGCAACATCAACTATTGGCACCATCATCACATATGCTAATTCCTTTGTATCCAAATTCAAACCTAGCATATTTTAGTTAGTTGTGTGACTTTATGGGAGTAATTTCCTACACATGTTTAGTTATTTCGGTTCATATAAATTATTGGGTAACTAAACTCCTTTCTTTTTTATCAGCAGGAACCTTGCATGGTTCACACTATTTCTGATCAAAACTCATTCTCTGAGATCCTTGACAGCCCCAAGGTAGTTTTAATCCAAAGGCAACCATGACCAAGAACAAAGAAGAAAAATAAAGAAAAAGATTCTGCCTTTTCTACAATAAATATGGTAGTTGAAAGAGATTTTCTTGACTATACATCCCTTGATCATGATGAGGTGTCTAGTTTAGAAATCGTTTGACCTATCGTTGATGTCGCCTACTTAGAATTAGACCCTAATAATTGGCATCATGCAACAGAATTAGTTTACATACTTGGCAAATGAATACAAAAATCTACATATGGAGAACCTCATCAAGCTTTGTGACATCATGAAGTTCAATGGGATAATGGGTTATAGTTTGCATCTCCACCTCTTCCTATTCATACTATGAGCCTGAGCAAAAAAATAGATCCAAGGCATTGAGAAAGGATCAATTTAGACATTATATGCCTTTATAATAGCCCTCTTATAGAAGTTCTTTCCTCCTAGCATGACCAACTAAATCTGGAATAAAAACGTCCATCTTTGAGCAACATCCTAGAGAGATGCTAGTTGATTCTTGAGATAGATACAAAGGGCTACTCTAGGGATGTCCATATTGTAACTTGACAAGGAGGAAACATCTGAGTGCAAGTGAAGGTAGGAAATTAATTAATATCATGCTCATGAACCAATCTACTAGGTGCATGAACCGTGGAAGCAACAACCATTATATAGAGACCATTTCATCTATCTATACAAAGCTTGAAGATCATACTAAGAAACTCAATGCTCTAAGTGTTAATAATTGAACCAGATCATGGTGTGTGACTTTTGCAATGGACCTCACTACAATATCGATTCCAACACCCCCATCAACTAGATGTAGTGAAGAGCATGTCAATGTTGTTGGACAATACCCAAGAAATAGTCATTTTTCAAATTTATTACATACTAAGTTGGACAAATCATCCTAACTTTATTTGGAAGGGAATCGATGAGAAGAAGAGACACCAACAATGAAAAGATACCCACTAGAAGTAACCCGAGAAGAATGAACATGTTGAAAAAAAATATCTCCCAGTTCATGAATGAGGTTTCAACACTTAAGAAAAATCAAGCCAATCAATCAAGGGAATTGAGCACCATATGGAGCATATAGTGTCAACCATGAGTGGTGTTACAACCCCAATCTTTAGGTTCATTTGGTGAGAAATGTAATTTCTCATAATAAATATGAATGAACAAATAATGATGTCTTTTGATTCAATGCATGAATTTTGTTTAAAATAGCCTTGTTGATTTACTTGTGGGCTTTATTGGCTATTGGGCCCAATAACAAGGAAAAGACAAGAGAAACTCCATTATTAATAAGAAATGGAGAAGAGAAAAATGTAGAAACCTTTAGAAGGCAAAAGAATGTAATCCAAAAGTGGATTGCGTGCCTCTTGGGTTCCTTGGGTCCCAAGGAGTCCAAAAAGTGCAAAGATAAAGCAATAAGAAAAGAAAAGATCAATTAGATATTTCTTTATTAAGAAAGAAATTGAAAACGATGATAAAATGTGGAAAATAAGTGAAAAGAGGTATAATTGAGTTATCCTTGAGCTATCCTTGGTGGGATTTCATATCCCAGAGATTCCTAATGTTAAAAGGAACTCCCATAAGGAAAATAGAAGAGAGATAAAGAGAAATCCTTAGAAAGAGATATTTTGATAAGAAATAAACAATATAATGAGAAATAATGTGTAAAGATGCATTTCGAAGGATAATGAATATCCAATGAAAGGAATTTTGAAATCTTTGAGTTTCTTGGGGTCCAAGGAGCCCCAATAAAGAGGAAAGAAAGAGAAAATATCAAAAATAGAAAATAAGAGAATAATATGATGCATAATGAATGATTTTTGTAGTATTGTTTAAAAGGAAGTAATCTCTATTAAAAAGAAAATAGAAATTCATGCCAATGGATTAAAAAGCAAGAATAAAGAGAATAAGTGAGAGGAATTTCAAATTCATAATTATCCAAGAAATAAGAAATATCAAAGGAGAGAGAAACTTGCTTTTTCATGAAGGAATTGAATTCCTATTGAAAGAGGGATTGGTTGCTTCGTGGGCAAGCATCCCAGGGCATTGCTACACTCCCCTATATAAGGGGTAGCACCCTTGGTCAAATCCAAGAGAAATCCCACGTCTCCCTCTCTCTTCCTCATCTTCTTTTTGCTCCTTTTCATTTGAAACCCTAACCTTGGGGGTAGTTCTATCTTTGGATCAACGACGAGTTGTGGAACCGTCTTGTTGGAGGAAAGAGGCTTCTACATCAACCCTGGACCGATCATCTATCATCTAAACGCCCAGGACTTCATGCAGCATCACCGGAGGACTGTAGAAGGGATGTGTTTTGCAGGCCCAAGTGGCCGCACACCCGGCCATCCTGGCCGAAGGTCAGGGCTTGGAGGGGGCCGTCGGAGGTGAGGGAGTCCTCCCGGGTGGCCGACGAGGTCAAGAGGAGAAGGGGGAGCCACGCCAGCACGGCTAGGGTATCTACAGCCGGGCTACGATTGCACAGTAGCACGTTGGGAGGAAGAAGAAGGCAAGTGTCATTGGACACTTTTGCCCCTCTGTGGGCTGTAGAAACTGCTAACTTATCGAGGGTAATTTCATCAAATCGAAACGTTTTCAAACCCAGCGAGCGACGTGTAGGCAAGGAGCGACGTGGCACGTGCTGATTGGTCAAAGTAAGTGGTTTTTTGTAAAATTTGTAGTTAATTATTCGTAGCTCGGATTAGCACGTATAATATATGAATTTTTCTCAGAAGAACATGAGGAATCCAATACAAAATATGTTTGAAGCCTAATTTTGATTGCAATCCGAAAAGTAGTGTAATTTATCAACTTTAATGAATTAAAGATTAAGAAACCCTATTTAGAGATGATTAATGCATTTAGTAGGGTTTAATGGATAATTATAGTTGATATTAACCTGTTAATTGTAAAAAGGTATATTGAGAACCAAAAGGATGAACATTGCATGTAATTAGTTAATTTAGAGTTTCCTGTGCATAAATATGCTTTAATGGGCCTTGAAACCCTAATATTCGTAAATGTGACTCATAATGGTTTTAATTATTCAAAATTGTGAATAATGCTGAGATATGATAATTTCAAGCTTTTTCAAGGATAAAAGTCCCTAATTTTGGATAAATACCCTTAATGTAGTAATTAGAGTTTTCTAATGGATAAAGGTAGAATTAATGACAAATAGAGTTCATATGTGAGTTAGACCATAATGAACTATGAATTGATGATAAATGAGAATAGTGATCTTGTTATGGATTAAAAGGACAAAAATGGTACCTTTGATGTAAAAGATGCTTAATGGACTTAATTGATGATTAATTGTGTTGTTTCTGAAATTAAGGTTATATGTTGTTAAAAGGTAACCTTAATATCTTTCATGAAGAATAAGATAATTAGGGTTTGTGAGTAATTGTAAAAATTGGGGTTTAAAATAGTAAAAGAGAAGTGGAACCCTAATTGCAAAGGAAACCCTAAAAGTGGACTAGAAACCCTAGGAAGTGAGCTAGGTTTAATGGATCTTGATGACATGAGTAATAATAGGAAATTGCATGATTATTTCAGGATCTTGATATGTGTCCTTGCTTGCTTGGATTTCTTATTTGCATGGATTATTCTATCATAAATCAGCCTGACAGGTATGTGGTTACGCTTATGAATATCTCGAGTTAGTTTTCCGAGGTTTTTCTGAAGTTTTCATCGATGACTTGAATTAAACTGTTGGATGAATTTAATTCATGCAAACTATAATGTGGATATGACTATCACTTAAGATATGTGCCTACTAGCTCAGATCATGGTCCCCTCTATGGCTTAATAGTTTGACCTAGTACATGGCTACCTATGGGGTAGGTCCATCAGGTCATTGGATGACTTAGTACATGGCTACCAATGGGGTAGGTTCATCAAGTCACCTTGAGTCAGGGATTGGGCTACCTATGGGTAGTGCCATGAGACTCTTTAGCACCCCATGAGTTAGGGATTGGGCTACCTATGGGTAGTGTCAGGCGACTCAACCCTAGATATTGATCTACTTGTTAGGTAGGATCATGTGGGGTTTAATGGGGATCTACCATGATGAAGGTAGTATCCAAGTCCACTGCAGGGACAGCACAGAGATAGGGGATAGGTAAGGATTGAGTAGTACGGTTTAAAATGTAATCTTGGTTGTTAAATGATAATTGGATGATTACGTTGTTGACATAGTTGCATGATTATTGTTTCCCCCACATACCAGCTTCTTGTTGACCGACATTTTGTTTGTCGGTGTTTTAGGTACAAATGAAAAGAATAAACTGTAAAGTGGCATATGTGGAATTAAATGAGAATTAGCGTGTAAAGGAGGATTAGATAGATTAGTATCTTCATGGATAGAAGTTTAGAAATCCAAGTTTTCAAAAGGTATGCAAAGTTTTTATTTTTATCATATTTCAGTATAGTTGGTAGAATTTAGTAATTGTTATTGATTATTTGTCGAACCTTTGATCCTAATAATTGGGATAACGGCTCTGACCTTCTGGTCTCCCTTAATTGGGGGTTACCGGGAGGCGGGGTCATTACATTTGGTATCAGAGCATAGGTTCCTCATTTAACCTGTAATAATTATTAAATTTTACAAACTTTGTAGAACCCAAGGGAGTTATTAGAGGAATTTCCGAAAGACAAAGGTGTCTAGAAAAGGATCACATTTGGGGACTGGCAAGATTTTCCTCTGCACTGCTAGTCGGAATATGAGGACTCTCGGATTAGTGTGACTGCCTGGCCGATGTCTTAGGATTTGACTCGAAATAAGATGCCTTTAGGACTCTCTCATCTTGTTCATCCCTTCTCAACTCAAATGCTATTAAGGATTATAAGGATTAGGGTTTTCTCTCTTTTCCTCACCCTCTTGAGGTATGGGTAAGGTTGATAAGGTTTAAGGAATCCTCCACCAAATTAATGAAAAGAATGTAAATAAGATGTCATGGACTTAAGCTTAATAGAGTAAGCATAAACTAAAGAATAGATACATGCTTAGGTCATATGACATGAGTTGTCATTGCCCTCAGTAGAGACCTAAGGCTAGACCTTCTTATCAGGAGGATAAGTAAAGATAGTTAGTCTTGGAGGTAGAGACATCCATTATAAGTAGAGACCTGGCACATCCTCTAAGGATGATGTTAACCCTAACCCTAAGGGAAGGTTAGAGAGAAAGATGACATGATGAGCCAGATGTCATGGTAGACCGGGGCGTTTGGGTGAACATGCCTTTGGATTCCATATGATCCATGAGAGGTTGGATAACCTAGTATCTTGGACGACCTAACCCTGGGAAGGATCATGTTAGAGTGAAGGATGGCTCCTTCAATGATGAGGTTAGTAAAGAACCTATGAAAACCTTATGGGTTTATATGGGCATGGCATAGTATGCACCCAGAGTACGTCAGTAGTGCTGACAGTAGGCTAAAACCCTAGCCAGGAGAGTATGATGGGTAGCTTATGAGATAAGCATAAAGGGCTATAGATAATCTTGAGCAAAGGCTTCATCAGGTATGGGTATGCTTATGAGCTTGATCCTTCATGAAAAGAGGACCTATGATAGTAAGGTTGGTTGTAGGGTTAGCTCTAGAGAGAGAGAGTAGGACCCTATGCAAGTAGGTTGGAAGCTTAGACTCTGATATATGAGGAAAAGTGGGGAGTTGAGGATGATGTGACCTAAGTGGACATTTGTGGTTGCCTCATGCATAATCCCTAGAGGTTGATGATATCTCAGTGGCCTTTAGAGGAACTAAACCCTAAAGAGAGGATGATGCTTCTAGAACCTGTGTGCCTATGGTATAGGAGTTCACCTGCAGAGGTGAGATAAAGAGTGCCTTCGACCCTGAGGAGGTTTAAGTAGTAAGTTCTGAGGCCTTGTACCTTGTTGGTTGTCCTTGAGGAGGACTCAACTCTGAAGTGTTGCTCGAGTAGAAGGATGAAAAGAAGTGCATGTCATGCCTTATACATGCTTGATTCGTGGTTAAAAGTTGAACAGGCAGTTGGACACCCAAAAGTGAATCTAGGGTTCCTAGGCCTAAGAGGGGAAGTGGTGTACCTGATGCTCATAAAGGGATTTGAATTTCTATATATTTGAGCATGGTACTCCTTATGTTCAAAGGAAAGGGAAACCCCCTTAAGTTTAAAGATATGGTTGATGAACCCCTCACAGCTAAGTTGATGACATGGGAAGGTATGATCGTTATCCAGTGATTGAGGATGAGAACAAGTATGACTCAGCATGGTTTAGTAAGTGGTCATCTTGTTCCTTAGTAGCTTGCTAGGGTTAAGCATGCTCTAGTGGATGTAAACCTGAGACATAAGGGTGTTGGTGACCTTTGTTATCAAGAAGTGTAGTTTCCTCCCATCTTGGGAGAAGGATCTTTTGTAGGGTGTATACCAGCTTTGTGGGTTTTGAGGAAACCTAAAGAGGTCTCATAGGATCTCAAGAAGCAAGTGAAAAGTGCATGGTATGAGAATGAACATGTAGACACATAGATAACCATCTCTATGTGCATGTGGATGTGTTACCATGATGGGGCCTGACCAAGGTAGGCAGGTTGCCATGAAAAGATGGGAGTCAGCCCATGAATGTAGAGAGAGAGATGATGAAGGCTTGGGTAAGGTTCTAAGTTGAACATGTACTATGATAGAATCCTAAGTCTATCTTAGGGTCAGTTAGGGATAAGACCGATGGAAGTAGAAGTTGCCTAATTCCCTATATGCACATGACCATAGGGTCGGGAGGTAATAGTTATCATTGTCTGAGGGCCATGGGTTAGGAGATTGATCACCTTCATGAACTCATGGGACCCAAAGGGAAGATGAGTAGGGCACTCTCTGGATGCATAAGGGAAGAGGGATGACCCCAAAAGTGTTGACACCCTATAGACCTAGAGAAGATGACTAAGGAATCTGTGCGGATCCAAGTAAGTTCGAGACCAGTTTTCCATAGAAGTAACCTTGATATCAAGATGATTGTGATGTAGAGACATATGTGGTACGTTTCAACTTGGATTTAAAGGTGTACCGGCAAGGTGGGATGTACCATCTCTCCTACTGGAATAGGAAGAACTATGTGTTTGGACTGCAGCCAAATGCTTATTTCCTCTTGTTATGGGAGAGAGAGATAGGACAGTATGCATGCCATACACCAAGGATAACAGATGATGTGGGTTGGAACGTTACTACGAGGTATGAGGACAGAGATGATAGCGTGCCCTTGTGGAGTGAATGATACATGGATAGGTACAAACGATAAGAGTATTAAGGTAATCATCTGGTGAGAATGTTTTATCATGAGCTATGTGGAATTTGCAAGATATACGAGGTTGAACTTGATAACCAAGAGAATAAGCTCAGAGTTTTCTTGATGAAGATAGACCTAGAGCTGAGATGAGATAATAAATGGAATACATGGAGGTCTTCAACTTTACCTAACACCTAAGGATGTGAAGTGGCAATGGATGCCCTGGATGAGATACAGCTGCCTAGTTTAGATGGAGGCTAGAAGAGGTTGTTAGGTTAACCCTCGATTGGAAAAGAGATCAGTTGGGATAAACACTCAGATGTAACAATATCAGTTGATCAAGTTCATGGTTGTTTGGTTAGCCAACCTAGTCCTTGATGCAATGAAAGGATGGTCATAGAACCTCAGATGCACTTCTTGGGGAAGGAAGGTGATGAAACCCCGACTAGAGTGGTTTAGGGTTTTCGAGGAATCGATCTTGAGGAATCATGACATATAGGAAATCATGATTGAAGATCACCATACATCGTGGTACTACCAAGATAATAAGTGACAGTAGTACTTTAGATGCCTAAGATGAAGTTGCATGTGGTATATGGCCATGCAAGCTAAAGGTGAAGAACGAACACCAGTAACCCAGTGCATTAATATAAAGTATAAAGAGTTCCCGAGAGGGAATGGGAGTTCGTTACTATGATGTTGTAAGACTTCCCTAGACCAAGGAAGGTCAATATGCAATATGGGTTATGGTAGATCGCCTTACCTAGATGACATGAGATAGAAAGAGTATTGTCAAGAGACAGATCAGGTTGAACTACATATGAGTGAGTTGGTTCAACTACACCATGAGGCGAGTTGAAAAGTTCTTGGGTATAATCTAAAGGTTCACTTCTATGAGGTGGAAGTAGAAACATGAAGAACTCTATGTTAGTACAGCTTATCACCCTTAACTAATGGTTAGTATGATCCAGACTAAAGGGCCTGATGAGAGCATGTGTGCTCAGTCAGGGTGATATCTAGAGACAATTCTTGTCCTATGAAAGATGTGATGATAACCACCATAGCCAGTATCAGGATTTAAAGAAGCTCTGTAAGGGAGGTTGTGTCAGTCACCACTTCAGTAAGGTGATGTTGGTGAAAGGACCACGTGATGGTTAGAAAAGGACCACAGTGTGCGTAGAGGAAGTCTCTTTGATCGTGCAATGGCTGAAAGGAGCCTAGAGACGACGGGAGTCATGAGCAGATGCAAAGTAGACTCACATGCAGATCACTGTGGGAGAATATGTGACATGAAAATCCGACCCCTCTAAGCTATAGCTAAGAAAGCTGAGTCCCTGATTCATGGATCCATTGAGATGGATTAGTGGAGAAGGTTAACCTTACCCCTCAGGATAAAGAAATGTGTGATGAGTTCCATGTGTCCAATTTAGAGCATTGTGTGAGGTACCCAGACCATGTGCTGAGCAATGAACCTGGTGAGCCCAAGGGAGGATGAAATGACCTGAGTCACATGTGCATTTTATAGATGCCAGAGTGAAAGAACTCAGAGAAAAGAATATAAAGGTTCTTTGGAAGCGCCATGGTAAGGTAAAGACACATAGGGGAAAATGACGGACATGGAAAAGACTTATCCTAAATTGTTTATTTGCTTGATAGAATTTTGAGGACTAAATTCCTATAAGAGGGGAAGTATGTTACAACTCCAATCTTTAGGTCCATTTGGTGAGAAATGTAATTTCTCATAATAAAGATGAATGAACAAATAATGATGTCTTTTGATTCAAGGCATGAATTTTGTTTAAAATAGCCTTGTTGATTTACTTGAGGGCTTTATTGGCTATTGGGCCCAATAACAAGGAAAAGACAAAAGAAACTCCATTATTAATAAGAAATGGAGAAGAGAAAAATGTAGAAACCTCTAGAAGGCAAAAGAGTGTAATCCAAAAGTGGATTTCGTGCCTCTTGGGTTTCTTGGGTCCCAAGGAGTCCAAAAATTGCAAAGATAAAGCAATAAGAAAAGAAAGATCAATTAGATGTTTCTTTATTAAGAAAGAAATTTAAAACGATGATAAAATGTGGAAAATAAGTGAAAAGAGGTATAATGAGTTATCCTTGAGCTATCCTTGGTGAGATTTCATATCCCAGGGATTCCTAATGTTAAAAGGAACTCCCATAAGGAAAATAGAAGAGAGATAAAGAGATATCCTCATAAAGAGATATTTTGATAAGAAATAAACAATATAATGAGAAATAATGTGTAAAGATGCATCTCAAAGGATAATGAATATCCAATGAAAGGAATTTCGAAATCTTTGAGTTTCTTGGGGTCCAAGGAGCCCCAATAAAGAGGAAAGAAAGAGAAAATACCAAAAATAGAAAATAAGAGAATAACATGATGCATAATGAATGATTTATGTAGTATTGTTTAAAAGGAAGTAATTTCTATTAAAAAGAAAATAGAAATTCATGCCAATGGATTAAAAAGCAAGAATAAAGAGAATAAGTGAGAGGAATTTCGAATTCATAATTATCCAAGAAATAAGAAATATCAAAGGAGAGAGAAACTTGCTTTTTCATGAAGGAATTGAATTCCTATTGAAAGAGGGATTGGTTACTTCGTGGGCAACATCCCAGGGTGTTGCTACACTCCCCTATATAAGGGGTAGCACCCTTGGCCGAATCCAAGAGAAATCCCACGTCTCCCTCTCTCTTCCACATCTTCTTTTTGCTCCTTTTCATTTGAAACCCTAACCTTGGGGGTGGTTCTATCTTTGGATCAACGACAAGTTGTGGAACCGTCTTGTTGGAGGCAAGAGGCTTCTACATCAACCCCAGACCGATCGGATACCCTCTAAATGCCTAGGACTTCATGCAGCATCACTGGAGGACTGCAGTAGGGCTGCGTTTTACAGGCCCAAGCAGACACACACCCGGCCATCTTGGCCAAAGGTCAGGGCTTGGAGGGGGCCGTTGTAGGCGAGGGAGTCCTCCCTGGTGGCCGACGAGGTCAAGAGGAGAAGGGGGAGCCATGCCAGCATGGCTAGGGCATCTGCAGCCGGGCTGCGATCGCACAGTAGCGCGTCGGGAGGAAGAAGAAGAAGGTAAGTGTTATTGGACACTTTTGCCCCTCCGCGGGCTGTAGAAATTGCTAACTTATCGAGGGTAATTTCATCAAATCGAAATGTTTTCAAACCCAGTGAGCGACGTGCAGGCAAGGAGCGACGTGACATGCGCTGATTGGCCAAAGTAAGTGGTTTTTTGTAAAATTCGTAGTTAATTATTCGTAGCTCGGATTAGCACGTATAATATATGAATTTTGCTCAGAAGAACATGTAAAAATACATTTGAAGCCAAATTCTAATTGCAATCTGAAAAGTAGTGTAATTTATCAACTTTAATGAATTAAAGATTAAGATACCCTATTTAGAGATGATTAATGCATTTAGTAGGGTTTAATGGATAATTATAGTTTATATTAACCTATTAATTGTAAAAAGGTATATTGAGAACCAAAAGGATGAACCTTGCATGTAATTAGTTAATTTAGAGTTTCTTGTGCATAAATATGCTTTAATGGGCCTTGAAACCCTAATATTCATAAATGTGACTCATAATGGCTTTAATTATTCAAAATTGTGAATAATGCTGAGATATGGTAATTTCAAGATTTTTCAAGGATAAAAGTTCCTAATTTTGGATAAATACCCTTAATGTAGTAATTAGGGTTTTCTAATGGATAAAGGTAGAATTAATGACAAATAGAGTTCATATGTGAGTTAGACCATAATGAACTATGAATTGATGATAAATGAGAATAGTGATCTTGTTATGGATTAAAAGGATAAAAATGGTAGTTTTGATGTAAAAGAGGCTTAATGGACTTAATTGATGATTAATTGTGTTGTTTTTAAAATTAACGTTATATGTTGTTAAAAGGTAACCTTAATATCTTTCATGAAGAATAAATGAGATAATTAGGGTTTGTGAGTAATTGTATAAAATTGGGGTTTAAAATAGTAAAAGAGAAGTGGAACCCTAATTGCATGGATTATTCTGTCATAAATCAGCCTGACAGGTATGTGGTTACGCTTATGAATATCTCGATTTAGTTTTCTGAGGTTTTTTTGAAGTTTTTATCGATGACTTGAATTAAACTGTTGGATGAATTTAATTCATGCAAACTATAATGTGGATATGACTATCACTTAAGATATGTGCCTACTAGCTCAGATCCTGGTCCCCTCTGTGGATTAATAGTTTGACCTAGTACATGGCTACCTATGGGGTAGGTCCATCAGGTCATTGGATGACTTAGTACATGGCTACCAATGGGGTAGGTCCATCAAGTCACCTTGAGTCAGGGATTGGGCTACCTATGGGTACTGCCATGTGACTCTTTAGCACCCCATGAGTTAGGGATTGGGCTACCTATGGGTAGTACCATGCGACTCAACCCTAGATATTGATCTACCTGTTAAGTAGGATCATGCGGGGTTTAATGGGGATCTACCATGATGAAGGTAGTATCCAGGTCCACTGCAGGGATAGCACAGAGATAGGGGATAGGTAAGGATTGAGTAGTATGGTTTAAAATTTAATCTTGGTTTTTAAATGATAATTGGATGATTATGTTGTTGACATAGTTGCACGATTATTGTTTCCCCCACATACCAACTTCTTGTTGACTGACGTTTTGTTTGTCGGCATGTTAGGTACAAATGAAAAGAACAAATAGTAAAGTGGAATATGTGGAATTAAATGAGAATTAACGTGTAAAGGAGGATTAGATAGATTAGTATCTTCATGGATAGAAGTTTAGAAATCCAAGTTTTCAAAAGGTATGCAAAGTTTTTATTTTTACCATATTTCAGGATAGTTGGTAGAATTTAGTAATTGTTATTGATTTTTTGTGGAACCTTTGATCATGTCAATTGGGATAATGGCTCTGACCTTCTGGTCTCCCTTAATTGGGGGTTATCGGGAGGCGGGGTCATTACAAGTGGACTCAAAAGCAATACGGAAAATTCCTATAAAAACAAAGGTCCATCATGAGAATGTGAACTCCATAAGATTCAACTACATGAACCATGTTGGCAAGAAGGAAGATTTAAAATAAGCAGACAACGTCGGCGATCCAAATGAATTTCTTTGATAATCCTTTTGCTAAATAAACAATCAAAAAATAAAATCCAACAGTGTGAAGTTAGAAGCAAATATGGCAGGTCCATATGTGCCACCTCCTTTGAGGAACAAGTCAAATTAACCGCCTAAGAAATCTCCTACTCTATCATCCATGAAAAGGAGATGTAACAAGAGAACAATTCATAAATTCCATTCCATTGGATTATAGATGGTGATGTAAAGAAGGACAAATTTTAAGGCATGGTGCATGAACCCAACGTAAGAACCTCAACTCTTGAAAACCTTCCTACAAAAAAGTTGGACCCAAAGGACTTCTACATACTCGGTGATATAGTTAGTATGCACTGTCCGACTATGTTATGTGATGAAGGGTTTACATTAATTTTTATGCCACTATTCATGTCTGCTTAGTTGGGTTTTAATGCGCACAAGTAATTGAACATTAATTTTTAGATGGTAGATATCCAACTAGTAAACTCTATTGCGATTGGATTCGAGTGTATTGGTGAGTGTTGATTGTTTTTTTGGCTGGTTGATTGTGTGATAGTAGAAGAAAAGGGGGGTTCACATGGAGACATCATCTTAGGATGTACATTCCTAGAACATGTCAAGTTGTGATTCTATTGACAAAGGTGAGCTAAATAATGAGATTTCTGACAAGAAAATCACCTTCTCTATTAATCCCCTAGACTAAGACTATCGTATACATAAAATGGATGTGAGAGATGGTGATTCACATAACAACCCTATTGATCAAGATATTCCTTCAGACTCAAGTTGGTGATAAAGACAATGTTCGAATGAGGGACAATAAACCCAAGCACTTGTGGGAGGCATTCCAAAATTTCCTTCTATCATATAGAAATGTTTTTTGTTCAAGCACATGAAAATAATCATGTGTGAGAACTTTTCCCTTTTTCATTCCATTCAAGTTGAATTATATGTATTATGTGATCAAATGCAAGATTTGTGAATAAGAACAATTCATGATTTAGCTCAATACAATTTGTCCTTCATCGTGCATGGTGTGAAAATTTTCATAATGGGGGTAGTCGAGCTCTTCAAGTAGTGAGAAATTTGTGTCCCTGGGAGACATAGTGTGCCCAATATTCTTTGACTATGACAGATTTTAGAAAGGTAAAGAATGACATATGTCACATGTTATGTGTTGTGTTATTTTATGTGACACAAAATCAAAGACGTGATATTGCACATAGCATGACCCATTCCAAGCACAGCATGTACAGAACTTAAAAAAAATTAGGAATCCCTAGACAGAGAAACCGACATGTACACCACGTGCATCGTGTGCCCTTATTATCATGAAAAATTGCCTTTGGATGCTGATCTAGAGCATAATGTGACTTCTCAATAGCATGTTGTTCCTCATCATCATAATTCAAACAATATATAGAGGTAGGAGTGTCAAATTTGGAAACACATTGTGCCCTAGATCAACACCCTCTATCCTTGTGAAAAGAAGTCTTCTCACTAGAAAATGAGCCACCACCGCTCCAATGACTCTATAAATCATACTTTCCACCACTGGATACCCTTCTCCTCTTAGCAATATCATGAAGAGGCAACTTCACAAAAAGCAAAGGAGGAGGAGTATCCACCTCGAGCCCACAAACTCTAGTTGTTTTCTCTACGTGAGATTCACATCATCAACATTAGAATCTAGTTTTCCAAGATGGTCTCTACTATGTGAGTCCCCAAGCCCTCATTTTCATTACCTCCTCCCACAACCAGTTTTTCCACCTAAATGTTGCTCAACAATAATTAGTATGTGACATGCCTCTTCTAAAAAATGTCGTTCTTTCCTTCATAAAGATGTTAATCCACTAATAATGAACATGTCGTTCTTGAGAAATCACACATCATATTCAACTCAAGACATTCATGGCATTCTCATACTCTTGCATCTGCCTATCTTGTAATGACACCCTCCCCCATTTACCCACCAAAAGGCAGTCCATAGGGATAAGTAGCATCATCTCAATTTTCCAGGATTAGAGCTTAAGAAATAATATATAATTTTATTCATGAATTTTGTTGTTACAAAAGATTCTAGAATTCTCCTCAAAGAAATATACATGATTCCGAATTTGAAGACACTACATGAGAAGAAACATTATTACTACAAGGAAGTATATATCACAAATAACTTTCCAACTAATCCTCATTGTGACTTTAGCTTTATGAACTTTAATGCCTTCACATGACTTTCCATATACTCATATCAATAAGCAAGTCAGCTACCTAAAATTATGACAAATATATATGGATAAATGTATTGCTATATTGTGTATGTGGGTTCATACCAAACTATGCATGTACATATATCAGCATATATTTCTCATCAATTGATTCATTGCACATATGAACTTGTATTTCCATTTAAATATCCTAACATTCTCATCATCCAACCTCAAGTGTAATCATTTCTATGTTCATCATTGAACTTGAATTATCTTACCCTTGGTGGGTTTAAATGTGACTGCTGAATACCATATTATTTTTTATAAGATACACATAGGAAGTATATAACATTGATTGATAATTAAATAAACAATCACAAAGTTTGATAATAATATCAATCATCAAGAAGCCGTCGAGAATCCTTGGAAGTCGATATCAATGGGTCTTCATACAGTAACCATGTACCTCTTCTAGCAAGAACATGTGTAGATATACTTAATTACTTCAAGTATGTGATCCAAACAATCATAGTGTATATCCAAGAAATCAACATGATCTAAACGTATATATAACCCTAAAGTGTCACCTTTGTATCCATGAAACTGACTAGGTCTGACTTTGGTCCTAGATTAGGTTTTAGGGTCAACTTAGGATCAGGTTAGAGCGAAGAGTAACAAACCTAATTATACCATATTATGAGTCCTAAGGGTTAGAAACAATAATTAGGCATTATGTGTAAACTTAACTCACAAATTTTATCATTACATAGTCTTATCATTAGGTTAGATATTTTTCCTCAATTGAACATGGTATACATATTATTTCATGAAATATATGGTTTGCATGTAATCAACAATATCAAAACATGAGCTAACATATAAATTTTTGAACTAGGATTACAATCATGCATTGATTATATTTTATTTGGAGATTACACACTTTTCTAGTCAATGTGGTATATAATTTCTTTGTATATCGACCAACCATTTAATTTCTTCAATTATTGCATAATTAACATACTCTAGACCAATGGTAGAGTGTCACGTCAACAAACCAACTAGATAATCTTGTGTGGTCGGGTTATTTGAAATAAGTCCAAAAGCACTAGTACGCTATGATGTGACTTTGGAATCATAATGTGATGAGGGTAATTTGGGTCAGACCATCATTGGGGTTCTCCTTCTTCTATGTGTTGCTTGACCTAGCGTATTTGGAAGGCAGGGAGGTCAATTGGGTGGTTAACCTTGGCTTCCCACCATCAGCAAATTATGAAGCCATTGTTCGTTTTGGCTTGCCTTCTAAAACTTGGTTGTTCCCTCTGGGACCTCAAACTAGTGTGGTGTACTGCCACCTAGAATAGGAGGAGGTAGAAAGGGAGCATATGGCTATGAAGGTTTATATACTAAGGAAGTTTATGTGAGTTTCCTTTCTATGGAGCTATGGAGATGGTCCATTGTGCTTCTCAAATTTTAGTGAAGTTCCTTGGCATCTTTCCAATGTTTGGAGTGCTTTGGAGGTTCCTAGACAATTGGTCTTCCACATTGGATCCCCACAAAGGACCTGATAGTGGGGTTCTCAAAGCAAGGGAAAGAAAGGAAATTGGGTTGTTAAGCTTGCTTAAACTTATACTGTGGAATTTTTCATATCCTTATATAGGTTGGGGACTCATAGAGTCAAGGGAAACAAATTTGGGCAAATGACTTTATTTTCTACATTTTGGGGATTTCTTCTATTCCTTTAGATAATATGAAGCCAGGGATTGGTGTATAGTTGGAGACCTCTTGAATTCATTGGGATAATTCTATAATGTTTTAGGGATTGGAAGGGTACGTAGAGGCATATAAAGACCAAAGAATGGGATCTTATGTTCAACAAATATATCAAATTAGAGATATTACCCCCTTGCCCATTTAACATCTAGATGCAGAGTCTGACTGGACTCTAGTTTCTTTCTTTCTTTTCTCTTTTACTGGAAAACTCCATTAAGGAAGCTAAATCTTTGGGAAAGATTAAGAATTTCAAAGTCAAAGGCATCAAATCTATGTCACACCTCATTTTTCTTGATGACATGCTCATTTTCTCTACTTGGCATGAGGTTGGCTGAATATAAGAAGGTGTTCATGTGCTTCTAGAACTCACTAGTTTGTATATTGATGAGATCAAATCTAGGATATTCACATATAAATCTTGTGACAGTAGGAGAGGAAGAATCAAAATGGAAATAGGTGTAAATAAGGGTAAACTAACCACGAGGTATCTAGGCATCCCTATTGCAGTTAATAAAACATCTAATGACACTAAGATGTGCATTGAAAAGATTAAAGACACAATAGAGAATTGAGATGGTTACATATATCAATGTCTGGATGTTTGGTTCTCATCAGGTCTGTTCTCCATAGCATCATCAGATATAGGGGAGGTCTTTGCGGCATCCCCATCCCTTATCTCAACTCCATCAGATCCATGTCAGCTAGAATACTTTGGAGTGTTGGTAGTCATGGGATTGCATGGGAAACATTTGGAAACCATACAAAAAGGGGCCTTCTATTTTACTGTCTACAGGATAATAATGGATGTATGTACTATGAAAAGAGTGGATAAGTTCCTATGTCATCCTAATAGTGTTTGGGCCAAGTGTATGTCAATGAGGTACAGTTGCAATATCATCCGTAGATAGGGTGTAATCCTTCTATAATATGGATAGGTATGCACAAAATGTATGAGGATAAATCAATAAATTATACCTTGTTGATGTTCATGCTAGAGGCTCGTGGATTAGTACATCATTTCCATGGATCAGCACCATCACAAGTGCTGACATTCCTTGGAACAAAGTTCTTTTGGGCAGGTTCCAATGTCCTAAATGGAGTACAACCTTGAGGGATAGACTCTCTACTAAAGATAGAACGTTGAATTGGGGATTGGAGGTTAATCATGTATGAAGGTTGTGTAACCTTGAGAATGAATATGTTGTACACATTTGTTTTGAATGTAGTTATGCGAGGATGGTCTGGTCCATCACTTGCTTGAGGAGTGAGTGTGGATCGTATGTTCCCTATAACTTGAATGATGCTATGAATCGACTTTTGAGTAGGTTTACCAACAAAAACAACATTATGATTAGTTATGGTGATTTAAGCATTGCTTGTGTTTGCTACTCAGAATGGAATAAAAGGAAAAGATGTTTACACAATCCTCCACCCAAAGATAACAACCAGCTAGTATAGTTTCTTGTGTAGTGTGATTATTTAGCTTCCCTTTCTTGTAAGTGTATACCTTCACTATGCTTCCTCTTTTGACAACATATTTACCTATTTTAAAAAAACAAATCTATAAAGTATGTTGCAGTGTGGAAAAAAAGACCCAACATAACCTAGCATACAAAAAAAAATCAACACATATTCCGAGTATTCGACCGGCATTAATAAAAAATCAATTTGTTACATCAATTTTGCATATAAAATTACATTATATGTACTATGTAATTTATTTGTTTAGAGACATCAATGAATCTATTATTTCATTTTTTTCTATGATTGTTTAAATAACTAACCTGAGTTCAAATTATTAAATTTAGAATTTATAGAATTGTCCAAGATAAGGGGTGCCAAAAATCCAGTTTCAGATCGGTTTCAGGTCATACAACAATCGAGTTGATAGAAAATAATTCAACTCGAAATTGACCTGGAACTAAAATTTTTATAAAGTGATATGTCCAGAATCAGACCCAAATTTTTTACTTATAACCCAGAAACAAACCTGGATCATGTTAGTTAGAAATGAAATATGAAACCTTGTACATAATTAGACCTTATGTTTTTCAAATTTTTCAACCGAGATCCGATCGGGGTTAAACAAATCACCTCCCAAAACCAACCCAATTTTCAATCCGAACATCAATATCCAAACTCAAAACCAACACATGTTGATAAAATTCAAAACCAAACCCAATCTTTTTCCAGATCAGACAAATCGGATTCACAAGTTCAGATAAAATTTGACAACCCTATCCATCACTATTGTTCTCACAAATCACAATAATACAACCCACAGAACTTGCACAAACAGTCCTAATTTTCACAATATCATAAATCTTTTTACTAATGCTAAAGGGATCCACCATTCATTATAAAAAGGGAAACCAATATCATAAACTATCTCAATGAATTTTTTGTGTGAAAAAAATGGTACCACACAATGTATCATTATTATTAGAAAATCATCACAATAGGTTCCAACTTTTCAACCAACATTCAATAGCCATCAATATTCTGAATTGAATTGGCATACGAGAAATGAATAGGGTATACTATGCAATCTATTTTCCCAAGTCATCATTGAATGTGTTGCGTCATTTCTTGTGTTATGGACGTCACCGCAGAATATCTTGAACGTCAAGATTGGTTAAATATCTCATTTTGCTTCATTTATTAAAGTGTAATTTGATTGTTGTTCTCACAACAAACCCTCACACGGAACTTGCAAACACAGTTCCTATTATTCAAAAACCACGAATCATTCAGTTTATCATTTCATTCTATTTGGATTCCATTTCATTGATTCATTTGATTCAAGTTTTAGTCCATTGCAGACCAAATTCCACAATTATAATACACACTCAAGTTTGAATCACACATCGCAATCATGATTCCAAAACAACAATCGGAACCCAAGTTTGAACTAACGCCACACTAAATTTCTGCCATCGCCGTCCAACCATAATTTTGAACCCACCATCAAAATTAAATCCATCGACACTGCATATTGAAAAAAGCAAGGAAATTAAAGAAACTTGAATTTATACATTTGTTAGATTCACAAGTTAATGCATAAATAAGTTTCTCATTAGCATTTAATAGTTCCATGTTGATATCAATCTATACATACCTAAGAAGTACCCCCACCATGTTTCCCAAAATTTCATCTACTACATCCTCTGGATAGAAGTCTAGGTTGAATACATGCGGTATACATCCATACACATACAAATAGTAACACTAACAATTTATGTTCAACATAAATAAAAAATGAAATTCAATATAAAGTAATTTCTCATTGAAGTCAAACAAGTTGATTTGTACCAATGTTGTCACTATGTCCTACATGTACTTCATTACAACCTAACTACATGACCATTAGTCTTTTTGCATTGTGCACTAAATAAAATCATATCTCACTTAAATATAGAGATGAAACCTACAAATTAATAAGATAATAGAGCATCATTTAGAAAGTTACATCGTTATTGGCCCTTTTTTATTGCATCATTTTCTTTTTATCACGTGATGCACACTTGTATAGACCTATAAATGAATTTATGTACTTGATTAAATACATAAGTAAAAGGTGTTTGAAAATAGGTTTGAAGAAGTTTATGCTTCTAAAGACAAATTAGTTACAAGAAATTTTGCAAAAGTACTACTATTGTCAAAATCATCCACTGCTAGTTTATTTTCTTAACTATGATAAATAATAAAGACCAATTAAATTTATAATAAAAATTTAACATTTAACATATATCTGAAGAGATAATCCATTTACATCTTTATTACATATCTCATATGATTTTCATGCCCCTACTATAATAGAATCCCTAAATTATTCTAATACCCTAATATATTATATTATTATGTGATGTATTATCTACTAAAATGATTGAGTTACACTTTTCAAATAAATCACATCGTTTAATTTATGTAAGCCGTCACTATTTCCCAAAATATTAAATATAATTAGCACATAGTAAATTGTAACTTTTGATGTTATATTAGGAAAAGTCTATCTGTTATTCTCTTTTAGAGCCATAAAATGCTTAATAATGTCCTAGAATATTTGTATAAACTAATATAAAGTAATAAGTTAATAAATTATTTGAATAGTCATAGATCTAATCCACCATACTGTAAATTTTGGTCTCTAACTGATATCATTCGCTCATATTTAATTGTTTGACATTTCCACTATTAATTATCTCTATTTACATGAATGTGTCATTAATGGCTTTTTAATCAATCTATTACTAACTCTATATAATGCATGTATCTCTTCTTCCTACCTAATATGTTTCTTGCGCTCAACGCAAGTGCCACCCAGTAGTTGTGGCCCCTCTACTTCCTCTTAGTCTCCTTCCTCTACTTTCTTTACTTCTCTCCACGTCCCTGCAGTGCCCCAGACACCCCCTTTCATTCTCCTTCTTATTCTTCTCCTCCTCTACTTCCCTACATCACCCTCTCTTCCTTTTCTTCCTCCTCTTCTCCATCTTCCCTCTGTATGCCCTAGCCAAGCGGCACCCCAGTGACCATTTTCTCCCCTCCTCCTTCTTATTCTTATTCCTTCTTTTTTAGTACTGATATAGAGCACACAGCTTCCACCAAGTCTTACACCCTGACCTTGATCAATGTGAATGCAGAATACGAAACATTTTTTGGTATTGTACAAAGAAGTTTTTTGCACAGTGCAGAAGACTCCATATGTGAGAGAGAATATAATAATATAAGTACTTGTTATTAGTGATAAATATCACTATGAACATTGCAAGTTTTAAATGAAAATCAGACCAATAAAAGTGTTAATCAATACTGATTATATTTTTTATATTATTTTATGTATAAGTTATATACATATTTTTAAATAATACTTGTGCATTATATATTTATATATCCTTTAGTGATAACTTCTAGATTAAATAGTATTTATAAATAAGTACAAAAAATACCATACCTATTTTTAAAATAAATAGTACTCACAAATAAATACTACATGACCTAGTTTAAACTTGAACAATGCTAAAACTACTTATACGATTTTTTGTGTCACAAATCTCTCTCTATTTTTTACCTCTCTCTTTTATATAGTGCACTCTCTCTCTCCATACACTATCTCCTTCTTTATATTAATTACACCATCTCTCTATCCATTACCTTCTTATTTCTATTTATTATACATCTCTTCATGTACTACCACCTTATTTCTATTAATTATAGCTTCTCTCTCCATCCACTATGTCCTTGTTTTTCTCATTTCACACTCTCTCCATTCACTAATATATATTAGTCTATCTCTCTCCAACAAGAAAGCAATTAACGTCACTTTAAAAAATGAGACGCACTATGCTAGTACTGCTATGCACATATTCCTAAGGTGGGGGTGTAACTTTTGGTGGCAACTGTGTTGCAGAAAAAATTTTCCTTCTTTTCTACCCACCATCACTTGATCCACACCCATCACCCCAAGTCTCAAAAACAAACACCTCATTCAACATATCTATTGTCAAATCTTCTTCTTCTCCTCCCTTCTTTCTCCTCTCCACCGCCAGTAGCCCCATCCACTGCAACTGCTCCCGACCTAACGCCAAGCAATTGGTAGTGAAAAAGCTACCTCAATAGTAGTTGTAGGTAGCTGCACTACTGCTACTCTACACCATCAGATGCATCACTAGCATCTCTAGACACCCTTGCACCCTGACTTTGGAGAATGACACCTACAGTCTACAAATATAAGCAGAAGCATCCATGGCAACTAGGATCACTACCCCTCTCCACCACTAGGGTAGACATCACCCTAGACCTTCTCCTATCCTCCACCACCCTTCCAATCCCTCCATGTCCAGAAAATCTAGCTGCTAGCAATGACCAATATATGATTTAAGGACTAATCTATGAGGACCTATGAGCATCATCAACCCATCCAGACTCACACTAGGAATTTAAGAGTTTTTCATCTCTAACAGTCTTGGAGTTGAGTTTTGGAAACTTGAGCATTATAGAAACACCACATGTTATACGTTGTCATCAGAGGATGCTATGATGGCCAGGGCACCTCCTCTCTACATTATAAAGGTAGTCAGTCAGACATTCAACACCATGATGCAAAGATCCATTACCCGACCTTCCTAATCCATATTTCCTTGCCTCTAGATACCCTAAGGTCTACAATCTTCAAATGGAACTGGTATCCCTATAGAAATATAAAAGGATGAGGATCTTCATGTGAAACCTTCAACACCTCATGTTCATAACTTATTCACCCACTATCCTCAAACCACCATACATTCAGACCATGTGGAGTATCCTCTAGATGCACTCATACAACTAATTGCATACTTTTCCATATGATGATTTGGGTGTAGGACTAGTAAAGATCCTTGCCACATAGCTTGTTCACCTGAACAGTAGGACCACCTACGGCATGCACCTAGGGACAGGAAACTTGCATAGGCTTCCTCTTAGCATCTACGAACAATGGTACAACTTTACATTAATTGAATAAATCTGACGTGCACATATCCCTTGGGCTTACTCCCTAAATCAAGGGTGTTTGGCCTCAGTTGCAAACATTCCTTGAGCATAGTCTCTCAATTGGGGGTTTTTGGCCATGGTTGCACATACGCCTTGGGTTTTAGTCCCTAAATTGGTACTTTACAGTGGTGCAACTATTTTTGTCCATATTGTTAGATGTTACTAGTCTAATTTTTCAAATTTATATTATTTATTCCATATTTATGCATTGATGCAAATTTTATTATTGTCAAGTCAAGCTAATTAATTACATGAAATCTCTTGAAATGCCTCATAATCTACTTTTACATAAAAGTTTCATTATATCTCTTATGGAACTTCATCCACTCTTATTTAAAATTTATACCATTTGGATATCAACTTTCTTCCAATTCTTTCTTCGTATTGCCCAAATAACAATTTTTAGTGCATACCAACTTTTGTTGATGTCTATTTTTTTATATTGGGTATATTCTTATACCTAGTTCAGGTTTATTTCAAGGACTATATAGATGCATATCATAACTAAAGATGGAATACTTTGGACACTTTAGCTTGAGACCTACATGAGACAGTCATGTATTGTCCTCTGTAAGTTTGTATAGATTGGTGAAATCATATGACTTCTAAATAGCATGTATTTGATGTTATATATATATTGATGTTATCAAATATTTTCTATCATTGTTGATGGCTTATTATGACACCTCGTTTATCCTTCCACTGCATATTGCTCTAAATCTCTTAGGTTTAAATTATTATTATGATTAGCTTAATAAACAAAATATATAAAAATAAATAGTGGGATTACATTGCTTTACCACATTGAAGTAAAGTCGAGGACCCCAAAAACCCTATACTTACAAGATGTTTGTGAGGATAGATGAGCTTGAAGAAGTTTTCAAACTCAGAGTGGAACCATGGGCTGAGTTGAATTGGAAGTAGCAACAGTTGAATCATCGGAGGCATCAGAGGAGACTTGGTTCACCCAGGAGGGTGCACCATGTTTTTTCCAACAACGATCCTCATTGTGGTTTGTGTGCCCACAAGAAGTGCACAAGTGGTTATCTGTGGGAAGTTGAGTTTGGCCTCATCCAAGGCCAGGAGGAGGAACACATCCAAGAGTACTAGAAACACAACCATCGCGATCACGATCATGACCGTGGCCACGTCTACATCTTTGACCAGTCATGGGAGCAGACGGCAAGAACCAAGTGATCAAAAGAAGTACCATGTAGAGAAGACATTGAAGGAAGGAGTTAAATGCACTTGAGAACATACCTTAGTGTAGATAAGGGTTCACTAGATACGATCTGGTCAACAATACCAGAGAAAGACTGAGAGGGTTCAGCCAAGAACTAAACTAACTGAAATATGTTGTGTTATTGTTGAACTTCTTTAATGTTAGAAGAGAGAGGATGATATACTTTGTATTCAACCCAGAGTGTCAAACATTAGTTGTATTAGTCTTACACAAATCCATCAGCCGAATACTCCTTTTTTCCAAATTCTTGAAGATTTTGAAGACCTTCTTCGATTTCTATTGGTGAGAGTATACATGGGATAGTTGATTCGACATAGCTTTGGCATTCTGAAGGTGAAGGATAGACCGACTAATCTTTGGTTTGGCACTATTTACCATCCATGTCAAAAATCTGGAATCATCTTTGGACCACTGAGCATAGGCTTGTTTGGCTTGTCCATCAGCTGTAACATTAGGAGGGATTCAAGCAGCACAAGAGTTATGGGAATAGCACCCTTGGGCTTTGGCATAAAGTTCAAATGACACCGACCAAAGATGATAGTTTGACATTTCAAGCTTCACGGTTGTAATACACAAAGATCAAGGAGGATTTGTAGCCCCCATAGGAAGTGGAGCAATAACATGCACAGAGAAGAAGTAGAAGTAGTAGTAGCATATCTGGATTAGTAGATCTGAGAGACCCACATAGGGGTAGCAGAGAGTAGTAGCCGATCTACATCAATAGATATGAGAAACTTGCCTATAGAAAGTAGAGGGAGTAGTAGATCTGGATCAATAGATCTGTGAAACCTACATAGGGGAAGTAGAGAGAAGCAGCAAATCTGAGAAACCCACATAAGGGTAGTAGATGAAGCAGTAGATCTAGATCAGTAGATCTGAGAAACCCACATAGGGGCAGTAGAGAGAAAAACAAATATATATGCCGCTACAGTGTGAGACTTACTCCACCATGTAGCGTAGGTAGACAAAAAAGGTGGTATTTTTAGGTCTTCAACTTAATATTTTAGAGTTAGATGGAAGGTATCAAGAGAAAGATATTGGGATTGGGTGACAGTGTTATAGGATCAATAGAATGGGAGGTCGATGGGAGGTTTGTAGACTAATACATCAATGGGGTAATGGAGGTCGATGGGTTGGTGGAGGTTGAAAGGTTGGTGAATGCCAATGGGGTGGTGGAGGTTGATGGGTTGGTGGAGGTCAAAGGGAAGATGATGAGGTAGTGGAGGTTGATGGGCGATGAAGGTTGATGAAAGGGGATGGTGTAGTTTTATGGGTTGATGGAGGTCAATGGGGTGGTGGAAGGTGATGGGGGGTGCAGGTTAATGGGTGGGGAAGGTTGGTGGAGGTGGTGAAGGTAGATGCTTTGATGAAGTTATATGGGTTGGGGGTCGACGGGTGCTGAAGGTGGTGGAGGTTAATGGATTGGTGGTGGTGAAGGTGGTGAGGTCAATGGCAAAGGGAGGGTAGGAGATGGCTGAAAGAGATGGCTACAGTGGTGGTGGAAAAAGGAGGAAGAGCGGGTTGTAGCTTAGGATTGAAGGGGATCAAACACATCAGATACCATATAGAATGATAAAACCTATATTTGATGTGTCTAAAACAAACACAATGCACTCTCTTATATAGGATAAGAGATTAAGTGACAAACAAAATTGGGCATTATGGGATAAAAGAATAGATAAAGACATGACAAGTTTAAAGCACACAACAAAGCATAAAGCATATATACTAATAACTTTTATCTACCAATTTCTTCAATATTAAACTCTTACTAATCTTTCAACCAGTCAAAACTTATTTCCAAATAATAAGTAGATAATTATTCAATTAATTGTTTTGGTCCCAAGATAACTTAGAATCTTCTATATTTTGTTACATGATCTAGTAGTTTGATTATCAACCAACTAAAATTATTATTAGGATATAACATGAGCATGTAATGATGGATTCCCAATTCACATCCCAAGGACCCATATGTAAACTAAAAGTAGTCCAATATTCAGCTCTCATGGATCATATCTTGGCCTTCCAAAGGGTCTAAAATCTTGATTACATTCTTAGTTACAAAATAAAGTCTTGAACCATTATAATCCCTCAATTGAAGCCTCATATTATTTAACTAGCTCAAAATAACTTTATTTACCTAAATGAAAGACAAACTAGGTCTAATCTCAAATTTTCAACCAGAGTCATATCATGTCATTCATTACTTTATTTTGATTCTCACACCATATTCTTGAATTAGATCTAAAATTTCCGAACTTTGAGGTTTTCACACTTTTTTACCTCAACTATCATCATCGTCTAGAGAAGAGATGGAGGCAAGCGCTTGAGGGCCAAACCATTTTGCACCTAGTTACTCAATCCTAAGCCCTAGGTGGATGAGAAGTGGTAAGGAGAAGAATAATAATAGGTCACCTATGAGGTGGTGCCCTTGACACCCTAGTTTGAGGAGGAGCTTCAATAGTTCACCAAGCATGTCACCCAACACCTCCATCCCATAAGATTCTTATGCAAAGAAACATTGGAGAATTTTGAGATCACCAATGACATCAAGAACCTACTCAATAATATTTCCATCCTCAATGTGGTCTCCAAGGGTAATAGAGTATCTTGTGCATCTCTTACTCCTTATTTTAATACTTCTCTGTAAGAACAGGACATTTAGGGTACTCTCATGGTTGATTTTAGCATGGATGATAAGGAATTGAAAAATGGAGGTCAATGGGTTTTCATCACTTTCTCTTTTACATCATCATATTATAATCACCAATGAATATTTCTACATGGTATTAGATCAACGATCTTAAGCCTAGAGAGTAAGAAACACGTCTTTTCATGTGGGTGGTAGTCATCATCATGGTTGTCTACATGTAGAACCATCTTCATCACCCTCTCCGCAAGGTCATCTCTATTTGCCTCTCTCTTTCTCTCTATGAAGGACCATCATCATCTCATATAGAGTCATATATCCAAATCTCTATATTGTAGATGTAGATCTCTACATTATATATATAGATCTTACAAGCATCATATTCAACATCTAGAATCCCCCATGAACCTGTGTTTTGTTTTACCCAACCATGAAGTAAATATCTAGCCCCCATGAATCCTTCTTTCATCTTTCCCATGCATGAAATTTATGTGTAAGATTATAGCACAAAAAAATCACCTAGGTGAAAGTCCTTAAGTTTTTTACTAACCTAATGTGCAATAACAACCACCCACAAGAGGACGGGTCTTAGTGCAGTTTAGCTATAAGGAGTAGAACCAAAGAGAGGATCCACTCCCTACTAAAATTTGAGCAATAAACCCATCTAGTTCAAAAAACACTACAAAGTATGATGTAGAAGGTTTAAATATTTTATTTTCAAATGATGGCATACGAAATGAACAAAGCATAGCATTCAAACTCTAATTTTCCTAGTTTTCTCTTTTCTCCCACCTTCACTTCAGAAAAATAAAACATAGAGATCTTCCTACCTATATGAATTTTCTTGTTTTGTTATAATTTTTTGAAAGGTAACTATCTCGGTTTCATATATGAAATTTATATAGAATTTTTTAAAAAGACTTGATTCCATAAGAAAGAAGTCCCAAATTGATGTTTTTTTAAATGTAATGACTAAAAGAGCGATTGAAAATAAGGATCCAAATAAAAGAGTTGCATAGCTCAAAAACATCATACTTACATATTTCATGAATATACTCAATTTATCAAGGTTACATAATATTCTCCCACTTGGCCTTTACATGAAAGAAAAAACATCACGATCTATATCTAAACTATCTCAAGTCTATGTCCCAAGAATCAATTCCTTAAGCTAGGTCCATGTTTGCATGTCTTGTCCTCCATGTCCTACACCTGGGGCTGGAAGCATACCCCACAAGAGGAGACAAAATGGATGTTGTCAACATAAAAGTCAGTATGTGCATATTAATTGGGATTGAGAAATATAAGGGAAAAAAGACATCAAATATAACAAGGCTTCCCATAAAATATAAAAGTACTATCTAAATGGATATGAAAGGAATATGAATTTCAAAAGAGTTAAGAAGTCAATAGATGAGGCATTTATCAACAAATATATGCTAAACAGAAAGAATTCTTGCCATATAACATTAACAAATCATAATAAGTGCATGTAAACAATTAGACTACTTATATTTATGTAGGGCTAAGACCCATAAAATCTCAAGCCTAAATCATGTGGAAAGGTGCATCCCTGGTGGAAAGGTGTGCCAAAAGATTATGGTAGTACATATGTACATGCTACTATAAATAAATTTAGTCTATTTGTATACACACAAAATATAAAGGAAAGAATAATTTTAGCTAATATGAAATAACAGGATGAGAAAACCCAACAGTTATAATGTAGGGTCAGAGGACCCATAAATAAATATTCAATCATGTCCACAAATAATATGCAACATAAGGTTATAAAGTACACCACAAGGAGGTTAGGGTATCAAACACTCAAATTAGAGTCCAATAAGAATATCCAATAAAGTAATATGATCATAAGATCTATATCAAGGAATAATTTCTAACATAAGTCAACCTCTCATAAGAGATAGAAAATGTGTAAATGGTAGTATATCTAGAGGAGAAAGAGGGAGAGATAAATCTGGGTGATTTTCTCAATAAGAAAAATAGGGAATGCAACATACCTTAAAGATGTTTTTCAACTCGTCAAAATCCAAATTTTTTTATTCAAGTCAGGGTTCTAAGGTTTGAAACACTGATGGTTGAGAAAAGATCACCATATGAATTGGTTTATGAGATCACAAGACTTTGATGGATTTTCCAAGGAACTTAAATAGAAGGATAAGGGACAAGGTTCAGAGTAATGTCTTATTGGTCAAGTGATTTCTATGTGTATGAAGGCCACAAGGAGGGGTCTATATATATATATATATATATATATATATATATATATATATATATATATATATATATATATATATAGGACCCATATTCAATACTCACATGGGTAGCTCCCGCCCCCTCTTTTGGTTACTTCTTTTGGAATTTCTTACTTTACACATGTAGAGGATTACTTTACCTTACAAATGGTTACTTTTCATGCTTAAGTAGATACATTTGTAACAACTATAACAAATATACAATTACATATATATTTTTTGTTTATTCTTCCCAGTTTTTCTTTTTTAGTCGTGTATTTAATTTTTTTCCAGAGAATTACTTTTCTAACAATATGGTAAATTTTCAGGATGCACACTAGTGAAAATCTAGGCTACATGTCGGGAAACGATTGAATGGCTATATATATGTATATGTATGTATATATATATATATATATATATATATATATGTATATATATATCACTCGTTGCCCGCGGGGTTAACCTAGATTTTGCTAATCGTGATGCCCAAAAAGTAATTATTTGGCCCAAAAAGCATATATCTGGACAAAAAGTAATTATGCTCACAAAAAAGTAACTATTCGACTAAAATAGTAAGACACGGCAGAGTACATAGTAAATTTTTTAGAATAAATATGTAATTGTACATTTGTTATAATTGTAACTACAACGCATGTAAAGTAATTGTTTGGAAGGTAATGTAACCTTGTACATCTGTAAGTAAAAAATCTATAGAAAACGTAACTACTTTTAGAGAGGCTAGCTACCCGCGTTGGTATTAAATATAAGCCCATATATATATATATATATATATATATATATATATATATATATATATATATATATATATATATATATATATATATATATATATATATATATATATAAAGTAACTAATTTTAGAAAGGCTAGCTACCCACGTTGGTATTAAATAGAGCCCATATATATAATGTGTATATTGCATTATATATATATAATATACATGTGTATATACATTATATTATAATATACATATATATAACTATTTGTCTTGGGTAGAAAGAAACTTATCTATTTTGTTTACTAGGGAAAATATGTAATGTATATTGTAAAGAGAGAAAAGTTTAGCATTTTCTAACACATAATAGGAAAGAATAAATATAAAAATGCCATTTCCTTTCTATTTCTTTACTACATTTTATAATATATTTCCCCTTTTTTTAACAACTTGGTCACAGAAATATTTACTGCTACATTTACAATAAAAAGAATTCTATATATCTCATTGTGTAATTATTTACTCAATGTAAACATGTAAAATAATTTAGCAAACAATTGTACAGGATATACTTATTGAATTCCTTTTCTATTATTCCATTTATCAACCTCTTATATACACTTATTCAACCCATTATGAAATAACTTTCTCATAATGTTTCTCTTCTCACTTTAGAGTTATTGATAACATGTATAATAATTTTATTAAAATAAAAGGCATTTATATAAAAACATTAAATTAGATCCAAAATACAAATTTTAGGCAACCATGTATATTCCTGATATATTTTACATTAATTATTTGTAGATGATATAGGTGCTAATAAGTTTATACGTAGAATACCAAGGGTGTAAATATTATCTATCAGACCATTTTATTTTTTTTCTTGTGTTAACAAATTTAGGAGGGAATAAGGAGGTTTTCTAAGGAAAACATTTAGTCATTATTACTAATAATTATTATTTGTGTTAAGTAATTGATTGTACAAATTTGGGAGTGTTTATTTATTTCCAAACAAATATATAATCAAGTAAAATTATTGATTCATTGATGATATGTTAACATGATTTTTTTCATTTATTTATTTCTTTTAAACATTAAGCAAATACGCTACACGGATGATTACATTTTACAATCATACTTAAGCCCTGAGGAGATGAGGTATACCGCTCATACTCCAACCGACCATGACGGTGTAAAGCATCGGTTCCATACATAGGTCAAGGAAGAGACAGATTTCCATGACCTCATCCTCCTCAATCAGTGTGAGTACAAAATGCAGGATATCTTGTGTCTCTGCTAAATAGCTTTCCAGGGTATACTGGCAACTTCACTATAGAGTTACAGTGGCAGTTGTACTCTCTTCGCAATCGAGCGATTTCATGTTTATCTCACATCGATCCGGCATTAACATTATTGGGAGATTTGTGATACATCCATCCCGACACATATAATGAAGGATTGAGAGATTTAATGTTTATCTCACATCAATCCCACATTAGGGCGTAAGGATATTCGTGCCCATAACCCCCACATACTCAATAGTATGCCCTCTAAGAGATCCTGTGGGAAAACCTGTTTCACCATCACCAACTACTGACGATGATGGATTTATGGCCAGGGCTCTACATGATAAAATTTCACTTGATTAATTAAGTACATTACCATATTCTTTTAGCATCAGTCAGGTTTTCAAACATAAATTATTATAACAAATGCTACAAAGAATGTGTAATACTTCTATCAAGTACTTTTAGAAGCTTTATAAAACATTGGGATCTCAATCCCTTATCACATCATGAACATTCTCATCCCTTAACATCTCATCATCATCATTATGGAATATGGGTATTCAAACCCTCAGTTCATCAAAGAACACTTGTTACCACTTATCAGGTAACTAATACCTTCAGGTCATCTGACCAAGGTAAACATGATACTTGCTACATAAGAATCTCACATGGCTCTCAAGGCCCATTTAATCTCTTATTACCTCTTACTAGGAAACAAAGCATATTATGGCTCACAAGGCCCATAAAAATATTTCAATAATAAAACATCATAGCTCATACATGATTATGCCCAACATCTCATGATACCTGCATGGTTAGTACACATGATAATGGTTATATTAATTACATATCAGCACTATGCAAATTGAGGGTAGCATCACTATTCCCTCATTAGGGTTAGGGTTTCCCAATTCATGTCAATTAGGGATACTCATCCCATTACCCAAAATTAGGGTTATGGTTTATCATCATATTGCCCAAGATTAGGGTTTCATGCACTATAACCCAAAATTAGGGTTTCACATACCTTCACCCTATATTAGGGTTTCACGCATCATTATCTTGAATTAAGGTTCCTTATAACTTTTCCCCTAATTAGGGTTTCATGTAACTTTACCCAAAATTAGGGTTTCATGAAGCATCCTCTTAAGTTAGGGTTTTTCATTATATTACCCTGAATTGGGATTTCTCATATCATCACCCTAGATTAGGGTTACACCATTACCCTAGATTAGGGTTTCACCTAGCATTGCCCTAAATTAGGGATAGGGCTCATCAACCTTCTCGATTAGGGTTTCATGATCTCTTTATCAAGGATCATACCCTAATTACATATTTTATTCATGTTGAAAGTGTTGAGGCTTAATCACTACATGATTATTATACATGTATGAATTCCTCTCTCTCTCATCTTCTCTAGGATGTTGATTACTTCAAGCTTGATTAGATTAGGTCAACCCTTCATTCAAGTACATACATTTAGGGTTAGCATAGTGTATTGAGATATTGCTTCCATAAGCATCAAAGGTTAGCCCCTCTAAGGGTACTAATCACCCTATTACCTTAAAGGTACAACCATTGTAATTATCTTTGATATACATCATTAACAATCATGGGGTTAATTGATCTTTCATCACATTAGGTCTTCAAATGGTTTTGGTTGCATTGAACCTCCAAACGGTTTTGACCCCTCAACCTCCAAACAGTTTTGAAACCATTTGCCCTTAAAATGGTTTTGAAACCGCTTGTGAATCTAGGGTTGAGACCATTTTCCCTCCAAACGGTTTTGAAACCATTTGGGCACTCAACCATTAAAACCATTTGATCACATGTACATTGAAACCGATTGGACCCATCAACATTTGAAACTGATTGGATAAATCAACCTTGAAACCAATTGGACCTCCAAATGGTTTGAGACCATTTGATCTCAAACGGTTTGAAGACTGTTTGATTCCAAATGGTTTCAAGACCATTTGGACTCAAATGGTCTCCAGACCGTTTGGTCCAAACTACCTTGAAACTGAAAGGATCATCTAGGGTTTCCTTCAACCAATCAATTAGGGTTTTCTTCATTGAATCATTCATCAATTGGACCATTGAATAGTACATCAAATTATAACCCTTGGATCTCCAACCATCCATCACAACCCTTGACTTGAGACCGATTGGACCATCAACCATGAAATTGATCCAATTCAATTAGGGTTTCAACACTTCAACCCGATTAGAGTTTATAATTAGTGGATTATCCATCACTATTATAAGTCAATCAATTAGAACCATTGGATCAACATCCAAATACATCAGCAAGTATCTCCAAATGGTTTTGAGACCATTTGATCCCAATCGGTCTTGTGACTGATTGGTCTCAAGTTGAAACCGTTAGGACCTGATATTTCTTGAGGTGTGTGCTAAGATGACATCATCATCGTCAAGCTACAAACCTTCAAAATTTGTTGTGATCTTTGTGATGATTTCAACAATTAATCAAAAGGAAATTCAGGAAGGAAAAAGGAATCAACATATGATGAAGAAATGAAATCAATAATGATATTTAAGGGTTCAAGTTATATAACCCACCTTCAAAGTTGAATCCAATCTTCAAGCTTCATGTCTTTAATGGTGAATTAAGTTTCTCAACTTCCCAAGGTCCGTACTCAAGTCTTTGAGTGAAAAGAATGGCTAAAGTTGAAGATTGAATGGAGAAAAGAAGAAAATAAGCACTAAATTTTGATTTCCACCATGAAGTCAAGGTTGAAGATGATTAAGGAGTCACCTATAGGTTGGGGTACATCCTCCTATTTATCCTAAGCTCCCTTGTGCTCCGCCAAAGCAAGGAAAGAAAGAAGAGTCGAAAAAAGCCTTTCATGTGGGTGAAAGAATGGAGTGTATATAAGGGAAATTCAAGAGAGAGAAAGTGTTATAAAAATTCTTCAATTCCCTAAATTGGTGACAATTATCCCCCTCACTTCCTTGCATACGAAGCCATAATCCTCCCCTTTGAAATCCTATTCTTTATCCATGAATTAAAAAGAAAAAAATTAAGCACCTTAATCAATATAATAATAATATCAAAAAATTAATGGATATTACTTTTTCTTTAAATAATGTGAGTGGGCTCTCCACTCACTTTAGATATTTCGGTGCCATTGCAAGGCACAAGGAAGTCCATACTTATATAAATTCAACCATCACATTTTTGGTTGAAGGGCACTTCCATTAATATATTTATTTTTGCATTAAATTGAATTAGGGTTTCAATTATGCTTAAATCTTGATTATTTTAATATCAAGATTCTCTCTTCTCCAAAGAGATTCAAATGAAATGCCCCTATGATTTTCTTGTCTCTAATTGATACCAAGAAACATTAGCGACTCTCAAGAAGTGGTATTTTGCATATTGAACCCTAGGTTTTGGGTAAATTGCACATTACACCAAAACTAGGTTTTAATGCACAAACATTGCTTAATAAGCTCTTTCTTGGTGCTCAGGCTTGTGTAAGCCATACCTCAGCATCATTCTCATTCTTATGATGCTTCAACACTTGAGGAACATTTTATCATGTATCATTTGCAATTTAACCCCTCAACTTGGGTAATTTTCACTTGTCCAAAATGGGCAAAACATTGTTTTCAACATTATTCAAAAAGGACTAAAATTGAAACATAAGTTCCTCTTGAGCCTTAATTACTTTTCAAAAGATAAGAGCAAGCATATAATTATTTTTCTTAATCAAAACATCTAGGGTCAAAGCATAACCCAGGTCAGGGATGTTACAAATTATCCACCCCTAACAGGGATTTCGTCCCCAAAATCATCAAGAGAAAAGAGAAGGGTACTTCCTCCTCATCTCTTCCTCTAGCTCCCACATAGCTTCTTCAATGCCACAGTGATGCTAGAGAACTTTCACAAGACATATGTCTTTCTTTTTCAGCTTTTTAATTCTTTTATCAAGGATCATCACAGGTCCTTCAACATATGATATATCATCATTTAATTCTACCTCCACAGGCTGCAAAACTAACTCTGTGCCAGGATGACACTTTCTCAGCATGGAGATATGGAACATTGGATGCAACTTATGCATATCAGGTAGCAATTCCATCTTATAGGCTACCTTTCCAATCCGTTAAATGATTTGATAAGGCCCCATAAATCAAGGAGCTAACTTTCCATTCTTTCCAAATCTAAGGACACCTTTCCAAGGTGAGACCTTGAGATATACTCTGTATCCAACTTGGCATTCTAAATGTCTTCATATTTTGTCAGCGTATGACTTCTGTCTATCCTGTGCAGTCTTTAATTGTTGTTGTATTAGTTTAATCTTCTCAGTTGTCTACTGCACTAGCTCAGGACCCAAAATTTGATATTCTCCTATTTCATACCACCATAAAGGAGATCTACAACATCTACCATATAATGATTCATATGGTGCCATATCAATATTGTGCTTATAGCTATTATTGTAAGCAAATTCTATCAAGCTCAGGTGTAGATCCCAACTTCCTACAAACTGAAGGACACATGCCCTAAGCAAATCCTCCAAGGTTTGTATAGTCCTCTCAGATTGTCCATCTGTCTGTGGGTGAAAAGCAGTACTAAACCATAACTGCGTACCCAAAGCTTTATGGATTCTCTTCCAAAAATGACTCGCGAACTGGGGACCTCTATCAGAAACAATAGTAGTTGGAACCCCATGCAACCGCACTATCTCATCTATATATATGTGCAAGCTTCTCAGTAGTGTAGGTTTTTTTGACAGGAAGAAAATGTGTTGTGCTAGTCAACCTACCAACTATTACCCATATCGAATCATGACCTTTGGTTGTTCTAGTCAAACCAACCACAAAGTCCATGGTCACATGATCCCATTTCCACTACGGTATAGGCAAAGTTTGCATTGTTCCTGCGGGCTTCTGATGTTTAGCTTTAACCTACTGATACACTGGACACCGCATAACAAACTCAGCTACATCTTTCTTCAAACCAGGCTACCAATACATATCCTTCAAGTTATGATACATTTTGGTGCTCCCTGGATGCATTGCATACATCGAAGAATGGGCTTCCTCCAAGACTAACTTCCTTAAGTCATTAGCTTCAGGTACTACCATCCTACTATGGTAACAGACTACCTAATCGTCTGACTCATGAAAGTCATCCCATTTTTCACTACCATACTCTGACCTGATCTGTTGAACCACAGTATCAACTTACTGTGCTTCTTTAATCTACTGTCTCAGAGTAGGTTTCATTTGCATCTCAGCTAACAGCCCGACTAACAATGATACCTTAAGTTGTATATTGTTTTGCCTCAAGGAGATAAGCATATCTCTTTTAAAGCACACTAGGGAGTTCAATTGTGCTTTATCTAAGGCTGGTGATGATGATTTCCTACTTAGTGCATCAGCCACTACATTAGCCTTCCCTGGATGAAAATCAATTATATAATCATAGTCCTTGATTAACTCCATCCAATGGCATTGTCTCATGTTCAACTCATGTTGTGAGAAGATATATTTTAGATTCTTATGGTCTGTGAAAATCTAGAATGTTTCTCCATAGAGATAATGTCTCCAGATCTTCAAAGCATGGACCACATCAGCTAGCTCTAGATCATGTGTCAGATAATTCTTCTCGTGTTTCTTAAGCTGTCGAGAGGAAAAAGAAATCACTTGATTATCCTGCATCAACACACATCCTAGGCCATTTTTAGATGCATCACAGAAAACTATGTACCCCTTCCCTTGCTCAGGTAACACCATCATAGGTGCACTTGTTAACTTTTCTTTCAATAGCTGGAAAGAATCTTGACACTTGTCATTCCAGACAAAAGGAACCTCCTTCCTGGTCAACTTGGTTAGAGGTAAAGCTATAGAACTGAAGTTCTTAATGAACCTCCTGTAATAGCCTACCAGTTTGAACCTGAGGTAGATATTACGTGTCCTAGAAAAGAAACTTCTGGTAACCAAAACCCACATTTGCTAAACTTAGCATACAACTTATGCTCTCTTAGCAAAGTTAAAGCCTGGCGGAGGTGTTGCTCATGCTTTTGAGCATCTCTACTATATATCAAGATGTCATCTATGAAGACTACTATGAACTAATCAAGAAAAGGTCAGAAGATTCTATTCATGAGTTCCATGAATGCAGTTGGGGCATTAGTTAGTCCAAACGACATAACTATGAAGTCATAGTGACCATACCTTATCCTAAAGGCAGACTTAGGTATGTCACTCTCCTTGATACGCAACTGATGATATCCCGACCTCAGATCTATCTTAGAGAGATAGTTGCACCACACAACTGATCAAACAGGTCATCGATCCTTGGAAGAGGATACTTGTTCTTTATGGTTACTTTATTTAACTGTCTGTAATCAATGCATAACCATATAGATCTTTCCTTCTTCTTAACAAAGAGAATCGGAGCACCCCATGGTGAAGTACTCAGTCAGATAAAATCTTTCTCAAGCAACTCCTACAGCTGTTTCTTAAGCTCTGCCATCTCAACAGGTGCCATTCTATACAGTGTTTGTGCTATTGGTTGTGTGCCTGGGATTAGATTAATCTCAAAATCAATCTCTCGGGGTGGAGGAACACCTGGAAGTTCCTCAGGGAACACATCTTCAAACTCCCTAACTATCAGAACTTCAAAAAGATTAGAACTCTCTATTCTGGTATCTACCACATGTGCCAAGAATGTAAAGCATGCTTGTCTCATCAGCTTCTCAGCTACCATAGCTGACACTAGATAGGTTGGAAGAATCTTTCTATCTCCCTAAAAGATCCATGTGTCACTGTCATCTGCGAATACAGCTTGCTTGGAATCACAATCCAAGACAACCTTATACTTTTCTAGGGTGTCCATTCCAAGGATTATATCGAACCCGTGCATCTCAAGTGGTATAAGATCCACCTGAATGCAATGGTCAGAAAAGGAAAGAATGTAGGTAGAACACACCTCCCGCAACATTGCAGATCCCAGCAAAGGGGTTTCTAACAACACACTATATGCCCTATGAGAAATTGTCATATTGCAATCAAGGATCACTTCTCTAGTGACAAAGGAATGTGTAGCACCCGGATCAATCAAAACAGATACGAAGCAGGATGAAGACATATCAGAATGAAATAGTTCCATCTGACTTGTCACAACTCAAGGGTTGACTACTGCTTCGAGTTGATTCATCGCATAGAATCTCACCGTTGCTTGTTTTTGACCTTGTGCTCGATTTTTAGGTGTCGACGAACCAGCTTGGGACACTTGTCCATGTCCTATATAACCACTCAAAAACTTTCACCTCTGAGAGCCTTGCTGACTCTACCTCATAGATTGAGTCACACTTACATCGCTAGCTCGGCAATCTTTCATCAAATGCCCCATCTTTCCGCATATAAAATAGCCTCTTCTCTCCCTCTGTGGACTGGGTGGCCCTGTTACTGTTACTAATGCTGAGATGTGGGCTCCCTCTGGTGGTAAACTATGACCTCTACCCTTGCTGGATGCCCATTGTATCTGGGTATTGAATCTTAGTGGTGCTATTGGTGTAGAAAATCTTAGTTTCTTGAAACTTTTGGACCTCTGTCCTTGAAACTGAGTATACACCTTCTTACTCTTAGTCTGACTCTTCTTAATCACATACCTTTTTATCCATCTCACAGACTCCACAAAGGTGGTAAACCTCTCCCTGTTCTCTAAGGCAGACATAGGAGTGGTCAATTCAGCGTTCAACCCCTTCTCAAAATGTTGAATTCTCTCTTCATCAGTAGTTGCCATATGCAGACAGAACCGTAAAAGCTCCATGAACTTAGCTTCATACTCGTTAATGTTCATTATTCCTTGCCTTAACCTCTCAAACTGAGAGATCTTCTCATCTAGATACGTCTTGGGGGAGTATCTACTGACGAATTCTCGTCGGAATTCTCCCCATCTGATTTCAACACCTGGCCTCTTGCCCTCTTCTATTGTCCACCAATGACCAGCACTCCCTTTTAGAAGGTACACTGCATGCCTCACCTTCTTTGCTTCAGGGATATTGAGGATTCTAAAGGTCTTCTCCAACTCAGTCAACCACAATTCAGCATCTGATGGGTCAGTTGTACCAGCATAATCTGTGGCTCCAACCCGGCGAAGTCATTCGAAAGTCTTGTCGGCCCCTTGTCCTTCATTATGGGATGGTGCCCTCGATGCAGATGGTGGCATCCTATCCGCCATATGCATCATAGTCGCCATGAACTTCCCAAGTAGATCATGGAAAGTTGGGCTCTCTAGTGCAGCTTGGTTAAGCTGAGGATGTTCAGGTACTGGTTCCTCCCCAGTCTGGTCCCTTGCACCTCTTCCTGGTGCAGCAATGCTGCTCTCAGCATCATGTTCTTTGTGTGATCCAGACATCTTTAAGTTCTTCTTCTCCTATATGAGCAAAAGATACTATTAGACAAATTGGAAGACACTAGAACATACTCAACAACCTTAATCATATGTCTCTGTAGACTCAACGAACCTAGAGCTTTGATACCACTAAACTTGTCGCACACCGTTCGAACAAAGCGTCATTAACTAAGCAGAAGCAATTATTAACAGCAGATTACTGAAAATCACTAAAAATTAAAACCATTTACAAAGATATCCAAACACAGGAAAACTCTTTTATCAAGAACCAATGTATTTTATTTACATCCTGGTTCATAAGTACATATCTTGTACCATCCCTTCTCGAGGATTACAAGCATCAACTGCTTTGTTAAATCTATACACATGCATCATAAGAACCTCGAGGCATCAAACCAAAATCTCAGATCAATTCATTAAAAGTACTAACTGCTAACTTTGAGGACATGAGAGTACAAAGACGACACATAGGACTCTCTATACAAAAATATGACAGCCAGTACCTCCACCTGGAATATCACTGTTGTCCCTGTTGTTGTTTTTGCTGCTCTTCCCCTGCTAAAGGGTTTTTGCCTCTTCTTCCGCGTCTACCTAAAAAGTGTTGGTGACCAACAGAGTGAGACCCAGTCCCAACAAGAGATATAACTCTCCGCGAAAAACATTATTATTGTTGTTTAAATGAATAAAACTGAACAGAGGAATCATATATATTCAACAGTAGATAAATCAATGTCTAAACATATTAGAGCAATATTCTTATTCAAAGCATTTCAGCCATACCTTGATAAAGCAGCATGTTACTTATATAATAAGGAATTAAAGAACATGTATAACATTTATCCATATAGGATATGCTAAGCAAGGTAACATCAACCAATGATTCTCATATTTCAACCTTAAGCAAATATGCTACACGGCTGATTACATTTTACAATCATACTTAAGCCCTGAGGAGATGAGGTATACCGCTCATACTCCAACCGACCACGATGGCATAAAGCATCGGTTCCATACATAGGTCAAGGAAGAGCCAGATTTCCATGACCTCATCCACCTCAGTCAGTGTGAGTACAAAATGCAGGACATCTTATGTCTCTGCTAAATAGCTTTCCAGGGTATATTGGCAACTTCGCGATAGAGTTACAGTGGTGGCTGTACTCTCTTCACAATCGAGAGATTTCATGTTTATCTCACATCGATCTGACATTAACATTTTCGGGAGATTTGTGATACATCCATCCCGATACATATAATGAAGGATTGAGAGATTTAATGTTTATCTCACATCAGTCCCACATTAGGGCGTAAGGATATTCGCGCCCATAACCCCCACATACTCAACAGTATGCCCCCCAGGAGATCCCGTGGGAAAATCTGTTTCACTATCACCAACTACTGACGATGATGGATCTATGGCCAGGGATCTACATGATAAGATATCACTTGATTAATTAAGTACATTACCATATTCTTTTAGCATCAGTCAGGTTTTCAAACATAAATTATTATAACAAATGCTACAAAGAATGTATAATACTTCTATCAAGTACTTTTCGAAGCTTTATAAAACATTGGGATCTCAATCCCTAGTCACATCATGGGCATTCTCGTCCCTTAACATCTCATCATCATGATTATGGAATATGGGTATTCAAACCCTCAGTTCATCAAAGAACACTTGTTACCACTTATCAGGTAACTAATACCTTCAGGTCATCTAACCAAGGTAAACATGATACTTGCTACACAAGCATCTCACATGGCTCTCAAGGCCCATTTAATCTCTTGTTATCTCTTACTAGGCAACAAAGCATATTATGGCTTACAAGACCCATAAAACAATTTCAATAATAAAACATCATAGCTCATACCTGGCTATGCCAAACATCTCATGATACCTGCATGGTTAGTACACATGATAACGATTATATCAATTACATATCAGCACTATGCAATGTGAGGGTAGCATCACTTTTCCTCATTAGGTTTAGGGTTTCCCAATTCATTTCAATTAGGGATACTCATCCCATTACCTAAAATTAGGGTTATGGTTTATCATCATATTGCCCAAGATTAGGGTTTCATGCACTATAACCCAAAATTAGGGTTTCACATACCTTCACCCTATATTAGGGTTTTACACATCATTATCTTGAATTAAGGTTCCTTATAACTTTTCCCCAAATTAGGGTTTCATGTAACTTTACCCGAAATTAGGGTTTCATGAAGCGTCCTCTTGAATTAGGTTTTTTCATTATATTACCCTGAATTGGGATTTCTCATATCATCACCCTAGATTAGGGTTACACCATTACCCTAGATTAGGGTTTCACCTAGCATTGCCCTAAATTAGGGTTAGGGCTCATCAACCTTCTCGATTAGGGTTTCATGATATCTTTATCAAGGATCATACCCTAATTACATATTTTATTCATGTTGAAAGTGTTGAGGCTTAACCACTACATGATTATTATACATGTATGAATTCCTTTCTCTCTCATCCTCTCTAGGATGTTGATTACTTCAATCTTGATTAGATTAGGTCAACCCTTCATTCAAGTACATACATTTAGGTTTAGCATAGTGTATTGAGATATTGCTTCCAAATGCATCAAAGGTTAACCCCTCTAAGGGTACTAATCACCCTAGTACCTTAAAGGTACAAACATTGTAATTATCTTTGATATATATCATTAACAATCATGGGGTTAATTGATTTTTCATCACATTAGGTCTTCAAATGGTTTTGGTTGCATTGAACCTCCAAACGGTTTTGACCCCTCAACCTCCAAATAGTTTTGAAACCATTTTCCCTTCAAACGGTTTTGAAACCATTTGGGCATCTAGGGTTGAGACCGTTTGCCCTCCAAATAGTTTTGAAACCGTTTGGGCACTCAACCCTTGAAACAGTTTGATCACATGTACATTGAAACTGATTAGACCCATCAACATTTGAAACTGATTGGATAAATCAATCTTGAAACCGATTGGACCTCGAAACGGTTTGAGACTGTTTGATCTCAAATGGTTTGAAGACCGTTTGATTCCAAATGGTTTCAAGACCATTTGGACTCAAACGGTCTCAAGACCATTTGGTCCAAACTACCTTGAAACCAAAAGGATCATCTAGGGTTTCCTTCAACCAATCAATTAGGGTTTGCTTCATTGAATCATTCATCAATTGGACCATTGAGTAGTACATCAAATTATAACCCTTGGATCTCCAACCATCCATCACATCCCTTGACCTCCAAACGGTCTTGAGACTGTTTGGACTCAAACGGTCTTGAGACCGATTAGACCATCAACCATGAAATTGATCCAATTCAATTAGGGTTTCAACACTTCAACCCGATTAGAGTTTATAATTAGTGGATTATCCATCATTGAACCTATTATAAGTCAATAAATTTGAACCATTGGATCAAGATCCAACTACATCAACAAGTATCTCCAAACAGTTTTGAGACTGTTTGATCCCAAACGGTCTTGAGACCATTTGCACCCAAACGGTCTTGAGACCGTTTGGTTTCAATCAGTCTTGAGACCGATTGGTCTCAAGTTGAAACTGTTAGGACCTGATATTTCTTGAGGTGTGTGCTAGGATGACATCATCATCTTCAATCTACAAACCTTCAAAATTTTCTATGATCTTTGTGATGATTTCAACAATTAATCAAAAGGAAATTTGGGAAGGAAAAAGGACTCAACGTATGATGAAGAAATGAAATCAATAATGATATTTAAGGGTTCAAGTTATATAACCCACCTTCAAAGTTGAATCCAAGCTTCAAGATTCACTTCTTTAATGGTGAATTAAGCTTTCTCAACTTCCCAAGTTTCGTCCTCAAGTCTTTGAGTGAAAAGAATGGCTAAAGTAGAAGATTGAATGGAGAAAAGAAGAAAATAAGCATTAAATTTTGATTTCCACCATGAAGTCAAGGTTGAAGATGATTAAGGAGCTCCCCTACAGGTTGGGGTATGTCCTCATGTTTCTCCTAAGCTCCCTTGTGCTTGTCCAAAGCAAGGAAAGAAAGAAGATTCGAAAAAAGCCTTTCATGTGGGTGAAAGAATGGAGTGTATATAAGGGAAATTCAAGAGAGAGAAAGTGTTATAAAAATCCTTCAATTCCCTAAATTGGTGCCACTTATCCCCCTCACTTCCTTGCATACGAATCCATCATTCCCCCCTTCGAAATCTTCTTCTTTATCCATGAATTAAAAAGAAAACAATTAAGCACCTTAATCAATATAATAATAATATCCAAAAATTAGTGGATATTACTTTTTCTTTAACTAATGTGAGTGGGCTCTCCACTCACTTTAGATATTTCGGTGCCATTTCAAGGAACAAGGACGTCCATACTTATATAAATTCAACCATCACATTTTTGGTTGAAGGGCACTTCAATTAATATATTTATTTTTGCATTAAATTGAATTAGGGTTTCAATTATGCTTAAATCTTGATTATTTTAATATCAAGATTCTCTCTCCTCCAAAGAGATTCAAATGAGATGTCCCTCTGATTTTCTTGTCTCTAATTGATACCAATAAATATTAGGGACTCTCAAGAAGTGGTATTTTGCATATTGAACCCTAGGTTTTGGGTAAATTGCACATTACACCAAAACTAGGTTTTAATGCACAAACATTGCATAATAAGCTCTTTCTTGGTGCTCAGGCTTGTGGAAGCCATACCTCCGCATCATTCTCATTCTTATGATGCTTCAACACTTGAGGAACATTATATTATGTAACATTTTCAAGTTAACCCCTCAACTTGGGTAATTTGCACTTTAGTGCAAAATGGACAAAACATTATTTTCAACATTATTCAAAAAGGACTAAAATTGAAACATAAGTTCCTCTTTATCCTTAATTACTTTTCAAAAGATAAGAGCAAGCATATAGTTGTTTTTCTTAAACAAAACATCTATGGTCAAAGCATAACCCAGGTCAGGGATGTTACACTCATATTCCGTTTTAAGATTTTTGACCGTAATAAATTTTCCATAGATTTATCATGTGTGTATAAGATTGTTTCTCTTTATGATATACCGTAATTTTATTTATTAAAAATTCACCTAAATTATATATGTGTTAGCCATGCAAGTTGTTCATACTATTTATTTAATATATTAGATGTTTTTAAAACTAATTTAATATTGTAGGCCTTATCTTACATTTTATTTTGTGAATGAAATTAGGATAGTTATGATTTTTCAAATAAGGTGAAACTTGGCAGCTAAGGTAATTGGGATCCAAGGAACACGTTTTACCATTACATTTGGGTTTTGAATATTCCTTATGAGTTTTGGTACAAATTATATTTTTGGGCTCATCATAATTATATTATTATAACATTATATTGGTACCATCATTATATATTATTTAGGGTCCTATTATCTTCACGCTACTACCAAAAGAGTTACCTTTGGTTATTATTCATGAAATTCCATATTATACTTATTTAACATATTTAGTCCATTAATTTTACTTTTACTTTGATGATTGCACATGAAAATTCTAATTTTTATTCCAATACATGTTTTAAGTGCATTGTACCTCTTATTTATCTAATATATAAATATTAGTTAGCAAAGGAAGTATATTTGACATATTTCATGAACTTACTCACATGTTAGCACATATACATGTCATTATGTTAATGTCTCACTTAATATGTTATATTTACTTTTAGGGCTATATATATTATGGGTTACCATTGTGTTATGCATGTTATATGCATTAATAATGTACAACTTATATATAGTATGTGTTATATATATTTAGGTATAACTTTATCCTTGTTTGGTCAAATATAAATAACCAAACATTCTAATATCCTAATCATAGGAATAGGATTTCTAGAGTAAAGATGCTAAGTTTGGGTATGTTACAACACTCCACCCCTTAAAGAGGATTTTGTTTGTGAAATCCAGCCATCCTTATACTACTAACCTATTCCATCCATCCCTCAAAAGGTTTAACCTAATAATACAAGCTAAGCAACATCAAGGTACAATAGCTACTTATGTATATTTAGTTGTGAATATTCTAGGGATTTATGTTGTTCATAGATCATTCATCCAACTAACATGTCATACCCACCTAGGGTTGAGTTTCAGGTCCTTGTGTTACTAACTACCCTAAGGTCCACATGAGCATCCAAAAAGTCATGGGTTACAAAGGGTAGAATAACTAAATCTATATCACAAGATATATCTTCCTAGTCATCACTTAAACACCAGAACTAGGGTTGATGATGTCTATTCTAACTAATTCAATGGTTTCATTACTAATATTTCATTCATCGCCTCATTGTGACTTGGTTCTAGAAAGCATCGATAAAACCAGAGAAATCTTTTCTACATATGGTAGTATAATGTAAGATAGGTTTTCTTCAAAAACTCATACAACATAAAACAAAATGAGCTCAAAATAAATGCAAGAAACCAAGGAACAAATTTTCCATGTTAGGATCTCCTTGTCATGCTACATTAACATCCTCATGTCACACCTCATTATATTCAAAGATACTTGTCATAACTGCCTACACCATTCTCTATGAGAAACTAGAGTCTCATCTTAAAAGGGTTTACTATTCATGATTCTTATGTGTACCTCACATGATTCTTGATTGACCTAACTTCATCTCATGAAAATCATAGATCAATTCTAGGGTAAACATCTAACTTAGAGGGTAGCTATGTGATGTAAGAGTTCTAATTTGGAAGACAAAATTGAAATAGTCAGAATATAACTACCATGAATCTAATACCATCTTGTAGTGAGTATGACTTGAGAGGGGATCCACTCCCTACTAAAATTTGAGGAATAAAAAAAAATCGATTCCAAACACACTATAAAGTATGATGTAATAGGTGCAAATTTTTCATTGTTCAAATGATGGTATATAAAATGACCAAAGTGTAGAAGTGGGATAATAATTCATGAATTTATTCAATTTATCAAGGTTATATAATACTCTTGAACATGGGTTTACATGAAAGAAACAACATTTGGATCTAAGTAGAGGGATATCTAAACTATCTCCAATCTATTTCCCAAGAATCATCTCCTTAAACCAGGTCCATGTCTGCATGTTGTGTCCTTCATGTCCTACACCTAGGGTTGGAAGCATACCCCACAAGAGGAGACAAAAATAGATGGTGTAGGCGTAAAAGTTGGTATGTGCATACTAATTGGGATTGAAATATATAAGGGAAAAGGGGCATAAACTATAACAAGGCTTCCCATAGAAGAGGAAAGTACCATCCAAGTGGATATCAAAGGAATATGAATATCAAAAGAGTTATTATGTCAATATATGAGTCATTTATCAACAAATATATGATTAATAGAAAGAATTCTTTCCATATAATAATAGTTAGTACATGTAAACAATTAGACTACTTTTATTTATGTAGGACTGAGACCCATAAAATCTCAAGCCTTAGTCAGGTGGAAAGGAACACCCTTAGTGGAAAGGTGTGCCAATATATATAATATGAGTGGAAAGGGTGCTCGAGGTGGAAAGGAACACCCCAATATTATGGTAGTACAGATGTACATGCTACTATAAATAAACTTAATCTATTTGTACACACACAAAATATAAAGGCAAGAATAATTTTAGTCAATCTGAAATAATGGGATGAGAACATCCAACACTTATAATGTGGAGTCAGAGGACCCATAAAAAAATATTCAATCAAGTCCGCAAATAAGATGCAACATAAGATCATAATGTCCACCACAAGGAGATTAGGGTATCAAATATTCAGATTGAAGTCCAATAGGAATTTCAATAAAGTAAGACGATCACAAGATCTATATTAATGCATAACTTCTCATATAAGGCAACCTCTCATAAGAGAGAGAGAAAATGTGTAAAGGGTAGAATGTCCCAAAGGAGCAAGATGTAGAGATAAATGTGGGTGATGTATTCAATAAGATAAATAGGCAATGCAACATACCTAAAATATGTTTGTCAACTTGTCAAAATCTAAACCTTTGATCCAAGTCAGGGTTCCAAGGTTTGAAACACTGGTGGTTGAGGAAAGATCACCATATGAATTGGTTTATATATATATATATATATATATATATATATATATATATATATATATATATATATATAAATATATATATATAACTAGCAAGAAACTTATTAACCTTTTGTTTACTAGAGAAAATATGTAATGTGTATTATAAAAGGAGAAAAGTTAAGCCTTTTTTAAAAAGTTGGCAATTCAGCATGTCGTTGCCAGGGGTTTCAAACTTGTGACCTCTCGGTCATACAATTTCAACTTTAACACTCGAGTGCCACTACATTGACAAAAAGTTAAGCATTTTCTAACACATAACAGGAAAGAATAAATATAAAAGACACCATTTCCCTTCCATTTATTTATGTCTACATTTTACTAACTTGGTCATATAAATATTTACTATTACATTTACGATAAAGAGACCTTTATATACCTCATTGTGTAATTACTTACTCAATGTAAATATGTATAATAATTTAATTTACAATTGTGTAGGATATAATTATTGAATTCCTTTTATATTATTCCATTTATCAAAATATATATACATTTATTCATCCCCTTATAAAATAGCTTTCTCAAAATATCTTTCTTTTCACCTTAGAGTTATTGGTAACATGTATAATAATTTTATTCCAATAAAAGGTATTTATTTGAAAACATTAAGTGAGATCCAAAATTTCAAATTTAGGCAACCATATATATTGCTAACATATTTTATATTAATTATTTGTGGATGAAATGGTGCTAATAAATTTATATATCCAACACTAAGGGTGTAAACATTATCTATCAAACCATTTTCCTTTTTCCCTAATTAATGATTTTAGGGGGTATCAGGGAGGTTTTCTAAGGAAATCACTTAGTCAAGATTATTATTATTTCTTATTTGGGTTAAGTAAATTGTTAATATAATTTATAATTTTTTATTTGTATCCAAACAAATATATAATCAAGTTAAAATATTTGTTTCATGGATGATATGTTCACATGATTGTTTTCATTTATTTATTTCTTTCAAAAATTAAATAATTTATTTATTGATTTCAAACATTAAGTAGAAATAATGAGTTCTTTTAAGTTTGTTATAATTTATTAAAGTATCTTGTGTACCACATTGTAGAAATTACTTAGATTTATATTTCTGTAACTCATATCCCATTTTGATATTTTTGACCATGATATTTTTTCATAAATGTATCGTGCTTGTACAACATTGTTTCTGTTACAACCTCAATTTTGCATATGTTTTCATAATTGAAATCTAATGTTTTCATGAATATGGACTTAATTGAAAAAGTTGTATGCTTTGCTTCAAAGAAGGTATTTCTTTGCAAATCTCCCTTTTGATAGGAATTTCGTGGTTCCTATTATTATATTAATCCAATAATGGATATAAAAGAGAAGAAATGAAGAAAAGTCCAAATATTACAAAAAGATACAAGATAATGAATATTAAGCAAAGTATTTATGAGAATTATATAGAAATCTCTAGAAGGTAGAATTAATGGCCACAATTGAGTAAATTTTGTTTATATGTGATTTCTAATGGAAGAAATAGGAAAAGAGGAAAAAGGAAATAAAAGATAAAGAGAAATCCTTGAAAAGAAATCTTTTAATAAGAAATAAGTAAGATAATGAGAAATAATGGATGTGGATGCATCTAGAAGGATAATAAGCATCCTTAAAAAGGAATTTCGAAATCTAAGGATTTCTTGGGGTCCAAGGAGTCCCAATGGAGAATAACAAAGAGAAAATACAAATAATACAAAAGTCTTAAAATGAGGATAATGTTTTATATAATTAATGACTTTTGGTATTATAAAAAGAAATACTTTTGTTATATGTAAGTAAAATTTAGTGGCTAATGGATTAAAAGTCAAGCACAAAGAAGATAAGAGTATTAATTTTCGAATTCCTAATAACTAAAGAATATAGATTATCAAGGAGATAATTATGAGAGAGAGAGAATACTTCTTAATTAAGGAAAATTGGTTTCCTATTGGGAAAGGGCTTCATTTTCTTCGTGGGCAAGCATGTTAGGGCATTTCTATCCTCCCCTATATAAGGGTAGACCCCTTGGCCCGAGTTCTAGAGGATCCCATTCATCCCTTTCTCTTCTCCTTCTTGTTTTTCATCCAAATCCTATCCATGAAAGAGTAAAGCGATCTCTGGAGCAACAAGGGGCCGTGATGGGATGTGATGGGGGCGTGATGTGTTGCTGACGACCTAGGGGAGATTGGCCATCATTTCTTTGCTTTCGCCTTCGCTCCAGCCACCTGCAGCATGCCAGCAAGGTCAGCCAATGTGGAAGTTGCTGTCAGCCCGACCCTAGCCAGCGCAGCCTCAGCTTGGGGCCTCCACAGGAGCAGCGGAGGGAAGAAGAGGTGAAGGGGGCCCTTGTCGGTGCCCTTGGGGTCCAGGAAAGGGAGGGGGAGCCACGCCAGTCATGGTTGTAGCGGTAGCGTTAGGGCTGCGCAAGGTTGAAGATTGGCGGAGGCACCGTTGGGCACTTTTACCCCTCTAGGGTGTGAAGAATTGATAACTTACGTGAGGGAAATATGGTCTTTTGGTAATGTTTGGCCGAAGCTACGTATTGCATGGGAAAGGTTGACGTGGCAGCCCGCCATTGGTCAAAGTAAGTGATTTTTTGTAAAAATTGTATTTAATTATTAGTAGCTCGGATTGATACATGTAATATATGAATGTTGCTGAGAAAAATGCAAGGAATCCATTAAAAATAGTTTATAGCTTAATTCTATAAAATTTAATGCATTAATGATTAAGAAACCCTTATCTAAGATGATTAATGGATTGTGAAGGGTTATATGGATGTTTAAAGTTGATATTTACCTATTGATTATAAAAAGGACACATTAGATCCAAAAGGATTATCTTTATGTATAGTTTGATTAAATTAGGGTTCCATGTACATAAATAAGCTTTAATGGGCCTTGAAACCCTATATAGAGATTAATAATTTTTTCCATGGTAGGGTTTGAGAGTCGTGGAGGCGGATGTGGCGGTCGGGGTCATCCGTCCCTGCCAAGGACTAGTAACAATGATCAGGCTGTTGAATGAGAACTCCACGCCTCTGAAGTCGATGATACCACTGAACCAACTACTGACACAGAATCCATGGATGCTTCTGATTCCACGCCCAAGGAGCCACCTTCTTGAAAGTCTTACCGAGATGCTAACACTGGGAAGGGCGTCGGCCTTCTCTCGTATGCCAATCCCACCCCTCTAGATGTCCTGGCCGCTGCCGTTATCTAGGTCGATATGAGCGGGGTGTTTCCCGTGTTCTCAATCAAACAGGACGCGATCCAGCCCCTCCTCGAACCTTGGAAGCACGCCGTCATCATCAAGGTGATCGGAACCACGTTAGGGTTTCAAACCCTGGTTAACAAAATAATGACCCTCTGGGGGCCTGCAGCGCAGTATTGGATTATCGACCTCGAAAATGGCTACTACATTATCCAACTGGGGAACCAACACAATTATGAGAAAGCCATGACGGGCGGCCCATGGACTGTCTTCGGCAGCTATCTCTCGGTGCAGTCTTGGTCCCCATCGTTTAGGCCCTCTGAACCCATCCCCCGGAAGCTGGTGGTGTGGGCGAGAGTTGCAGAACTCCCCGTCTTCCTTTACCAATACCAACTCCTAGAACAGATCGGTAACTCAATTGGGAAAACCATCAAGATTGATGCTAATACCCTAATGGGTAATAGGGGCAAGTTTGCCTGTATCACGGTGGAGGTTGACACAAGTAAACCCCTCCTGCCGGTGATCTTTCTTAATGGAGAACTCTTCCGCCTGGAGTATGAAAACCTCCCTCAGTTTTGTCTTCAGTGTGGCCGTTTAGGTCACATTGAGAAGGAGTGTAAGCAACATGCTCAGAATCCGGACCTGGCTTCTACCTCCATCCCTATCCCAGTACCTGCTGTGAGCTACACATCGGCCATGCATGCTAGGATGCCTGATCGTCGTAAAGGGACAGCCCAGGGGAAATCTACTGGCTCTGCACCTCCCCGTGATCACGCCGCGCAAAGACAGAGTGTTTATCAGCGAGAGGCGAGACAGCAGCAATCTAATTCTTCTGACCAACCCGTGAATGAGGGCGACGGTGAGGAATGGAAAACTGCAATGAGCAAGAAGGCCAAACAAAGGCTTTGCAGGAAGCAGGCGTCTGAAACTCAACCGCCCACTTCCACAGAGAAAGGTGTGGCGCCTCAAGTTCCTGAGACAAACATTGTTGTTCAACTAAAAGAGAATGAGGTCCTTGCTGGCCGACCGCACCACCCGCCTGAGGGTGGGACTTTCCAATTTGCTTCTAGTCGATCCACGGCTCCCTCCATTCCAGCCCGTTCCATCCTAAGCAGAAAGGATGCTTCATGGTTTCTTATGTTGAGGAATCGTAAGATAGTTTATCAGGTTGTCCAGAGCCCAGATAGGGTCTGAAAGAAGGGACGCACTGATGAGCAACCTCGTGAAACATCACATACCAATCCCCATGTACAACGTGCCCTCGAGTTCCAAGAGCATCTCAATGTTGCGGGTGCTGGAACCTCAGACACTATGAATGCTGAAGAAGGAGATCATCCCGTCGGGCTTGTCACAGCTCTCCAGTAATTTTCTTAATGAATGATCTCTACTAGAACATTCAAGGGGCAGGCCTTGACAAGAAAATCCTGGTAATCAAAGAACTGAAATCTATTCACAAACTTCAGATTGTTGCTATCCTGGAGCCTCACTGTTCGGGTATTAAAGCAACCAATATTATCAAGAAGCTAGGCTTTCCCTCCTCTCATCGTGTTGAGGCCACCGGTTTTTCTAGTGGTATATGGATTGCTTGGAACCATCGCCAGTGTGATCTTGAAATCCTCCTTAATCATAGGCAGTTCATACATTGTTGCATCAATAAGTCATGGTATCTTACTTTTGTCTATGCCAGTCCCAACTCTTCTAGGTGTAACGTGCTATGGGAGCATCTTGAATCTATCAGTGCTTCCATGACTGCAGCCTGGGCAGTTATGGGTGATTTCAACACCCTCCTCAATGTTGAGGAAAAGTGAGGTAGTAAGTATTTCGACAAGAGAGCCAGTGATCGCTTCCATGAAGCTCTGGTTAACACCGGTCTCGCTGATCTGAAAACTCAGGGTCATTTTTTTCACTTTCAGAAAACTTGGCCTCCTTGAGCGGTTGGATAGAGTGATCGTAAACGCCGACTGGATTAACAAGTTTGACAATGCCACTGTCACTATTCTTCCTCATACTTTCTCCGATCACAACCCTCTTCTTCTGTCTACTGGTCAGAAAGCCCCTAAAACTTTCCAGTTCCGCACTAAAGCGAGCTGGACTTTGCAGCCTGACTTCTGGGCTAAGGTGCTCAGTCAATGGCCGATCAATTCTTCCTTCCACAATGTCGTCAAGCTTTTCAAGGTGACCGCCACCAAGTGGGACTCTAAATGTCATATGCTACAATGCCGGGAGAAAGCGCGTCTTCTTCACAGCATTCATAAATGTCAGGTAAGCATGCAAAATCAATCGCCTATACCTGACCTTGATCCTTCCATCCCTCTCCAGGAGAAGCTCCATAACATCCTCCTTTTGGAGGAAGTTGATTGGTGTCAATGAGCACATATCGATTGGTTAAAACTCAATGATCTCAACACCAAGTTTTTCCAATCCTACGTCAAAGCCCGAAGGAACTACAACAGAATTTCACGTCTCAAGGATGCTTCTAATGGAGGCACCTGGCTCTCCGACCCTGCCGAGCTCAAATCACATGTCCATGGTTGGTTTCAAGACTTGATGTCACAGGCTTCCGAGTGTGATCCTACTCATGCCCGCCGCTATCCTGGTGTCTTCCCTTCCCTCGACGACCAAACCAAATGTCTTCTGGGCAGGATACCACAGGTTATTGAAATCAAGCAGGTCCTTTCTTCTATGGCGCCTCTTAAAGCGCCGGGCCCTGATGGTATTTATACGGAGTTCATCCAGAAGAATTGGGACATTGTGGGCAACTCCATTGTTTCCACGGTCTGCACTACCTTCCATTCTGAACATATTGAGAATTCTATTACAGATTCCTTCATGGTCCTCATCCCGAAGGTGGCTTTGCCACAGCAGTGTGGTGACTTCAGACCAATTTCCTTGAATAACAACTGCTTTAAGCTAATCTCAAAGATTATTGTTGAGCGTTTGAAACCTTTGCTGAGCAATTGGATTGTGCCCACGTAGTCTAGTTTTATTCTCGGGCATCGCATAAGTGACAATATCCTCTTGGTGCAGGAAGTTATCCATACAATGAAGGCTCGAACCACTAAGAAGATGCTCATGTGTATTAAGCTGGACCTGGCTAAGGCTTTTGATAAAATGAACTGGTATTTTATCTATGATATGCTCTTAAGAACTGATCTACCTGCAAAGCTTATCAATGTTATCATGCAAATTATAACACAGGGTTCCACCTCGATCTCATGGGAAGGGGAACCCCTCCAGCCTTTCAAGGCAACCTAGGGAGTTCGGCAGGGCAACCCTATCAGCCCGTATGTCTTTGTTTTGTGTATGGAATGGCTAAGTCAAGCCATTTCTTCTTCTGTCCACAACGGCACCTGGAAACCCATCTACATCACTCGTGGGGGCTCTCCTCTGTCCCATGTCCTATTTGTTGATGACATTCTCTTGTTGGGGGAAGCTTCGATGGCGCAAGCCACCACCATCAACAACATCCTTCGCTCTTTCTCTGCGGCCTCTGGACAAACTATTTCAATGCACAAATCAAGGTGCTTCTTCAGCTCGAATACGCCCAATTCTGAGATCCGTTCCATTAGCAGACACTTGGGAATTGGATGGACAACTAACATCGGGAAGTATTTGGGGGTGCCTATCCTGCATCACCAAGTTAACAAAGCCACCCATGGTAATATCATCTCAACGATCCAAAGCAGACTCAATAGTTGGTCGCTGCGCCACCTATCTCTTGCAGGCAGAATTACCTTAGCCAAGTCTACACTCCAAAGCATCCCAACCTACACTATGCAAACTGTTAAGCTCTCACCCCAGCTTTGTGATGACATTAACAAACATATTAGAAGATTTATCTGGTCTGGAACAGCTCCTCATCAGAAACTCTCTCTAGTTTCATGGAAGAAGATCAGTTCTTGTAAGGGCTCTGGCGGTCTTAGTATCCGGGATGCTCATGATCAGAATGACGCCCTTATGCTCAAGAATACCTGGTCCTTCATCTCCGACCCTAGTAAGTTATGGGTCTGCATAATGAAGGAAAAGTATATAAAGAATGGCAGATTCATCTCCAAGCCGTGCTCCTCTTCCTGGAGTTTCATCAAACGTAGCCTCAACACCATCAAACCGCTTTGCATCAAATCCATCAACAATGGCGCTAGTACTAATGTTTGGCACGACAAGTGGCTGGCTGGACTTTCTGTTATGGATATGCACCCGGAATGGGTTATTCCTGATGACCTTTCAGACGTTACTGTCAACTGTATGTCGACTGAAAATGATGGATGGGATTGGAGTTTCATTCACTCCTTCCTGCCGACGGAAGCTGCAAATATTATTAAGTACCTTCCAGCGCCTACTAATAACAATGTGGAAGACGAATGGCATTGGTCCTTGGAGCAGACCGGCTACTTCTCTTCTAAATCAGTTTATAATTGGCTTCGGAAGGATAAGGAGGTCACTGTTCCAGGCAATTGGAAGCAGCTTTGGGGCTCCGCCCTCCCTGCCCGCATCAAAACTTTCTTATGGTTGCTACATCATCGAGCTCTCCTGACCAATGTTGAGAAGAACCGTCATCACATTGATGTCTGTGATCTGTGCCCTGTGTGCAACAACGATAAGGACACCATCCTTCATGCGCTCAGGGATTGTCCACCCAATGTCGAGGTTTGGCACTTGGTGTCACTTGACATCGGGCACTTCACCTTGCAAGAAACGGAATGGATTGATCAGGGTATGAACATTCATCATCCTTCCCACATGCTCTGGGCTGTCACCTACTGGCACCTGTGGCAGTGTCGCAACAAACTCATCTACCAGGGGCTCAAACAACCTGTAGCCAGCAAGGCCCTCTTCATCCAGCAGCGTTGTCTCACCATCCAAAATCTTGCTAATCCAGACAAGGAGAGTGCACCTGTTGCCATCCACTCACAAGGTCTCTTCCAAGGCAGAGATATATATGTCTTCACGGATGCTGCTTTCCATGCTTGCACGCATAGCGCCGCCATTGTTGTCCATGTTGTGGATGCTGGAGGAAGGCATATTATGGGGATGGGTTGTATTACTAGAGCCATTTCCGTAATGGATGCAGAAGCTAAAGCCATCGTGAGAGCCGCTGAGCTATGTGAACATCAGCATTGGGACAACGTTTACATTCTCTCTAACTCTCAAGTTGTGGTCCGAGCTATTACTGGACTATTTTCTGTCCCTCTCCTTAAACCCTACGTGATGAAGGTGCTCATTCTCATACCTTCGGAAACAATTTTCTATATCAGTCGCATCCATAACATGCCTACTGATAGGATTGCAAAGCACTGCCTTGCAACCAATTCTAGTATTAGTTTCTCAAGTTCTATCCCTAGTACTTTTGATTTCGTTACTACTGTAAACATTTCTATGATTTTGGCTGCACTAGAGAGCAGCATGAATAAATAATCTTCTCTAGTTGCCCTAAAAAAAATGGGCCTTGAAACCCTAATGTTCGTAATTATGACTCTTAATGGCTTTAGTTGTTCGAATCCATGGATAGAACTGAGATTTGATGATTCAAAGCTAGTTTAAGTATAAAAGTTCCTAATTGTGGATAAATACCATTAATTTGGTAATTAGGGTTTTCTAGTGGATTAATGTGAAATTAGCGATAAATAGAGCTCATATGTGAATTAGACCCTAATGCAATGTGAGTTGTCAATTCAAAAGAAACCAAAGATGATAATTGGGCCTAATGATCTTGACATGACTTAAAAGGATAAAGATGGTAGTGTTGGTGTAAAAGAGATATATTAGACTTAATTGACATTCAAGTATTCCCATGATGTTGAAATTAGGGTTTGTGAATTGAAAAGGCATTAAAAGTGATAAATGTATTATGGGGACTAAAACCCTAATAAAACTCTAAAGTTGGCCTAGAAATCCTAAGGTGGAATCCAAGTTGATCTTGAGAATGTTTTGGATAAAATAATGACACTTGGATGTTATGCATTAATTTCAGGATATTGTTGATTGCTTGTTTGATTGTCTTGAATATTAATGTTTGGACATCAAGTTACTCTGGATCAGGTATGTGGTTACGCCTATGGTTAATCACTTTAGTTTCACGACGATTCCTGGATGTTTTATCGGTTGCCTGAAAATAACTGCTTGGATGACTTTTACTTCATGCAACTATAAAGTGACTATGATTATCACCTGAAATATGTATACTTAACTAGTTCAGATCCTAGCCCTCCTCTGTGGCTTTGCTAATGATGAAAAGCATGACCTAGTACATGGTCTACCTGTTAGGTAGGACTGTCAGGTTATCATGAGTCAGTGATTTGGCTACCTATGGGTAGTGCCAAGCAACTCTTTAGCATATCATGAGTTAGTGATTGGGCTACCTATGGGTAGTGCCATGCGACTCTTTGACCCTAGGTTTTGATCTACCTGTTAGGTAGGATCATGGGGGTCAGTTGGGATCTACCATATGAGAGGTAGCATCCATGTCCACTGCAGGGACATCGCAAAGGTTAGGGTATGTATGGATTGAGTCGTTATGTTTAAGATGTTAAGTTTTCTCGCTAAACCATAATTGCTTGCAATATGTTGTTATAGATAAATGCCTAATTATTGTTTCCCCCACATACTGACATATGCATTTATGCTGGCTGACGTTTTGTTTGTCAGCGTTTTAGGTACAAATTGAAAAGGACAGACAGTAAAGTGGCATATTGTGAAATTAAGAAATAAAGTACAAGGAGGATTAGTTAGAATAGAGTCCAGAGGTGGATAGAAGTTAGATATCCAAGTTTTTGAAAAAACGGTATGCAACGTTTTATTTTTATTCCAGCTTTCAGTATAGTCATGGTAGAATTTAATAATTATTACTGATTATTTTTCAAACCTTTGATCTGAGAAATTGGGATAATGACTTTGACCTCTTAGTCTCCCTTAATTGGGGGTTACCAGGAGGCAGGGTCATTACATTTGGTATCAGAGAATTGGTTCCTCATTTAGTATTTAGTAATTATTAAATTTTACAAACTCTATAGAGCCCGAGGGAGTTATTAGAGGAATTTCTGAAAGATAGAGGTGTCTAGAAAAGGATCACGTCTGGGGGCTGGCAATATTTTCCTCTGCACCGCTAGTCAAAATATGAGGACTCCCGAATCTGTGTGACTGTCTGGCCAATGTCTTAGGATCTGACTCATAATAAGATACCTTTAGGACTCTCTCATCTATTTTTGTCCCTTCTCAACCCTAATTCTGTTAAGATTTTGAGGTTTAGGGTTTTTCTCTCTCTTCCTCACCCTCTTGAGGTCAGGGTATGTATGATAAGGTTAAGGAATCCTCCACCAAATTAATGAAAAAGCATATAAATAAGATGTCATGGACATAAGTTTAATAGTTTAAGCATAAAGTAAAGGATAGTTGCATGCTTAGGTCGTATGACATGTGTTGTCATGCCCTCAGGAGAGACCTGAGGTTAGACCTTCTTGTCAGGAGGGTGAAGTAGAGTTGGTCTTGGAGTAAGAGACCTCCATTCAAGGTAGAGACCTGGCACATCCTCTGAGGATGATGCTAACCCTAACCCTAACTGGTCGTTAGAGAGAGATGGCATGATGAGATGGAAGTCAGGGTCGACCTTGTGTGTGGGTTGACATGATGTTGGTTTTGAATCCCTATGATAGTGTGAGCCATGTGAGGTTGACTGATCTAGTACCTTTGGCGACCTAACCCTAGGAAGGGTCGTGCATGTTAGGGTGAAGGCTAACTCCTTCCTTGATGAGGTTAGTGATGACCATATAGAAACCCTATGGGATGATATGATCATGGCATAGTATGAACCTATAGTATGTTAGTAAGTGTTGGCAGTAGGTTGAAACCCAGGCCAGAAGGGCATGTTGGATAGAATATGAGCTAAGAATAAAGAGCCATAGATAATCTTGAGTGAACGTAGGTTTCACCCATGTAAGTGTATGGATGTGAGCTGGATCCACCCTTTTAGAGAGAGAACCTCCAGTGGCAAGGTTGTTTGTAGGGTTAGCTCTAGAGAGAGAGCAAGACCCGAATAAGAAGGTTGGAATCTTAGACTCTAGGTTATGTGGAACACTGAGAAGTTGGGTATGTTGCAACCTAAGTGGATGGTTGTGGTTGCCTCGTGCATGACCCCTGTAGGCTTTTGGTATCTTGGTTGCCTTTAGAGGAACCAAACCCTAGAAGAAAGATGAGGTTGCTGGTACCTATGTGCAGATGATATAGGTGCTTACCTGCTAGGGATAGGAACAAGAGTTCCTTAGACACTGAGGAGGTTTAGTAACAAGTTGTAAGGTCTTATACCTAGGTGGTTGTCTGTGAGGAGGACTCGACTCTGAGGTGTTGTTCAAGTGGAAGGATTATAGGATGTGCATGATGCACATAGTACATGCTTGGTTCATTGTTAGAAGGTTGAGCATGTAGTTAGATGGCTGATGCATAAAAGTGAACCTAGGGTTCATAGACCTATAAGAGGGGAAGTAGTAGTACCTGGTGCACATGATGCTCATGATGAGATTTGAGTTTCTATAGATTCGAGCATGGCACTCCTCATGTTTAGAGGAAAAGGAGATCCCTGAGACTAAGGTCTATGTTTGATGAACCTCCTACATATAGGTTGGTGACATGGGCATGTATGATGATGGTCCAATGTTGAGGAATGAGGACAAGTATGACCTACCATGGTGACCTAGCATGGTTTAGTAGTGGTCTATTTGTTAGAAATGTGCCTCAGTAGCTTGCTAAGGCTAAGCATGCTCATGTGGATGCAAACCATAGACTTAAGGACGTTTGTGACCTTTGTTGCTATCAAGAGATAGTTTCCTCTCATCCTGGGAAAGGGACCCTTTTGTAGGGTATGGATCAGATTTTGTTGGGTGTGAGGTAACCTTAAGAGGTCTCATAGAGTCTTGAGAAGCTAAGTGGAGAGTACATAGTATGAGAAGGAACATGTATACCCATAGATAACCATCACTAAGTGTGTGTGGATGTGTTACCATGGAGGTAACCAGTATGGGGCATGATCGAGGTAGGTAGGTTGCCCTGATCCCAATGAAAGGATGTAAGTCAGACCACAAATGTTGAGAGAGATGTTGGAGACTTGGGTAAGGTTTCAAGTTGGATATGTACTATGATAGAATCCAAAGTCTATCCTAAGATCAGGTAGGGATAAGATCGATGGGAGTAGGAGTTGCCTAATTCCCTAGTTGCACATGACCATAGGGTCGGGAGGTAACAACTGTCATTGTGTGAGGGCCATGGGTTAGGAGATTGATCACCTTCATGAACTCATGGGACCCAAAGGGCAGATGAGGAGGGCACTCTCTGGATGCATAAGGGAAGAGGGATGACCCCAAAAGTGTCGGCACCCTATAGACCTAGAGGAGATGACCAAGGATGATATGATGACCCAAGTGGGTTCGAAACCAGTTTTTCATGGAAGTAAACTTGATATCGAGATGTTCATGAAGTAGAGACATGTGATGCACGTTTTCAGTTAGATTTGAAGGTGTACTGGCGATGTAGGATGTACCGTCTCTACTCTTGGAATGGGAAGAACTCTATATTTGGACTGCAACCAAATGCTTATTTCCTCTTGTTATGGGAGTGAGAGATAGGATAGTACGCATGCCATACACCAAGGATAAAAATGATATGAGTGGAAACATTGCTATGATGTATGAGGATAGAGATAATAACATACCCTTGAGGAGTGTACGATGTGTGGATGGTTTACAAACACCAAGAGAACTAAGGTAGTCATCTCATAAGGACGTTCTTATCATGAGTTGTATGGAATTTATGAGTTATATAAGTTTGAGTTTGATAACCAAGAAGATGAGCTCTGAGTTTTCTTGATGAAGATAGAACTAAAGTCTGAGAAGAGATGATAAGTGGAATACATGGAGGTCTTTGTCTTCACTGCTACCTAGCACATAAGGATGAAAGGTGGTAATGGATGCTCTTGTTGAGACGTAGCTGCATAGTTTAGCTAGTGGAAAGGCAGGAAGAGGTGGCTATGTGAACCCTAAGTTGTGAGATATGTTTGTCTAACACTTAGATGTAACGAGATCCATTGATCGAGTTAGTGGTTGCTTGGTTATCCAACCTTGGGCTTTTTGTGATAGAAGGATGGTTGTATAACTTCAGATGTACTTCTCTGGAAAAATAAGGTGATGAAACCCCAACTAGAGTGCTTTAGGGTTTCTGAGGAATCAACCTTGAGGAATCATGACATACAGGAGATCATGATTTTAAGTTCACCATACGTCATGGTACTACTAAGATAATGTGGTAGTAGTACTTTGGATGCCTAAGAAGTGTACGAAGTTGCATGTGGCTTGTCACCATGCATGTCTCGAGGTGAAGGACAAACACCAATAACCCATTGAGTTAATATAGAGGATAAAATTCCCTGAGAGGGAATGGGGGTTCATCACTATAGATGTCGTGGTAAGTCTCCCATGGATTGAAGAAGGTCAAGGTGCAATATGGGTTATGGTAGATCACCTTACCTAGATGACATAGTCTAAAGAGAAAGAGAGAGTACTATTAAGGGACATATCCAGTTGAACTACATGTAAGAGAGATGGTTCAACTACATCATGATGTGATTTCAAAGGTTCATGAGTATGACCTAAAGATTCACTTCCATGCGGTGGAAGTAAGTACATGACGAACTCAATGCTAGTATAGCTTATTACCCCTAACTGATGGTTAGTATGATCCATACTAGAGGGTCTGATGAGAGTGTGTGTGCTCGTTTAGGGTGATACATGGAGACATTTCTTGTCTTATGAAAGTTGTGATGTTAGCCACCATAGCCAGTATCAGGATGTAAGCAGCTCTTTAAGGGAGGTTGTGTCGGTCACCGCTTCATTAAGATGGTGTGGGTGAAGGAACCTCACAAAGGTTAGAAAAAGGCCACAGTGTGTGTAGATGAAGTCACTTTGATCGTGTGATGGATGAAAGAGAGCCCAGGGGTGACATGAGTCATGAGCTGATGCAAAGAAGACTAACATGCAGTTCACTGTGGGAGAATATGTGATATGAAAATATGACCCCTCTGAGCTATAGCTGAGAAATATGAGTCCCCGATACATGGGTCCATTTGAGATGGATTGGTGGAGATGCTTGTGTGAAGACTTACCCCTCAGGACAACATGATGTCTGATGTGTTCAACAAGTCCGATCTAGAGCACTATGTGAGGTACCCGAGCCATGGGCTGAGCAATGAACCTAGTGAGCTCCCAAGGGAGGCTAACTTACCCTGAGTCACCTATAAGGGTACGAGATACCAAGGTGAGAGAGAGCTCAGGAGTAAATAATATGAGATGATAAAGGTTCTTGCGAAGCACCATGGAGAGGGTAAAGCCACATGGGAGCCATGATGGACATGAGCAAGTCTTATCCTGCTTGTTTGTATGTTTGATGGAATTTTGAGGGCAAAATTCCTATAAGAGGGGAAGGATGTTACAATCTCAATTTTGCATATGTTTTCATAATTGAAATGTAATGTTTTCATGAATATGGACTTAATTGAAAAGGTTGTATGCTTTGCTTCAAAGAAGGGATTTCTTTACAAATCTCCCTTTTGATAGGAATTTCGTGGTTCCTATTATTATGTTAATCCAATAATGGATATAAAAGATAAGAAATGAAGAAAAGTCCAAATATTACAAAAAGATACAAGATAATGAATATTAAGCAAAGTATTTATGAGAATTATATAGAAATTTCTAGAAGGTGGCATTAATGGCCACAATTGAGTAAATTTCATTTATATGTGATTTCTAATGGAAGAAATAGGAAAAGAGGAAAAAGGAAATAAAAGATAAAGAGAAATCCTTGAAAAGAAATCTTTTAATAAAGCAATAAGTAAGATAATGAGAAATAATGGATGTGGATGCATCTAGAAGGATAATAAGCATCCTTAAAAAGGAATTTCGAAATCTAAGGATTTCTTGGGGTCCAAGGATTTGCAATGGAGAAGAAGAAAGAGAAAATACATATAATACAAAAGTCTTAATATGAGGATAATGTGTTATATAATTAATGACTTTTGGTATTATCAAAAAGAAATACTTTTGTTATAAGGAAGTAAAATTTCATGGTCAATGGATTAAAATCCAAGCACAAAGAATATAAGAGAGATAATTTTTTAATTCCTAATAACTAAAGAATATAGATTATCAAGGAGATAATTAAAAGAGAGAGAATACTTCTTAATTAAGGAAAATTGGTTTCCTATTGGAAAAGGGTTTAATTTTCTTCATGGGAAAGCATGTTAGGGCATTGCTATCCTCCCCTATATAAGGGTAGACCCCTTGGCCCGAGTTCAAGAGGATCCCATGCATCCCTTTCTCTTCTCCTTCTTGTTTTCATGCAAATCATATCCATGAAAGAGTGGAGTGATCTATGGAGCAACAAGGGGCCGTGATGGGATGTGATGGGGGTGTGATGCGTCTTCGATGACCTAGGGGAGTTTGGCCATCATCTCTTTGCTTTCACCTTCGCTCCAACCACCTACAGCGTGTTGGCAAGGTCGGCCAACATGGAAGCTACCGTCAGCCCGACCCCAGCCACCGCAGCCTCAACTTGGGGACTCCACAGGAGAGGTGGAGGGAAGTGAAGGTGAAGGGGGCCCTCGTCAGTGCCCTTGGGGTCCAGGAAAGGGAGGGGGAGCCGCGCCGATCGCGGTTGTAGCGGTAGCGTTAGGGTTGCACAAGGTTCAAGACGAGTGGAGGTGCTGTTGGACACTTTTATCCCTATGGGGTGTGAAGATTTGATAACTTACATGAGGGCAATATGGTCTTTTGGTTATGTTCGGCCGAAGCTATGTATTGCATGGGAAAGGTTGATGTGCCAGCCTGCCATTGGTCCAAGTAAGTGATTTTTGTAAAAATCATATTTATTTATTGGTAGCTCAGATTGATACATGTAATATATGAATTTTGCTTAGAAAAATGCAAGGAATCCATTAAAATTAGCTTTAGAGCTTAATTCCTCTTGAAATTGGAAAAATAGTTGAAGTTGTTTATCAACTTTAATGCATTAATGATTAAGAAACCCTAATCTATGACGATTAATGGATTGGGAAGGGTTGTATGGATGTTTAAAGTTGATATTAACCTGTTGATTATAAAAAGGACACATTAGATCCAAAAAGATAATCTTTATGAAAAGTTTAATTAAATTAGGGTTCCATGTACATAAGTAAGCTTTAATGGGCCTTGAAACCCGAATGTTCGTAATTTTGATTCTTAATGGCTTTAATTGTTTGAATCCATGGATAGAACTGAGATTTGATGATTCTACGCTATTTTAAGTATAAAAGTTCCTAATTGTGGATAAATACCCTTAATTTGGTAATTAGGGTTTTCTAGTGGATTAATGTGAAATTAGTGATTAATAGAGTTCATATGTGAATTAGACCCTAATGAAATGTGAGTTGTCAATTCAAAAGAAACCAAAGATGATAATTGGGCCTAATGATCTTGACATGACTTAAAAGGATAAAGATGGTAGTTTTGGTGTAAAAGAGATATATTAAACTTAATTGACATTCAAGTATGCCCATGATGTTGAAATTAGGGTTTGCGATTTGAAAAGGCATTAAAAGTGATAAATGTATTATTGGGACTAAAACCCTAATAAAACTCTAAAGTTGGCCTAGAAATCCTAAGGTGGAATCCAAGTCGATCTTGAGAATGTTTTGGATAAAATAATGACACTTGGATGTTATGCATTAATTTTAGGATATTGTTGATTGCTTGTTTGATTGTCTTGAATATTAATGCTTGGCCATCAAGTTATTCTGGATCAGGTATGTGGTTACACTTATGGCTAATCACTTTAGTTTCACAATGATTCCCGAATGTTTTATCAGTTGCCTGAAAATAACTACTTAGATGATTTTTATTTCATATAACTATAAAGTGACTATGATTATCACCTGAAATATGTATACCTAACTAGCTCAGATCCTAATCCTCCTCTGTGGCTTTGCTAATGATGATAAGGATGACCTAGTACATGGTCTACCTGTTAGGTAGGACCATCAGGTTATCATGAGTCAGTGATTGGGCTACCTATGGGTAGTTCCAAGCAACTCTTTAGCATATCATGAGTTAGTGATTAGGCTACCTATGGGTAGTGCCATGTGACTCTTCAACCCTAGGTATTGATCTACCTGTTAGGTAGGATCATGGGGGTCAGTTGGGATCTACCATATGAGAGGTAGCATCCATGTCCACTGTAGGGACAACGCAGAGGTTAGGGTATGTATGGATTGAGTAGTTATGTTTAAGATGTAAAGTTTGATTGCTAAACCATAATTGCTTGCAATATGTTGTTACTGATAATTGCCTAATTATTTTTTCCCCCACATACCGGCATATTCATTTATGCTGACCGACGTTTTAGTTGTCAGCGTTTTAGGTACAAATTGAAAACGACAAATAGCAAAGTGGCATATTGTGAAATTAAGAAATAAAGTGCAAGGATGATTAGTTAGAATAGAGTTTAGAGGTGGATAGAAGTTAGATATCCAAGTTTTTGAAGAAAAAAAAGGTATGCAACGTTTTATTTTTATTCCAGCTTTGAGTATAGTCATGGTATAATTTAATAATTATTACTGATTATTTGTCGAACCTTTGATCTGGGAAATTGGGATAATGGCTTTGACCTCTTCGTCTCCCTTAATTGGGGGTTACCAGGAGGTGGGGTCATTATAGTTTCCCTTTATGTTATATCACAATTTTGTTTATTACAACTCCACCTAACGTATAACTCATACAAGTTTTTTGCACTATTTATATACAATATTTGATTTTCTATAACTAATTTAATATTGTTGGCCTTATATTACTTTTATTTTCTTAATGAAGTTATGATAGCTATGATTGTTCAATTAAGGAAAATTTTGACACCTATGGTAATTGGGACCCAAGGAACACAGTTTTACCATAATATTTGAGTTTTGAAGATTCCTTCTATGATTTTTAGTACAATTAAAGTTTTGGGATCATCACCATTATATTATTGTAACATTACATCATTACCATCATTATTTAATATTTAGTCTTATTATCTTCACACTACAACCAAAAGAGTTACATTTGGTTATTAAGTATGAAATTCCATATTTTACTTATTTAACATATTTTGTCCATTAATTCCTCTTTTACTTAGAAGATTGTACATGAAAATTCCAATTGTTATTTTGATACATTTTTAAGCAAATGTTACCTCTTATTTAGCCATTATATGAATATTAGTTATCAAATGAAGCATATGTGACATATTTCAGGAACTCACTCACATGTTAGAACATACACATGTTATTATCTTACTCTGCCACTTGATATGATATATTTACTTTTAGGACTATATATGTTGTTGTTGAGTTATTCATGTTATATACATTAACAATGTACATTAAAGTATAACTTTATCCTTATTTGGTCGAATCTAAAGAACTAAACTTTCTAATCTCCTAATCATGACAATAGGGTTTCTACAGTTTGAATGCTAGATTTGGGTATGCTACAATAGCTTTTAGATCATATCTAAAGGACACTATTTTAAAGAACAATTAGACTTTTGGCCTAATTGATAAAAGTGATTAACAAGTATAAATCAAGTTGATGGATGATTACTAAATTAACAAACAAGATACAAAATCAAACTAAGAAAGAATTTTTTTACACTATGATAAAATTACCAGGATGATAGGTTGTACAGCTGCTTCCTATGTGTCCACTCTCTCATATTACATCACTCATTTGTACATATATTTAGATTGGGAGCAAGAAATTTCATATCCTTTTGGAGTATGAAATTTACAAGGATAGATTTCCCCATCAGATGGATGTCTCTTTACCTAAGGATTTGTGGTCCATCATCCCAGTGAACTCTATTATGTGTTCTTATTTGGAATTTAATGATACGAATGGTGTTTTAGACCTATATTTCAATGTCTTTACGTATAGGAATCTAACAATTATGCAGAATAGGTACCTAATCTATAGAGTATGCAATTAGTCAATCAATAATCAACCCCAAAACCTATATGAGTAGCAATTTACAACATGATGGTACAAGATGTGGACAATGGGGCTAATCTCCACACCCCAATAAAATATCTACTCCATAATATTGTTCATGATACAAAAATGTAAAGAAGAATAAACTCATGGATAAAGGAGTATCGTGGATGAGAAGCTCATTGGGCTCATCACAACTCTTAAACAATAGTTGTAGTCTCCAGTCGAGATCCTCTATTAGAGTGTGTCTCCATACCAAGCCAACGGCTTTCGTCTCTGGCATTCTTTGGTAATTCTAGGGTTTTGAATGGAATAAAATAGGTCTGAACCCTTGCTTTGGACGTCCTTCAAGTGCTTTTATACCCACCCACAAAATATCAGATCTCCAATGCCTGTCAGCTATAGAATATTGTCATAGGATTTTTATGCGATTGTAGGGCTGGTTCGTAGGCCCAAATATTCAATATATATATTCCACACATAATTGACTTATCTTTCTAACCAAACTTGAATTACTCAATTTTGTCATCGAATGTGGAATCAAGAATCATTTTAGTAAAAGGGTCTACTTTTTGCAGAGTTACTGTAATTTTTGCTAACTTCATGATCGATCGATCTGCCTTGTTGGTCAGCCAATAAGCTTGTAATAGTAAATATAACTTTTTTTGTAGAAAATTGGATTATGCATCTAATGCTTTTGAAAACATTCAATGCTCATCCTCAAGTAACAAAAAGTCCAAACACTCTCCAAATAAGCACTTCCAACCAATGTAGATGCCTCATACTCACAGTATATTTGAATCCCTACCACCATTATGGCCAAGCAACCCAACCTCCTTGGATCCTGGAACAAGACTTTCCATATCCTCATTTCCAACTTCTCTTCACAACATCGGTTCCTCACCACATCTATATTAGCATACATGCATAAAGATTTCATGAAAAATTGAGGAATCAAACAAATTACAAGTATGCACACAATCCAACACGGGGGATTTTCAAATGGATATAAATGGAGAATTCAGTGAGCCCCTAGGTGGAAAATGGAATGAATGGAGGTATGAAATAAAAAATTGCAAATGTCTCCTCTATTTGACTCGAGATTGCTTTTTATTTGCGTGAATACATGTATTGCATATTTTAAGTACACATTGGCATTTTTTATTTGTGAATATGCCCCTATTACATAAAGAAGGGTATGGAAGAAGTAGATAGATAAACCAAGAGGGTGCTCCATCCCAAGATTAGAGTTTGGCACACTTTATGGATTTATTTTTCTTTTCTTTTTTCTTTTTGGTGGATGGAATGCAAGAATATGGAAGAAGAAGTGTAGAAGAGGGTTTGGATCATGTGCAATACTTACTTATATGATTAAATAGATTGGTTTATTCCTTGAATTTGCTATAGTCAAAATTATAATATGATATGAGGATGCATGTTAATTCCATAGATATGACTCACTAGTCAGTAGGAGAATATTGTGTTTGATCCCTATCAGTTCCTATAACACATGTTCTCTTTTCCAAGGTACATGATGCTTATACTCATTGGATACAAAGGGTGATTTATAACCACTAGAATGTTTTCAAAAATATAGTTAACATCAAAACCTTATTTTGAGCAAGGAGGATTGTATGAAAAAAATTATATGCAATGCAAAATATGAATATAAACTAAGTTGACTGGATAATGGCTTCAACTAACATTGCATGAACTATGAAGTAGAACTAGAATAGTTTAAGATACATGCAATGCAAGTAACTAAATGCACTAAATGCATGCAAAACCTAATTTTTTTGAAATAAAATAAACAAATAAAAGAGATAAATGTGGGTTGAAAGGGGTACATACCACCCACCCTCCACCTAGAGATTAGACATTTTCTCATCCCTGAGCAAATACTGAACCCAAGATGGAGGGGAAGGAATCCTTGATGCTCAAATAGGAGGTCCTAGAAACTCAAAGAAGGTCCATCCAAAAGGAATATGAACAAGGGTTGGCACCTTGAACATATGAGCTCCATCATGCAAAATGTGATCAGGTGGTTGCGGTAGCTTAAATGGACTTTGAGGATGCTTGAATTGTTGTTGCTTTTCACCCCAAAATCCATACAAAAAGATCCACAAGTAGAGTAAGTGTAGTAGTAGTGTCTAGATTAGGAACAAGTTATACAATGTAAGAGTGGTGTCCGTCTGGTGGAAATAAGATCTACTCATATTGAACGTTGAGGAGGACTACCTTCTTCTATGGATAATGTAGTATGTAAAAATTCCATTAATTGTGTTGCCAATTGTGCTAAATCAAGTGGTGGGACTTGCTCTAGCTTCTTCTCATCACCTAAATCTACATGAGTAATATGTGGTGATGGCAATGCCATAGGAAGGATTATCTAATCTGTAAATTTTGTTTGTAAAATTTTGATCATCCATGTGGAACACACCTAACTCAATGGGATTTGTAGGTAATATAACTGCATAGGAGATAGAAAAATGAAATGGTGGTGCAATGTAAACCTCCTTTTAGGGATGTACCACCTCATATGAAATAACCAAATATGTAATGGAAGTTGTTTATTTATCTTTTAGGATAGATTCAACTAAGGGTGGTTGATCATTGTAATCATCTAGAAGTGAGCCTACAAAAGGAAAAGGTGGTGGACTATCTAAACTACAACCATGTCATGGGGACTCTCTTGTTGATGCTTTTCAAATTGATGTTATAAAGCCCCTAATGCGGGGAAGGATGGAACACAAGTGTACATGTCCAACTTTGTCTCTAGATATCTAGGTTGTGTCACTATCTCTAAATTACCTATTGTCATCTATAGGAAGACACAAGTGTTAGCCTCCTCATTGATCATAAATGTGGGCTATCTATCTTTCCTAAGGAGCTATTTCATTGACCTTCACGTGACATACTGACTAGGCGAGTTTTGCTTTCAATTGGGGCATTTATACCATCATTCTTTTTCCCCAAGCTTCTCCATCATCTAGCATTGCTTGTTGGCCACTAACATCCTCTGGAGGGCATCCATCCTCTTATCTCTGTATGGTGGATATTGATATACATAATAAGTCTTTTCACTATAACTCTCATAGTATTACTTATTATAGTTTGTCCCATCTACATAATAATTTACATAGCACGACTCCTCATATTTCTTATAAAATATTGTTGATTGTATTTTGATTCAATATTTTATTTTAAGGAGTCTAACATTATGCTGGATGTTGATCCTCTAAATGACTACTTTGGCTTATGGATTCAATTCATGGCAGTCCTTGTGGTCGACATTGATCCTACACACCAATACTTGATATTGTAGGCTCTTTCCTTGGCAGCCCCATATATCATTATTGAAGGAATTGAGTGTTTGACGTTGTTGGTTGTACATTCCATATAATTTAGTGCCTGAAAAATATAAACGTTTGAGCATCAGGCTCAAGAAAAAAAATTCTAATGAATAAATATTCAATTGTATTTTCTACAAAAGAATAAATTATAAAAATCTAAGATAGAAAAAAGAAAAATCAAAGATAAAAGAAAATTGTGGAACTAAACAAAAAATTAAAAAGTAAACTAAAATTTCAACAATAAACTGAGTTAAGAAATTTAAAAAATTACAAGAACAAATTAAGAAATTATAAACAACTAACATTTACAAAATCAAACTAAAATCACAAAAAATAGAAAGAAGAAATCCTAACTTTCTCTGAATAGATTAAATTCAAAAAGTCACATTGTCCCCAGCAATGGCGCCAAAATTTTATGTGGAACATTATAGCACAAAAAACCACCTACTGAAAAGTCCCTAAGATTTTATCTAATCTAATGTGAAATAATCACAACTCGTAAAAGGTTAGGTCTTATCACAGTATAGATTTAGGATCGAACCCAAAGGACAATGTTTTAAAGAATAATTCAAATTTTTATCATAATTAAGGAAAGTGATTAACAAGGACATATCAAGTTTATGAATAATGAACTAAATTTATAAGTCAAAAATAAAATCAAACTAAGAAATAAATGGATTTTACACTATGATAAAATTACCAGGATGATAGTATTTACTGTGTCTACCTATGTGTCCATGTCTCATACTATATCACTCATTCATAAATATATTTAGATTGAGCTAAGAAATTTCATATGTTTTTAGAGTATGAAATTCATATGGATAGATTTCTTTGTAGGATCGAGGTTCTATTACCTATAGATCCTTAATCCATCACCCCATAGAACTCTCTTCTATGGCCTCATCCCAGGTTCAATGATACCAATTGGTATACTAATACTAGATTTCAAGGTATTTACATCTAATATTCTAACAATCATGCAAGATAGGTAGCTAACCTTAAGAGCAAGCAATTAATCATCGATAATCAATTCAAAAATCCATATGAGTAGAAATTTTTAACATAAGAGTACAAGACACAAGCAATGGGGCTAATCCCCACACCCCTATAAAATATCAACTCAAACCTACTCATGATGCAAAAATAAGATAGAAGAAGAAGCTCTTGGAGAATGTAGCGTTGTGGAGGATAAGCTCAGAGGTTTGTCAAAACTCCCAAACAATAGATGCAATCTCTGGTCCAGATCCTTCGGCAGGGTGTGTATCCATGTCAAGATGGTGGCTTTTGTCTCTGGATTTCCTTGGTGGTGGTTAGGGTTTTGGATGGAAGAGAATAGGTTTGAACACTTGATGTAGACGTCCTCAAATTTTTTTATATCCAACTGCAAAATATTAGATCCATCGAAACTAATCCAAAAATTTTCAATTACACATTTCCATCATAGGAGTTTTAAGAAATTCTATGGCCTGTTGTCGAGCCAAAATTGTTAATAGATATATCTATTGAGTATATAATAGAATCATATTTCTAAACCATTTTTCAATCATGCAATTATGACCTTGAGTGTGAAATTTAGAGTCATTTTAGTATCAGGGTATACATTCTGTAGAGTTACTGAAATTTCTACTAAACTTCATGATCTGCTGATCTTCCTTGTTGGTTAGTCGATCAGTCTTTAATAGTTAATATACTTGTTCATTAGACAATTTATTTACAAATGACTTTTAATTCATCTAATCCAATTTTGTATGCAAAATTTATGGCCATTTGATTGACCATCTATACTTTACATATCCTCACTCCAATTCTTAGAGTTGGGGAGGGAGGATATGCAATCTTTGATAATTATCTTGGGCTTTTCGTGAAGGGATAAATGATTCACTATTCTTTTTCCAATAACCTATAGATAAAACAATAAAAATATATCAAATACTAAAGTTGCATAAACTACTCAATACATAACATAACTAAAATATGGAATAGAATGCAAATAAAGTATGCAAAACTAAATCTACAATGCAACTAAAAAATGATGAATATACATTCATTAGAATTCAAGATCCAACCATCATCCTTCTTGGATCATCATAAATCAATATCCAGGCACACCAACAAGTAGAAGTTCTCAACATCAACAACCCCATAGTGATCATTTTCATGGTGGAAGTCATCTTCGCCATGTAACAATTATTTCTTTCTACTCTACATGTATGTATCCAAAGATCTTTTGATCTTTCATATCCAAGATCTGACACTAACACTAAGATTCGTCCATGGAGATAGGGTGCAAATCCTTCAGTGTTTATACATCAATCTTGTCCAGATCTACAAGTCAAAAGTCCAGAAACATGCCTGACAGAAAGTTACATCGTGTGTAAGTTAGTTACACATAGTGTGACTCCATTTGTAGTAGAGTTCTTTGTCAACACAGTGTGTAAGTCAATTAAATAGCGTGTCAACATGCTTTTTCTGTAGTCAACACAGAGTATCCTTGGCCAACACGGTGTGTTGCAGATAGTTTTTTTGACATCTTTGACAATCAACACACCGTGTCACAATCCAACACAACATGTCATAATTAGGGCATGTAATTCCATCAACAGCAGTGGCAACATGGTGTGTCATACATCCAACATGCCATGTCACGAGTCTAAATTTCTCAACAAAATATAATGGATCTATTGTTTGACCTAGTCCCATTTTTGGGGGCTTCTCCCACACTCGTGTTACACAAAGATCCATTTATATTCTTCTCTGGATCTTATAATTGGGTCATGTACTACATCAAATCTACTTAATGTATTTTCCATTGTATCTTCCTCTCCAAGTCAACTCTCTAAAGAACCATCATGAAGTCCTCACATGTGTGATGAAGTCCTCTCTCAAGCACAAGACCAACCTCTCTAATATTTGAGAATTCTTCATTTTCAAGCACAAATTCAAGCTCTCTTGAGTGTGAGGTCGAGTTCTCTCTATCCTGTTGAGTAGCAAAAAAACATAACTTCTCTATCTGCATCAAGTAAAACCTTACTTATTCATTTCTTCCCTCCCCACCCCATTTCCCCTAATGTCAAAGGGAATTTCTCTTTATCATTGTCCACCCCAACCACTTCTGTCATCTTTTCATGGTTGGTGTGTGTTGGACAATAGAGGAGTTGAGAAGAGGAGGAGGATGAGAAGAGATAAGGGTTTTAGAGATCTAAGGAGGAAAATGGAAGAAGATAATTGTCCACATATGGAGTTTTGTGTACTTAACATATTATCCAGATCTTAATATTCAATTCAAGGCTAATGACCATCATCACCATTCAAATTATGAGTTCCCAAGCAATAATTTTTCATCTCAGATCAATTGGATGTCATTGATTCTCTACATTCGGTGAATATGTTTCTTCATCAATGATTTCTTGGTGATTGTAATCTAGAAACACTTAAGCCTTCTAGTATTGGAGCATATTGGACATTTGCACATTTGGTTGTCTGTCAACCCGAGACACCTATCTTTTGTAGAATATCATTGAATTTGCTACATCAACAATGTTTTCTCCTTTCTTGTATGTGCCCCATAAAGCATGTTCATGTTTGTCCATGCCCCATTAAGCACTTTGATGTTTGTTTGTGCCCTTTGTATCCTGTCAAGCATGTAAATGTTATTTTGTGTCCTATCAAGCACGTTGATGTTTGTCTATGCCTTGTCAAGTACATTTATTGCCTATTACAACCTAATCTTCATGTGTCACATATCATTAAAACTAATTCAACAATAGTAGCAACTAAGTTGGTTAATGAGATGATCTTTTCATGTTCCTTCAACATACTCCAAGATACAATCTCCAACCTAGTCAAAGATCCAAATATCTCAAACATTCAATGTTATAAATCTCTCCCAAATATCTGGTGTTTATGAGTCTCAAACCAAACTTCAAAGTCAAAGATGCCAAAGTATGGGGGAAAGCGCATGTCGTGCTAAGTTAGGTGATATCATGTTTTAGTCAGGACTATTTTTCTATATGTTGTTTTTGTCTATCATCCAAGCTAGGTAAGTGATTCTTCCATGCTCCAGGTTATGGGGAAGTGTTAGAAGTAATAGTCATATCATATATGAGATACAGTTTATATGCCCATATAGAGTCAAAACATATATGAAGTCTCTAGAGTCATGTCCACCCTCTCCTATAGAAAAGAGAGGAGTTTGTCTTGTATCTATCACGTTGTTTAACATCAACACACAATCAATATTTCTACTAATGAAAAGGAGTGGCCTTAGGACCTTTAATAGTTCAAACCACCAAGTATTTTGGTATAAGATCATTGGTTATCTATCCTACAAGACCAAGGATGCTAGGTCTATCAATATTCATAGTGTTGTCCTCTTCATCCACCACCAGTTTCTATGAAACACTATTTTTGGGAGGAAGGAGCCACAGGTGGTAATGTCAAAGTACAAGTTGTATTTTATGTGGTGTGTGTTACACAAGAAAGAAATAAATGTAGGTATATGTTTGTAGGAGAAGTTTTCAGGGTGGTTTCATGCAAGAAGACTCATGGGGATATCATCAACTGAGGTCTCGTCTCTAAGTTGGATAAGAGTATAAGGGTGGTCCTTGATTCCCCTACACTTGAGGGAAATTAATTGATTGATAATAATTTGGTTTCTTTTTCCACTATTCATATGTTTAATGCAAGGAATAGAAAGTAACATGTTGACCTATGCAGGAATCCACATGCCTCCTTATCCTTTCCCAATGTAGACTTAGTCATTGTCTCTTACCCAACGAACCTCAAGTGGAAACCATAGAAACAATATGGTGTAGATGTGACTGGCACTTCATCATGGCCACTTGTTCTTCTTGTTCAACCCTCCATGTTGACCCAAATGAAGTATACTTGGTCCACCCCTAACTAGTAGTAGACATACATCTACATGTCATTTACCTTCTGATAGAAATCATCCAGGATGGACCACTAGGAGTCAGAGATCCATGTTTTTCATCTCTAGTACCAGAAGATGTCTTATGTTTTAATAAGGATGGATGTATGGAACATCAGTGAAAAGCACTATTTATATATGTAAGCCCTAGAGGCAGTCCCTAGACAAATATGATGCTCTTTTATGTCCCTAGGCCAAGACAACATTACTGGGGGGTTGTTGACCCCAATGCCACAGGGTGAGTGTCGAGTTGTGCCATGGACAAGCTTATTCTTGTGGTGTGAATGGTGTATTGGATAAGCTTCGAGTGGGTGGGGACTGGACCTTATTTCAAGGATATGTTTTATCTTCCCATTTTGTATTCCAGTCATGCTTATGCCTCACAGATTATGCATATGTTTTTTTTTTTAATGTAGTGTATGCATGTTTAGTTCTTTTTTTGTCAAACTACAAGTTTAAATGTAGCCAATTATCAAAAAGTTGAAATAAAAAAACATTTCAAAAGGGCATATTATCATTGTTGAACTAGTTCATCATTCTGCACCAATTCCAAAATGGTGGTGTTGTTTTACTTTTATTTAGACAGTGATAAGAAAAGACATAATGCACTTTTAAATTCTTTAATTAAACTATTTAACCTAAAATTTATGTAGTTTTGCAATTATTTCATAGACATGAGTGATAAAAATGGCAATTGCATGTGCTTAAAATCAATTGAGTTGGGTAACTTTTCCTTGAAATAATAATTTCATCCCTCCCCTATATTGTTTTGAATCAACCAATCTACATAACCTCATTATAGGACCACAATGACTAACCACTTAGGATGACTCATCTTTAGAATCAAACATAATGTGTTTTCAATAATTAGTGAAGAGACTATAAATTGTGCACTTAGCATGCCAACCTAGCTTGAAATATTGATCTTGTCATTGTAGTTGGGCACATTGTCAAATTTGAACTTCAATTTCAAATCCGTAAAAACCATGAACTTAGTAGGCCGACCTAGTTTAAAACATCGACTTAGTCTCAATGGTAGAGTTCCTTGACATTAATTCAAAAAAGGGGATGCAATGCGCTCCAAATGTGAAATGGTATCATTCTTTCATATGGAAATAGGAATATATAATCATGCTAGATGAGGATTACCAAGGTGAGTTTTCTCTTTGGGAGTTAGCCTCATAGAGTCATATATTTTTAGGATAGATGTCAAAACTTGGTTTCTTACCTTACAAAAAACCACACTTTTAGTAATATAAATTTATCATTCATGACAGAATTCCATTAAGGACACATTTTTTAGTTCATATTAGTTCAATTTCATATTTTGAATGCATACATTTTTCTTTGAATCTTGATTTTTTATCTTAGTTCTTGAGAACAAGCAATCATTTCAGCTTGTGGTAATTTGAGGAACATTGTTCATATTAGTTTATTTTCCTAATTTACCATGCTTATTGATCCAAATCCTATGTTTTGACTACATATTAGGCTTACAATCGTATGATTAGCATAATTAGTTACATTGTTGCCATCTTGACTAATCAAAGATATTTTAATACAAAATTTAGGTTACTTGGTTCGTCTGGAACAATAGTTACCTTCACCATTGATAACTTGGACTTAAGAAATCCAGTATAACCTTTATACAATAAGACACGTAGTGCACAACCTAGTGGACATCATGTTCATGCCTAGGGATCTCAATGACATTTCCCCAAGAAAGACACAATGTGCCTCATCTAGTGCATGTCATTCCCACTCACATGGATGATAGTCCATTTTGACATCAGCAATCATGGTGTATCACACCTCAATAGAAATTGGACAAGTAATCCACACAACAGGATGACGTGTCAGAGTAACGACATTTTGCAATCTTATCATCCACTACTCAACAATTTTTTTGACACAATGTGTTAATCACTTGACACACCATGCCAAACAATTATGGAGCCTGACTCTTAGCAACTATCAAGAGGCATTTGGTATATCATATTCCAAACACCGTGTCTCATGAAATATCTACAAAAATAGAAAGGAAAGAGAGTGATAATAATGAAATATCTCTCATTCCAACCTTAGGAAAAGAGTAGGAGAAATCTAGAGGACTATTCCTCTATAGAAGAGGTTGAAAGGTATAAGAAGAATTCTAAAGCGAGGAACTTCCTCCTCTCAAGATACAGAAGCTTCTTGTGCAAATCCTCTAATGTAGATTTCTCCTCTACTGGTGTTGTATTACATGTCCTTTCTTCCACATTGTTTCTTTATGTTTACTCCTTGGACATTTTTAGAAATTCGGTTTGAAATTTTATTTGTGAATCATCTCTACAAATGGATTCAATCTTCTTGCATTTGGTGCCTTTCTAGAATATATTAGTCATGCGATGAAAATCATATATGTTTCATATATTTCTGTCTTTCTTTCTCTAATTACTTGGATTTTTTGGAAATTTATAGTAATTGTTTTTTACATGCTCGAAAAGGATACTAATTTAGTGGAGGGTAATAGGAATTTATACTTTTGATTACACTACAAAAGTAGAAATTACTTCATGTTAATATTAATTCACAAGTAACAAAGGTAATTTATGATTTCTTGAAGTAATGTTGGAGGCATAATATCATATGCATGATTGTAATTTGAAAGAAGAAACTTAGCTACCTAGGTGGATAATAGGTATAATTCACTAATTATAATGATGGTGTGAGATATGGACAAAGATGGAATCCAATATGTTGTTTGTGAATGTTCATCATATGGTTTGTATCGTCATGGCACCACAAACATTTTTCATGAATTGAATACTTGAGAGAACATTCTTGACAAGATTAGCTTATTGAGAATTAATTCAAATTAATCTTTTTATTCTTTAATTGCATGGTTAAATGAATTGGTTAGTGTTTGGTATGTGTTAACTTCTTATGGTGATGACCTTAAGGTATCTACTGTTCACATCCTATTTTGTATCATGAGTGTGTTGTTTAGGTTTATTTTATTATTAATTATATGCACACCCCTTATGAAGCAACATAAACTATCATCTTATGACATTTAGTTTCATGTTGATTAAGCACCACTCTCTCTCCTCTTGGCAACCTCAAAACATACAAAACTACAAATTCAATCTTCTCCTTGACATTTGTGCTCAAATCCATATCAAACCATCTCATTTATCCTCTTATGCGTCCACTAATTAGGTGGTGATAGAATGATTTAAAAGAATTGGTTCATATATATTAGTTGACACTATTGTTGCTTCATATTCTCAAATTATATGGGTATTCTCTCCAATATGCAACATTAGGAAAGTAACAAGCTTCAAACTCCCTCTTGAATTATGTTCATCTACCACTTGGCCTTTTGGCCTCCTCCATATCACACCAATGTTTTGTACTACTCTTCAAAAGAGAGTTCACATGACATATTGTCTTCTTTTTCTATCTTCATCTTCAGAATGAAAATACCTTCTCAACACCATCATCCATGTAAGCCTTTGTTATATCCACAATATTTATACAACTATCTCAAACAAGATTAAAACCACTACCTAAATATGTTGTGCTAGGACATGTGTGTGCATGGATATCTAATTGGACTCCCTCTTATAGTTTGACTCAACTTCGACTAAGACCCTTATCCAATAGCATAAAATTTCACAAACCTTATATCAATTTTTTGCATCAATGAGTAGGTACTTACCACTCAAAAGTATACCACAAAATAAGATATCAAATATTAATTTTATGGTTTAGCATGTTACTGAACAAAACATTTGACATATTATGCAATAGACTCTACTTAGGAAATACACAAACTACATTATATGATAATACATTTTTCTTATGTTAACTAGATAATATGATTGAACATAGACATAAGAAGAAACATTAGAATGATAAAGAATTTACCTTATAAGAAATATCATATCACAAGTATTTTATTATATAAGTATTTCACATTGATCATTAACATTTTTTCTTCAATTGATTACATTTATCTATATTTGTAATCACTCAGAAACTTCACCACATGATATATTTTCTCATTCTCTAGTATTAGGACAAAGATTTTGGTCAAGACTCGTCTATCCTTCTAAAAGAATATGAACTTAGAAGCATTGGAGTAGTAGTCAAGGCCCAAAAACTCAAATGGGTACTTTATTATCTAAGTAATAACAGTCCTTGCCAAAATAATTGGGGGTGTGGATAAGTCCGAAAGCCATCTTTCTAGATAAAATAAGTGGCTACATTCCAATACAACTAAAATTTATGATCAGGGCCCATTCTCTCTCTATTTAACCCAATCAATATTTTCCCTAGCGTAATCCATCATCACAAAGATCATCGCATTCATCACTTTTTATTGGTAGGTTCTTATATCATGAGTTATGGTTATTAATGAACTTTTGAATGATCATCACATTCGTTCATTATATTATCTATATTAGTAGTCCTCTTTATTCACAACATCAACTTTTTAAAGAAATATGCATTATGACTTATTGATTATCATGTAAAAAATTATCATATAAATAGTATTTAAAAATTTTGAAAACATAGCTTATCATGTAATAAATTATCATATAGATAGTATTTTAAAAAATTGAAAACATAGCTTAAGATGAACATTAATAGTTGTCATCAATAATATTATTTAAACCATTGCATATCATAGTGGGTATTCACACATCCAAATCATCAAAAAATTTAAAACCTTCTTCATTAGGGTTTAACTAGTATTTCTATAAAATTAATAATTATTCAATTATATAATCAATGTGATGTCTTGGAAGCTATAAAAGTATAATAAACTTTAGTTGCATGTCACATGCAAGTATCATCATTTGTAATAAAGGCTCTCATAACATTTTACCAAACTAAAGAATTGGGGCATAGCAATAACATGACATACTAAGGGTTAGTTAGGAGTCTAGGAATACATAATTCATTATCAAAAGATGAATGGAAGGTCATAATTAGTTACTTTTATGTTATTGATCTAATATTGAACTAATCGACATAAAACTAAAGTAACTTCAACATCATATGGCCCGTATTACATTAATAAGTCGTTAGATGTCTAGATTTTGCAAAAAAAAAGCAAGAAGTATCCACTCACCTATAGGAAGATAGACAAGAGGTTGATCTCTTCTAGAGAAAACTCAACAATGAACTAAAACAAACAAAAAACCCACCACTTCTAACATCACTTTATCCAAATTAGAAAAAGAGAGAAGCAAAGAGGAAAGGAAGAGAATATATTATGGTTTGTAAGGATCAAACCAAGGAAGGTCGATCCCATGTACCAACTCAGCAAGAAAAGGGTAAAACTAAGGGAAGTAACCACAAAGTTACCTCTACTCAACATAATAATGATAAAATCAACCCAAAGAAACTCCAAGAAGCTTGAATCCTCCAAACCCTATGTTTCATTCTCCTTAATATCTCCCTTCATTCCATACATCAAGAGACAAACATATTGAGCTCCTATATAAGTTTTGGGTAACATCATATAGGTTCTTATAACAAAGGTCATTAATACCCTTTTAATTTTCATTGGCCTCAAAAGTTGGATATCTTCTTGAAAGGTTTGATGATTCCATGAAGTGAATAAAACTTTCTAAAGAAGTAAGTTCCAAAACTGACTCATACAGTCAAAACCATTCCAAAAGGTTGTATGACTTATGAATAAGAAAAGTTGACTTATTTAATCAATCTTGTCATAGTTTAGGGGCTTCCCAAATATCACCCTAGGTTGATATTGAGAAAATGAATTGACCGTTGTTGACAAAAATCCATTGAACCCTTTGGGTATAACAATTAACCTTTTATCTAAACTAGACAAAGATCATCCAACTTTCTCAAAATATCACCAATGCGATCTTTGTTTCAAAAATAGAGTTTATAACTTCTACGATTCTTCTTACCCTAAAACATCATATAAATCAATTTCATATTATCCCCAACCAAACATCATACCAAAAGGACAAATAAATATCTTCATACCTAAACCACAAATCTTAAAGAGAATTAGGCTTTTGAACGATAGATACCAAACAAAACCAATTCAATGCATTATACAAGCACATATAAACTATTTGAAACATAAACATGTTTACTCATTTTTTACTTATTTATCACGTGTACTAATCCAACATCATATCAAATTCCCTAGTAGAGAGGATATATGAACAATTAAAGTTCATATCAAATTCCCTAGTAGAGAGGATATATGAAATAGACATAAACTATGTTTGTGTCGATGTCTAGGGGACGCGGAGGGCGTAGGCGAGGTCGTGGGCGATTTCCTGGCGGCCGCGGGGAGAAGACCATTGCTGCTGCAGAGCTGTCTCCGACGACTCCTCCAGGTTGTCCACATGCGGAACCTGGGGATGGAGGCAAGCAAATCAACCCTGGCCATGCTAGATCGCCCGCTCAATCCAAAGGAAAGGAGGCGGCGGAGGCATCCTCCTCCTCCTCCATGCCAACCCACCCTGTCAACGGAGCAGCCACCGCCTCGCGGATTTCCAACGGGTTGAGCTCTAGTAGACAAGACTGGGAGGTCGATGGGGTTGCTACCATCGAGTTTACTGAGCCAATCCTTAAAGATGGGGTGAAATGCGCCTCCATTTCTAGTTGGGATTGTCTCGTGCCGGATTGGGGCGAGTTTATTTCCATTCATTTTGTCGGAAGGAAACCCTACCATGAGCACCTTGCTGGCTGGATCAGAAGGACGTGGCACCCCAGTGGAGCAATTGAAGTCTTCTCTGAAGAGAAGGAGGCCTTCATCATCAAGATGCCGTCCAAAATAGAAAGAGACTGAGTGTTGGATGAGGCGTCGTGGTTCATGGATGGGTCACTGGTTATCGCCCATTCGTGCAAGCCTGGAATCTCTCTCCCCCCTCTGTCCTTCCCTCAGGTTCCGATATGGGTTAGAATCAAAAATGTCGGCGTTCCTTGGTCTCGCAGCAGCATCGCAAGAGTTGTGAGCACGATAGGGAAGCCAGTCGACTTCAACGACAGCTCAACGACCACCGGTTTCTTGGGTGCTGCAACAGCTTGTGTCGAGATTAGTAGTGGATTTGCATTGCCTAGGTCGACTAAGGTTGAAGTGGATTCAACTGTCAAGCAGCTGAAGGTTGAGATTGTTTCAAAGTCGGCATCCTGTCCAAGTTGTAAGTTGTTCGGGCACAGGGCTTCCTCCTGCCTGTCGAAGGCAAGCAAACCAATTCCGGACAATGATTTGCAGGTAAGGCACGGGAAGCAGAGAGGTGTTTGCATAAATGCCTCTAAAGACAAAGTGTCTCAGGTTTCTACAGAACAAGGAGGATCGTTGGTGATGCCTGTAGGTATTGTTGATGAAGACGAGAGCTTGCAGAACTTCATCATTCAGCAGGTTCAAGAAGTAGTCCTCACTAGTTGTGCTTTGGCTCATGATCATCAACCCAAAGGTCCTGTAGGTGGGATTATGGAATCGGATATGATTGGGTCATCCCCAATATGCAATCTGGACAGCCTTAATCTTGATTGGGAATTGGAACTTGCTCGCAGCTGTTCTGATTCATGGAAGGTTAACAAAATCTGGGAAAGTAGTGGTTGTTCGGCTGACTACCAACTGAGGAAGACACAACTCTTCGATGATGATGATGGCTCTATGGAAGACTCCCTTTCAGGGATTGATTCTGACCGCTTGGTGATTGAATCTCTGGAGTTTGAGGAATCTTGGGACAATAGGAAAAAGAAGTCATCAAAGATGAAGAGGGATGGGGGTTGAGGTGCTTCACTTTTATCTCTGTCCTGGTCTTGTGTTGTTGCTGGTCTCGAGCTGGTTTTAAGGAGTTATCAGTCAATTTCTTAGAGTTGGAGTCTGAGTTTCATAGCTCTTAGGTTGCTGATCAGCCCTCATTTTTTCAGGAAATGAGTTTAATGTTAGTGAGTGAGAAATCAGTCATATGGGCTCTATGATTTGATGAGACAAGCTTTTTGGTTCTTCTTGATGATTACTTAGCCTGCTGGAGATCGTATCAGGTTACTGGTTAGTAAAAGAGTTGATCAATTGGGCCTAGGTCTTTGATTTATCTGGTTCAGATTGTCTTTGCTGGTTGGTTATTCCACATTCTTTCAGATGCAGTTTTTAAAGCCAGTGTGTGAATGATTAGCTTGTTGAGTTAATTTGTGCTAAAGGATCATGGTGCTGCAGGCTTTCGTGATTGATTCTTTTGATTGTCAGAATTTGTGCCTAGATGATTGTAGATGGGTTTCCTTCTATGTTGGTCATGGGTTTTCCTAGATACTGAACTGATGACTCTGGCAGCTCATTCTGCCATACTTTCAGAGGAAGGATCTATTGCCTATGTCAGTATGAGTTGTAGTGTGGGTCTAGGTTGTATCTATGTCTACCTATGAGTCTGTATTGTGGGTCTGCCCCCTTCTGTTGTTTAGGTAGTTAGTTACTATTTTTTAGTAGCTTAGTTCAGTCAGTTTATCTAGTTGTTGGATGTTTTTTCAAGTTTATTTTGGGGGCGCAATCTCTTGTACCCAAAGTTTTGGGAACTTAAAGTTTAGTAACACGATTTTTTACCGACCAAAAAGTTCATATGAAATCACTTATTATGCTAGGTATCCTTTTAACTAGATAGCCAATATCATGATTCAAGTTTCTTGTATATATAGTCATCAACAAGTAACATCATGAATTTAGCGTTTAGTCTTCAATAGAAAATAGCATACTCAGAATTTAATTAGCATTTCTTAACAATAATACCAGGGTTTCTTATTAGCATTTCTTAACAACAATACTAAATTTTTCCGATCACTAACGAGTCAAATTAGGTCTTTGGGTTTGTGATAGAACACCCTTAGTTTGCATCATAAATTATGATTTACACTAAAAACATATTATCAAAAGAAACAAGAAGGCAATAAAACAACAAACTTTAAGCCATTGATCAGATTCTTACATTTACATCCCGTTCATAATAAGCACTGCTAATCAAGAAAGCATGAGGTGAGGTGGATGTTACGCTCATCAAGGATTTTCACTTGTTAATGAATGGAATAAGGATATTTTTTTAGCCTCATATACTGTGGTGTAAGTATATATGGATTCTCATCAATTTTGATTTTTTTTTCTTTACTATAGTTTTATTTCCTAATTGATTATCAACATACACAAGAAGACAGTGGCATTGGTTGTTAATGTTGATTTGTCTTCCTCGTTCATCAAACTGCATTCTTACGGTCATCACTGTAGCCTAGCTGCTGTTGTGGCGCATATTCTAGGGCTTGGCCTCAAAGGCTACGTTTCTCCCTGGTACCGTGGTATACCAGGCTACCCTCAAAACTCTCTTTTGGCTCCTCGTGCTCCGGGGATATCATTACCTCTCATTATTTAGGGTTTAAACAAAAAGGAGGATGGGAGAGAGAGAGAGAAGGGGCTTGGGATTCTCTTAAACTCGAGCCTTAAACCCTACCCCTTATATAGGGGTGAGTATCAACGTCCCAAGATGCTTGTCCATGAAGCAACATGGCTCTTTCCCAATAGGAATCTAATTTCTTCATTGGGAAGCAAGCTTCTCTCTCTTAACTTAATCCTTTAATAAACCATATCTCCTGGATAATTAGGGATTCGAAAATCCTCTTACTTAATCTCTTTTATACTTGCCTTCTAACCCATAGGCACGAAATTCTATTTCCTTTAATAGAAATTACTTTCTTTTTAACAATACCTCATAATTCATTAATAATGTATCACATTATCCTTTTATTTTGCAAATTTGGTATTTTCTCTTTCTTTCCTCTTTATTGGGGCTCCTTGTACCCCCAAGAAACTCTATTATTTCGAAATTCCTTTTTAAGGATATTTATTATCCTTCTAGATGCATCTAAATGCATTATTTCACATTATCTTGTTTATTTCTCATTAAAATATCTCTTTTTGAGGATTTCTCTTTATTTCTCTTTTATTTTCCTCGTTGGTATTCCTTTTATCATTAGGAATCCTTGGGATACGAAATTCCACCAAGGATAACCCAATTATACCTTTTTCCACTTATTTCCAACATTTTAACATTATTTGCAATTTCTTTCTTACTAAAGAAATACTTAATTAATCTTTTCTTTTCTTATTACTTTCTTTTTAAAACTTTGGACTCCTTGGAACCCAAGGAACCCAAGAGGCACGAAATCCATCCTTGTATTACATCTCTTTGCCTTCTAGAGGTTTCTACCTCTTTCTTTTCTCAAATATTCAATTATTCATTTACTAATTGAATTTTCTTATTATTTGGGCCCCATGGCCAATAAAGCCCACAACATATTTATTTATTTGGACATAGTAATAGTGAAATTATTACTTAAATTTTAGTATGTTACAACACTTACTCACTTAGAAATATTTCATCCTCAAAATCACACTTACTATAGTCAATACTCAATTTCTCAAACTAAATCTTTTAATATCAATTTGGTGTTCATTTAGGTCCACATGAATTGTATGGGTTATACATAATACATATATTGAATTATGTCCATTTCCTATATCACATGACTAATGAATCATACTAAGATTGATTACTTCCAACAAATTAGTTAAAACACTAATCATAAACACTTGAAAGAAAAAAAGATAGTTTCAGAAATGGAGTATTGACCGCTTCTGGTTGTGTTTCTGGTAATCTTGGACGTGATCCTCCTCCTAGATTTTGATGAGGCCAACCTCAACTTCTAATGATAATTATTTTTGCACTTCATGTAAGTGCACAAATCACAATCAGGACATCTACTGGAAGAAACATGGTGCACCTGCCTAGGTGAACCATATCTCTTCTGATGCCTTTGAAGATTTTCGACTGTTGCTGCCTCCAGTTCAACTTAGCCAACAGTTCAGATCTAATTTAAGAAACTTCTTCAAGCTCATCTATCCTCACAAATATTTTCTCCATACGGAGGTTCTTATATTTTACTTGCATCCCCTACTACTTACTGTAAAAATAAATGGGTTATCGACTCAGGAGCATTTGCACATATCTTTAGTTGTTTTGATCTTTTTACTATCTTATCTAAAACCACTCGAGTCCCTCCCAAGACCATTGCTGATAGGACTCAATCTTATGTACATGGAATTTGAACTATATCTCCATCTAAAAGTATGTCATTCAAATATGTCTAATATGTGGCAAGATCTACACTTAATCTGTTATCTCTTGAGTAAAATTGTTAAGAACCTTCAGTGCTCAATCAGTTTTGATCCTAAGGTTTGTGTGTTTCACGATCTTCGAATGAGAATGAGGATTGGTTTGGGCCATGAGGGACTTGACAAACTATTTTACCTGGATGTGCTCAAATCTGTTGTTGCTCTACTATCTTCTAGCATGTTTGGTCTATAATGGCTTAACTGCCTAAGACATCTTTCTGCTGCAAAAGTGCAATGTCTTTTTCCTGCAATTTTTGAGAAATAGTTTTTGTGTCAATTTTTTCTATTTGGAAAACAAACTCGGTTTATTTTCATAAGAAGGAAGAAATTAGTTCTAAAATTCTTTTTGACATTATTTACACTAATATCTGGGGATCGTGTTTTGTTATTATCTAGTCTGGATTTCACTATTTTATGACATTTATTGTGGTCATTCTAAGGCAATGTGGTTGTTTCTCCTAAAATATTGCAATAATGTCTTGCAAACTATCACCATTTTTTCACTGAGATCCAAACCCCAATTCAATACAACTATTAAAATCTTGAGACTTTCTCTCTTCTGTATCTTGATGTGTCTTTGTTATCATTTCCACCACACATCTTTAGTAGCACTTTATTTGTTAAGAATCTCTTCCCCATGGTATCTAAAATTGAATCCCGCTCATATAAGTGTGTTTTTCTGGGTATTCTAGAACTCAAAAAGGATATCGGTGTTATGATCCTGTGAAATGACAATGGTTTGTTAGTGTGGATGTTGTCTTTTTTTAACACATGTTGTACTACTCTAACAAAGGGTTAGATTTATCAAGTGATATTTTGGATCCTACTCCTCTACCTAAAGTGATACAACATGAACAAACTGATGTATCTGAAGATATTCTTCCTCCTTTAAAGGTGAACAAGAAAAAATCCAAGGTTACAATCCCCTCCCTAGCTTCTAAACAACTAATTCCTTCCTTGTCAGCAGACCACAGCACCTCCCATGTAATCTATGACCTACATCTACCTATGAGTCCAAGGTAAGGTGTTCGTTCCTGCACTCAACATCCAATTAGTAATTTTTTCTCTACCACTACTCTAAGTTCTAGGTTTTCTTGTTTTACTACTGCTCTCTTGGCTATTTATGTACCAAATAATTCTACACAAGCTCTTCAACATCCCACTTGGCATCAAGCTATGGAAAGTGAAATGACTACCCTTCGCGATCACAAGATCTGGGATCTCATTGATAAACATCAAAATTATCCGACTGTTGGCTTCCGTTGGATTTTTACTATCAAATATTAGTTAGATGGTTTGATTGAATGGATGATGGCACGTATGGTAGCAAAAGGTTATACTCAAAACTATGGGGTTTACTTTGAAACCTTTTATCATGTTGCCTGACTCAATTATGCAAAAGTGCTTACATCTATTGTTGTGAATAATGATTGACCTCCTTTTCAACTTGACTTTAAAAATGTCTTCCTATATGGTGACTTGCATGAGTAAGTATACATGGAGAAACCACCTAGTTTTATTAGTCAAGGGGATATTTCCAAAGTCTACAAACTTAGAAAGGCATCTATGGCCTAAAATAAAGCCAACGAGCATGGTTTGATCAATTGAGCTAGATACCTTAAAAGTTTCAATTTTGGTGTTCACATTTAGATCATTCTATTTTATTAAAAAGACTAGTTTGATCTTGTTATTCTTATTTTCTATGTCAGCTAGTATTATCTTGCAGTGATTTTAAAGGTATTGTAGGGAAATCAGGCAGCATATTAGGAAGCAAAAAAAAAATTATGCATGTATCCCATACTAGCAGATCATGTCAACTATGATAATTAGGAAAGAGGGTTGTGAGGTATATACCTAGTTGTGGATCAAGTCCAACAATAATCCTCATAGCACAATATTTATATTGATTACTTAAACACTTGGTTTAGTCAACTCACATTCCCACTCAACCAATTATTCATGAGTAAACTCCTATTCTAGGTGTATCCTATGCATGTGACCCTATAGGTCCCAAGTTACAATGGTGACATCACAAGAAATGTGAGGTATCTAGCAACACATCATTGCTATCTAAGTAATTGGAAAGTTGGAGAACAACTTCAACCTAGATCCATGATCAGTGTTACTACAATTGTATAATTCCTTTGTCTCAAATATCCACATTGAACTCGAGACATGGAAACATCATTCTCTTAATCATTCAATCCATGTTCCTTAAACCAGAGAAGACTGTAGAGATTCTTATGAGCTCAACATCATATATTGACTCACATGAGCATGACCATATATTATCTCAGTCTCACTTATCAAGTGGCCAGGATATCAACTCTAGTAGGATGGACAAATCCCATTTACATCACTCACAGCCAATCCTCAGGTCACAATGTACCCAAGCATCACCTATATGGCAACCCTTATACAAGGTCATGTTGGATGATGTTAAATACATTGAATAAAATGTGATGAGTGCAGTGACTTTGGGTCTAAGAAGCACAATCACGACTATCATGTTGATATGTGATTATGACAATTGTCCATGTATCACTTCTCATGGCAATTCTATCTGGTACACTTCTCTCTAACAAGTATCGATGTTTTTGGTTTGATATCACATATCATGACTAATGAGATTCTATCATCAACCAACACACATTCTAGTCTTATGTATTATTGTTTTCTATTAGCTTCCATGATAATATCCATCCAATGACATAACAAGAATGTATATACTCTTATCATACATATGATGTCATTGTTCAAGTCATAAACTTGAAGACGTATGTCATCAAGCAATATCATTCTTTAGACATCTAATATGATATATCATCTTCTCATAATTGAACAAACATATAGATATAATTGACTTTATTATTAATCAAATCATTTACAAGTTATGCCATTACAATCTTAGGGCATACAAACCAAAAGACTCCCACTTGCACTTAGAGCCAATCACTCATGAGATTAATCCCAAGTGACCTTAATGTCCATCATGCTTCTATTGTGAAAATGCTTTTGTTAGTGGGTTAGCAACATTCCTTTCAGTTGGTACTCTACAAATCTTCACATATCCTCATTGTATGATCTCTTGTATGAGATGGAATTGTCATAGTATGTTCTTGTAATGTTGGCACGATCTAGGTTTCTGAGCTTGTGTAATAGTTCCATTGTTGTCATGATACAACTTTACTGTATCACTAATGCTTGGAACCACCCCAAGTTTAGAGATGGACTTATTGATCCAAACAACTTCCTTTGTTGCATTAGATGCATCAATGTACTTGGACTTTGTTGTAGAATTAGTAATTGTCTCTTGCTTGAAACTCTTCCAATTTATAACTCCATTGTTATGGCAAAACACATACCCATATTGCAATCTATAGTCATCTTTATCAATTTTAAAGCTTGCATCGGTGTAACCCTTTACCACCAACTCTTACTCATTGCATAAACAAGGAATTGATCCTTAGTTCTTCTCAAGTACTTAAGGATGTTATTTACCATAGTCCAATGACTTTCAACGGGATCTGATTGATGCCTGCTAGTCATACTCAAGGCATATGAGACATCTAGATGAGTACATAACATTTCATACATGATTGATCTAATTGTAGATGCATACGGAAACTTACTCATGCACTCCCATTATTCACAAGAACTGGGACATTGAACTCTAGCGATACTAAAACCACAAGACATGGGTAACTTTCCTCTCTTTGAGTTATCCATGTTGAACCTCTTCAGTACCTTGTCACTATAAGTCCTCTGTCTTAGGCCTAGACTCTATAGATCTTAATTCCTTATATATATGATGATTCACCTAAATCCTTCATAGAGAAGGTACTTCCCAACCAGGTCTTTATCATATGTAAAGTAGGGATGTCATTCCCCATAAGTAGTGTGTCATCTACATACAATATGAGGAATAAAACTATGCTCCCACTAACCTTCTTGTAAACACATGGTTCATCTTCATTTTGAATAAAGGCAAACTCTTAAACTATTATATCAAATCAAAGATTCCAGCTCCGAGATGCTTGCTTTCAAACCATAGATTGACCTTTCTAGCTTACATACTTTATTTTCTTTCTTTGGATTTATAAAACTCTTGGGTTGTGTCATGTACACATCCTCAAGAAAATTTCTGTTAAGGTATGCGATTTAACATCCACCTACCAAATCTCATAGTCATAATAAGCAAAAATGGCAAGCATAATCCTGATGGGTTTAACCATGGCTACTGGAGAAAAGGTTTCTTCATAGTCAACATCTTGAACTTGTCTGAAACCCTTTGCAACCAGTCTACCCTTATAGGTTTGTACATTACCATCCATGTCGATCTTCTTCTTGAAGAACCATTTGCACCCTATGGGTTTCACCCCTTCGGGTGGATCCACCAAGGTCCATACCTTGCTAGTGTATATGGATTCCATCTTAGATCGCATGGCCTGAAGCCATGTTTTAGACTCTAGTCCCTCAATAGCTTCTAGGTAGGTTGTTGGCTCATCATCAATGACCAACTCATTGCCTTCTTTAGTCACAAGATAACCAAATATTTCAAGCTCAAGGTGTGTCCTACTTGATCTATGAGGTTCATGTATGATAAGAGGAATTTGAGATTCCACAACAGTTTGTGAGTATTCTTATTCCTAATGTACCTCTAGAGGTTCAATGTTTTCTTATTTGTATCAAAATTCTTTGACTTATATTTCTCTCCCACTAATTCCTTTGGGAATAAATTTCTTTTCAAGGAATACAACATTCCTAGCAATAAAAACTTTGTTGTCAAATGGAGTGTAAAAGTAGTATCCCCTTGTTTCTTTAGGATATTCAATAAAATAACATTTATCTGATTTGGTCCAAGGTTTCAGTAAACTTCTTTCTCACATAAGATTCACATTCCCAAATCATCATAAAAGACACATCAAGATGTTTCCCATGCCCTATCTCATATGGTGTCTTTTGAACCAATTTAGGTGGTACATGCTTAAGTGTAAACACGACAGTTTCTAAAGCATATCCATAGAATGAAATTAGAAGATCAACAAAACACATAATTTCTCATACCATATCTAGTAATGTGGGACTCCTTCTTTTTGATACACCATTATGTTCTAATGTTCTAGGTGGAGTCTATTAAGATATGATACCACAGGCTCATAGAAGGTCCTTAAACTCTTGGCTTTGGTATTCTCCACCTCGATCAAAATGAAGTGCTTTAATACTTTTACCAAGTTAGTTATGTACATATCCAAACCTACTGAGATCATTAGTGAAGATAGTGAAGTATCCGTAACCACCTCTGGAATTTGTTCTAAAAGGTCAATGCACATCAATATGTATAAGTCCTAATACATCACTTGCTCTCTCACTATGACTAGTGAAAGGATTCTTTATCATCTTTCCCAATAAACAAGATTCACATGTTTCTATTGATTTGAAATCAAAAGAGTCTAGATAACCATCTTTATGGAGTCTAGAGATGCATCTCTCATTAATGTGCCCTAGATGACAATGCTAAAGGTATGTTTTGTTTAAGTTACTAAGTTTAAGCCTTTTGGTATTTACATTATAAACACTTGTCTCTAAATCTAGAAACTATAGACCATAAGACATTGAAGAAATGCCATAAAAGATCTCATCTTTAGAAATAGAACATCGACCATTCTTAATGTGAAGTTCAAATCCATTATTATCCATACAAGATACAAAAATGATGTTTCTATTAATGGCATGTACATAATAGTAGTTATCTAACTCTATTACAAGGCCATTGAGCAGAGATAAATGATAGCTTCCAACTACTGTGGAAACAACTTTGGATCCATTTGCAATGTGTAGTTTGATCCCATCCTCTCTTAAAGTCTTACTTCTTTTCAGATACTGTATTTTTGGAGCATATGTGAGATTCACATCTGGTATCTAGTACCTAAGATGAAGAAGTAGAAATATTTATCTATATAATGTATATACCTCAAGTGGAGATCTCTATCCCCTACTTCTTCTTCTGAAGTTCCTTTAGATAAAGAGAGTGTTTTCTTTTCCAGTGTCTATCCAGGTGATAGTGGTGACAACTGCCTTCCTAGTTCACCCCCTCCCTTAGCTTTCAGTGTAGAAGATTTGGATTTCTAGCTAGCGTTTGAACTCTTCTTAACTTTGTTGGACTTGCATTTTCCTCTATTGATCATCATCACGGATTTGGGTTTCTTCTTCTTCATCTGCACTTTAGTAGTTCTTAACACTCTTAGTAATTTTGACAATGATTTATTCAAAATCATTCATGTTATAGTTCATGACAACTAGCTATAAGATTCTAGTAGTGACTATAGAATCACATCTACGGCCAACTCTTGGCCCAAGGGAATTCCCAGTCTAGCAAGATTCTTCACATACCCAATCAACTTGATCACATGTGGACCTACTGGATCTCCTTCTTCCATATAGCACTTGAACAAAGCCTTTGAGACATCACATCTCTTTTGTCTTTCCTGATCTTGGTACATGATATTAGGATGTGTTACCATCTCAATAACATCCATGTTCTCATGTTGTCTCTACAACTCATAGTTCATCGAGAATAGCATCAAATAGTTGAAATTCATGACATCATTGATAACTTCTTTTAAGAATCCCTTTCAGCCTTAGGCATAGTGGGAGCAGGTCCATTCGGCTCTCATGTCTCCTAGACATAAAGCATGCCCTCTTGTGTGAGAACAATTCTCAACGTCCTGAACCAGTTGTGGAAGTTATTCTCATTTAAGTTGTCCTTTTCAAGGACTGATCACAATGAAAATGTGTTTTTGTTAGCCATTAGTTTCTACAAAAGGAATTTGCATTTTGTCAAAACACTTTTGATTTAATTTGATTAAAAAAATTCAACGACATTAATTAGGCCTTTAAGTAATTATCGCTCCCACTATTTTTTTCAAATTGATAGGCCTTACTATCAATTCCAAAGATTGCAACATACAACCTTCTAGTGAGTCAAGATCCATATTTTATCAATGTCATGAGTCAGCTTGGGATGATCTCCTACAACTTGACTATTTAGGTAGGCAACACTTGCCAATTGCATCATATGCAACTCTTGATAGATGGTATGCAGACTCTCTATCATAATCCATCTTTATACTTCTAGGTGATTAATCCCATTAAGATCACCTAGTTAAGTCTGACCCATTAGCCAACACGAAAGAATATACACCCTACAGAGGAAGACCTACATATCTATCATCACACATCCACGACAAAGACAACACACCACGCTGGGGCGTTCCCATGCTTAGTTGATCAAGTTTGTGTGTGTCACATTTAGAAATCATCTAAGATGTAATGTTTAATTGAGGGATTTGTATTTATAAATAGATATACATATTTAATCACAACATACTTATTATATGTTTCATCTATGTTGTAACACTTGGGCCCACTGCCCTAGGCTCTTGTAGAGTTCCAGGAATGAAGACTGGCCCCACAGACCACCACTAGCCTTAATTGTGTGCTTTTTCCTCACTCACATACAAATCAGGGGCAACTTCCTGACTGGTCACCCATCCTAGTACTACTCCAAGATGAGCATGATTAACTATGGAGTTCTTTAGTGATGGGCTCCCTAAAAAGGAGGTGCACCTTGGTGATATATGTAGTCCAATCATTCCTTTTAAGATTGTTTTATCTGAGGCCTCAAATCATGGGACGTTACAATCTCCCCCACTTAGACTCTTGACATCCTCGTCAAGGATCAATATATGACCTCATAATCTCTTCCCCATTTCAGTGCAGACCCAAAATGGCCCATAGACACCCAGCTCCCATCCATGACTACCAGCGCAAGGGTGGCTCCATCTTGTCTCAGTGGATAGCCCTTTCCAACTTGCCTGGACCGTACAACTTAAGACTGGCATGCCACATGCCAATGTGGGCCCCACCTACTAGAGGGGAATTGACTCTGATACCATTTGTAACACTCGAGCCCACTGTCCTAGGCTCTAGTAGAGTTCTAGGAATGATGACTGGCCCCACAGACCACTACTAGCCTTAACTACGTGCTTTTTCCTCACCCATGTGCAAGTCAGGGGCAACTTCCTGACTGGTCACCCATCCTAGTACTACTCCAAGCTAAGCATGCTTAACTATGGAGTTCTTTAGTGATGGGCTCCCTAAAAAGGAGGTGCACCTTGGTGATATGTGTAGTCCAATCATTCCTTTTAAGATTGTTTTATCTTAGGCCTCAAATCATGGGACGTTACATACGCGCTATATCCACAAACAAAACATACAATCACAAAATATGAGTGACGATTATGGACATACTAATACAATTCCTTAGAGCCACAAAGAATTTCTACCACCTAAGGTCCACATCATATGTATCAACCTCTTCTTGTAAAAAACTATGTTGGAACCAGCTCGATCGATCGACTCAACCCTCCATCCAATCAGTTGGCCTACTGATCGGTTGGTTGGTCTTCATAAATTGGTCAACTGGCTCCTGGTTCAAGTAGTGTCTAGACTCCTTTAGTCGATTAGTTGGGCCTCCAGTCGATTGGTTGACTCCTCCTATATGTGGCCTCTTTAGTCCTCCAATCTATCAACTAGAATTCCCAGTCATTCAACTCGTCTGATGCAGAACGCCCTCTTCTTGCTGAAACATAAATTAAAGCTATCATGTTCTTATTAAGTTATTACATTATAAAAGTGAAACCTTGAGTTAATTTAGAGGGGATCATAGAAAGGGATGCACTGATTTACATGTGGAGAAAAGGTAGAGGTTCAATATGCAAACTGATTAACAACATGAATAAAACCATTCAACCAAGCACACATTCACAAAGGGGATTTTGGCCATAACTACGCATACATCCACCATTAAAAAAAATTTAGAGTGACGCATATCGATTGCATTTATATCATATCATATATATAGGAGTTTATGTGGTTTTAGTCAGATATGCCAATTAATCATTTTAAGTATTCACATTATATGTGATAAATAAATGATAAAATAAAATCCAAACTTATCGATTAAATCCCAACACACCATAAATTGATGTGGCTATGATACCACCGTAAGGAAATCAAACAGCAAATAAGATGAGAAATAAAAATGTATGCTCGTATCCCATACTAGCATACAGTGTCAACAATGATATATTTAAGAAAGAGGGTTTGTGAGGTAAGCGTGGTGCTTCTTCATCTAGAAGTACTTGGATAGTAGTCACAGTAGTCTCTTGGTGTGATACTATAGATGACGACTGATGTTATCCTCATAGCATGTTGGCAAAGGCCTCCACACCTCTATCATAGTCCATGCAGACCACCAGGAACTCCTAGTTGTGCTTTTCTAGAGCCAACGTGAAGGAGTTTGTCCTATCGATGTTAGTATGCCAAGGCTGACTTGTTCTCCCTTACCGTTTCCCCCTTTTATGGATAAGACTTGCTCAAGCTCTCATGTTATCATAATTATGAGAGGACATGGTTTATTAACATTAGATGTGTCTTTTGAAAGCCTTGACTACCACTGTATTTATAGGAGGGTCAAGGTTTCCAGATCAAGTGGGATTCAAAGAGACAAATTTTCATGAATTTTTGGCTTCTGCAGATCACGAATCGGTCGAATAAACACTTGAGTCAGTCGATTCACACCTAGCCGATTGACTCCACACTTGACTTAGTCAATCAAAATGATTTCCTATTCACAAATATATTGTCTTTCAATGCAACGATGAATGCACAACATGACTTCAACATCATTCCTTGATCTAGTCTTACTGGTTGTCTAGTCGATTGATTGGAATTCTGAGTTAGACAACTCGTCACTTGATTCGGTCAACTCATAGTCCCAGTCATCCAATTTTCAGCCAATGCTATTTAAATTGATTATGTAAACACTTTAGTAATCACAACACATGAATTGGGTGACTCAACACTTAGATTTGGTCAACTCACATTCCCTGTCAACCAATTATTCATGAGTAAACTCCTATTCTAGGTGTATCCTATGTGTGTGACCCTATATGACCTAGGTTATGTTGGCAGTGAACGTCTATAACTAATTTATGACATCACAAGTAATGGAGCAGTGTCTAGAAGCACATCATTTCTACCAAGTAATTGGAAAGTTGGAGAACAACTTCAACCTAGACCCATGATTAGCTCTAAAGCGATTGTAAAATTCCTTTGTCTCAGATATCTAGATTGAACTCAAGGCATGGAAATGTCATCCTCTTAATCATTCAATCCATGTTCCTTGAACTAGAGCAGACTGTAGAGATGCATATGAGCTCAATATCATACATTGACTGACATGAGTATCGCCATTCATTTTCTCAGTATCACTTATCAAGTGGCCATGATATCAAATCTAGTAGGAGGGACACATATGATCTACATCACTCACAGAAAATCCTCATGTATCACAATGTACCAAGCATCACCTTTATGGCAACCCTTATTCAAGGTCACGTTGAATCATATTAAATACATTGAACAACATGTGATAAGTGTAGTGACTTCTGGTCTAAGAATCACAATCACCACTATTACATTGAGATGTGATTATTACTCTTATCCATATATCACTTCTCAAGGTGGGTCTGTCCAGTACACTATTCTCTAACAAGTACCTCTGTGTCTGGCTTGATATCACATTTCATGACTAATGAGATTGTGTCATCCACTAACACACATTCTAGTCTTATGTATTATTTTTGTCAATTAGCTTCCACAATAATATCTTACTAGGGACATAATGTATATACTCTTATCATACATATGATCTCATTGTTTAGGTCCTCAACCTGAAAACATATTTCATTGACCAATATCATTCTTTAGACATCTAACATGTTATATCATCATCTCATAATTGAACTATAGATGAAATTGCCTTTATTACTAATCAAATCATTTACAAGTTATGCCATTAAAATCATGATATGACTGGCTCTATGGATGTACATACCAATAGGTATTGAAGCTACCAAACGATATCTAGAAGAACACTTTATTACTAAAGATCTTTGTAGACTCAGATACATCTTGATAATTGAAGTTTCCAGATCTTTGTCTAGCGTATGTCTTTCATAGTGCAAATATGTTCTAGATCTTTTGATAGAAACATGAATGCTTTGTACTAAACCTGCTAGCACTCCTCTAGATCTCAATACCAATTGGGATGATGAATCTTCACCTCCCTATCCTGATAACCACCAATACAGAAGAATGGTTGGTAAACTTATCTATCTTACTATGACTAGAGTTGATATTACTACTTCTGTTAGATTTTTCAGTAGGTATCTGGATAAACCTCAACAATGTCATTGAGATGATATTTGTCCTATCCTTAAATATCTAAAAAAATCACTAGCAAAAGGATTACTATATTGCATACATGGGCACTGCACTTGACATTCTGGCTCTGATTATTCTGGTAGTAGATCTGACAAGAAGTCTACCTCTAGCTATTGTACTTTCATTGGAGGAAGTCTGGTTACATCACATAGTAAAAACTAGACCCTGGTTGTTGGTTCTAGTGCTAAAGCAGAATGCAAAGCTATGGCTCATATTGCTTGAGAATTAATGTGGGTCCAAGGACTCCTCAAGAAATTTGATATTTCTAATTTTAATCCTATTCCAATGGACCATGACAATAAATCCTCCATTTTTATTTCCAACAATCCCACCTTTCATGAGCACACCAATAATATCGAGGTGGATTGCCAGTTTGCTTGCAAATCTATTCCCTCTAGATGCATCTACACTCCTTATCTCCAGACTAAAGATCAAATTGCTAATATCTTCACCAAGATACTTCCCAAGACTTGCTTTGCTACACTAATGGACAAACTGAGTATGTTTGATATCTATGCTCCAGCTAAAGAGGGGGAGTATTAGTATATATGTTTTTTTCTTTATGCTTTGTTGTGTGCTTTAGACTTGTCCTATCCTTAGCTTTTCTTTTATCCCATATTGCCCAATTTTATTTCTCACTTACTCTCTTATCCCATAGAAGAGAGTGCATTTTATTTGTTTTAGACACATCAAATAAATGCTTTCTTATTCTATAAAAGTTATTGAATTTTTTTATTAAAATTCTAGATCGTATGAGCAATGACGTACACTACATAATTACTTCTTTGAATTGGGTTTACATGATGAAGTTAAAGCTGAGAGATGATCGCCATGTCTTAGTATCTTGGATGGTTGGAACAGGCCAGCATGGGTGTCATTAATGAAAACATTAAATGAAGTAGTCTCCATACACTCCTTCATCAAACAAATTCATTAATTTAAGAAACTTGTCAATTCCAAATTTATTCACAAAGCATCCCACTTAACATAATCATAAGACTTAGTAATGTCAATCTTGATGTAGGCTTTAGTTGTGGACTCTGAAGTCTATGAGAAACTCAGCCGCCAGTAGTGCACAATCAACTAATTTCCTGCCTACAATAAAAAAAGTTATGTTCCACAAAGATAATAGCAGGTAGGATCCCTTTCAGTCTACTAACCAAAAGCTTGGAGATGGATTTGTACAACACAAAATAGCAGGTAATGGGGTGGAAATCTAAAATAGATCTAGCCTTCTCATTCTTTAGTATAAGCTTGATGAAATCATGGTTAACTTCTCTAACCATGCGTCAACCATTGATGGACTACTTCACCATGGAGCAGATATCATCTTTGACGATGCCCATGTGTAGTGAAAGAAATGGGTATTAAAGTTGTTAGGCCCTTGAGCCTTAGCAAGATGAATGGAAAATAATTCTAGCTTGATTTCTTTACTAGTAGCTTCCCTACACAGAGCAACATTCATAACATTAGTAACATGAGAGTTGGGAAGGTTAACTAACGTGTTGTGGTTGGAATCATGCGACTGGTTGTGTAAGTTGGTGAAGAATTCAAAAGTGTTCTTGGAAATATCTTCATGCCCTTCCACCACCTATCTTGGCTCATTAGTGAGTTCATGTATAGTCTCTCTCATCTCTTCGTCTTTATGGTTGTGTGGTAAATCATGGATCTGTGATTACTTTTGGTAAACCACTTCAGGCAGTTTCTATACCAGTACAACATCTTCTGGGCTTTCTCTAAATGAATGAGGTGAGCTTTTTTCTACATCTCATCTTCGATGTCTTGTTTCTTTGGGGATTCATTTCTAACCCAGTGGTGCAAGCTCAAAGTTTTCTTAGACGCTCCTAACCATATTAAGCAGGTTGATTGTGTCCTTTGACCAACCTTTGAGGTCTTTCTTTGTGTTGTAGCTTTTTAAGCACGAAAAAGAGTAGATTCCAATAGACATGTATTCTCTAGCTATGTTCAACCACTGAAATGGTGTAGTCACACCAAAGATTGAGAATCTAAAGGGACAGTGAGGTTGGGTGGTGCTAATGAGATCCAATCTCATCCAGGCATGGTCATTGAAGGGATGTGCACCTAGCTTGATCGTTGGTTTAGGGAAGATGTCAAGACAATGGTCATTGGTCATTCTTATATACAACTGGATAGCAATGAGGAACCCAAGAACATACTTGTTGGACCATGTTGTAGCTCTTAAATGGTGTTGACCTCATGGAAGACAACATTATCTAGAGTCTTGTTGAAACTAGCCATAACACAATCTGGCACACAAAGTCCACCAAACTTCTTGTGTGATCTCCTAACATTGTTGACATGTCCTACGAATGGCCATGGGATTTCATGTTGGGATGCGTCCTTGATCGAGTCCCACAGCCTCACCCTATGTACTTATAGGTTTTCCCCATACATACCAATAACTATGCATGAGAAACCACCATTATTGAAGCAACTCATAGTAGTTGTTCGGTCGGTGATGCATATTGTTTCCACTTGCCACAAGAAAGGGTTTCAGCAGATCACGATATATCCTCCATCCTCCAAGTCTAGGTTGTCCAAGGAACATTAGGAAGGAGGGAAAAGAGAGAGAGAGAGAGGATAGGATGTGCAGTCAATCTCTTGACCTTGGTCTCAAACCAGAAGATGAATTCCATCTTTAAATTCTCAAGGATTCTTACAAGCTTTCTTTGTGTCTTGGGAAAAGACACACCTCACACATTCTAGGCGAGGATGAACATCTAGACATTATATTTGTTCCCTCGTCCTCCCCTAGATTCGGGACCCTTCTTGTTCTTTGGTTTAGCACTTCGCATTTTCATTGGGCTTCTGCTTCAAGTTCCCCCCCCCCACCCTGTATCAACGTCATCTTCTGTGTCTCCCATTTTATCGAGGGTTGCAAATGGGTTGGCAATGCTGGAGTTGGGGGTAGCCACCATCATGTTCGGTGCACTGGCCTTTTTCTTTAACTTGCCGGAAACACCCTTTAATGTTTTAGTAACCACTTTGACATCATGTGCATGTTCGGGTCCTTTTTTGGGGGTAGTTCCTGACACCTCTCCCTTAAGGAAGAAGCATCAGGGTTAGCGCCTAATACCTTACCCTCCTCAAGGATAGCAGGTGGGTTGTGCTATCACCTTCCTTGTGAATGCTTCATCTATTAACTACTCGGGCCTCCTACCTTTGTTGGTATGCATTGCTTGGAGGAGGATGTGTTACAACTCCAATTTTTGGGCTTATATGGTTTGAAATGCAATTTCTGCAATGAGATGTATGATTATGGAATTGTATGATTTAAGTACTTTTAATGGATTTATTTGATAATAATCCTTTTTGCATGAATTTTTTTGTGGACCTTATCGAGTTACAAATCCCAATATGTTTAAAAGAGAATAATGATGGAAATAAATCTAATAATAAAATAAATTGAGATAATGCTAAGAGCAATGTGGAATTCTCTAGAAGTCTAAGTGTTTGTTCATAATAGAGTGGATTTCGAATCCACATGGTTTCTTGTGATAAAATGAATCCAAATAAAGAAATAAAAGTGAATGAGAGAGAAAATATGAATAAGATATGCTTTAACAAGTGTTAACTTTCATATGAATAAAAGCCTCTCATACTTTCGAATTCGAGTCCCAAACTTGGAACACAAGTAACTTAAGTCGTTATGGAGTTTACTTTACACTCATGAGGGGCCATCAGGGGGTGGTGGATCTGAATCCATGCACGCAACACGACATCACCACTATGTGGTTGGAGACACCCACGAGGGACCTTGTGTTCATCTCCCTTACTGCAGCTACTTACTTTGTATGGATGGAAAGAAATAAAAGAAGACATGGAGAACAGGGACAACCTAGTGCCACACTGGCAGCACGAGTTAGGATGTCAGTGAGGAACGTTCTGTTTGCACATCCAGAATGGAAGGAACAACTACTGTGTGGGCTTGTCGTTGCATGGGACGTCCACTGAAGTGCAGACATCGGACAAGGCCAGGTGGCACGAGGCAACATGACACTTCCTGGTCTTTGTATCTGGCTCGAGTTGTTTTGGGCGTGAGCATGATCATGTGCATGAGGGGTATGACCGAGATCTGTGGTGCCCATATTACCAGTATGCTCGGTTATGTTCGGTTTGTGGCCGGGCAGCCTCTCTAGACTGACTCAGAGGAGTGATTGTGATATAGCATGTTAGGTACTCTATACTACTCACCTCCCATTAACAGGGGTGAGTTTTGGCCTTCGGGCTTGTTCGGCTTTGTTTCCTTTGTGTAAACAAATCTTTGTATGAGCACGTAGTGTTAAGGGCTGGGATTCTTCCTAAGTCCTTCTCGAAATAAAATTACCCAATATTCGAGAGTTAGGAGATATGATTTTTGTAAGTTTTCCTAAAGTGACAAGGATAACATTAAATGTCACAATTCATTTGTGCCTTTTGTTCTAATATGTGTCTTGGTAGACATTGGATCCTTGATCCAACCGTGGTTGCATCTTGGTTAGGAATGGGAAAGAAGAACAGTGTTTGGAGTTTTCCAGATTGATTTGCTCCCAAATTTGGGAGAGGAAACCGAACCCGACGATCCTTGGTTTCCCCTACTTTCGTGTAGGATTGGGATTTCTCTAAATCCCAGTTCATTTAGGAGACCGGATATCATATAGGGCAAACATCCTTTCAGTCCTACCTATATAAGATGCCCTATGATGCCTTAAGACCAGAACGCAAAGAAGGGAACACCCGGTTCTCCCTCACGTTCGGACACTCGAGGTCGAGCCTGTTACCTGTCCTCCTTGGCTAGAGTCGATGGCACAAGGGAGGTTTCGGGTTTCTGGATCTCGCGGTCATGAACCAAGTTGTCATTTTGGTGTATTGGTGCCCTACGAGCGAGATCAGGTTGTTGGAGGAGGTTTCGAGGGACCCGGCCAATGGTGAGAGCTCGCCGGAGTTGTGCCTCGCGATGGTGCTCTATTTCTGCACGGAAAAAGGGGCCTCGCATTGTGAGACCTGTGAAGGAGGGAGAAAGACTACCTGGATTCGGGTACTAAGCCTAGCGGACCCTAGTTTGAGATCCGCGAACCAACAGATAAAGTAAAAGTATTTAAAGAAATTATTTGTTTATGTGTCGACTAGTGATTGGTCAAGATCCATTAAGTTTTGAGATAATCATAACTAGTAAATGGTAACTCGGATCAAGACATGCAATATATAAATTTTGATCAAGAGAATTCAAGGAATTCAATAAAAATATAATGGAAGCCTAATTATGCTTGCAATTCAAAAAGTATACTAAGTTGTTACCTTTAATGCTTTTATGAATAAGGAACCCTAATTTTGATGTCAATGAGATTGAGAAAAGTACTATGGATGTTTTAGGAGGATATTAACATGTTGTTAATAAAAAGGGATGTTTTGAATCCATAAAGATGATTTATGTGCTTAATTGGCCTGATTCAAGGTTTCATGTACATAAAGTGTATTGTTGGGCTTAGAAACCCTAATTTAGGAGAATATGACTTTTAATGGTTTTAATTGTGAAAATCCATGTTGAAGATAGAGATATTATATTCTTTTGAGAATAAAGAATCCTTAATGTGGATGTGGATGTAATTAGGGTTTTATGATGTAGAAACTGTTTAGGGTTTGTTGACCTAAAAAGATAAAGATTGAGAAACTAATCTAAGAAACCCTAATGCATCCTAATGAGACTTAGAAATATTAGAAAGGTGTCCTGAGTCAGGAAGGAGTTGTTTGGGATATGATGGTAATAGTTAGGAATTATACATGTTTTTAGGATCTGCTTGATTGGTTGCTTAACTTTCTTGATTGGACATCTTGATTGGATTGGATATCTTGTTTATATTTGAGGCTCCAAATCAGGTATGTGGTTATTTATGATTACTCACTTTAGTTTCCCAGCATTTTTCAATGTTTCATCGATTGCATGGAAATAACTATTTGGATGACCTTATTTCTACAATCTTTAAAGTGAATATGATTATCACAATTTAAGTATACATATGACTTGCCCAAACCTACATACCATCTCTGGATGTAAGATTTGAGAAGACCAAGCCCTCGAGGGAAGGTCAGAGAGGTGGTCAAGCCCTTGAGGGAAGACCACAGGGCACCCAAAGAGGTGACCCATAAGGTACCAAGCTCAGGATGGAGAAGGTAGCCTAAAGTCCCTCGCAAGGACTAAACCCTAAGGGAGGGTATCCCAGAGGATGAGTAAAAGTAGTTGGGAATTTATATTGAAAACATAATATTGGATTGTTATCAACTATTTGATGTAATTAGGTTGTTATGAAATATGTGTGAGATATTGATTGCCACCACATACCAGTTTATTCTTCATACTGACTGACGTTTTGTTTGTTGGCATTTTAGGAATACTTGAAAAAGGATAAACACTAAAGTGATATTTTAAGATTAAATCTAATTAAAGAAAGGAGGATTTAGTTAGGTAGAACTCTACATTGGGTAAAGTTTCAATTCCTATTTTTGAAAGGTATGTGAAAAGTAAATTTTTATCTTGCTTTAAGTTTAGCCTTTGGTAGAATTTATTAATTATTTTTTATTATTTGCAAAATTATTCATCCTATTTTGGGATAACGGCACCAGCTTCTTATCCTTCCTTAAATTGGGGTTACCGAGGGGTGGGGTCATTACAATTGGTATCAGAGCATGGTTTTCCATTTAATCTCTAATAATTATTAAATTTTACAAACTCTTTAGAACCCAAGGGAGTTATAAGAGGATTTTCCAATGATGGAGGTGTCTAGAAAAGGATCACAATCTGGGGGCTGGAATGATTTTCCTCCACCCCGCAAGTCATTGTACGAGGACTCTCGTATTCTGTGTGACTATCTGGACAAAATCGAAGGATTTGACTCAAAATAAGATACCTATAGGTATTCTCTCATCTATCTTCCTCCCTTCTCTACCCCGTTCATTGGATAACTTTAAGAGATTAGGGTTTCCCTCTCTCCACCACCCTCCTGAGTTTTGGGGTCAAGAATGATAAGGATTAAGGAATCCTCCACCAAATAATAAAAAGAATGTAATAAAGATGTCATGGACATAAGTTTTGATAAATAGAAACTTAGAATGAGTTTATTTACATGCTTAGGTTGCATGGCATGTGTTGTTGTGCCCTTGGTTACCCCTCAGGAGAATGCTAAGGTTAGACCATCTTATAGGATGAGGAGGAGAGTGATAGTCTTGGAGAAAGAAGCCTCTAGGAAGAGGAAGAGACCTAACACATCCTCTGAGGATGATGCTCAACTCAAAACCTTAATCAGTGGATAGAGAAAGAGAAGACATGATGAGTCAGATATCATAGTTGACCACGCATGCATGTATGTGGGTTTGACATGCATGCTTTACGTAAAGGCCTTGGATATGCATGAGAAACATAGACTATGTGTGGTTGTTTGACCCCTAGTGCCTTGTGGAGACCTGACCTTGGGTGGGTCATGCCTGTTGAGGGTGAGGGATTGATCCCTTATTGATAAGGTTAGAGAAGATCATATAGGAACCCTAATGGGCATACATGAGCAGAAAAGAGGCATGCACCGATGTAGCAGTGTGTGCCAGCAAGGCAGGCAGTAGGTTTTGGACCTGATCCAGAGGGGTTATGCTTGATAGTTTGTTAGATAGGCATGCAGAGCCTTGGATGATCTTGGCCATACATAAGTTTTGATAGTATGTTTCACCCAGATAGGGATAGACGTGTATCCTTAAGAGCTTGACCCATCTTCTGAGAGAAAACCTCCAGTGGTAGGACCAATGGTAGGGATTATCCCTGGAGAGAGAGCGAGACCCGATGAAGAAAGTTGGAGACCTGGACTCCGAGACATGAGGAATCATGAGAAGTTTGGTATAATGTGGCCTAGAATAGACGACCTTGAATGGGTGTATGTGGTTTCCTCATGCATGGTCCTTAGGGGCATGTCATACCTTAGATGCCTTTAGAGAAACCAAACCCTAGAAAAGAGAAGGAGGCTTCTTGAACCGATGTATAGGTGACATGAGTGCCTACCTTTTAGGTGTAGGAAAGATAGTTCCATGAACCCTGAGGAGGTATCGTGTGGTAATAAGTTGTGCAGCCTCGCACCTAGTTGGTTGTCCCGGTGTAGGACTCTAAGTGTGGTTCATGAGGAAGAGTGTTAGGAAGTATATGCCATATCTTGTATAGGTTTGGTTCATGGTTGGATAGTTGAGCATGAAGTTGCATAGATGATGTGTAAGAAGTGAACCTGGAGTTCCTAGACCAAAGAGGGGAAGTAGCAGTATACCTGGTGCACATGATGCTCACAAGGCTAATTGAGTTCATAGGATTTAAACATGGCACCCCTTCCCATGTATTAGAGTAAAACGAAACCTCACTTGAACGGAGATATATGTTCGATGAACCACTCTCACAGGTTGGGGACATATGCATGTATGATATTGGTTCGGCCTTGAGGAATGATGAACAAGTATGACGTACCAAGGAACTTAGAATAGTTTAATAAGTTGTCTTCTTGCCAGCCATGAGCATAAGTAGCATGATAGGACTAAGCATATACATGATGATGTAAACCTTAGAGATAAGAACATTATGTGACCTTCATTACTATCAAGAGATAGTTTTCTCCCATCTTGGGAAGGGACCCTTCTTGTTGGGGTGATCACCAACTATTGTTTAGGTTCAAGGTAACATTAAGAGGTCACTTATAAGAGCATGAGAGGCTAAGTGTAAGAGCACATATTATGAGCATGAATCTATAGACCCACGTGTGACCATCTCTTAGGGGAATGAGGATATGTTGCCATAGAGGTAGCTTGTATGGTGCTAGACCAAGTTAGGTGGGCTGCCATGATTCCTATGAGGGATGCAAGGTTAACCATGAGTGCCCAGAGAGAGGATGGAGATTCGTGTGAGGATTCAAGGATGAGATGTGCTTGAGTATCAACAAAGGAACCACAAGATATAGTAGAATCCTAAGTCAATACTAAGGTCAAGTAGGGATAAGACTGATGGGAGTAGGAGTTGTATGTTCCCTGAATGCACAAGACCATAGGGTCAGGAGGTAATAGCTACCTTTACCTAAGGCCCATGGGTTAGGAGGTTGGCCACCTTCATGAGTTCATGGGGCCTAAGGGGTACATGTGAGAGGCACTCCCTAGATGCATGAGGGTAAGATCACCCCAAAAGTACTGTAACCCTAGAGACCTTGAGGTAATGACTAAGGATTGAACATAAGAGTATTGTTAAGACCCATAGGTGATGAGAAAATTCTTCTCATGGGTATAGACGTAGAAGTGAGATGTTCATGGTGTAGAGTCATGACAAGTAAGTTTCAACTTAGACTGGAAAGTGCAATGGAAATGTGTGATGCACCATCTCTACTCTTGGAATGGGATGAACTATATATTTGGACTGCAGCCAAATGCTTATTTCATCTTGTTATGGGTGTGAGAGATAGGACAAAATGCATGCCATATACTAAAGATGAAGGTGATATGAGTTGAAACCTTCCTATGATAATTGAGGATGGAGGAAGTACCATACCCTCTTGAGAGTATGTTGGATAGATGGTTTGAAAACACATATGAACAAAGGTGATATGAGGACGTACCTATCTAGAGTAGTTTGGAATCTATGAGTTACAAATTTGGGTTTGATAATTGAGATGATGGAAGCAAGAGCTGAAAGTTTTCTTGACTCAGATAGACCTAAACTTGAGACATGGATGATGAGTGGAGTGTATGAAGGTTTATGTCTTCACCATCACCTAGCACATAAGGAAGCTAGTACGGTAATGAGATGTTCTCAGCTGAAAATAGCTCAGGTGTACAGTTGTGGAGAGAGATGAAAGAGGTTGCTAGGTGGACCCTATGACCATTAGAAGACTAGACATGTGTGGTTAACATCCAAATACAACCAGACCCATTGTTCAAGTTGGTGGTTTCCCAGTTAGCCATCCCATAGCTTGATGAGATAAAAGGATTGTTATAAGAACCTCAGATACACCTCTTAAGAAAAGAAGGTGGTGAAATCCACTATTAGAGTGTTTTAGGGTTTCTGAGGATTTTCCCTAGAAGAATTATGTTGTGTAAGAAGCTCATGATTCTAAGTACAGTGTACACCCTGGTACTATTAAGATTGTTAAGGTTTGCAGCGGTATCTTGAAGGCCTAGAATGAAGAAGGATATAGAGGTGCATGTGGCCCGTTGCCATACATGCCAGAGGGTGAAGGCCAAACACCAGTAACCTGGTGGATTGCTACAGATAATGAGGAGTCCCCGAGACGGAATGGGAGCAGATCACCATAGGTATGGTGGTGAGTCTCCCCTGGACCGAGAGAGGTCATGATCCAGTATGGGGGCCTTACCAAGTCAGTACATTTCCTTGCCTTAGGAACCACTACCAATAGGACAGATCTAGTTGAGCTATGTAATTGAGAGATAGTTCAACTGCACAGTGATGTAAGTTCAAATGTTCTTGAGCATGGCTTCAAGTTTGCTTCCATGTTGTGGAAGTAAGTACATGAAGAACTTGATACTAGATTGAAGCTTAGTACAACATATCACCCCCTGACTGATAGACAGCCAAAAGAGTATGATCTAGACTTTATAGGGTCTGATGAGAGCATGTGTGCTCATTTGGGGTGATCTGTGGGAGTAGTTCCTGCCCCTAGCAGAGTTTGCTTGTTATGACATCCACCAAAGCTAGTATCGGGATGTATGAAGCTCTGTAAGGGAGGTTGTGTCGGTCACCACTTCACTAGGATGATGTTAGTGAGAGGACCTTATGAAACTCAGAGAAACCATAATGTATGCAGATGAAGTCGCTTTGATCGAGCAATGGTTGAGAAAGCTCAAGATCGACATGAGTCGTGTGCTGATGTGAAGCAGACTTACTTGTAGTTCATTGTAGGTGAGCATGTGTTTTTTTTAATCTGAACCCTCCGAGCTATAGCTAAGATTAGAGGAAAGATGAGTCCCCGATACATGGGCCCATTTGAGGTTTTGAAATGGATTAGTGGAGTTGCTTATGTTTAGCCTTACCCCTCAGGATAATATGATGTATGAGGTGTTCCATGTGTCCGATCTAGAGTATTATGTGATCTACCTGAGCCATGTGCTGAGCATTGAACCTATTGCACTCCAAGGGAGGATGAATTGCCCTGAGTCACCTATGAGGGTACGAGATACCAAGGTGAGAGAGAAAGCTCATGAGTAAAGGATAGAGATGGTAAAGGTTCTTTGGAAGCACCATGGAGAGGATGAAGCCACATGAGAGTTGAAGATGGACATAGAAAAAGTCATATCCTGAATTGTTTGTATGTATGGTGGAATTTTGAGGGAAAAATTCCTATAAGAGGGTAAGGATGTTACAACCCCAATTTTTGGGCTTATATGGTTTGAAATGCAATTTCTCCAATAAGATGTATGACTATGAAATTGTATGATTCAAGTACCTTGAATGGATTTCTTTGATAATAATCCTTTTTGCATGAATGTTTTCATGGACCTTATTGAGTAACAAAGCCCAATATGTTAAAAAGAGAATAACGATGGAAATAAATCTAATAATAAAAGAAATTGAGATAATGCTAAGAGTAATGTGGAATTCTCTAGAAGACTAAGTGTTTGTTCATAATATAGTGGATTTTGAATCCACATGGTTTCTTGTGATAAAAGGAATCCAAATAAAGAAATAAAAGTGAATGAGAGAAACAAATATGAATAAACTATGCTTTAATAAGTGTTAACTTTCATATGAAGAAAAGTCTCTCATACTTTCGAATTTGAGTCTCAAACTTGGTACAGAATTAATTTAAGTCATTATGGACTTTCCTTTAAAATTTGGGATCAAAAAGATAAGCGAGTTAGGAGATATGATTTTTGTAAGTTTTCCTAAAGTGAGAAGGATAACATTAAATGTCACAAATCATTTCTGGCTTTTGTTCTAATATGTGGCCTGACATCCATTGGATCCTTGATCCAATAGTGGATGTATCTCAGTTAGGAATGGGAATGAAGAATAGTGTTTGGAGTTTTCCCGATCGATTTGCTCCCAGATTCGGGAGAGGAAACCAAACCTGACAATCCTTGGTTTCCCTTACTTCCATGCAGAATTGGGATTTTCCCAAATCCCAGATCGTTTAGGAGACAGGATATCATAGAGGGAAGACATCCTTGTAGTCCTACCTATATAAGATGGCCTATGATGCCTCGAGACCAGAACGCAAAGAAGGGAACACCCAGTTCTCCCTCACGTTCGGACGCTCGAGGTCGAGCTTGTTACCTGTCCTCCTTGGCTAGAGTCGGCGGCGCAAGGGAGGTTTTGGGTTTCTGGATCTCAATGTCATGAACCAAGATGCTTCTCTGGTGTATCGGTGCTCTATGAGTGAGATGAGGTCATTGGAGGAGGTTTCGGGGGACCCAGCCAATGGTGAGAGCTCACTGGAGTTGCGCCCCGCGGCGGTGCTCTGTTTTCGCGAGGAAATAGGGGCCTCACATCGCGAGACCTGTGAAGGAGGGGGAAGACCACCTAGATTCAGGTACTAGGCCTAGAGGATCCCAATTCCAGATCCACAAACCAGCAGATAAGGTAAAACTATCTAAAGAATTTTTTTGTTGATGTGTCGACCAGTGATTGGTCAAGATCCATTAAGTTTTGAGATAATCATAACTAGTTAATGGTAACTCAGATCAAGACATGTAATATATGAATTTTGATCAGGAGAATTCAAGTAATTCAATAAAAATATAATGGAAACCTAATTCTACTTGAAATTCAAAAAGTATATTAAGTTGTTACCTTAAATGCTTTTATGAATAAGGAACCCTAATTTTGTTGTGAATGAGATTAAGAAAAGTACTATGGATGTTTTAGGAGGATATTAACCTGTTTTTAATAAAAAGGGATGTTTTGAATCCATAAATATGATCTACATTCTTAATTGGCCTGATTTAGGGTTTCATGTACATAAAGTGTATTGTTGGGCTTAGAAACCCTAATTTAGGAGAATATGACTTTTAATGGTTTTAATTGTAAAAATCCATGTTTAAGATAGAGATATTATATTCTAAAGAAAAATTGAGAATAAAGAATCCTTAATGTGGATGTGTATGTAATTAGAGTTTTATGATGTAGAATTCATTTTAGGGTCTGTTGGCCTAAAAAGATAAAGGTTGAGAAACTGATCTAAGAAACCATAATGCATCCTAATGAGACTTAGAAATCTTAGAAAGGTGTCCCAAGTAAGGAAGGAGTTGTTTGGGATATGATGGTAATAGTTAGGCATTATACATGTTTTCAGGATCTGCTTGAGTGGTTACTTAACTTGCTTGTTTGGACATCTTGATTGGATTGGATATCTTATTTATATTTGAGGCTCCAAATCAGGCATGTGGTTATTTATGATTACTCACTTTAGTTTCCCGACATTTTTTGACATTTCAACGATTGCATGGAAATAACTGTTTGGATGACCTTATTTCTGCAATCTTTAAAGTGAATATGATTATCAAAATTTAAGTATTCATATGACTTGCCCAAACCTACATACCATCTCTGGATGTAAGATTTGAGAAGACCAAGCCCTCGAGAGAAGGTCAGAATGGTGGTCAAGCCCCAGAGGGAAGACCATAGGTCACCCAGAGAGGTGACCCATAAGGTACCAAGCTCAGGATGGAGAAGGTAGCCTAAAGTCCCTTGCAAGGACTAAACCCTAAGAGAGGGTATCCCAGAGGATGAGTAAAAGCAGTTGGGAAGTTATATTGAAAATGTAATTTTGGATAGTTAACAACTATTTGATGTAATTAGGTTGTTATGAAATATGTGTGAGATATTGGTTGCCACCACATAATAGTTGATTCTATATAGTGACCGATGTTTTGTTTGTCGGCGTTTTAGGAATACTTGAAAAAGGGAAAACAGTAAAGTGATATTTGAAGATTAAAGCTAATTCAAGAAAGGAGGATTTAGTTAGATATAACTCTACATTGGGTAAAGTTCCAATTCCTATTTTTGAAAGGTATGTGAAAAATACATTTTTATCCTGCTTTAAGCTTAGCCTTTGGTAGAATTTATTAACTATTTTTTATTATTTGCAAAAACATTGATCGTGTTTTGGGATAACGGCACCAGCTTCTTAGCCTTCCTTAAATGGGGGTTATTGAGGGGTGGGGTCGTTACAGGATGTGCATTGGTCAAACTTGGGATTAGTGGCTTTGGTGTTGACAATATGAGGGGTGAGTAGAATGGTATTACTTTAGCCCCCCCCCCCGGACATTAGTCATTGCTATGCCCAAACACCTTGTAAGAATCACATTGAGCAGGTAACTCTTTGTATTTGACGTTAACTTCGCATTCCTCACCATTAGGAAATTTGACCATGACTACTAAAGGTAGTTCCTCTTTAGCTAAGATATCAATATATAACCAGGTACACCTGAGAAGTGTATCATCAGTTCATCTATTGATAGCTCTTAGTTCTCCGATGACGTGTGAAATCATAGTGATAGCTCTCACCGACCTGTGTTTTCCCACATCATGAAGGGAGACCCAGATCAGAGCAGTCTTAAGGGCCATGTGTTGGATGTCAGCGTGGAGTCTATTGCTTAACCAGCACTAGTTGATCACTGAAAACTAGGGGCCTCTATGGCTAGCAGCATTCATATCACTTGTATAAGAAGATCTCCCCAAAATAAGCCCACCCACGAGGATGAAAACCTCTAGCTTGACGTGGGGTCTCCAAGAGCGGATCATCCAGCCTTTAAGAAGGATTATGTTGACATTCTTCCCTAGGATTTGGATGATTACTGAGAATTTATGGTAACCATCCATTTCCTTAATAATTGGGGAGGTGAACTTCATCTAGGGTCTCCCATCGCCATCCTTAAAGAAACCCTACTTAGATAGGATGCAACATATCCATGAATACGCCGGGGTGGTCCTTGAACCATTGCACCAATCTCCACAAAAAGTAACATCAACTCTGGGATTGCTCCAATTTGTTGGTGGTGGGGTGATAGCTGAGGCGGCGGCAAAAGTAGAGGTGGGACGGCCACCTCTGCTCACCATGGCGCCCAAACTACAGATGGAAGGGAGTGAAACTAGAGAAAAAAGGTTCGTACTTTATAATAGTTTATTTCCTTTGTAGAATCGACAATAGAAACCTTAGGCATGAGTGAAAATTCAGCTCGAGTTTGTTTGCACCCACCTAATCACTTTTCACCAACACTGCAAGCCTTAGATAGCCAACATGTACGATGAGACAAAGACCTCTTGAAAGATAGCTATCAATTATATAAGATTTTAAAAGATGAAATGCCTATTCAGGATAAGGTTTTATGCAAATGAGGTGCTTATATGGGATAGAATTTTTGTGGTTCACTTAGAAGTCATAATCCATGACCCTCTAAAAGATACCTAGCAGATGTAGGATATTGAAAGATGAGATGCCTATTTAGGTGTGGGCTGTAGGGGCCCTTGATAGGAACGGTTCGTTGATCTTGAAGAGCAATGAACCATTGGGCACTCAAAAGACAGTTCAATGTAGAAGAAGAAAATTATTCACAGGGAACTACATCCGAGCAGGACAGTTGGTGATGCATCTATGTGAACCTTTCGGTTCCAAGTGTACCACCAAAAAGTTTTGAAACAGTGTTAGTCAGCATGTATGACAGGCAAACAATTTTAAAGAACGATGTGGGCAACGGTAGAACTCTATTCCTTTGAGGATTTTCAAGCCATGTTAGCTAGTGTTACCTCACCAATAGCTTCAGATAAACCTTAATATCATTCCCAAGATTAAAGAAATGGACGGTTCATATTGGTAAGGTCGTCACTAAGAGACCTAGTGGTGGGTTCACGGGATACGGTGGGGGACCTGGGGGTGCAAGAAAACGACTCGGATACACAATCCAACTGTTTGTCTCCGTCCTGGTGCCCTCCATCTCCCCAACCCATACAAAAATCATGAATCGGGCTGATTTTTACTAACAAACACCCTTGCATAAAACTAGCAGATCAAGCATGGACGGCAGTGCGTAACGCCAATTGGGCCTGTCTGAACGCAATTAGAGTGTGGGTCTGAATCCTCGGTGTACAGTTTGGGTAAGTTAGTGGGGGCTTTTGAGACTAGGTTTAAAAAGAGAGGGGCCCACTGCTGGGAAGTAGCTGATCTTGACTTCAATATGGGGGGTCCCAACGGCTGGCGCCTACGACGAAGAATAGGCGTTGCCACTGGACAAAGGTTGTAGGTGTATTTCTTGGATATCGCTCTCTTCCTTGTGTATTTCTTGGATACAGTACTATGCACAAAGGCTATAGGTGTCTTCATCGACCCTCTCGAAGGGTTTACATCTCTCGTGATGTTATCTTCGATGAAAATGTTTTTCCCTTTGCACATGTTGACAGTGATCTCTCAAATATACCCACTGATGTTCCTTCTCCGGATATTCTCCTACCTTCAATTATCTTAACTGATGATGATAGTGGTACAGCAAGAAATACTATTCACACTAATGCTATGTCTTCTTCTTCTATTTCTGCTACTAACATGAACACAAGCCCTGAGCTACCATTGGATTCATCCGATCACCCACCTGGTACACCTGAAATGGCTGATTCAGCTCATCATGTCCCTGCGCCAGACAGACATCCCATGCTGACTCGCCTACGAGCAAATGTTCAGAAGCCCAAGATGTTTATTGATGGTACCATAAGGTACAATCCACGCAGTTGCAGTGCCTTCACTGTCATTAGTACAGGAACTACTGAGCCCACCAGTCATGTTGCAGCTCTTGAACACCCACAATGACGGCAAGCCATGCAAGAAGAGTATAATGCCCTACTCCAGAATGAAACCTGGCATCTTGTTCCACCTAAGCCCGGAGTTAATCTCATTGACAACAAGTGGGTGTACAAGGTTAAGCACAAACAGGATGGTAGCATTGATCGATATAAGGCTCACCTAGTCGCCAAAGGTTCAAGCAACGATATGTCATTGACTATGAGGACACATTTAGTCCGGTGGTCAAGCCAGCAACTATCCGACTTATTCTTGCTCTTGCAGTTTCGTATGAATGGAGCTTAAGGCAATTAGATGTTCAAAATGCCTTCCTTCATGGCGTGCTTGAAGAAGAGGTATACATGCAAAAGCCACCAAGCTTTGAAGACAAATGCCATCCTCATAAGATCTGTAAAGTTCAGAAGGCAATTTATGGGTTGAAACAAGCCCCTCGTGCATGGTACTCACGATTGAGCCAGAAGCTCCTTGATCTGGGCTTCCACGCATCCAAGGCAGACACCTCCCTTTTTATTTTCAACTCCGGACGTGTGACCATATATATGCTGATTTATGTTGATGACATCATCATTGTGAGCTCTTCTGCTTCGGCTGTTGATCGTCTCCTTGTTCAACTACGTCGCCATTTTGCCATCAAAGACATGGGAGACCTACATTATTTCTTGGGAGTCGAAGTCCACAAGCACAACTGTAACCTTCTGATGTCCCAGACCAAGTACATTGGGGACTTGCTGCTGCGTACCAACATGCAACATTGCAATCCTATTTCAACACCGATGAGTACCTCCGACAAGCTCTCCAAAAATGTTGGACAACCATTGTCGTCACTTCAAGCTACACATTATCGCAGCACGGTGGGAGCACTCCAATATGTGATGATTACTCGACCTGATATATCCTTTGTTGTTAACAAGGTATGTCAGTTTATGCAGTCTCCAACGACTGGACATTGGTCTGCTGTCAAGAGAATTCTAAGATATCTCAAGTACTCCTCTCAAGCAGCACTCACATTCAACCGCTCTAGGACGTTGCGACTCAATGCTTTCTCTGATGTTGACTGGGCAAGGTGTACAGATGATAGACGATCTACTGGTGGATTTGCAATCTACCTTGGAAACAATTTGGTGTCCTGGAGCAGTCGTAAACAAGTCACGGTTTCAAGGTCCTCAACTAAATCCGAGTATAAAGCACTTGCCAATGCTACTTCCGAGCTTATCTGGCTTCAGTCAGTATTAGGCAAATTAGGCATCTCGCACAAGACGACACCAACATTATGGTGTGATAATCTGGGAGCAACATACCTTTCATCAAATCCAGTCTTCCATGCTCGTACAAAGCACATTGAGGTGGACTTCCACTTTGTGAGGGAACGAGTGGCAAGAAAAATGCTTGAGATCAGCTTCATCTCATCTGTAGATCAAATTGCAGATATACTTACAAAACCTCTCAGCACGCTGCAATTCTCTAGACTTTGATACAATCTGAATTTGGTACTACCAGATCAGATTGAGGGAGGATGTTGAAATATTGAACTATCTTCTAGCTTTGTATACATTGTTCTCCTGTGACTTAGTCACAAACATTGCTCTCATGTGACCGAGTCACACGGATCTCAACCACTTGTATGCACGCACAACTGCGCTATAGGCGCCACCACTGTAATCTGTTAGTGATCCCACAATCTCGGATCACAGTTGCTAATTATAGTTGTATATATATGAGACCTCATGCACTGAATTAAGTGCAGTGATTTAGAACCAAATCAATCGTGCTTAATATCATTTTAGAGGACCAAGTGGCAGAGATGGAGCCTCCATGTAGTTGAGGCCACAACCTGAGATGCCACTGAAGCTTAGGGCCTGTTTGGAACGGATGAGTTCAAACTCATTACAAAGAGAACATCACCATCTGCATTTGATTTTTACGTTTGGTAGGGTGAAGTGGACTGTAGTTGGTGGAATTAGAACTGCATTCAACTGCCCACTTGATGCCTAATTCCATAAATTTGTACCGTGGCTAATTTGGGGGTGGTCGGGTGTAGAAGCCCGGAACTTGTACGCGCCTGTCCGTCAGGAAAAAACTACTTGTCAGCTACAGCCTACAGCAGCCTTGGAACAACTACGGGCCTTCACTTAGCCACGGCAAGTTTATTGCGCTGCATCATGTTTTTTCTTCTAATCAGCTGGATTTGTAGAGGAACCGCAGCTACTGGTACCAATCTGGCAAACAAAAAGGCTGAAACCATACCATAAGGGGCCGTTCGGCCCCGACATTCAAAGTTCCTGTATTCATATGCGTATATACTATATTTGATCTATTCACCATTGAAGCCTCAGCAGAGAAATTCACGGCCCGCTGCAGCAGGTGAGCGAGGGTGTCTGCCACTGGACTCCAGGCGGTAGTGACTAGTGCCGCCGCACATGGCGTGACTCAAAATCACGCTTATTTATTGAAGCAACTACCAGATAAAATGCAGGACAGCATCTTGCTTTATCAATATAACCTGCCGTTTGCACATAAATACCTGTAGTCAGGAAAACGGCGGCCCGTAGCTGTGAATAGAAGTGGTAACAGCATACACGTGATGAATAAAAATAAAAGGAGAACAAAGTACATGATTATTGTTGGTCAGATTTCTAATTCATCAAATTACACCTGACCACATTGTACCAAACAGGGCTTATATGGGAACGACAGTTTGTGGTGTGTTCCTGTGCAGTGCAATGAAGGTGAGTGACAACTGTTCGCCTGAATCCGCAAAAGAGTGCCAGTATGAGAGCCTCCGTGGTATCAGCAATTCAGCAAGTTTTTTTAGGTAAACAACAGATATACTTCATCCGTTGATAACGAGAGTCAAATATTGTTTCAGTATTATAGCATTACCATTCAATATGAAGCCGCTCAAACTAGGTTAGTCAGACAAGCCAAGCCCTTGACAACAAAGGTTGGACACAGAAGCCCACATGCCATGTTTCTACTAACAACGATGGAGACTACTACAAGACATGTATCCTCAAGGTGAGAAGGGGTAATCCAACTGACCGAAGAGAACACTTAAATCAGACGGTAGCTGGAAAAGGCAAGTCGAAGCTCAAAACGTATATGCTGCATCAGATACCTTCAAACAGCACACAAGAACATTCAGCAAAAGATTGACACGGGGTCGAAGTTATTTGTAAACTACAACAAGAAGAGTTTCAAAAACATCATGTAAGTGACAATCACTGGATGATTCTTCCTAATCAGAGTGCACGCTGATACAGGTGGATCTACCACGTTCTCGGGTATTATTACTATTCAACAAAAGAAGGAAGTTTCAATGGTAACTTATGGATCCAACACGAGCTGTAGCTTTCTACAGGAGAAAAAAGCCCCTCAAACCCAAAATATCACTGGAGCATACAGAATGCCCACCCTGACCCTGATAGAAATATCACTGGAGCATACAGAAGCAGGGGATTTCAGGTTGAACCTGTGCAATCCAGGAAGTTTAAAGAAATGACATTTTACGAGATTCCTTGACCACCACCATATATACTAGTCTGGCTTTCCTGCCTTTCTTCCGCATGGACTCCAAAAATCAGCCTCAGGGGCTTCCGGATTGTCGTTGACATATTTATCATCGCAAAATGTCTGCACAGAACTAAAGCTAATCAGCCACCTGAGATAAATTACATAATATTACATATTCAATACAAGTCAGAACCAAAAGCTCTTTATTACAATTTTATATTTTCTGAATGTCCCAACCAACCCTTCCTAGTATTAGCATTGAGCGGCTCAAAAGTGAGATGGTCAAAATGACTATTATAATAGAGGCTGAAAGGAAAATCATCACATAAAAAGATACTAAAACCACCGGCACCTACCTTTCTTTCTCGTATTCAATATATTATAAAGTACATATATTATGTACTGAATACAAGTCAGATCAAAAAGCTCTTTATCACAATTTAATCTTTTCTGAATGTTCCAGCCACCACTTCTTAGTATCAGCATTGAGCGGCTCGAAAGTGAGATAATCAAAATGACCATCCTTGTAATACAGAGGTTGAAAGGCAAACCATCACATAAAAAGATACTAAAACCATGGCTACCTACCTACCTTTCCAACATACAGCATCACCCCTACCACCCTTAGAGAAAGAAAAGATATGGACAGGTAAGTAGTTGATTTTGTTAAGAATTATTTGAGATCCTTCAACAGTTTGAATATCAGATTAAACTTAGACACTGCTTGGTTCAATCATTTAGAATCCCTTTGTCTATATGCATAAGTTGTCTTTCAAGTTAGCATTAACTTTTGGGGTTTGACGAGGTCATTTGTGCAGCTTTTAAGCGTGCAAGGAAAGGTGCAAAAGAAATGTTGGCAGGTATGGCGGTGGCAGTTTCTTATACCGTTGAATATAGTGCGTTTTCTGAATAACCTGTGTTCTGGATCGACTGCTAAATTGCTAAGATGAATTACCATAGCTGACTTACACAGGATGCATATACATATCAACTACAAGGATTCCAAATTCTCAGGGCGAAGCAGCCCCCTAATTAAGCTTAACATGTCAGAGAGGCACTAGAATTATGCAAAAGATGTAAATCTCTACCTCAGCATCAACATCAACATGAACCTCCCTGCTTCCTTGGTACAGGCTAGAGTTAGCTTGCATTGCATTCCCATCTGTGAAACTTTGCTTCCCTTTCCCAGGAGATCTAAAAAATTCCTCTATGTTAAACTTCTCATTCTTTAAAGCAAGTATAAAATTTTCAGTCAACTGATCTATTGGCAGGCCCTGCACACAGAAATTGTAAATTTCGCTAAGTAATCATTAGTTAGGTAGGTAAATAACTTCTGCTGTTACCATTATTTTTTAAGAACGTAAAATCAGGCCAGCAGGCTCTATTCAGTATTGTGATCATGGAGATTCATATATATTAATAATTGAATCTCTATTATCACGATACTAAAGAGACCCGCCAGCCTGATTTTCTTTTTCAAATTAAACAAGACGGCTGTTAGAATTTCGAGCAAACTTTTTCATTCTACCTTTACGATAATCAACTGGAAACTAACAATATTTTTTTAATATCAAGATGCCACGAGTACTGAAAGAGAAACACCGTGCACCATATTATATAATAGAAGTTTTCCTTACAGAATTCGTCCACAGTTGACTGTTCATTAATTTGATGTAATTGAACATGTAGCTCTATAAACGGCAAGTACAATTAAGTGGCAGTTATTAAGCAACTATCTCCTGCATGCTGTCAAGGAATCGAGCATGGAACGGCATAGATGTCAGAGGTATGGATGTTATTGACAATAAAACAGTAAAACAACAAATATCTTTAACATCCATCTCAAATCTCAACAATTGTAATCGTTTATAGATTAAGTCAAAAGAAATCTTATACAAACAAAGAAATTGGAATATGCACAAGTTTGACAAACCAAGTGTAAAAAAAGTGGCTGCTCGTCTCTTAATTGCCCGCTTAAGCGGTTATAGACCATCTACCCATGAATCTTAAATAAAATGGTTGGTTAAGTGTTTCATCTCTGAGAGGACAGTTTTTTCTGCTTCATCAGGCTATATCCCTCTTTGTGTGGCTTGCTTAATCGCTCGATTAGGACCGCTTATTTCAAACAAGGGGAGTCATGGTTGAAGACTGTCAGAGAATAAAAGACGGCTACTTATTGTATTGATAAGAGGCAACTCTACTCCTATATATAGGAAAGCAACGTACAAAGACAAACTAAACCCTAATGGGCCAAGACATACTTGGGCCCAAATTACAAAATACTTAATAACATAAATAAAAAAACTTTGTAATACTCCCCCACAAGCTGAAGTTGGGAGAATCCCAAATCAGCTCGCAAACAGAGTTGGGACTAAAAAAACAAAGAAACAAAATAAAAAGATAAACCAAGCTCCTACAAGAAGTTTCTCCCCCTCAATATTACAATAAAGCACTCAAACGCTCCCCCTCAGGTAGATACTCATAGCATAAGCAGGTCGCAGAAGCTTCTCGGTCATAGTGGTTCCATCTGGAGCAGAAGTAGCAAAGCATCATGGTCTTCATCTCGGTCGCTAACGTCGCATCCCAGACAGTGTCGGGTCACAGCAGCAGAGTAGTCAGCGTACAAATAAAGTACGGACAGGTCAACGTGTGAAACAGAGCACGGACGAGCCAGAGAGTGTTGGCACATAGAAGCAGAAGGTCGACGTGCAAACAAGGCACGGGAAAGTAAAAAATGTCAACATGTGCAATGCATGGATAAGCCAGAGAGTGTTGGCGCACAACAGTAGTAGTCAACGTGCAAAGAAAGCACGGACAAAAAATAGACAGTAGAGTCAACGTGGCCAGATAGAAGACCATCATCTTGAAAAAACAAGAACTATACATGAATCTCCAGATAATAAGCTCTCCAAGAAGCATATGGCAGACTTCAAGATGTAAATTGTAGTAGTAGAAGTCCATAAACTCTTCATATAGTAACAATAAGGATCCACAAACTCATAGATAGAAGCAAAATTAGATTTCCACTCTTCAAACTCTCTTTTATTCTCTCCCTCACTTCAACCACAAACAAGATCAATAGTTGCAGTGGACAAACACAAGTTCTACGGAAACAGGGAAACAGACAAGAGGTGCAAGTGGAGTATAAAAACCTCATACATAATGAATATGTGGAACAATCATGTGAGGAGGGATGAAAAGGAACAACTTTACAATAGATTTCGTATTAAGAAGAAAATCCATGTTGTTAAACATGACTTTCAGCAGCAGAATCAGAGAGCTGCTATTAGGGGGGATCAACTATTAATCGCAACACGCATGTGAAGGGAGTAGCAGGGTAAGAATATTGATATGCAAGTTGTTTGTTGTTGTTGGAGTGAAATGATAAAACTATTTAAGGGGAGGGATTGATGAAATATGAGTATGGAAGGAGTAATGCAGCAATTGTCGTCCTGGAAATGAATGTACTGTAGCCGCTACAGTACTTGTGGCTTTAGATGTCTCAAAACATGTTGCTAGATTTCTTCCCCCTTCCATATTAGAGTTAAAGAGGGTACTAGGGGAGGAAGGAGACATCTAGGGTGGTCACTGGAAGAGGATCTCGTTGACAAAAGGCCCCCCTAAACTCATGCAGCAATTGTCAAATTAGATCTCCATTAAAACAGGCCACTGGTGAGGGAGAAAAGGGTGTCATAACCCTATCTTCAAGGCAGATGGAAGAGGCCTTTCATCTCCAACAGGCCGCTAGGAAAAGAAGAAGGCTGCTTGAGGCCACTACAAACCACAAAGAAAGTGGCTGGAAGCTCCAGCAATCCCGTCAGGCTACATTAACGTATTGTAGCAGTACAGTTAGAAGAACAAGTCGTCTGGTGCATCAACAAATGCGAGTATAGATATAAAAAAGACTTGAGGCAATGATCTTCATGCAAGTAGCAACAGGAGAACGAAGCATCAGCATTAGGAAGGAGAGGAAGGAGCAGTAGGAATGAAAGAGTGGACAGGGCCTGCGGGCGGCCAAGAAAGAAGGGGTGGCCGCCCGCCGGCTGTGGATCTCTCTTTTCTCCCTTTTACTAAACGGCTAGGGCTTTGGATCTCTGCTCTGATACCATGTCAAAGAATAAAAGACGGCTACTTACTGTATTGATAAGAGGCAACCCTACTCATATATATAGGAAAGCATGGAAGCGTACAGACTCAAACTAAACCCTAATGGGCCAGCAAGACATACTTGGGCCCAAATTACAAAATACTTAATAACATAAATAAACAGACTCTAATAAAGACCAACATCAAATACATAAAAAGAAAAAGCGATTGTTCAAGTCGGCCTTAGTGAGGAGGCAAAGAAGGATTTCTGGGATAACATGGATGAAGTGATGTAAGAGATACCGATAAAAGAGAAGATCATTATTGCGAGTGACTTAAATGGCCATGTGGGGAATAACAATGTTGGATATGAGAGAGTTCATGAAGGTTTTGGATATGGCAGCAGAAATGGAGAGAGGATTTTAGATTTTGCAGTTGCTTATGATATGATCTTGGTGAATACACATTTCAAGAAAAGAAATCCTCATATTATTACTTTTAAGAGTGGGCGCAATTGTTGCCAAATTGATACTTCCTTACAAGACGGCTGGATAGAAAAATATGCAAGGATTGTAAAGTGATCCTTGGGGAAGAACTCACCACCCAACATAGGATGGTGGTTTTGGTTGTGAACATGAAGATAAACAAAGATAAGCATAACAGAAGCCAAGATAGAAGGATCAAGTCGTGGGAGTTTTAGAGTAGAAAAGAAATTGACATTTTATGATAAACTTATCGAGGAGAAAACTCGGAACTTGGAGTCTGATGTTAACTCTATGTGGCAAAGTATGAGCACATGCATAACAAAATTTGTCAAAGAGCTCTTAGGAGGGTCCAAAGGGTGTGGGCTTCCGCAGAAAGAGACTTGGTGGTGGAATGATGAAGTATAAAAGGCTATTAAACTCAAAAGTGAGATCTATAGGAGCTTGCCCAAATCTAGACATGATGCATCTTTTCGGAAATATAAACAAGCAAAGAAAGATGATAAGAAGGCAGTTCAAGACAAGGTCCAAACACTTTAATGAGATATATAAGAAGTTGGACACTAGAGAAGGGGAAAAAGATATTTATAAGATCGTCAATATAAGGGAAAGGAAAGGAAGAGACTTGAGTCAAGTAAAATGCATCAAGAATGAAGATGGCAGAGTGTTAGTGAAGAATGGTGATATAAAGAACCAATGGAGAAAAACTATTTTCATAAGCTTTTCAATAGAGATACTGTGAACAATGTAAGAGACTCGGGTGACATGACTGCAACAAATATCACTTACAGATGACGAGCTTCACAATCTGAGGTCAAGAATACTTTAAAAAGATGAAAATGAAAAAGGCATATGATTCAAACAGGTATTCCTATTGATGTATGGAAGTATGCGGGGGTGAAGGAGCTATGTGGTTAACAAATTTCTTTAACAAGATTATGAAGACAAAGATGCTGGATGAATGAAGAAATAGTATACAGTCTCAATCTACAAGAACAACAGAGATGTTCAGAGATGCACAAACTACAGAGGTATCAAGTTGATGAGTCACACAATGAAGCTTTGGGAGAGGGTTATTGAGCAAGGGCTAAGATTGATTACACAGACATCAGAAAATCAGTTTGGTTTTATGCTGGGAAGATGAACAACTGGTGCTATTTTTCTGATAAGGAGACCTATGGAGAAGTACAAAGAAAACAAAAGAGATCTTCATATGGTGTTTATTGATCGGGAAAGGGTATATGATCGATTACCCAGGGAAGTGTTATGAAGGGTTTTGCATAAAAAGGGTGCGTTTATCCAATACATTGACCTAATTAAAGACATGAATGATGGCTCAACTGCAAGTGTTAGGACTCATAGAGAAGAGACAAACTTTTTCTATCACCGTTGGGGTACATCAAGGATCGGCACTCGGCCCTTATCTATTTGTTCTTGTTATGGATGAGTTGACAAAGCATGTTCAAGATAATATCCCTTGATGCATGTTATTTTCTGATGATATTGTGTCGATTGATGAAAGAAAAGAAATATTGAATGATAAAGTTGAACTTTACATAAATGGAGTGGAATCTAATGGATTAATGATCAGTATAAGCAAAACTGAATATATGTATTGCAATTTCAGCTAATCTAGAATTGTGAATCGAGGGGTCAAGTTGGATGGAATGAAAGTACCAATATGTGACAAGTTGCGTTACTTGGGCTCTATTATTGAAAGGGAGGGTGAGGTTCAAAATGATGTTTGTCACAGGATCACAACAGGATGGTGGAAGTGGAGGAACACAACTGGAGTACTATGTAACCAGAATATCCCTCTCAAATTAAAAACAAGTTTTACAGAACAGTGGTACGGCCAACCATGCTATATGGGAACGAATGTTCGGTAGTGAAGAAACAATGTCTCAGCAAGATGAATGTGGCCGAAATGCGTACGAGATGGATGTGCGGTTAGATGAGAAAAGATTGTTTGAGGAATAACTATATCAGAAACAAAGTGAGGGTGGTGAGCATCGAGGACAAGTTGCGTGAAGGCCGTGTAAGATGGTATGAACATGTGTAACGTAGACCAACAAATGCACCAATTCAAAGCAAGGTTATTGAGTTAAACACAACTAAGAGAAGCAAAGGCAGACCTAAATTAACTTGGGAAGAGCTTATAATAAGAGATTTTGAATCTTTACATCTTGATCAGAGTATGACCCATAACATAGCTGATTGGAAAAGAAGGATCTATGTAGCCGGCCCCAACATGGTTGGGATTGAGGGTTAGATGATGATGATGATGATGATGATGATGATAATAAAAGTGATTGTTCAATACCTTTTATAATTACAGGCTATAAAGGCCCACAAGCAAACTATAATACAGAGTTGTTCTCCTACCTATATTTAACTTGTGTAGAGGTGTTGTATGTTTTTTGGTCACTCGCCACCTGCTATATATGTAGTACTTTATAGCTGATTGATAACATCCTATTTGACCTATACTAAATCTACCACGAAAGAGTTATATGTTAATGCTAGATCACGAAAATAATATGTAAAAATATTGCACGAGTACGATATGAATATTGTAAATCTGTAAAAGTATCGTGTAAGTTAAATAACTATGATATCTACTTGCACTTGTATATTATGTTTAGATAATTATATAATGTAAAATATTACTATACATGTCTTCAGATTGCCAGTTAATTGCTAAAATATGGTATATGATACCCTAATGTAATCAAATGTTTAGTTCATTATTAATCAACTAATACGTAAATAGTTAAAAAAAGTCAGTAACATTATGTGCTTTTACTGTATAAGTTCATGAGACTGTAATAAATATACGCAATTACATATTTACAACTACCTACACTAATCTAATGAGTATCAATTATTATACTTAGTTGTTGTGTGGTATCTTTAAAAATTACGACTATTGAAATGTATATATCTACATAGTTTCACTGCACAATCAGCTTTTTAATGAAGCACCAGCTTACTTAGCCAATTCATGCTTAAGCACTACGGAAAGGTTGGCCACTCGCTTCCAGCTACACACTTCCTAAAACATAGCCAAGTGACAACGTCCCGAAATACGGTATGCATATAGACAGGGTAATCCATAGAGTATGTGTGATGTAAACCGTGTTGTATTAACTCAATTCATTCTTTTTAAATCAATTGTCGGACACAACTCTTGAGCATGGGTATCTAAAGATAACATACGAGAAGCCTTGAAGGGATGGCAATTGGGCAGGTATGGGTACAGCCCGTATCCATAGCCAAATTTACCCAATTCATTTTTGTTGGACCCATACCTACCCCATTAAAAGGAAAATATAAACATATGCATATACCTGCCCCCAATGGGTCATGGTACCCAATATGACCCTTATAGATCCATATTGCAGAAAACCCTTATATGTGATGTATTTGATTAAATGGTACATTTCCTCACATATATATGTACTATATACAACATAGTTTTTGTTTCGCTTTGGCTTTGCTCCCTCTAGCACTATACGCAAGATCTTTTTTTTCAAACTTGAGAAATGTAGTCATACCCTCCATATTTTTTTCTCAGACATGATAATTATAGAGATGTCCTTCAATATTATGTCGTTAATTGCATGGTCTATTTTCACAAACATGAGAACTAATTGCATCGTTTATTTTCTTTGGATAAAGTTGAGTCTGAGGTGGGTGGAGGTGGTCTAGAAGAGACAGAGCTAGGACAATGAGTAGTAGAGAAAGATATGGCATTGGTCGGTGCCATTGAGTTGGAACTGAGTTTGAGCTTGGCAAAGTCTGAGGAACAAAAAGGAAGTTGTGGGCAGAGGAGAGGGCAATCATGTTGGGGCACAACATGGATATGGCGACGTATGGGCTATCTACTACAGACAAGGTGGAAGCGGAGGGATGGTGGCAAGTTGAGGGTGACGTTGAGGTCGTCAGAGCTAGAGATCACTTGGGTTTTAGAGGATGTAGAGTTTCCCTCAGCCAATGTGGATACAGACAGGCCAGGTGTGGCAGTTTGGGTGATGATTGTTGTAAAGTAAAAGAAGGCTATTCAATATATTCGATAAGAGGAATCCCCCTCCTTTATATCGAAGAAGGGATAGAGAGTGATGGGATCGCAAATTCTGCGAATTTGGTGATTAACTCATTTTTCTTGAAGAGATTAAACGAATAGGGGCAAGTCATATGTGTTTTCCTTTTTGCTTGAAGGTGGAAACCAAGGAAGAAAATGTCTGATTTCAACGCCGTTTCGATAGCCACAGAAATAGAAATTTCGATGGAAATTTTAACATATGCAATCATGGCGTTTCGACGACTAAATGATTGAATTATTTAGCGAAATTTTACCAAAATAATCTACTAGTGTAGATATACTCACATAAGCAATAATATTTCATATTGGATATGTGAGGGGCCGGGGCCCCTCATGTGTGAGCGAAGGAAGTTGAACAATTTTGAAGGAGATTTTGAGGTCAATTAAATGGTGAAATGAATAAATTAAGTCATTATAGTTTGCACGGCACAATATATAGACTTAAAAACACAAATTTATGGAAACATAGCATGATCTAGGATGGTAGGACCTCTAGGTAGGATGACAGGACGTAGTACATAAACAGTGTTGCACTGGTATGTGAGTGAGTATTGAAGAAGCATGAGACAACTATGGTTTATGCATCTAGTTGGACCATGATGGTTGTCATTCTCCTTGTTGATTATAACTATCAACATATTGGCTCCAGTTTCTTTTGTTTTATACAAGCATAGATGTGTCTCACTATTAATCTCTATATGCCTACAAGTGATAAAATGCATACCAATGTATTAACTCAAGCTTTGTTCTTGGTCGTGTGCCTTAGTAGTGAGAGCCAATAGGAGGCAACCATGTGATTAGAGGTGTGGTTGATAATGGCATACATACAAAATATCTCGATAGTCATGCAAATTTTGTGCACTATTAACATAAATCATGTGACCTCAAAAATGAAAGTTAACGGGTCATCATAGCCATAGATATCACTCCCACACCCATTTTTAAATATTTCCTTTGTAGATCTTTATCGAAGTGAGAGAAATAGGAGAGAGAGGTAGAATTTGGCTAGGAAGAGAGGAGACATAACTTAGATTGCCCCTAACAAGCCCAAGGAATCATATGGTAAAATCTACAGACATTATACCCCGTTTCTCAAAATAATACATGCGTTTCTAGAAATTTCGTTGAAATGCTGACGAGATGGGCCTTTTTTCATCAAAATTTACCTAATTTCGTTGAAATTCAAAATAACTGTGGAAATTTAATTTTTTTCTCTAGCGAAATTCCCTATGTACAGACATGTAAGGCCATTTCTATGTCTGATGGTTGGCGGCATCGAAATAATTAGCAAAATTTTGCCAATTTCGACGAAATTTTGAACATTGGTGGAAGTATTGAAATGTCCATCATTCCAGGCATCCCGGTCATAGATCCAGAGACGAGCAAGGATGACATGACCAACATCCATTGGCAACCCATCACACCCAATGTGGTATGAATAAGCACCCAAATGATGGGCGCAAGGCAATGTTGGGTGACGAGGAAACTTATTTGGTTCACCTACTAAACCTTGTGTGGTTGAGGATGGGGCTCCAAGAGCAACTCCATACGCTTTAATCCATGGGGCAAGATGATGTTCAAAGACCTGTAGCTATCAATGAGGAACTTGCATCTTTTAGCAACGTGCTTGAAGAAGGTTTAGAAAGGAGTGTGTTTCCATCCGTCACCACCAGAGCATGCAAAAGACGCATGACCTAAAGATACGATGGATAGATTTTATAAGTATAATCGAAATCATCATCTGAAGGTTCGGAGGCAAGTAGTGCATCATCATACTCAACGTCAACCTTAGGGGTGGTGTCAATAGAATTGGAGGGCACAAATAGAGCGCATTTGGGCATTGGGCAGCTAGATGAGTCGTGTTGTGGTAGTGAAAGCATTCCACGTAGAGGAGGGTGAGACAAGGTGGTCACTACCTCCTTGCCTTTACTAGAGGAATGGAGGAAGGGGTTGAAGAACTCTAGTGAGGGGGTTCAGGTAGAGGATAGGTAGAATGAGACAGGGCCATTGAAGGGGATCTGGTGTAGTGACTTCATTGCCCAAAACAAGGGAAAGATTGTAAGAAGCATGTTGTAGGTAACTTTCTACCTTTGGGGAACGATGAAACGCGTCGTCGAAAGAGTCATAGTATTGTAGTTCCATTTCTCATTTAGTATAAGGGTGCAAACGGTGCACAAAACGAGCGACCAATTGCCAACCAGAATCATTGTAGACAATGGTTCTTAACATCCTCAATGATTCCATGTACTCTTGAATAGATGGTCCTTGGCTAAGGGTCATCCAGTCTTAAAGAAGTTGTTGATAATGGGAGGGTACATAGGGCTTATGTAGTTGAGTCTTCATCTCATCCCAAAAGAGGATGGGAGGTTGACCACTATGCTCCATGTTGCGCCATGTTGTACTAGCAATATCACCTAATAGACCTTTTGAGTATCAGCTTAGCAATATCGCCCGATAGACCCTTCGAGTATTAGCTTAACAAACCTAATACATTGGGTGTTGGTCATGTTGTACTAGTTGAAATAGTTTTTCAAACTAGCAATCTCATCGAGGAAAGTTTTGGGATCAAGCTAATCATCAAACGTTGGGACATCTATCATACCTCGTTGAGTGATATCATCACGGGGTGTGGGATAAGGTCACGGATGATATTGTCCTTCAAGATTGTGCGAAAAAGCAAGTCCATAAGGGGGCAAGATAAAGATCATGGCCAAAGGGATGAGAACGAGTTCTAGGAGGGTCCATGGCGGGTTGAGGGGGAGCCCTATGTGCTACTAGTCGATGATGTGGTGGGTAATGAGTTATGAGAAAGAATTGTGGAGCACGGGGAGCGTGATACAGTGGTTGTGCATAGTTCATGTGTGGAACAGCGTGTTGGGTGCATAATCGGTAGAGTTATGCTATGGTGGTTCGTAGGGGTATGGTTCCTCATAAGAGAGTGGGGAATAAGGTTTGAATTCTCCAAATGAGTCAGTGGTGTCAAAGTGATGGTACTCAGGGCCCTCTTGGAGCGGTGGTGCACAGATCTGTAGAGGAATAGGAGTAAGAGGGGTTTGTGGTGCATTTCTAAGATTTGGAGGCATGCCATACCCCATGTAAGGCGTTCAGGACTGGCTGGCGCTAGAGGGTATATGTTTGGCGAATGGCACAAAGATCAATCATTGTAGAGTTAACCACTCGACCAAGTGTGCCAAGGTATAGAAAGGTTGTGAAGACTCCGGAGCAGTATTTGGATTGTGCTTTAAAATTGTCATACATCGTGATTGCACAACAAGATAAGTGAAAAATGATAAGCATCTATGAAAAACTTTGTTTCATAAATGTACAACGCAATATTTCAAGAAAATCAAATCAAACAAAAAGTATGAGTAAAGCAGCACACAGAATATGGAAAACCTCGCACAAAATGGGACTTGGGAATTTTTTTACGGTAGAGAAACAAACACGGGCTATGAACCCATTGCAAGTGTACCAAATCTACAACAGATAAGCAAAAAGCACGACAAACAAAGGAAATATCCTACTCAAAATGAAGTTGATTTGATCGCCTCCTTCAATCTAATGTGTTTGACGGTGATGTCTCCCATAGAGGTGTGATGTGTGCCCCCGATCCCAAAAAAATAGGAGGTTTGCTTATTAGAAGTTGTGGCGACTACTAGTTGTTACGACTGCAATGCGACTGTTGGCACTGCAGATTTCGGCGGCTATGGCTATCTACGATTGTAGTTGTTGCCAAAGCAACCAGTGGAGATTGCAGTAGCTGGCAGCTAGTTTGGTAAGGTAGGGAGGCGAATAGGTATGGCAAGAGAGGGTGGCAGCTAGGTGTGGAGGGCAAGAGCAAACCCTAGTCAAATTTAGGGTTTAGCTCTAATACCAACTAATGTAAACCCTACTGGACAAATAATAAACAATGCAGCTAATGGAAAAAGGGAATAATTTGTTTTCTTCAAGTGTGTCCAAACAAAGACACAACAGAACCTTTATATAGGCACCCAAACCAAAGACTTAGACAAGCATAGCCAACGTGAGACTAAACCACTTGACTTTGGCAAGAGCCCAATAAAAGGGGAAAAGTAATAAAATAAAGTATGTAAACAAAGCCTAAACAATGGCGCAACGGCATCCGCGTTTGTACGCGCGTACATGCGGGATGTGTCCTATATCAATGGGCATCCCTACAGGAAAGGTCGTTGAGATGGTACAACTGATGTTGCCCAAACTGCAGACATTGCCTCTCCAGCCAAGTACAAACAACTTTTTGTAGGCATCTCAAAATCCTCCAAGATCTGGGGATTCCATGATTGCACGGCCTGTTGCAACTTCAACGCATCTAGCCTCCAACTAAGGTAATGTGGGGGTGCAATGATAGCCTCCAATTTTCCCTAGATAGTTGACTATGGGGGCCACACAACACATGACTAGTATGAGACACCTTTCAACCCTTGAATCCCATGTTCCCATTTCTCTATCACATGTGTTGATAGATTTATTAAATCAGTCCAACAATGTAACAATGTGCATCTTTCACCCCAAAATTCAACTTCAGTATATATCCCAAATTTTTATTTTAAATTAGTGCATGTTGCAAAACTTGTTGACGCTTTTAAATGTTATGTAACCTTCGGTAGACATGGCTTCGTGTTGTAGAACTCTTAGAGGTTGAAGATGAATGTTCGAACTCTAGAGTTGGGGACATGTACTTCTTCAATGATAAGTCATAAGCATTCTGCTTCACCAGCGCAATGGACACCCTTCTCTGGAGAAAATCAAACAACTTAGAGACCATGCTATCTGGTTTGAAAAAGCCATGTGTGATTTTTGTCAATTAGTGAAGTGCCATAAGATTTTGTTTCCACACATATTATTTATGTTCGACAAACATTGATCCTATTCACAATGACATATGTGGTCTGTTTCGAACCACAACTTCTAATGGATTTTTCTATTTTGATGTTTGTCGAGGACTTATCTATAATGATTGTGTATATATCTAATGAATCTCATGATGAAGTGTTTGGTATATTTCAAAACTTCTATAAAATGATTAAATCTCAAATGCAAAATTCCATTAAAGTCTTTCACACTGACAATGCTTTAGAATATATATTTGACATCATGACGAATGTTTGCTCTAACAATGGGAGGATCCATCAAAGATCTTATGCCCACACCACAACTAATGGAGTTGTTGAGCGAAAGAATCCTACTGGTTTGAGGCCATCCTCACCGTCTTCTACCTCGGTAGTAGTCAACCATCATGTATTCTTCAGTTCTTCAAAACATGCATATGGTGAACATGGTAACTGCGTTTCTTACATTTATCCTACTACTTATGTCAATGAGATATGAAGAATTCCACCATAAAAACATAGTGTCATGTTAGAGATGTTGTCGAGTTCGTTCATTGTCACAAAGTCAAGCATGAAAATCAAAGATTGACTTTGTAGAAAGTCATGGAGGAGTTCATCTTGAAATCTGGTATGACCAAGGAATTAAATGTCGATACCGACGCCTTATCGACGGCGTGGAAATAGATATTTACATGTATACTGACGGAAATATCAACAGATGCAATCCTGGACTTATCGACGCCTAAATGAACGAATTAAATCATGAAATTTTACAGGCGTGGTCTCAACACCTAGATGCAACGTTTTATGCAATAAAATTCTATATTGGGTATGTGGAGAGGATGGGTCAATCATGTGGGAGGTAAGGAATCAGTCTTTTTTTTGGAGATTTCGATGAAGGATTTCGATAACAAAATATAAGAATTAAGATCTGAAATTTTAGTAGCACAATCCATAAACGCATGTTTACACGCTTATGCAATAATATTCAACTTACAACAAACATATAACAACATAGTAAGTTACTAACTCACATCAGTTGTATGTTGAGTGGCGCGTTGGTTCACTATACATACGTTGCTAATATGGATATTGTTGTTCCACATATTGCTCCCATGTCATCCAAGCTCTATAAGACTTGTTGTATGAAACAACATGCTCCTCATACACTTCAGGATTGACATACTACATCATCCCAATCTTTGGGAAATGTTCTTCTAAATCTTTGAGATATTTTTCCTTGTTTGCTGAATTCCTGGGAGGCTAAGAAGAAGCGGGAGGAGGTGCCCATGCTCGAGGAGCTTGAGGTTGAGGAAAAGGAGGTTGTAATGGAACACCGACAATAGGAAAAATTGTAGTATGTGCACCACTCCATGTTTGCCCTCCATCTTTATAGTATGCTTCGGTGTTCACCCGAAAGCATCCATGAGGGCTATGGACAGAGTATGCCTTATGATATCCCAAACCAACTTTTAATTGTAATCTTAGTGGTGGTTCAACTTGATATCCAGAATACCCATGTTGGGACTGAGGAGTCTGAGTCTCTTAGATGGGTATGGAAGTGTCTGCCCAAAATAACATATAATCTTAAATTTTTTGGAGTGGATCTAAGATTTGGGTGTATTTAGAGATTTTTGGAGAGCATTATGGCAAAAATAGAAGGAAATAGAGAGGGGAGGGGTTGGAAATGATGAAGAATGAAAGAAATTAAGAAAATATACCTTGATTAGGGCTGATTTGAGCTCCAAGGAAAGAAATCGCCCAAAATCTCCTTGCTTCTTCACTCCAACGGCAGCAACAGACTCTAGTTCGCAAATCTCGGTATGTCGGGGCAGCATACCGCCAATACCGCCCTTAAGTGGGAAATTTTGCACTGCAGCCCTCGAAAACTGCCGATATCGACCGATTTTACCGGTAAACCGGTGGGTTTACCGACATTTGCGAGCCTAACAACAGACTTGCGTGAACCGATGGCATATTGCGTCGATATCGATATATCGAGCGATATATCGACGATATCGTCAATATCTTCTTCCTTGGGTATGACACATATAGTGACCTATGCCTAGGTTAATAGAAATTATACTAGTTGGGAACAATATGCCGATCACATCAAGTAGCTTATGTTCTACAAGGTCAATCACCACATCCTCCATGTTATTCAAGCTTTTTCTTTTATTCAAACATGCTAATATCTAATCAAATGATGAATAGTGTGAATTGTAAGTGGTAGACTCTAGATCTCTACGAATGGTATTATTTGCACTCTAGTTTCCTTCAAACTTGAAGGTCCCCACTTCTTATACACAACATTGTTGCTTTGATTAGTGTATATATGTGTGTGAAATGTGCTTGCAAAATTCATCACCTAATTCCTCATTTTGTCGTCATAATGTCTCACTGACATTGCCAGGAAACAACATGGCTTCTTTACCTCACATAAAGGGTCCCCCATGTATCCAATATTATATTGCATCAATAAGTGTATTTAGATGTAGATTTACCCCAGAAAGTCAGCACTAAATTCATTCATTTTGGCATCAAAATAGCCAGGCTTGCATGTTTAGAAAATTTCTTTGTTATATCAGTGAATGCTATTTCCATGTTGTCAAAATGGGCATCTGCATCGGATAGTCATTCCTTGTCAGCACGCAGCAATACAATTTCCTCCTCTCACTCTTCTTCTCTTTATTCGTGGCTACTACCGTCCACCACTACTTCGTTTTCAGTATTTATTTTAATTGTAAGACTTCCTGATTTTTTCACCTTTTTTACGATTAATATTCATTCTTTGTATATGTCCCCCCTCCCTTCCTCCTTTAGCTATCCACCAATATAGCTTTTACTGTCACTATAACTTTCCCTGATCTAAATTCCGACATTCACAATGTATCGCATCATTTTTTACAATGTAACATTTACTACATATGTAGTGATTCATTCCATTCATATTATATAATGTCAGTGCTTGCATTATGTGTTTTATACACGTATTGGATATTGAATATAGTGTGGGTATGAGGACGATCTTTGTTTGGAAATGAATATGGTAGATTAGGAAGTGAATATGGTAGATTTGGAGTCTGAGGTGGAGGATGAATCATGGTTTCATATACTTGTATTTCTGTCAATCCCTTACTTCATTTCGATCTTTTTGAGTGTGTGCGTGTTGTGTCTCCTAGCTTCAAATCAAAAGTATAATAATATACCCAATAATAGTAAGACCATTTAATCAAATACTGATAAATTTAACTGTTAGGAAGAGTTGTCAATGGCATCCCCATTGACTGGGCAGCCTAAGCATCATGTGTTCTTATGGTGTATGTAAAGTACATACAGGATTAATTGATCTAGGCTGGAACAGAAGATGTAGAAAGTCGGGCAATAAGGAAATATACCTTCTGGGAAGAACTGGCTAAATGAAGCCGGGATTCTTCAGATAGATCTGAATCCTGGAATTCAGGAGTTGATGGTTGGGTTGATAAAGTGTTATCAATTGATAATTCACAGTATGATGACTGGGGCGAAAAGCACTCTGCATTAGGATGGTTCCATGGTTCTGGAGACTGAAATTCTTGAGGAGCACCTAGATTCGCAGTCAACCCTTGGCTCAATGCTGCATGAGAAAATGATGGTGTAGTTTGCAAAGAAGCTGGAGAAAAAACAGCGTAAGTTGCCATATCAACTTGAAGCTATGCATATTTCTCTGCAGAAGACAAAAGTGATAAAGAAACTAGAGAGTCCTGACCACAACTTCCATAGCTATTTTGAGAAATATGTGTAGATGCTGAAGCAGAACTGTCACTCTTTCCAGACTCAGGTTGCAAATTCTGAGTGATTGCTGTTCCCATGTGTCGGTAAATATCAGACTGCCACGAAGTGTGAACTGTACTTGAATGGCCATGGTACTGAAGTCTTGCAGCTAGTGGCATAAACGGCTGAGGAGCTGAATCTACAGTACTCTGAGGAGCAAAGGTGTTGCTGATAGCTGGCTGTACTACACCAAATCGCTCCAAGGTGGAGCTTTCTGCATCAATCATAGTTCTCTGAACAGGTGAGGGAGCTATTGACTGTGACTTCAAAGAGGACATCTGCATAGGAGAGGGGAAAAAATCAGCTAGCATAAAGAGAGACTCAAATTTGCTTAATATCTCCAAACCCAATAAATCCCAAGAACCTCTGCATGCCGTAGCTACATCAAAATTGAGCCAAGAATTCAGTACCGCTTCATAAAAACCCGCATTTGGACACTACATGTATGTACCAACAGCAATGTCAACATCTAGCCATGTTCAGATCAGCTTCATGGATCCTCCATTTCCATTCAGTTCTGGATAGTGCCATATTTCATATGAATATAATTTTCAATATAGAAGGAACTTCCTTCTGCTCTTATAAACTGTGAATTCACACAGCATGGTAATATAACACGCTACTCATCCGTTATGCATACCTCAATTATAGCAGGATCATATTGAAAGTCGCTCGAATCAACAGAAGGCTTGGAAAGTACTTGAATCTCCTAGAAACCAAACAAATAACAGATATACATTAAGCAGTCTAATATTTGGAGCAACAGTACGGGGGCTTCCCACCTGCTAGCCCATTAACTCCACAGAAAAAAAATTGCAACCTTTTTATATAAGCAATCTATCGAGATAGATAAAGCTAAAGGGGGAATTAGCAAAGGTGCTGCAGCCTGTAGCTTGCAAAAGAATATGTTGAGGATTTTTGTTCATCAATTTTTCATAGTCATCCAGCTACAGTTAAAGTATGATCATTATACTTTTTGCTACTGCATTACGTTTCAATGTAATATATCAAAAAAATGTAATAATGAGACACCAACTGTGGCAATGTAACATAAAAACAGTACCTGTGTGGACAGTGGATGTATGCTTAATAAATAAATATATGTTTCATATATTCACATGATTATACATATATATAGTTAATATTATTGAGATATGAATTCTTAAGGAAAGAAGATGATGAAGATTTCTATTGGTGATTTTACATATACATGATGGAATTTCATCTACATTTGATCTTGGAGTCCTTAATCTGCTTTCTACATCAGGTACTGGTCGTATATCCGGCTACATCGTCTACTTTCTGCTATTGTGTGCCAGCACTCTCTGGCTTGTCTACGCCTTGCGCATGTTGACTCATTTTTTGCCCGTGCTTTGTATGCACATTGACTATTGCTTCTTGTGTTTCAGCACTCTTTGGTTTATTTGTTGACGATGGTGATTGAGATGAAGACCATGATACCTAGATGTTGTTGTTTACTTTTGCTCCAGATGCCACTTCATAGTGATCAAGAAGCTCCTTCTACCTACCTGCCTACCTACTTTGAGATTATCTACTTGATGGGAATATTTGAGTGATTTATAGTAAAAGGGGGAGAAACATTCTTGTATGGGCTTGACTTATATTTTGTTATTTTGTCCTAGTCTGACTGTCTTTTTGCAGGCTGATTTGGGATTCTCCCAAGTTTCAGCTTGAGGGGGGGTTTTAGAGAGTCTATTTAATTAAGATATTTAATTTATTTATAATATGAGCTCATTGTGTTTTGGCTCATTAGGGTTTGTCTTGAGTCTATATGCTTCCCCCTTGTTTTATATACAAGAGAGGGGGCTACCCTTCTATCAATAAGAAAAATCTTTATAAAGGGGAATTCCACATCATATCGTACTTTCCACGGGTTTCATGCCCAGGCCTAAGCAAAAGTACGTCTTGGACCTCCTCGTTCATTCTAGCATGCTCCAAGCATGTTTCCTCTCCAATAGACTACCACACCAAATCCACCTTTGAGGGAGAGTCATTGCACGGTCCTGAGCAATATAGACGCACAGTTGAGAAGCTAATTTTATCTCACTGTCACCCATCCATACATTGCCTCTGTAGTCAGCATGATTAGTCAGCTGATGGCTCAGCCTCTTGTCTATCATTGGAGTCAGGTACAACAAATTTTGTGAAATCTAAAAAGTACACCGGGACAGGTTCTTCTTTATAAAAAGCCTCCTTCTCCAAACATTTCCCTAACATGATATGTTGCCTGATGTCGATTGGGTTGGGGTTGTCAATGAAAAGAGATCCACATTCATCTATTGTATCCTCTCGCAAAATCATCCCATCAGTTGGCGAAGTAAGAAGCAAGCAGCAGTTGCTCGGTCCAACACTAAAGCTGGATATCAGGGAATGGGAATTCCATGGGTGAATTCAGTCTTCAAGAGCTTGGCCTTCTTGCATCCTCTCCAGCTATCCTCAAATGTGACAGTCAAGCTACTATCATATAGCCAATAACCATGTGTTTCATGAGCGCACCAAACACATACATGTTGACTGTCATTTTGTACGAGTTCCGACTCCTGCCAAGAAGATTGTCACACCATATGTGAAAACTCGAGAACAAACTGTCTGTATCTTCACCAAGCCGACACGTGCAGCAAGCTGGGAATAAATGATTTATGCTCCTCAGCTTGAGGGAAATGTTAATAGGCATGTCTATTTTATTTGCTTTAATAGGACTGATTATATATAGGCCCATTAGTGTATGTCTCACTTAACCTATTTGTTCCACATGTACATTGTACTTTGAGTCAAGTCTATATATAGGACTGATTATACTGCATTTTACATTAATCAAATTGCTCCTTGTCAAACAATTATTGCATGGGTTTTTACATATGTTTCAAGTTCTAATTATTGAAATATATGTATAGAAATATAGAAGTGTTCGTTGAAGCGCTTGGCTGGTGTGTAAGTGGCTATAATGTGTTATCCGCCTCCATCCCGTTTTGTGTTTTCTAAAACACTTTGTAGGATCATTCTTGAGCTGCTAAGGCATCTAATTCTCTGTAGTATGTGCTCAAATAACATTTCGTTTGGGCCATAATATTAAGGATCTAGTCCTCGTTCACATTTATATCAGATTAAAGCTTCCCTACAAAAACCAAATAAGAATAGACTCATGAAATTTCCACAAAATAGCCTATCAATATTGACTGATATTGACAAACTAAAATCATATCTTCATCAAACATTCCCTAATTTTGACCAAGTCTCCACCCAACCTTGAACACCATCAAAAGTATTAATAAACACTTGTTTTGCATAAAAATCTTACTTGTTAAGCCACGCATTGCATTGCGTCCCGCCTATTTTATCGCTTTCAATCAGTTTTGTGGGTTCATGACTGTATTAGATCAATTTTTATGTTTTCTTTTATTATCCTAATCTTTAAATGAAATATTGGTGAACTAGAATAGAATAGACTCTACATAGATCTGTTTTTTCTCATGCTGACAATAATTAATATGAACATTCAATGAGAAGAGCAAACACATAGTATTGATCTATATTGGTGAACTAGCCACACCAGAAAATTGAGCTCATTTGGAGAACGTATAGGCCTTTCATCTAAACATCACAAAATCAATGGCATGGAACTATTTAAAATGTTGTTTCTTGTACATGTTAGATGGATGGCCTAAAAGTATCTAAATGAGCTGAAAATTAGTGTACAGAAAATTTATGAGGTGAAGACTAAGATCCTACAGTTGGAATTTACATTTGAACACTTTCAACACATGAATCCCTAGACATACATACATATATATATATATATATATATATATATATATATATATATATATATATATATATATATAGAGAGAGAGAGAGAGAGAGAGAGAGAGTCAGGCTAGAATACACTCGAGTGTATAGATCGTACGAATACACTCAAGTGTGTTTGCATATCAAGACTATTTTTTTGCAAAATATAAACCATTGATTTTCACCGTCATACTATAACTAGGCTACATACAAATTTTGAGCCGATTTGGATGAGTGTAAGTCACTCATCCAAAGGCAACAAAACCGACTCATATATATATATATATATATATATATATATATATATATATATATATATATATATATGCAGATACACAGAGGTTGAGAGAGAGAGATTATGTCATGACGTCACAGCGATCGACTGGCGGTTGAACCGGAGACCTGAGACTATAGTAACAAACATTGCTGTTTTTGTTTGAAAAATCACTGATTTTCCTGTGCTTCTCGCTTGCCGAATGTTTAGCACATTTTATACGTCGTACAATGATTTTTTGTGTACTTTTGCAAAAAAAAAAAATTTGCATTTTATACATTTTATTCCGTTTTATCATGTTTAAGATTGGGCCAAAATTGGTTTTTACTGTGAATCACTTATATCCTTTTCACATTTCCCCCTAACTCCGATCACCCTACCATTAGTGCCCCCCCCCAAAAAAAAAAAAACTCGACTCCCACTTCCCAAAACCCTCGATTCCTGCTCAAACACTGATGGCAACCAGTGAAGCAACCAACAGCGGCAACTATACCTTGTGGCTTGGAGATATTGATCACTAGAGCTTGGAGCTGAAGAGCTAGCCGCAACAGCTCCACCGCAAGCAAGCGGCAAGGTCACAAGCACCAGCGTGTTCTCCAATGGAAGGCAGCAGGTCCTCCAGTGAAGCTCATCAACACCAGTGAAACTCGGTAAAGTTCTCCTTTATGCCAGTTCATCTTTCCCCTGCTTCCTTTCTCAATCGCCCTCCAACCTGATTTTCTTTTTTACTTTTCTTTTTACTTTGACGATTCCTCCTTCCTCTACCCTATACCGATTTCCCCTGCTTACTCCCTCATTTTTTTCTTCTTCATGAACCCCACGTACAAAATGCTTACTCCTTCCTCATTGCTTCCTTCCTTATCCCTCCTCTTCCTCAACCCCCCCAATCCATTGTATGCCAATTTTATCCCACTGCTTCTGGAGCCCTTAATTCAATGTATGTTTTTCTCCTTCCTCATCCACCCAGGCAACCTTCACCTTCCATTTTCCCCTCCATCCCCAACCCCACTGCCCACCCCACATGCGCCCCAACTGCCCATTCCACCTCTTTTTCTTTTTACTTTAACGATTCCTCCTTCCTCGCCCTACCTTCCTCAACATATGCTCCCCACCCCCACCCTCACCAACCCACTCTACCCCTACCCCAAGTTCCCAACTGCCCACCCACATACTGTCTTCAACATATGCCCTTCTCTTTTCTTCTTCTATTACTCTAAAAATAAACTGATATTTTATGTTGTGAATCTTGTCCTTCCCTCCCCCTATATTCACACAGATTTCTCAAGTCCCCTTCACATCCCCCAAGATGATCCATATCTCCAATGCCACCAACATTAGAATTAGGTACGACCTATTCCATTGAAATTAAAATGTCATATTTTCTTCAGTTGGATTTAGATAATTAATTGTCATTTGCTTATACATGTATTGCTGGTTAACCTAAACTTAAATGCATTGATATTCTACTGTAGATTTACCATAGTTTTTCCATTGCTATATTATGTTTGCTTATTTGTGTTGGGATTTGTTTGGCATAGGCATATAACTTATCCACTTGCTATAATTATGTTTGTTATTGAAATTTGGATGCAATTAACTTCCTCCATCTTTGAATGGTAATGCTTCAAATCTACATGTATGTATGCACATGTATACACATACATATATAGCCAATTTATTCTCGATTTACTCCCAAATAGTTGATTGAACTTTGACTGAATTTTTTCAATGTGTTTCCCGATTTTTCATAATTTTTTCGTATCCTGGTTTTTTCCGGCCAGGCAAAAGATTGTTGGATCCTGAATTTGTCACAATGCCTAAGACTAGGGAGCTTTTCCGAGTCAACCTCTAGGTGGGTACGAAAAAATTGCAGACGGGCCAAAACTACCACAATTGTTGCATTAGCCATTAGAGGTTACCTTGTTGAAGTTTAGGATGAGGGAGATTGATTGATGTCATCTACCCCTCACCACAGAGACGCGCTCAAGATGTGGCATACAAGCCCAGATTGGTAGAAATCCCCCTGGAACCTAAAAAAAATTGTAGTGGCGTAGCATGAGAGGGTAGGTAGATGGCCAGCATAGTGCAATGGTTGTCAAAATTGCAAAACTAACCAAAAAATCCCATACTTGAGATGGTTTAATTAAGACCACTATCTCATCACAATTGTGCCACACCTTTGTAGACACTCAAGATTTTGTATATATGTATGAAAGCCTGGATTGAGAAAAAAAATCCCTAGAAGACCCATAACCCCTTGTAGACCTCCCACGATGGACGCTAGTAAATTTGGGCTAGCACGATGCACATGAGGTGCAACCCACAACAGAAACTATAACATCCCATAATAATGTGACCCCTACAAAAAGTCCGTCATTCCCCAAAAGACCCCATAACCCCTTGTAGACCCTTCAATAATGGAAGCAAGTAAATATACACACAAATTGTAGTTACAAAACCTTCTCCAGCAAAGAGTGACAGTCAATAAATGTAGGAATTGGTATTAGAAGTTGTGAAGAGGGTTGCAGGCGCCACTTATGCCTTATATGGCATTTAGGGCACTAGTAAGGATTATGAGGTTGGGCCATATCAACTTCACCCCAACATTGCCAACTTCGGGGAAGCAATTGACAACTTCGATGATGTTGGGACAAAAACACATTGTAAAAATCTAACTTTCGCCAAAAAGGGGGAAACGTCGGTCCAAATTTTGGACCAAGTCGAGACAGTAGTGGTTCAACATTGCATGGGCTCGAAGTTCAAAACTTCGCCGAAGTTTCGGCCAATTTCTGTGATTTTTAATTCCATGGTATTTTTTGCTTAAATGCTTTTAAGATTTACGCATCAATATTAGCATCTCAAGTTAATTAGTCACACAGGCCCCACAACATTGAAACACTTGATTTTTAGAATGGAGTCCAACGCCATCATGATGTGACTTCAGAAAGTGATTTTCAATATTCTCGACGAAGTTTTTCACAAAAGAATAAAACGCATTGAGATAGGTTGTCATCTAGTGTGTCATCAATCATCATTATGAATTGATTTATTTAACTACTTCACAATCCACCCAAAGAGCAGTTTGTGGGCTTATTCAGTGTAACTTAATTGCCTTATAATTTAAGCATGATACTGCCAAACACACAACGATTCCATGGTAGCCGACCTTGAGTTTAAGGGGATGCTAAAGATTAACTTGAAATGTTTGTTCTTCATAAGCTTATTATATAGATGATTGCATTCCTAACTATACTATCTTTCCACCGTCCATTAATAGTAGTATCCTAAGTAGCATAGATTTCAATTTTGAGCAATATGATCTGCATAAATGGCGTCAAGATAACTGTTGTAACTTGTACACAGTAAATTGTCAGCTTAAATATGCAGTTCAATTAGAACATAAGGAATGCTGCAGAGATGACTGGATAGAGAGCTATCCTTTCAGCGGTCTAGGTAGAACGAATTCGTCTGCTTAAATAAAATTAATCAAGATTGGTTATACTTCTACTTATACATCCCCCACAAAACTCTTCCACCAAATGAGCTCAGCCGCTTCTGCTTTCCTGGCAGCTAGATATCATGTATAGGTCAGTGTTTTGGATAACATATAGCTGAGAAAGGTCTTAGATAGATGATAAAGGAGGTGGTTACATGAGGTTCGTGTCATATATGAAGGTGAACCAGGGTAAAGCAGTAAACAAATGCATTAACCATTATAGAATAAGCAGGGTCAAGTTTCCAGGAGACGAGTGAGTGTGTCGACTCTCCATATCTCTGTCCGCCTTCTATTTACTGATAGGCAGGATACCTTAACCTTTAGGTAACCATGAAATTGATAATTTACCTACTTGTTTTCAACCAGACGACGGTTTACAAGGGCGTTCTTAGTAGTTACAGGCGTAACCTTAGCTTTTGCATACCTTAATGTCTTCATCTGCAAATTCGGCATGTTCATATACTTTTTCGCTTGGAGCTACACGGAGGCTGTCCTTTCTTCGACCTTCAGTCCCAAAAGACCTCACTGGAACCACTAAAGCAGATTCATGAGAATATTTGCAAAAGAAGACGTGAACTGGAATTGAAGATGCGCAACAACGGAATGGTCATTATTACATGCAATAACACCGCGGCGATCCTGATTCTATAATCTGACGAACCCTAAGGGTTCTTTCTCAAGACAAGAAAAGCCTCTCAAGTTCAGATATAGTTACATTTTCAACAAGCACGAAAGATGACTAAGATCTCTACATAACACCCCAAGAAATGAATGCCGTACTTAAAAAGGGTGCGGTTGCGGGAGAGATACTAACGCTCACGTAACCAGCGCTAGGCAGAAGCACGGAAATAAAGAGATGCTTTGCTGGAACATACCCGAGTGGAGCGTGATGAGCTGGTTTTGGGAGTCGATGGAAGAGATGAAACCCTCGAAGCGGATACCCGACTTTGCCGTCAGGCTGACGAGAGATCCCAAGGGGCATTCCGGCGGAATATGGCCTCTTTCCGCTTCAGCGGACGACGCCGGAGCTGTAGACGAAGAGGAGGAAGGGAGACTCGTCGCCATTCGCAGAGAGCCACTCGGCTCGGACTAGGGCTCCCTCACCTCTTCTAGGAATCTGTTTGGATTTGCAGAGCGCGCGAAACAGAGTTGGGAAGAAAGCAGTGGCGTGGAGCGGAAGACTCCAGAAAACAGTAGCCGTAGACAATTTGCTTCGGACATTTGCGTTCTTTTATCAATAATGATTTGGTCACGCCCATTGCACCTCAAGCGCTCACGCCCAAAGGTGGTTTTGAAAAAAAATGATAAGTTTTGTGTTTTTGAAGGTGGTATTGGCAGGATGGGCAAGGGTGAGGTGGCGGTGGTATTTTAGGATAATTTTAGAGTGACGTGGATTGATATTTATTGAGTGAGGAGGTTGGTGGAGATTATGTAATGGAGAAATAAATTTATTTTACATATAACTCTTGAACCGTGAAGAATTTTTTGACGAAATAAAAATCATTAGATTCCTTATAAAAATACAAGCCAACAAGACCAATGTTGATATATCTTTGAGAAAAAAAATAAAAAAAAGTAGTTTGTGGAGGTGATGTGATGAGAGAGAATATTATTTTGTTTATAATTATTAAACCGTGATGAATTTTTTAACGAAATAAAAACCATTAAATTTGTGATAAAAAATATATTCAAACAAGAGTAATATTGATATACTTTTGAGGAAAGAGGTAAAAAAGAGGAGGAAAGTGATGATGCGCCATTATCTTACTTTGGGTGTCAAATATCCATTTTTAGGCGCAATTATCTATTCATTGGGTGTCATTGCATGTGTTACTGGACGTTGATTAAGTTCATCATATTTTGGGCGTCATTAACTTATTATGGGTATCGATTACTCATGTTTAGACGCACTTACTCATTGATTTGTGTCATTTGATGTTTTACTGGATGGTGATTAAATTCATTGAGTTTTGGGTGTCATTATCTTATTTTAGTCGTCAAACATCCATTTTTAGGTGTCGTTATCCATTCAGTGGGTGTCATTGCATGTGTTACTGGGTGTTAATTAAGTTCATCATGTTTTGGGCGCCCTTAACTTATTCTGGGTGTCGATTACTCATGTTTGGGCGCACCTACTCATTCATTGGTGTCATTTCATGTGCTATTAGACATTGACTAACTTCGTTAAATTTTGGACGCCAATATCTTATTTTGGGTGTCAATTGTCCATTTTATTAAGTTTTGGGTGCCTTTATCTTGTTTTGGGTGTCAAATATCTATTTTTGGGCGCAATTATCCATTCATTGGGTGTCATTCCATGTGTTACTGGTTGTTGATTAAGTTTATCACGTTTTGGGCATCATTAACTTGTTCTGGATGTCGATTACTCATGTTTGGATGCACTTACTCATTACCAAGCATCATTTAATGTTCTCCTAGATGTTGATTAAATTCATTGAGTTCTGGGTGCCATTATCTTGTTTTGGGTGTCAATTACTCATGTTTGGGTATACTTACTCATTAATTGGCGTCATTTAATGTTCTACTGGATGTTGGTTAAATTCATTGAGTTCTAGGTGTTATTATCATGTTTTGGGTGACAAACATCTATTTTTGGGCACCATTATCTTATTTTGGGTGTCAAATATCCATTTTTGGGCTCAGTTATCCATTCATTGGGTGTCATTGCATGTGTTACTAGACGTTGATTAAGTTCATCATGTTTTGGGCGCCTTTAACTTGTTCTGGATGTCGATTACTCATGTTTGGGAGCACTTACTCATTCATTGGTGTCATTTCATGTGCAATTGGACATTGATTAACTTCATTAAATTTTAGGCTCCATTATCTTGTTTTGGGTGTCAAATATCTGTTTTAGGCACATTTATTCGTTCATTAGGTGTCATTGCATGTGTTACCGGGCGTTGATTAAGTTCATCGCGTTTTGGGTATCATTAACTTGTTATAGGTGTCGATTATTCATGTTTGGGCGCACTTACTCATTAACTGGCGTCATTTAATATTCTCCTAGATGTTGATTAAATTCATTGAGATCTGGGTGCCATTATCTTCTTATATTTGGGCGCCATTATCTTATTTTGGGCGTCAAATATCCATTTTTGGGCGCAGTTATCCATTCATTGGGTTTCATTGGCGCCCATTGTTGGTCTTTTGGCACCTATTTTTGTTGTTTTGACGCCCACTTTTGTCATTCTAATGCGTGAATTTTATTCTCTTTTTCTCTTACTTCCTTCCTCTCTCTCCTCACTTTCCTCTTCTTTTCCTTTTCTCTCTTTCAAAAAGGAAAAAATAAGAAAAACTACAGTAAGGGATGAGGGAGGGACCGATGATAGAGATGGCAGGTGGGTAGGTGGAGAGATGGAAGGTGGGCAGGTGGAGAGATGGTAGGTGGGTAGGTGGGGGATAGGTGGTTTTACTGGGTGCGCGTGAGCGAGAGTGAGGGAGTGTGAGTGTCACATAATTTTAGTCCGTCTTTTATAATGGGGGAGGGATTATCGCGTCGGGTCAAAAAAAAGAGGTACATTATTAAACCATTGATGAATTCAGGTTACAGCAACCGCCTCATCAAAGTCGAACCTATTCCATGTAAGATATATGTTTCATAATTAGGATGGCAATAATGTTGAAAAAAAATCATATTTATGAATATCTATGTTGGCTGTGTGCGCAAATTTTAATATTTATAAACTCAAATACTACCCCGCAAGTATACGGGTGCGTGTGGTATTATCAAGGTCGTCCAAGGAGTAAGGTATTGGTAGGCGCAAGAGTATTGAACTTCAACAATCTAGATCTTTTTAACAAGAGGGGTTTTCTTATGTTAACTAAGAAATTAAAAGGAAATGAACTAAAATAGAAAACACTTGTATTAAGGATCAATTTAGATTAGGGATTCTTGAGGATAGGGTTTCACATCCACATCATAACATGAAGAAAAACAAAGATCAAGAACACTAGCAATAATACAAGGGGATGCATGTATCATACACCCACCTCCCGGTAGTGTAGAACAGTCCTAACTTTGTATACCACTCCTATGGATATACTTAGTTTAGGACTACAAACCTTTATTCCCCAACACATCTCAGCCACTCCCGTGGTCAAGGTAGTGTAGCTAAGGTACATCTCCTTACTCCTATGCACATCTTCCCAGATCATACAAAGAGCAGAAATCATACATACAAAGTGGCCAGCAAAGCATGTAAGAGGAATTAAACACTGATGAACCTTAGAATAGTGAAACAACCAGCATTATATATATAATTCATGTTCAATAATATTATGACATGGGAGCTACTCCCCCATACTCAAGAACAAGAGATCTACTCGTCCATGGTTGTAGGAAGTAGATACAAATAGTAGAAAGTAGTGCTAGACATCATAATAGAAGGAAATAAACTTGGATGTCCGTGGAAGAAGGAAGATAGACTTGAAACTTCATTCAATGAGTCACAAATCTATCCTTGCTGGTGGAAACTCTCCAGAAAGCTTCACTTCTGAGTGGAGAGAAGAGAACCGTGGAGATCCTTGTTGTAATTGTTGGAGAAGAAGGAAGAAGAAGAATTTTCCCTCCTGAGAAACCAACTTTTCCCCCTCGGAACACCTCCAACTCCTCCTTGCTCTCCCTTTCTTGAGTCCCGCTCCAAAAGGTCCAAAATAGTCTGTGATAACTGTCCCCAGACGGCTTGGGGTCATATATATATATAAGTGTGAGACGGTTAAATTCGCATTTGAGTGAAATCTGCAGGTCACACGATGTGTATTTTATAAGACACATCGTGTCTAATGCAATAACTGAAGTTTGGATCGAGTTTTGAGAGGTTACACGATGTGTATTTAATAAGAACGTGTCTTTAGTAAGACACGTTGTGTCTTTAATAAGACAAGGTGTGTCTTTAATAAAACACGGTGTGTTGCTACAAATCTGGAGTTCTACGTTTAATTTCTGGACTGAGACACGGGGTGTCTTTATCAGTTTTAGCAACATTGATTTTCTGAATGTCTAGATGATCGGGGAATGCGTTAATGGATGTTATTATGGTGTTTTCTCTCAGTTTTGATGCCAAAATATTGTAACTACAAACCAAACCATAGAGCAAATAAAGACAACAATAAAGATGGAAAATCTAGCATGATTAAGAGTGAATATTGGGTTAAAACGATTGGGAAATGCAGCCAAAAGTGGTCCAAAAGATGATATAAAATATGCACATCAAATCCCCCTAAGCTTAAACTATTACTTGTCCTCAAGCAAAAAGAGCATAGAAACATAAATGAAAGAATTTTCAAGTTCATGCATAGATCAAATGAAATGAAAAATGTGTATAAGACCAAACCAACCATGATCAACATGTTTATACTCATAGCCATCAATTCAACATAAACACCAAAGAAAGAGATTTTTAGTTCAATAGGGTTGGTCACAATTAAATGAATCAATTAATTAAATAACACTAAGTAGAATTTGGATGACCAAGCCAAATAATTAGCAGATGTGCAACTCAAATTCTCAACTATTAAGGATACAAATGATGAAATCTGTGATGACAAATCCCGAACATCGAATAATTACATATGCAGAAGCGTTCGTTTGCGGCGGATTAACAAAAATCACTAAAAATTTAAAACTTTTTACAAAGAGATCCATATACTGGAAAACTCTTTCATAAAGAACCAAAGTAATTCAATTACATTCTATTTCACAAGTACATCTCTTGTACCATTCCTTCTCGAGAGTTACAACATTAACTACCCTATTAAACTGTACATAGGCAGTATACAAATCTCGAGGCATCAAGCCAAAATCTCATATCAATATTAAACTAACTACTGACTCCAAGGACCTGAGAGTACAAAGACGACACATAGGACTCTATATACAAACATGACAGCTAGTGTCTCCACCTGGATTTCACTGTTGTCCCTGCTGCTCCTGCTATTGTTCTTCACCCACCGTAGGGTTTCTACTTCTTCTTCTACGACTACCTAAAAAGTTGGATTCCACGGGGGTGAGACAATTGAAAATTGCCCCAGCGAGAGATATAACTCTCCGCTAGAAACATTATTATTGCAATTAATGGAATAAAACTGAGTAGAAGAATCATAAGTATTCAAAAGTAGATAAGTCAATGTCTAAATAGATTAGAGCATTATTCTCTATTCAAGTCATTTCAGCTATATCTTAACAAAGCAGTAGGTCATTTATCCAATAAGGAATATGAAGAACATGTATGACATTTAACCACTAAGGATATACTAAGTAAGATATCATCAACCAGTAATTCTCATATTTCAACCTTAAGCAAATATGCTACACGGCTGATTACATTTTACAATCATACTTTAAGCCTTGAGGAGATGAGGTATACCTCTCATTCTCCAACCGACCATTGCGAAATTGAAATCGGTACCATACATAGGTCAATAGAAGAGCCAGATTTCCATGACCTAATCTTCCTCAGTCAGTGTGAGGACCAAATGCAGGACATCTAGTGTCTCTACTAAATAGATTTCTAGGGTATACTAGCAACTTCGCTATTAGAGTTACAGTGGCATGTTGTACTCTCTTCGCAATCGAGAGAATTCATATTTATCTCACATCGATCCAGCATTAACATCATCGGGAGATTAGTGATACATCCTTCCCGGCATTTATATAATGAAGGATTGAGAGATTTATTGTTTACCTCACATCAATTCCTCTACTAGGGTGTAAGGATATTCACGCCCATAACCCCCACATACTCAAAAGTATGCCCTCCAGGAATTCCCGTAAGGAAAAACATGTTTCACATCACCAAACTACTGACGATGATGGATCTATGGCCAGGGCTCTATATGATAAGATTTCACTTGATTAATTAAGTACATTGCCATATTCTTTTAGCATCAAACATGTTTTCAAACATAAATCATTATAACAATTGCTACTCAGAATAAGTCATACTTCTATCAAGTACTTTTCAAGCTTTATGAAACGTTGGGATCTCAATCCCTTATCACATCAGGAGCATTCTCATCCCTTAACATCTCATCATTAAGATTATGAAATATAGGTATTCAAACCTTCAATTCATCAAGAACACTTGTTACCACTTATTAGGTAACTAATACCTTCAGGTCATCTGACTAAGGTAAACATGATACTTGCAATACAAGTATCTCATATGGCTCTTAAAGCCCATTAATCTCTTGTTACCTCTCACTAGGCAACACAACATATTATGGCTCACAAGGCCCATAAAACGTTTCCAAATAATAAAACATCATAGCTCATACTTGGCCATGTCCAACATCTCATGATACCTGCAAGATTAGTGCACATGATAACAGTTACATCAATTACATATCAGGACAATGCATGTAAGAGTGACATGATTATTCCCTCCAGAGAGTTAGGATTTCCCAATTCATGTCAATTAGGAATACTCATCTCATTACCCAAATTAGGGTTATGATTTATCATCATATTGCCCAACATTAGGGTTTCATACACTATAACCCAAGATTAGGGCTCCACATACCTTTATCTTATATCAGGGTAGGATTTCATATCAAAATGTCACATATCAGTACATAGCATCACCTTGAGTTAGAGTTTCACATCACATTATTGCATTAAGGTTTCACTTTGACATCACCCTTAATTAGGGTTCCACATGACATCACCCTCACTTAGGGTTTCATATGGCTTCACCCTTAATTAGGGTTCCACATGACATCACCCTCACTTAGGGTTTCTGTTATAACCTCAATTTCTTCAAAATATAAAGTGTATTTCTCTTTTAATGGATAAATGAAATCCTTTTCTTTGTTTTGGATTTCATGTGAAATGGCCTTGCTTGATTGATTGTGGGCTTTGCCGACCATTAAGCCCAATTGAAAAGAGAGAGAATTAAAAAGGAAAAGAAATAGATTAATAAAAGAGAAATATGAGAAATTGACAATTAAAAGAAGATAAAGGCAAACCCATATTCCCCAATATGGGAATCCGTGCCTTTGGGTTTTCTTAAGGTCTAAGGGACCCAAAATAACAAGATAATTACAAAGGAAAAATGAATATAAATTAATTTTGAATAATTTGATGAGTAACTTGGGAGAGAAGGAAACCTTCTCATCCATTGCAAGTTGTTTCCCAAATTTCGTACAAAGCTAGGAAATATTAAAAGAAACTTTCCCTTAAAATTTGAGCTATAAAGGAGTTATGGTTTGGGAGAAATTGATTTTGCAAGTTATCAACAATTTGGGAATTAATTTTGAATTAAAAGAAATAGATATTTCTTTGTTTGAACGTGAGGGATGAGGTCCGTTGGATTCTAATCCAACGATGGATGCTCGTCCTCTAGTTCCACGTGATTTAGGACTCTACTGGTTGCAGGAGGATCTTCCATCCCGGATTTCTTGCAATCCAGTGGATGTGCAAAGTTATTTCCAGTCCCTTTGGACTTGGGAGACGAAACCGTAGGGGAAGGTCCCCGATTCGACTAGGATTGATCGAGATTTTGGGAAACGCCCAAATCACACAAGCTTGCCTCGACCCTATATATAGGGGAGGGTGCGCAAGGGAACCAACACCTAGTTTTCCTATCCCAATCGCTGTGGGTTGCTGCGAGGAACGACCTCGTGCCCTCAATTGCTCCGACTACCTCGACTTTCACCCCTGTTTCAGTAGCATACGTCGCCGGAGTCCGGCGAGTGGGGGATGATCTTGGTGTGTCGTCGGCGAGCGATTGAAGGTGTCTTCGAGTCCGAAGAAGGGAGGCGGAGCTCCCTGGACCGTCGACGCAAGCAGAGAAAAACTACAGCCCAAAGTCAACCTCGCGGTTGACCATTGTTGCTACAGCAACGAAGACGGGAGGTAGAAGAAGAGAAGAATCGTCAATTGACCGATTTGCCCTTCACCTTCTTTAGTAGTGACGAGGTTAGGATCGACCTTTGCTTTCTTTTAATCACACTTAACATGTGCGCGTATCTGTGTCCGTTAGATCCTCTGTGGATCCGCGGCCCATGGATCGAGCGGCCCTGCATTTTTCTTAATTAGCTAATAAATCGATAAAAAGGAATTATCTTGGTAAAATCATATCTCGTGATAGAAAACTCGGATGCAAAAAGTCAATACATGAAAAATGATCAGAAAAATATGAGGAATATATTAAAATGGTTTGAACACCTAAATTTGTATATTTTTGCAAAAGTGCATATTTTGAATAGAAAAGGTATTAATTTGTGGTTAGAAACCCTAATTATTGATAAAAGATATATTTAGTCTTGCAATCAGGTTAATTCGAACATGTTTAACTTGATTAATGATTAAGATGGTTTTTAACCTATTTTGGTGATAGAATTACAAGGTTTAGGGTTTTAACTCAAAGTGTTGATTAATATGTTTAGAAACCCTAAATTGGAGGAAAAAGGAAAGAAAAGATATAGTAATATGAAAATTAGGGTTTTCATGGTCCAAACCTGATCTTAAGGACCTTGATGGAAAATAAGACAAAATAATTAGGGTTTGATGGATTTCTTGATAAAAGTAAGGTAAAAGTAATAAAAAGGAAGTGAAACCCTAAATTATGGTTAAAACCCTAAAAAGGAGTAATAACCCTAGAAGACAATTAGGAGTGATAGATCATGATGACATAATTAATGATGGAGAAATTGGATGTATTTTTAGGGATAATTCTGTGTGTGTGCTTGCTTGATTCTTGATTGATTGGTTATTTCTGCATTCAAGTCTACTTAACAGGTATGTGGTTAATTATGAATAACCGCTTTAGTTTCCCGACGGATTCCCAGATGTTTAATCGCATTGAATGCAACTAAACTCTTTGGATGTTCATATTGCAATTATAAAGTGACTATGACTATCACAATTTAATTTAAATGTGTATTCCTGCACCTACATGCCACCCTAATGGAGGATGCCATAAAGGTCAGGCTCAGGAGGGTAGACCAATGGGCACCATGAGAGGTGACCCTAGACACCAAGATCGGGAATGAGAAGGTGGTCAATGAGGCATGACTATGGAGCACCATGAAAGGTGACTCCCAGGCACCAAGCTCGGGATTGAGAAGGTGGCCTTAAGTCAAATCTAGGGTTAGGGCAAAAGCGGTGGGGAATGTCACATGGAAAATGTAAATTGACTTGCTAATTATCTTGATTGCAATATTTAAATTGTTAGACTTAATTGTGAAATTTTGGTTGCCTCCACATACCAGCAATTGCTGATCGATGTTTTGTTTGTTGGCGTTTTAGGTAAAATCCTGAAAACACAAACAGTAAAGTGACACATCGTGAAATTGATAAATAAAGTGCAAGGAGGATTAGATAGAGTAATTCAAGCTGTGGATAGTTAGATTTCCAAGTTTTAAAAGGTAAGTAAAGTTTTAATTTTTTTTTACCTAATTCCAGTTTAGCTAGTAGAATTTCATAATTATTGTTGGTTATATGTTGAACCTTTGATCTTGTATTTAATTAATGGCTCTGACCGTCGGGTCTCCCTTAATTGGGGGTTACCAGGAGGCTGGGTCGTTACAATTGGTATCAGAGCATAGGTTCTCCATCTAATCATTAACAATTATTGAATTTTACAAATTCCATAGAACCGAGGGAGTTATTAGAGGAGTGTCCGAAAGACTGAGGTGTCTAGAAAAGGATAACTTCTGGGGGCTGGCAAGATTTTCCTCCGCACCGCTAGTCGGAATACGAGGACTCCCAGATTGTGTGACTGCCTGGCCGATGTCTTAGGGTATGACTCGAAATAAGATACCTTTAGGACTCTCTCATCTTGCTCATCTCTCCTCAACTCAAAAATTCTCTTAAGGATTTTAAGGATTAGGGTTTTCTCTCTCTTCCTCACCCTCATGTGGTATGGGTTAAGGTTGATAAGGTCTAAGGGATCCTCCACCAAAATTAATAAAAGATACGTAATTAAGATGTCATCGACATAAGTGTAATTAGTTTAAAGGTAAACTAAAAGTCTTTTTGGTGTGTTTGTACAGATGGCTCGTACAAAAGTTGTGGCTATCCCTTTTTCCACCAGTGATGGTGGACCACCCCGTAAGGAGAATGGGTCTTCTGAGAAGAGGAAGCGGAACCACGGTGGAGATACCTCTAAAAAGAGAAAGAGGCCTGAAGAGGCTGTGCATGAGGCCCCCAACCCAGAACCAATGCCCGGTGTCAACCAAGAGCAAGGGGAAGGACCAGAATATGAGGAATACCATGGGTTCGAAGAGGAAGCCCAGATGGAAGAAGACCAACCTAGTGGTTCACACAACAGATGCAGTTTGGATGGAACAGCAAAAGCAACTGACTGAGGCTATTCGTGCCCTGGCCCTTAGGGACATAGCTAGAGCTGAGAATGGTGAGTCACTTCCAATTCGTCCTTGACTTGGAGCCACCATCCTGAACTTCGTCAAGCTAAACGCCGAGAAGTTCTGGGGAGAAGACAAGTCTAAAGTAGTCGACAAGGCCGAAGCTTGGCTGCTCGTAGTCGAGAATGGGTTCTGTATGCTCGAAGTACAACCAAATAAGAAGGTTCTGTTTGCTACTCATCTTTAGGAAGGTGCAACCAAGATATGGTGGGAGAACCATATCACGGGAAGAGACCTAAGTGAGGAGCCGATGGCATGGACTGACTTCAAGACCATCTTCACCGCCAGATTCCTCCCCATCTCAGCAAAGAAAGAGAAAGAAAGAGAGTTCATCAGCATGACTCAAGGAAGCTCTTCAGTTGCGGACTTTGGTCGTAGGTTCCACCTTCTGGAACATTTTGGACACATGATGGATGAAGAGAGGAGGGTGGACCACTTCATGGAACGTCTGCACCCTGCCATCAAGCCTCATGTGATGGCTAGTAAGCCAAAGACCTCCGCCGAAGCCTACAACACCGCCTTGGACATGGAAAGGACAGTGATGCCTGCACAGAACCAATCCAAAGGGTACTTGGGTTTCACTAAAGGAGCTCAAGGGCAGAGGAATGAACACAGGAAGGGACAAGGATGCAACCACAATAAAAACAAGCATGGGCACAAAGGCAAGCCCCATGGTCGCCTCCAGCAGTGTCGCACCTGTGGACGGGCACATCCTGGGAAGTGCCGCTTTGAGAAGAAGGTGTGTTTCAGATGTCAACAAGAGGGACACTTCATCACCAACTGCCCTCAGCCTGACCCAAGAGGACCTTTGGGGTCACAGCCTGTGGCAGCACAGCCAGTAGCTACAACACCCCCAGTAGGAGCACCCGCCGGAGCACCTCCAGCTGGAGAGAGGAGACAAGCTAGAGTGTTCGCCATCGACAATGAAGAAGCTCGAGCGAATGCTAATAAGTTGATTGAGGGTAATAACCCATAGAGTTTTTCCTTTTAAGTTCAGTAGACCATGTAATAGTTTTCTGATATAGTATAACTATGTAGGCTTGCTGGAAGTCATGGGACAAAATGTAAAAGCACTTTTTAATTCTGGTTCTACTAATACTTTTATTTCGAGAAATCTGGAAACTATGCTTGGTTTGGATATCAGGGATTTGGGTTATGTTTTGGATGTCACAACCCCGAGTGGTCATATTTATACCTCTCTTTTGAAAACCCCTGTGTTGCCAGTTAAGTATCTGAACCATGAGCTTCCCACTGACTTTATCCTTCTTGATATGAATGACTTTGATGTGATCATCGGTATGGATTGGCTTTCCACCTACAGAGCCCAGATTGACTATAGAGAGAAGAAGATTCTCATTAGGAAGACCGGCTATCCACACTTCACCATTCGAGGAAGGAAAGATGTGACAACCAACCTTTATGTGTCCGCTATGAAAGCTAAACGGATGCTATCCAAGGGTTGTCGAGCCTACCTAGCCATAGTTACCGCACTTGAGGTTAAGGGGCAATCCATAGAGGATATAGAGGTGGTTCAGGAGTATGCAGATGTGTTTCCGGATGATCTACTAGGAATTCCCTCTGAGAGGGAGGTAGACTTCTCGATTGAGTTAGCTCTTGGGACTAACCCTATATCTAAGGCACCTTATAGAATGGCCCCAACAGAGTTGCTGGAGTTGAAAACCCAGTTGCAAGAGTTGTTGGATAAAGGATTCATCCGACCCAGTACATCACCATGGGGAGCACCAGTTCTCTTTGTGAAAAAGAAGGATGGGTCGCTTCGGATGTGTATTGATTATCGGATGATCAATCAAGCAACCATTAAGAACAAGTATCCTTTGTCTAGAATAGATAACCTGTTTGACCAACTCAAATCAGCTTGAGTCTTTTCCAAAATCGATTTGAGATCAGGATACCACCAGGTGAGAGTGAGAAGTGAGGATATACCCAAAATGGCTTTCAAAACCCGTTATGGCCACTATGAGTTTGTGGTCATGCCGTTTGGATTATCCAATGCACCGAGTGTCTTCATGAACCTCATGAACAGTGTGTTCCAGCCCTTCCTTGACTCTTTTGTGATAGTGTTCATAGATGACATTTTGGTATACTCAGATGGCCTAGCCCAACATCATGACCACCTAGGTAGAGTCCTTGATATCCTGAGAAAGCATAAGTTTTTTAGAAAGTTCTCGAAATGTGAGTTTTGGTTGGACCGAGTCATGTTTCTTGGACACATCATCTCAGGAGGAACAATCACCGTTGATCCAACTAAAGTATCGGCAGTTCGAGACTGGACGGCACTGAAGAACCCCTCCGAGATTCGTAGCTTCTTGGGGTTGGCCGGATACTACCGTCGCTTTATCAAGGATTTCTCCAAGACCGCTTTACCATTAACCATGTTGACCCAGAAGGATGTGAAGTTCATGTGGTCTGAAGTATGTGAAGCTCGATTCCAGGAATTGAAGGATAAGCTGACTACTGCTCCTATGCTGACTCTGCCTTCTGGCAATGAGGGTTTCATGATATTCACTGATGATTCCAAGATGGGACTTGGCTGTGTGTTGGAACAAGATCGACATGTGGTTGCATATGCTTCCCGACAGGTCAAGCCAAATGAGGTGAATTACCCGACACATGACCTGGAGTTAGCTGCTATCATCCATGCCTTGAAGATATGGTTGCACTACCTGTACGGTGCTACCTTCGAGATCTTCACCGACCATAAGAGCTTGAAGTACCTGCTGACATAGAGAGACCTGAACCTACGACAACGATGATGGATGGATTACATGAAGGATTATGACTTCACCATCGCCTACCATCCTGGTAAGGCGAATGTCGTAGCCAATGCTTTGAGTCGGAAGCAGCTTAAGTGTGCAGCTGTTCTGTCCAGTCAGTGGAAAAGTTTGGAGGAACTTGTGGAATGGACTCCACAGCTACTAGAGGACCGAGTTCGGTTGGCTAATATCCAGATACAGTCTGAGTTGTTGAGTGAGATCATAGCAACACAGTTGACTAGTGAAGAGCTTGATAAGATGAAAGGTTTGATGATGAAGCCACAGACTCGTCTATCTGTGGGAGTGGATGGGGGAATCAGGTTTGAGAATCGCATTTGGGTTCCTGCAGATTCACCAATAAAGGAGCATATTTTGCATGAGGCCCATGGATCCAAATACACAATGCACCCCAAAACTACTAAGATGTACAAGGACCTACAATGGTTTTTCTGGTGGCCAGGAATGAAGAAAGACATTGCGTCATGGGTGGCCAGTTGTCTTACGTGCCAGATGGTGAAGGCTGAACACCAACGACCCGGCAGACTTTTACAGTCAATAGAGATTCTAGAGTAGAAATGGGAGCAGATCGCCATGGATTTTGTGGTGGGTCTACCCCGGACCAAGAGAGGTCATGATGCGATATGGGTCGTGGTAGATCGTCTTACCAAGTCAGCACACTTCCTTGCCTTGAAGACCACAGCTAAGGTGTCAGACCTAGCTGAGCTGTACATTAGAGAGATAGTGTGTTTGCATGGCGTACCAAGATCATTCATTTCTGATAGAGATCCCAAGTTTACTTCCAAGTTGTGGAAGCAAGTTCAAGAGAAACTTGGTACCAGGTTAAAGTTGAGTACCGCTTATCACCCCCAAATGGATGGTCAGTCAGAAACGACAATCCAGACCTTAGAAGATATGTTGAGAGCTTGTGTGCTCGATTGGGGTGGCTCATGGGAGCAATACCTGCCTTTAGCATAATTTGCCTACAACAACAGCTACCAAGCCAGTATCGGGATGCCTCCGTATGAAGCTTTGTACGGAAGACCGTGTTGGTCCCCACTTCACTGGGATGATGTGGGTGAAAGGACCCTGTTGAGGTCAGATGAGCTCCAAGTGTATGTTGATAAAGTGGCTTTGATCAAGCAAAGGCTGAAGAGAGCCCAAGATCGACATAAGTCGTATGCTGATGCAAAGTAGACTGATGTGCATTTCACTGTGGGAGAGCATGTGTTTTTGAAAATTCGACTGCTCTGAGCTATAGCTAAGAACAGAGGAAAGCTGAGTCCCCGATACGTGGGTCCGTTTGAGGTATTGTAACGGATTGGTGAAGCTGGATACCGTTTGGCGTTACCCCCTCAGTATAGCATGATGCATGATGTGTTTCATGTGTCTAACCTGAAGCGATATGTGCAAGATCCAAGCCATGTGTTGAGCATTGATCCTATTGAGCATCAAGGGAAGTTGACTCATCCTGAGTCACCTTTGCAGATTCTAGATACCAAGGTGAAAGAGCTCAAATGCAAGAATATAGAGATGGTAAAGGTTCTTTGGAAGCACCATGGAGAGGATGAGGCCGCATGGGAGCTAAAGGCAGACATGGAGAAGACATACCCTGAATTGTTTGTTTGATTTTTTTTAGAGCAAGATTGTTTATTTGATTGTTTGAATTTTGAGGGCAAAATTCCTATAAGGAGGGGAGGATGCTATAACCTCAATTTCTTCAAAATATAAAGTGTATTTCTCTTTTAATGGATAAATGAAATCCTTTTCTTTGTTTTGGATTTCGTGTGAAATGGCCTTGCTTGATTGATTGTGGGCTTTGAAGGCCATTAAGCCCAATTGAAAAGAGAGAGAATTAAAAAGGAAAAGAAATAGATTAATAAAAGAGAAATATGAGAAATTGACAATTAAAAGAAGATAAAGGCAAACCCATATTCCCCAATATGGGAATCCGTGCCTTTGGGTTTTCTTGAGGTCCAAGGGACCCAAATTAACAAGATAATTATAAAGGAAAGAGGAATATAAATTAATTTTGAATAATTTGATGAGTAACTTGGGAGAGAAGGAAACCTTCTCATCCATTGCAACTTGTTTCCCAAATTTCATAAAAATCTAGGAAATATTAAAAGAAACTTTCCCTTAAAATTTGAGCTATAAAGGAGTTATGGTTTGGGAGAAATCGATTTTGCAAGTTATCATCAATTTGGGAATTAATTATGAATTAAAAGAAATAGATATTTCTTTGTTTGAACGTGAGGAATGAGGTTCGTTGGATTCTAATCCAACGACGAACGCTCATCCTCTAGTTCCACACGATTTGGGACTCTACTGGTTGCAGGAGGATCTTCCATCCCAGATTTCTTGCAATCCAGTGGATGTGCAAAGTTATTTCCAGTCCCTTTGGACTTGGGAGACGAAACCGCAGGGGAAGGTCCCCGATTCGACTAGGATTGATTAATATTTTGGGAAACGCCCAAATCACACAAGCTTGCCTCGACCCTATATATAGGGGAGGGCGCGCAAGGGCACCAACACCTAGTTTGCCTATCCCAATCGCTGCGGGTTGCTGTGAGGAATGACCTCGTGCCCTCAATTGCTCCGACTACCTCGACTTTCACCCCTATTTCAGTAGCATACGTCGCCGGAGTCCGGCGAGTGGGGGACGATCTTGGTGTGTCGTCGGCGAGCGATTGAAGGTGTCTTCGAGTCTGAAGAAGGGAGGCGGAGCTCCTTGGACTGTCGGTGCAAGCAGAGAAGCACTACAGCCCAAAGTCAACCTCGCGGTTGACCACCGTTGCTACAACAACGAAGACGGGAGGTAGAAGAAGAGAAGAATCGTCGATTGACTGATTTGCCCTTCGCCTTCTTCAGTAGTGACGAGGTTAGGATCGACCTTTGCTTTCTTTTAATCACACTTAATAGGCACGCGTATCTGTGGCCATTAGATCCTCCGTGGATCCGCGGCCCATGGATCAGGCGGCCCTGCATTTTTCTGAATTAGCTAATAAATCGATAAAAAGGAATTATCTTGGTAAAATCATATCTGGTGATAGAAAACTCGGATGCAAAAAGTCAATACATGAAAAATGATCAGAACAATATGAGGAATATACTAAAATGGTTTGAACACCTAAATTTGTATGTTTTTGCAAAAGTGCATATTTTGAATAGAAAAGGTATTAATTTGTGGTTAGAAACCCTAATTGTTGATAAAAGATATATTTAGTCTTGCAATCAGGTTAATTCAAACATGTTTAACTTGATTAATGATTAAGATGGTTTTTAACCTATTTTGGTGATAGAATTACAAGGTTTAGGGTTTTAACTCAAAGTGTTCATTAATATGTTTAGAAACCCTAAATTGGAGGAAAAAGGAAAGAAAAGATATAGTAATCTGAAAATTAGGGTTTTCATGGTCCAAACCTGATCTTAAGGACCTTAATGGAAAATAAGACAAAATAATTAGGGTTTGATGGATTTCTTAATAAAAGTAAGGTAAAAGTAATAAAAAGGAAGTGAAACCCTAAATTATGGTTAAAACCCTAAAAAGGAGTAATAACCCTAGAAGACAATTAGGAGTGATAGATCATGATGACATAATTAATGATGGAGAAATTGGATGTATTTTTAGGGATAATTGTGTGTGTGTGCTTGCTTGATTCCTGATTGATTGGTTATTTCTGCATTCAAGTCTGCTTAACAGGTATGTGGTTAATTATGAATAACCGCTTTAGTTTCCCGACGGATTCCCAGATGTTTAATCGCATTGAATGCAACTAAACTGTTTGGATGTTCATATTGCAATTATAAAGTGACTATGACTATCACAATTTAATTTAAATGTGTATTCCTGCACCTACATGCCACCCTGATGGAGGATGCCATAAAGGTCAGGCCCAGGAGGGTAGACCAATGGGCACCATGAGAGGTGACCCTAGACACCAAGCTCGGGAATGAGAAGGTGGTCAATGAAGAATGACTATGGAGCACCATGAAAGGTGACTCCCATGCACCAAGCTTGGGATTGAGAAGGTGGCCTTAAGTCAAATCCAGGGTTAGGGAAAAAGCGGTGGGGAATGTCACATGGAAAATGTAAATTGACTTGCCAATTATCTTGATTGCAATATTTAAATTGTTAGACTTAATTGTGAAATTTTGGTTGCCTCCACATACCAGCAATTGTTGATGGATGTTTTGTTTGTCGGCATTTTAGGTAAAATCCTGAAAACACAAACAGTAAAGTGACACATCGTGAAATTGATAAATAAAGTGCAAGTAGGATTAGATAGAGTAATTCAAGCTGTGGATAGTTAGATTTCCAAGTTTTAAAAGGTAAGTAAAGTTTTAATTTTTTTTGTACTGAATTCCAGTTTAGTTAGTAGAATTTCATAATTATTATTGATTATATGTTGAACCTTTGATCCTGTATTTAATTAATGGCTTTGACCGTCGAGTCTCCCTTAATTGGGGGTTACTAGGAGGCGGGGTCGTTACAGTTTCTCATATTCCAAATACCCAAATTAGGGTTAGGATGTACTATTCACATCCAATTAGGGTTTATCATTAAAATACCCTGAATTAGGGTTCCTCATGTCATTACCCTAAATTAGGGTCACACCATCACCCCATATTAGGGTTTTACATAGAACTACCCTAAATTAGGGTTTAGGTTCACCAACCACCTCAATTAGAGTTTCATGATCTCTTTATCAAGGATCATACCCTAATTACATATTCTATTTATTTTGAATGTGTTGAGGCTGGATTGCTACATGATTATTATACATGTATGAATTTCTCTCTCTCATCCTCTCTAGGATGTTCATTACTCCAATCTTGATTAAATTAGATTAACCCTTTATTCAAGTGCATACATTTAGGGTTAGCATAGTGTATTGAGTCATTGCTTCCATAAGCATTAAAGGTTAACCCTTCTAAGGGTACCAATCATCTAAGTACATTAGGGATTTAGCCATTGTACTTATCTTTGAGAATCATCATTATCAATCATGGGATCAACTGATCTTTCATCACTTTAAATCTTCAATCAATTTTGTATATGTTGAACCTCCATTCGATTTTGACCTTTGAATCTCCAAACGGTTTGAAGTCAATTGCCCTCCAAATGGTTTTGAAACCGTTTGTGCATCTAGGGTTAAGACCATTTGCCCTCCAAATGGTTTTGAAACCATTTGGGCACTCAACATTAGAAACCTTTTGAACAATTCATCACTAAGATCGATTGGACAAACCAATAGTTGAAACCGTTTGAAAATTGAAACCACTTGGTCATCCAAATGGTTTTGAAACCATTTGATTCCAAACATTTTCAAGACCGTTTGGTCCAAAACATCTTGAAACCGAATGAATCATTTTGGGTTACTTTCAATCAATCAAATAGGGTTCTAATTATTCAACCCATCGATTATTGTAATCATTGGAATTACTTCAATTGAAACAATTGAATCACCATTCAATCATGACCTTAACTAACCTCAAATGGTCTTGAGGTCATTTGACCTCAAACGGTCTTGAGACTGTTTGACCCATCCAAACACTGAAATTGATCAAATTCAATTAGGGATTCTTCAACAATTTGATTTAGGGTTTGCAATCAAGAAGCCCTAAAGTATTGACCCATTTTGAAATTAATTCAATTGAAAACCATTAGATCATCATCAATTTATAACAACACCTGAACTCAAACAGTTTTTAGGTCATTTGACCTCAAATAGTTTTTAGGTCATTTGACCTCAAACGGTCTTAGGACCATTTGATCCCAAATGGTTTTGAAACCGTTTCGTTTCAAACGATCTTGAGACCGTTTGGTCTCAAGTCATTGAAACTGTTTGCCCAAAATATTAATTGAGGTGTGTGCTTAATATGACATCATCATCTTCAAGTTACAAACCTTCGAAACTTGCTGTGATCTTCATGGTGATTTCATCAATCAACCAAATAAAATTTCGGGAATGAAGAAAGAATCAACAATTGATAAAAGAGTGAAATCAATAACAATGTTTGAGGGTTCAAGTTATATAACCCGCCTTTAAAACTGAATCCAAGCTTCAATATCCACGTATTCAATGGTGAATGAATCTCTCTCAACTGCTCAAGGTCCTTTCTCAAGTCTTTGAGTGAAAGGATTGGCTAGAGTTGAAGATTGAATGGAGAAAAGAAGAAATCAAGCATTTATTTTCGATTTCCACCATGAAATCAAGGTTGAAGATGACTAGGGAGCTTACCTACAGGTTGGGGCACGTCCTCCTGTTGCTCCTTAGCTCCTTTGTGTTCAACCAAAGCAAGGAAAGAAAAGGAATCGAAAAAGCCTTTGATTTGGGTTGGAAATGGGATGCATATAAGGAAATTCAATGAGAGAGAAAGTAATAATTAATTCCTTTATTTTCTTAAATTGATGCCACATCTCCCCCTCAACTCCCTGCCCATGAAGCCATACTATTCCCCTTTGCAGTCTTCTTCATTATCCATGAATTAAAGGAAAATAAATTAAGCACCTTAATTCATCTAATAATAATATCCATATTTGAGTGGATATTACTTTTCCTTTTATTAATGTGAGTGGGCTCTTCACTCACTAGGATATTTCGTGGCATTTACAAGGCACAAATATGTTCACACTTATGCAAATTCAACCATCCCAATTTTGGTTGAAGGGCACATCAATTAATATATTTATTTTTGCATTAAATTGAATTAGGGTTTCAATTATGCTTGAATCTTGATTATTTTAATATCAAGATTCTCTCTCCTCCAGAGTGATTCAAATGAGGCACCCCTCTCATTTTATTTTCTATACATGATACCAAGAAACATGAGGGACTCTTTAGAAGTGATATTTTGCATATTGAACCCTAAGTTTTGGGTAAATTGCACATTACACAAAAACTAGGTTTTAATGCACAAACATTGCTCAACAAGCTCTTTCTTGGTGCTTAGGCTATCACAAGCCATACCTCTGCATCATTCTCATTCTTATGATGATTCAACACTTGAGGAACATTTATCATGTGATATTTTCAAGTTAACCCCTCAAATCGGGTAATTTGCACTTTAGTCCAAAATAAGCAAAACAGTGTTTCAACATTATTCAAAAAGGACTAAAATTGAAATATAAGTTCCTCTTGAGCCTTAATTACTTTTCAAAAGATAAGAGCAAGCATATAATCAACCTTATTAATCAAAACATCTAGGGTTAACACATAACCCAGGTCAGGGATATTACAAATTATCCACCCCTAACAGGGATTTCGTCCCCGAAATCATCAACAAAAACATTAAGAGAAAAGAGAAGGGTACTTCCTCCTCATCTCATCCTCTAGTTCCCACATAGCTTCTTCAATGCCACGATGATGCCAGAGAACTTTCACAAGACTTATGTCTTTCTTTTTCAGCTTTTTAATTCTCTTATCAAGGATCATCACAGGTCCTTCAACATATGATATATCATTATTTAGTTCTACCTCCACCGGTTGCAGAACTAACTCTGTGTCAGGATGACACTTTCTCAGCATGGAGATATGGAACACTGGATGCAACTTATGTAGCTCAGGTGACAACTCCAGCTTATAGGCTACCTTTCCAATCCGTTCAATGATTGGATAAGGCCCCATAAATATAGGAGCTAACTTTCCCTTCTTTCCAAATATAAGAACACCTTTCCAAGGTGAGACCTTGAGATATACTCTGTCTCTAACTTGGAATTATAAAGGTCTTCATCGTCTGTCGGCGTACGACTTCTGTCTATCCTGTGCAGCCTTTAACTGTTGTTGGATTACTTTAATCTTCTCAGTTGTCTACTGCACAAGCTCAGGACCCAAAAGTTGATATTCTCCAGTTTCATACCAACATAAAGGAGATCTACAACGTATACCATATAATGCTTCATATGGTGCCATATCAATACTATGCTGATAGCTATTATTGTAAGCAAATTCTATCAAGCTCAGGTGTACATCCCAACTCCCTACAAACTGAAGGACACATGCCCTAAGCAAGTCCTCCAAGGTTTTTATGGTCCTCTCAGATTGTCCATTTGTCTGTGGGTGAAAGGATGTACTAAACCTTAAATGCATACCCAAAGCTTTATGTAGTCATTCCCAAAAATGACTCGTGAACTAAGGTCCTCTATCAGAAACAATAGTAGCTGGAACCCCGTGCAACCGCACAATCTCATCTACATATATCTGTGCAAGCTTCTCAACAGTGTAGGTTGTTTTGACAGGAAGGAAATGTGCCATCTTAGTCAACCTATCAACTATCACCCATATGGAATCATGACCTTTGGTTGTTCTAGGCAAACCAACCACAAAGTCCATGGTCACATGATCCCATTTCCACTGCGGTATAGGCAAAGGTTGCATTATTTCTGTGGGCTTTTGATGTTCAGCTTTAACCTGCAGACACATCGGACACCGCATAACAAACTCAGCGACATCTTTCTTCAATCCTGGCCACCAATACATATCTTTCAGGTTATGATACATTTTGGTGCTCCCTGGATGCATTGCATACATTGAAGAATGAGCTTCCTCCAAGACTAACTTCCTTAAATCATTGGCATCAAATACTACCATCCTACCATGGTAACAGACTACCTGATCCTATGACTCCTGAAAGCCATCCCATTTCTCACTACCATACTCTAACCTGATTTGCTCAACCACAGTATCAGCTTGCTGTGCTTCTTTAATTTGCTGTCTCAGAGTAGGTTTTATGTGCATCTCAGCTAACAGACCGGCTAACAAAGATACCTTAAGCTGTATATTGTTTTGCCTCATAGAGATAAGCATATCTCTCTTAAAGCACACTAAGGAATTCAACTGTGCTTTATCTATGGCTGGTGATGATGATTTCCTACTTAGAGCATCAGCCACTACATTAGCCTTCCATGGATGATAATCAATTGTACAATCGTAGTCCTTGATTAACTCCATCCAGCGGCGTTGCCTCATATTTAATTCATGTTGTGAGAAGATATATTTTAGATTCTTATGGTCTGTGAAAATCTGGAACGCCTCTCCATAGAGATAATGTCTCCAGATCTTCAAAGCATGGACCACAACAACTAGTTCTAGATCATGTGTCGGATAATTCTCCTCGTGTTTCTTAAGCTTTCGAGAGGCAAAAGAAATCACTTGATTATCCTACATCAACACACATCCTAGACCATTCTTAGATGCATCACAGAAAACTATGTACCCCTTCCCTTGCTCTGGTAGCACCAGCACATGTGCACTTGTCAACCTTTCTTTCAACATCTGGAAAGAATGTTGACACTTGTCATTCCAGACAAAAGGAACCTCCTTCCTAGTCAACTTGGTTAGGGGTAAATCTATAGAACTGAAGTTCTTAATAAACCTCCTATAATAGCCTGCCAGTCCTAAGAAACTATGAATCTCTGTCGGTGTCTTCGGCTGTTCCCAATGCAGGACATATTCTACCTTCTTAGGATCAACACGGATACTTGAGGCAGATATTACATGTCCTAGAAAAGAAACTTCTAGTAGCCAGAACTCACATTTGCTCAACTTAGCATACAACTTATGCTCCCTTAGCAAAGTTAAAGCCTGACGGAGGTGCTGCTCATACTGTTGAGCATCTCTACTGTATATCAAGATGTCATCTATGAAGACTATTATGAACTGATCAAGAAAAGGTCGAAAGATTCTGTTCATGAGTTCCATGAATGCAGATGTGCATTAGTTAGTCCAAACGACATAACTATGAACTCATAGTGACCATACCTTGTTCTAAAAGTAGACTTAGGTATGTCACTCTCCTTAATACACAACTGATGATATCCCGACCTCAGATCTATCTTAGAGAAGATAGTTGCACCACGCAACTAATCAAACAAGTCATCGATCCTTGGCAAAGGATACTTATTTTTTTATGGTTACTTTATTCAATTGTTTGTAATCAATGCATAACCGCATCGATTTATCCTTCTTCTTAACAAAGAGAACCGGAGCACCCCATGGTGAAGTACTCGGTCAGATAAAACCTTTTTCAAGCAACTCCTACAATTGTTTCTTGAGCTCTGCCATCTCAGCAGGTGCCATTCTATATGGTGTTTGTGCTATTAGTTGCATACCCAGGATTAGATTAATTTCAAAATCAATCTCTTGGGGTAGAGGTACACATGGAAGTTCCTTAGGAAACACATCTTCAAACTCCCTAACTATCGGAACTTTATAAAGATTAGAACTCTCCATTGTGGTGTCTACCACATGTGCCAAAAATGCAAAGCATCCTTGCCTCATCAACTTCTTAGCTACCATAGCTGACACAAGACAGGTTGAAAGAATCTTTTTGTCTCCCTGAAAGATCCATGTGTCACCATCATCTGTGAACACAACTTGCTTGGACTAATAATCCAAGACAAGCTTATACTTTTCTAAGGTGTCCATCCCAAGAATTATATCAAACCCGTGCATCTTAAGTGGTATAAGATCCACATGAATGCGATGTTCAGAAAAAGAAAGAGTGTAGGGAGAACACACCTCCCACAACACTACAGATCCCAACAAAGGGGTTTCTAATAACAGACTATCTGCTCTATGACTGACAGTCATGTTGCAGTCATGGACCACTCTTCTAGTGATAAAGGAATGTGTAGCACCCGGATCAATCAAAACAGATACGAAGCAGGATGTAGACATATTAGAATAAAATAGTTCCATCTGACCTGTCATAACCCTTGGGTTAACTACTACATCAGGTTGATTCATCGCATAGAATCTCACCGTTGCTTGCTGTTGACCCTGTACTCGGTTGTTGGGTGCCGACGAACCAGCTTAGGATGCTTGTCCACGTCCTCTAACGCTATTTGAAAACTGTCTCCTCTGAGAGCCTTGCTGACTCTGCCGCTGAGGTTGAGTCACACTTGCTTGTTTGGCTCGACAATCTTTCATCAAATGCCCCATCTTTCCACATATAAAACAACCTCTGTTCCCTGACTGTGGCCTGGGTGGTCCTGTCACCGATACTAATGCTGAGCTGTGGGCTCCTTCTGGTGGTAAACTACGGCCTCTACCCCTATTCGACGTCCATTGCGTCTGGGTATTGAATCTCGGTGGTGCCATTGGGGTAGAAAATCTCAGTTTCTTAAAAATTTTAAACCCTTATCCTTGAAACTGAGTATACACTTTCTTACTCTTGGTCTGACACTTCTCAATCACAGACCTTTCTATCCGTCTAACGGATTCCACAAAAGTGGCAAACATCTCCCTGTTCTCCAAAGCAGACACAGGAGTGGTCAAATCAGTGTTTAACCCCTTCTCAAAATGCCGAATTCTTTCTTCATCAGTAGCTGCCGTATGCAGACAGAACTACAAAAGCTCCATGAACTTAGCTTCATATTCACTAATGTTCATTGGTCCTTGCCTTAACCTCTCAAACTGAGAGATCTTCTCATCTAGAAACGTCTTAGGAAAGTATCTATTGATGAATTCTCATCGAAATACTTCCCATCCAATCTCAACATCTGGCCTCTTACCCTCTTCTATGGTCCACCAGTGACCAGCACTCCCCTTAAGAAGGTACACTGCATGTCTCACCTTCTCAACTTCTAGAATATTAAGGATTCTGAAGGCCTTTTCCAGCTCAGTTAGCCACATGTCCGCATCTGCTGGGTCAGCTGTTCCAGCATATTCTATGGCTTCAACCCAGCGAAGTCGTTCAAAAGTCTTGTCGGTGCCCTATCCTTCATGATGAGATGGTGCCCTAGGTGCCGGTGGTGGCATCCAATCCGCCATATGTGTCATTGTTTCCATGAACTGCCCAAACAGATCATGGAAGGCTGGGTTCTCCAGTGTAGCTTGGTCAAGCTGGGGATATTCAGGCACTGGTTCTTCCCTATTCTGGTCCCTTGCACCTCTTCCCGGTGCAGCAACGTTGCTCTCAGCAGCATGTTCTTCGTGTGATCCAGACATCTTCCAGTTCTTCCTCTCCTCCTATATGAGCAGAAGACACTATCAGATTACTGGATGACACTAGAACATACTCAACAACCTTAATCCTATGTCTCTATAGACTCAGCGAACCTAGAGCTCTGATACCACTAAATTGTGATGACAAATCCCGAACATCGAATAATTATAGATGCAGAAGCGTTCGTTTGCAGCGGATTAACAAACATCACTAAAAATTTAAATCTTTTTACAAAGATATCTATACATTGGAAAACTCTTTCATAAAGAACCAAAGTAATTCAATTACATTCTATTTCACAAGTACATCTCTTGTACCATTTCTTCTCGAGAGTTACAACATTAACTACCCTGGTAAACTGTACATAGGCAGTATACAAATCTCGAGGCATCAAGCCAAAATCTCAGATCAATATTAAACTAACTACTGACTCCAAGGACATGAGAGTACAGAGACGACACATACGAATCTATATACAAACATGATAGCCAGTGTCTCCACCTGGATGTCACTGCTGTCCCTGCTGCCGTTACTGCTGTTCTTCACCCACCGTAGGGTTTCTACTTCTTCTTCTGCGTCCACCTAAAAAGTTAGATCTCACGGGGGTGAGACAATTGAAAATTGCCCCAGCGAAAGATATAACTCTCCGCCAGAAACATTATTATTGCAATTAATGGAATAAAACTGAGCAGAAGAATCATAAGTATTCAACAGTAGATAAGTCAATGCCTAAACAGATTAGAGCATTATTCTCTATTCAAGTCATTTCAACTATATCTTAACAAAGCAGTAGGTCATTTATCTAATAAGGAATATGAAGAACATGTATAACATTTAACCACTAAGGATATACTAAGAAAGATATCATCAACCAGTAATTCTCATATTTCAACCTTAAGCAAATATGCTACACGGTTGATTACATTTTACAATCATACTTTACGCCCTGAGGAGATGAGGTATACTGCTCATTCTCCAACCGACCATTGCGAAATCGAAATCGGTACCATACATAGGTCAATAGAAGAGCTGGATTTTCATGACCTCATCTTCCTTAGTCAGTGTGAGGACCAAATGCAGGACATCTAGTGTCTCTACTAAATAGATTTCTAGAGTATACTGGAAACTTCTCTATTAGAGTTACAGTGGCATGTTGTACTCTCTTCGCAATCGAGAGAATTCATATTTATCTCACATCGATCCAACATAAACATCATCAGGAGATTAGTGATACATCCTTCCCGGCATTTATATAATGAAGGATTGAGAGATTTATTGTTTACCTCACATCAATTCCTCCATTAGGGCATAAGGATATTCGCGCCCATAACCCCCACATACTCAAAAGTATGCCCTCCAGGAATTCCCGTATGAAAAACATGTTTCACCATCAACAAACTACCGACGATGATGGATCTATGGCCAGGGCTCTACATGATAAGATTTCACTTGATTAATTAAGTACATTGCCATATTCTTTTAGCATCAAACATGTTTTCAAACATAAATCATTATTACAATTGCTACTCAGAATAAGTCATACTTCTATCAAGTACTTTTCAAGATTTATGAAACATTGGGATCTCAATCCCTTATCACATCAGGAGCATTCTCATCCCTTAACATCTCATCATTAAGATTATGAAATATGGGTATTCAAACCCTCAATTCATCAAGAACACTTGTTACCACTTATTAGGTAACTAATACCTTCAGGTCATCTGACCAAGGTAAACATGATACTTGCAATACATGTATCTCCTATGGCTCTTAAAGCCCATTAATCTCTTATTACCTCTCACTAGGCAACACAACATATTATGGCTCACAAGGCCCATAAAACGTTTCCAAATAATAAAACATCATAGCTCATACCTAGCTATGTCCAACATCTCATGATACCTGCAAGATTAGTGCACATGATAACAGTTACATCAATTACATATCAGGACAATGCATGTAAGAGTGACATGATTATTCCCTCCAGAGAGTTAGGATTTCCCAATTCATTTCAATTAGGAATACTCATCTCATTACCCAAATTAGGGTTATGATTTATCATCATATTGCCCAACATTAGGGTTTCATACACTATAACCTAAGATTAGGGATCCACATACCTTTATCTTATATATATATATATATTTTGGTTAAGCCAGAGTGTTCTCTATTCATCCCACCCCTCTCTTGTGGGCGAAATCATCAACAAAATCTACATCTCCTGCTTATATGTCCGTAGGTTTTTTCCCCCCAAAGACCAACAAAAGAAACCCCATATCCCAAACAAAAAACATCAAAACAACAACAACATCAACAAGAACAACCATGAAACCTCAAACATCGATCCTCTTATGCTGCATATGGATATAGGGCATCCCTCTCTTTTCTAGAATTGCCATACCTCGAATCTTTCTGGGCATTCTACTAACATCTGTGGTGACAATCACCTCTAAAGACCTTCTTCCCCAATGTCCCACTGCCATCAGAATAGAGTTGATCACCTTTTGAACCACTGAACCAGAAATCTCCGCCCTATTCAACTCAGCTCTCACCGCTCTAACTTGAGCATGCATCCTCCAGGGTTCCTTGCTGTTCTTCCAAAGAATGTTGTAAGTATCTAGATCATCAAGCTCAATGCATGAAATTCTGATCGACCGGTCTCTCGCTATCTTCAGACCAACCAGGATAGCTTGTATATACGCCATATGGTAATCACATGCATTCAACCAAGAAAAGAAAATCATACAAATCTCTGCGTTATGATTTCTCACCAGACCTGCAGTCCATCTCCTTCTACTCCCGTCCTCACAGATGTTTCTCCCAATAGTCAGGTTCATCTTTAAGTTGAAAAGATCAGGTCTCGACCATTTGAGCAGCCTGATTTCCTTCATTCCTACCCCAGGCTGTAAAAAACCTTCTACCTCCATCTTTTCATATATATCACTGCCACAGATACAAGGAAAAACCTTCTTCTTCATCTTGCTGTTAACTGCATTGATCACGTGTTTCCATTCAACTGTGATCTCTCATTTTTTATCATCAAAACGAGATGCACAACATATCCTCCATATGCATAAAGGAATCTGGATTGCAATGTAACCTGCCAAACACAAGTCCAATCTCTTGATCAATCCCATGATACATATCTTGACAAGTGAAACTATGTCCACCGGCGGACTCAAACCTGTTATCTCAGTGAATTTCGACCAAAGGTTTCTAGCAATCTGGCTGTCAAAAAACAGATGCTTAGAATCTTCTTCTCGATGGTTCTCACAGCAAACACAACGAGATGCTATAGGAATACAACATTGCATCTTGATATTATCATCAGTAGAAATAGCCTTTCTCGCTATCTTCCATACCAGAGCACATGCTCTAGGGAAATCGATCTTCCATAGCATCCCCAACTCTTTCCACTCTTCTGTTCTCGTGGGTTGCAGAATCTTCTTAGCTGATCTCAGAGAAAAGAGTCCTCTTCTATCCGGACCCCACACAATGTTGTCATCCGTATTATCAATCCAAACCCCCGCATCCTTGATGAGCTCCATACCACTGTCATTCACAATGTGACTCAAAGAATCCCAGTCCCATCCATGTTCCTCCTCCCAGAAATCATAAACCATGAACGGTTGTCTACGATCACTCGCATATATGGCATGGCTAGCTAGTATTTCTTCACACCACTTCACATCCCAGAAACTGACCTCTCCTCTTCCAACAGACCATATAATGTGTGGCATTATCTTAGGAAAAACATCCCACATCTTGTTCCAGAAAGGTGAAGGCGTACTGCTTATCTTAAGATTCTGAGGATAAAATTCGGATCTACCTGTATGAGTGTTTGAATACTTCTCTCTGCAGTATGTCGCCCATAGTGATCCACTACTGATCACTTCCCAGCATGCTTTAGCAAGGAACGCCTCATTCAACCTTCTTAGAGGTACCAAATCCAGGCCTCCTTCCTCCTTGGGTATCGCCACCTTATTCCAATTAATCCATGCTCTACGATCATTATTCTTTCTGTCCGCCCATAAGAACATAGAAAACTTACTTTCCAATCTGTCCATAATCCCAGCAGGCATCCCAATAGCCGCACCAGTATATACAGTTATAGACGCCAGAACCTGAGCAATAAGGAGTCTTCTGCCCGCAAAAGATAACAAATTTGACTTCCAATTGGCTATCTTCGTGTTAACCTTCTTAACAAGAAAATCAAAATCATTAAGTCTCAATCTACCCTTCGAAATCGGGACCCCAAGATAAACAAAAGACTTCACCGATCCATCAATGTCTAATGTTCTTGCGATATCATCAGCACCCTGTGGATCCGAACCCCCTACCATACAAACCGATTTACTTCTGTTAATCATCTGCCCTGTTGCTTTCTCATACGACATAAACACCTCTTTCACAGCTAGAACCGAACTAGAAGACACATTGAAGAACAGAATAATGTCATCAGCATATAGGAGGAGGGTTGGAGCTATAGCATTTCCTCTAGTATGAAAACTTTTGATTTGCTGTCTAGTCGTCATCTCACTCACTCTTCTTCTCAGCAATTCTTCAAAAATAATAAACATAAAAGGAGAGATCGCGTTACCTTGCTTCAAACCCTTCTCAATCTTGAAGAAACCTGCATTTTCATCACCCACTGTGACCGTAGTCCACGTATTCTTAAAGAAACTCATGCAAATATCAATGGCGTCTTGAAGGAAACTGAAGGCATAAAGACACTTTTCTAACACTTTCCAATCAACTCTATCATAGGATCTCGACATATAGAATTTCACAATCGTATTCGGGGAATCATGTCCTTGATTAATGTCATGCGAGATCTCCTTCGCAAGGCGGATATGATGCGTGATGTCTGTGCCCTTCATAAAAGCTCCTTGCAAGGGGGATATCATCTTCTTCATCAGCGGAGCCAACCTGTTACTAAGAACTCTCGCTAGGATTCTCAACGACACATTTTCAATGGAGATCGGTCTGAAATCAGACCCAAGGTTCTTCGAATCATCATTCTTAGGTATAAGAAGGATCCTACTACAAAAAAGACCTCGATGGCACTTCTGTCCTTGAAAGAAAGCTTTGGCCAACGCCAAGAAATCGTTCTTTATCACACTCCATGTTTTAGAGAAAAAAGGTAGAGTAAAACCATCAGGCCCGGGAGCCGTGTTACTATCCATCTCCTTAATCATGTGCCTGATCTCGTCCTCCGTGGGAATCATCGTAAGGGAGCAACTTTCATCGGATGATATGACTTCAGGGATAAACCGTAGGAACTGTAAAAGCTCGTCTTCATCAGTATCACCACCATCTCTGAACAAACCTTCATAGTGTCTAGCAGCTTCCTCCGCTATGGCAGTAGGGTTCGATTCCATTGACCCATCTGGTAGTACCACAGATCTAACGGACCTACGTCTTCTTCTGCACTTCACCACAGCATGATAGAATTTGGTATTTCTTTCACCATCTTCAAGCTAGTTGATCCTTGCCCTCTCTCTCCATAGATTCTCCTCCATGTCAAGCAGATGATTAAGTTCCGCTTCAACGTTCTTTAAATTCAACTCATTGATAGGGACCAGGTTCTCATCAAAGGCCATCTGAGTCGTATAAACAATGTCCTCAAGATCTTTGATTCTCTGTTTAATATCTCCTATTGTGTTCTTACTCCAATCACGAAGGATATTTCTGACAAACTTCAACTTATGACAAAAAACAAAAGACGGGTGTCCAACCACCTCTTCTCCCCATGCTTATTCAATAAGATCTAAGCATCTGTTCTCCCTAAGCCACGAGGACATGAAAGTAAAGTGACCCTTCCTCTGCGTATGAACCTGATGTCCAAGAACAGTAACAATGGGACAATGGTCTGAAACTCTCGATCTTGTGAGGTGAATAGTTCGAGTAGAAGATCTCTCCCCCTCCCATCTTCCATTAATCAGCACCCGATCCAATCTCTCCCACACAGTGGGTGTGATAATTTGTTTATTTACCCAGGTATATCGGCTCCCATCAAAACGGACTTCACTCAGCATATTGTCAGCAATCATAGCATTAAAATCTAACATGTCCTGAAACCCAGGGGCATTGCCACCTCTATTTTCTCTCGGGTCTCTCACTATGTTGAAATCCCCTGCAATCATCCAACAATCATCTTCAAAATCCATCGCCAAGCCTCTGATATCATCCCATAAGATTCTTCGTTTCACAGCATCACAGCTCGCATATACCGTAGTGACATAGAAAAAGGAACCATCAACTTTCTCTCCTCTGAAAGTAATATGTTGATCGGTCTTCTTTATCACTGTTGGTTTCAGGTTCGTATCTACATAGCACCAAATCTTCCCCTCCTCTTCATCATTGTCCGCTACCCAGTCCAGTCGAACAATATCAAGAAGCTCCTCCGCTACCTCTGCATGAAGAAAAGGTTCAAAAAGACATACAATTGCAGGTCTAAGCTTACTACAAAGCCTGCTCAAAACCCTTCTAGTTGGGTTGTTTGTAGCCCCTCTTATGTTCCGAAAAATAGTTGTACTATCCATTAAACTGTGAGACCCAATCATCCTCCACCCCAACGTCGCCTAGCGACTATCCCACCACCCATCTTCATCACTATACTCATCAAAGCCATGTCTGTCATCATCAGAAAATCTTCTATCCAAAGATTTTCTTCCCCTTCTAGTTCTCATGTTAGAACTATATCTTTCATGATATTTGAAGATCGACCGCCCTCTGGTTTTTTCACTCCTTCTCACCCTGCACGTTCTATCAAACTCAAAATCGATGTAGTCGTCCAACCTTCTGTTATGAAGGATCCTTCTATTACCTTCTTCATCAACTATGAGTCTTCTCTGAGGGTTATCATGTCTATGATACAGTCTTCTAGGTGATGGGTCACGTACTTCACCTTCTCCCCTACCATCATCTTCCTTCGCACGAGAACCATTCTCCACAAAACATTCCATTGTGTTAGAGTCCCTCGTCTTCTCTGCTCCATCATCCACTAAGTTGATGATCTCATGTTGCTTCTCGGTTCCATACAACACCTCTTGAGGAATCTCAAGTTCCACCCCTAGCTCCGTGAAGGTGAACCTGCTTGCACCCACTGGTCCCCTTGCCACCATACCTAAATGAACTGCATTTGTTCCCATAAGTAAGGTTTATGAATTGAGGAATGTCTTCACTAAAAGCCTCCACTTGGATTAGAATTCCAGAAATGTCGTCCTTGTCCCTCTGCCAATCAGAGATACGAACAACCTTTCCAAAAGGTTTAACCAAAGCTTCCAAAGATTCATCATCTCTACAAATCAACGGCATATCCATCACCCAAAACTAGAAGGATTCCTTCTTACAATGTCTCTCTCCCAGACTCATATGACTTGTACCAATCTTCAACCCTCGAAACAAAGGTAATCCTTTGTCAGCCATGTCTTTCGCCTCTTCAGGACAAGAAAAGAATGCTACTGCCTTTTTGTTAGCACTCCTATATAAGTCTGCAGCTGATGGCCACCATCTACGGAGGAAAGGGTGAATCTCTGTCCATGAAATACTATTCGGCCAAGTTATCTCGATAGCTCGCTTCAAAGCTGTATCTCTGCTAGTTCTCTTATCATCATCCAACCCTAAATCCACATTTATCCTCTTCGGTGTGTGTTGAGAGCTCCCCTCGCTGGCACACCGATCGACGGAGACGGAAAGGGTGGAAACGTCATGTTGGACTGCAAGTTCGGGGCTTGATGCTGGATCCTCTTCTGCTGACAGCGCGCGGCAACATGGCCTGGTTGGCGGCATTGATAACACACCTTGCTTCTTCGACACTGCGATTGCCAATGTCCTCTCCCAAGACATCTAAAACAAGTGTCATGCAGTACACCGTACATCTGCGACTTCCTAGGCATACTATCCTGCTTTCTCGATTGCTCCTCAGCCTGCTTCTGTTGTTGGGGTGACTCCTGTTGTTCCACGATCCTTGGAGTCCTTTCATTTCCTATCACCTCATCGTTCCTGCTTTGCTCCACCCTGTGTCCTTCTGAAGGTTCTTCCTCTCTTCTATTCTGATTCCCCGATGGATATCCACTATCCATATTGGCCTCACCCTGCACCTTCTGAGCATTATTATCGTCATCTACTAATCCTGCATCTTCCCGCAGAGGCACTGTCTCCGAAGCTACAGAACCCTGCTCAATCGTCTCGTTCGTCTCGTTCCGACGATCATCTTCTCCTTGTCAAGACAAAGGCTGATCTCCAGACCGATAGGTTTTTGATAGTGTCGCGTGTGGAGGCGGCGATCCCAGGATATTCCTCAAATCCGGGAGAATCGTCTCTGGTTGCACCATAGAAGATGTGAACCTCTCTCTACGTTCAAGGACGTAATGTTGAGCGCGATGCTCACGCACGCTCTACCGAGTGACCCTTCTGAGAAGGGGAGACTGAAGCATCTCTCTCCAGCTAATAGGCCACAGATGTTTTCAACGTACTAAGGAAGAAAACCTTCTATCTCCTCGTAAACCAAAGGAAACCCGTCACCGATCGTCGACCCAAAAAGAAAGATGTTGAGAGGTAGACTCCGGAGGGCGGAGTGCCCACCCGGAGGGATAGTCGACGGCCGCCGCCGGCGGAAGGCCGGATCTATCTTGGATCTCCCACTAATCGCCCGCCGCCATCAAACCCTAGCGGATTAGTGTAATCGCCCGCCGGCATGGAAGGTCGGATCTATCTTGGATCTCTACCTTTATCTTATATCAGGGTAGGATTTCATATCAAAATGTCACATATCAATACATAGCATCACCTTGAGTTAGAGTTTCACATCACATTATTGCATTAAGGTTTCACTTTGACATCACCCTCACTTAGGGTTTCTCATATTCCAAATACCCAAATTAGGGTTAGGATGTACTATTCACATCCAATTAGGGTTTATCATTAAAATACCCTGAATTAGGGTTCCTCATGTCATTACCCTAAATTAGGGTCACACCATCACCCTAGATTAGGGTTTTGCATAGAACTACCCTAAATTAGGGTTTAGGTTCACCAACCACCTCAATTAGGGTTTCATGATCTCTTTATCAAGGATCATACCCTAATTACATATTCTATTTATTTTGAATGTGTCGAGGCTGGATTGCTACATGATTATTATACATGTATGAATTTCTCTCTCTCATCCTCTCTAGGATGTTCATTACTCCAATCTTGATTAAATTAGATTAACCCTTTATTCAAGTGCATACATTTAGGGTTAACATAGTGTATTGAGTCATTGCTTCCATAAGCATTAAAGGTGAACCCTTCTAAGGGTACCAATCATCTAAGTACATTAGGGATTTAGCCATTGTACTTATATTTGAGAATCATCATTATCAATCATAGGATCAACTGATCTTTCATCACTTTAAAGCTTCAATCAATTTTGTATATGTTGAACCTCCATTCGGTTTTGACCTTTGAATCTCCAAATAGTTTGAAGTCAATTTCCCTCCAAACGGTTTTGAAACCATTTGGGCATCTAGGGTTAAGACCATTTGCCCTCCAAATGGTTTTGAAACTGTTTGGGCACTCAACATTAGAAACTGTTTGAACAATTCATCACTAAGATCGATTGGACAAACCAATAGTTGAAACCGTTTGAAAATTGAAACCACTTGGTCATCCAAACAGTTTTGAAACCGTTTGATTCCAAACGGTTTCAAGACCATTTGGACTCAAACGGTCTCAGGACCGTTTAGTCCAAAACATCTTGAAACCGAATGAATCATTTTGGGTTACTTTCAATCAATCAAATAGGGTTCCAATTATTCAACCCATTGATTATTGTAATCATTGGAATTACTTCAACTGAAACAATTGAATCACCATTCAATCATGACCTTAACTGACCTCAAATGGTCTTGAGTTCATTTGATTTCAAACGGTCTTGAGATCGGTTGGTGTCAAACGGTCTTGAGAGCGTTTGACCCATCCAAACACTGAAATTGATCAAATTCAATTAGGGATTCTTCAACAATTTGATTTAGGGCTTGCAATCAAGAAGCCCTAAAGTATTGACCCATTTTGAAATTAATTCAATTGAAAACCATTGGATCATCATCAATTTGTAACAACACCTGACCTCAAATGGTTTTGAGGTCGTTTGACCTCAAACGGTCTTAGGAATGTTTGATCCCAAACGGTTTTGAAACCGTTTGGTTTCAAACGATCTTGAGACCGTTTGGTCTCAAGTCATTGAAACTATTTGCCCAAGATATTAATTGAGGTGTGTGCTTAAGATGATATCATCATCTTCAAGCTAAAAACCTACGAAACTTGTTGTGATCTTCATGGTGATTTCATCAATCAACCAAATAAAATTTCGGGAATGAAGAAAGAATCAACAATTGATAAAAGAGGGAAATCAATAACAATGTTTGAGGGTTCAAGTTATATAACCCGCCTTTAAAACTGAATCAAAGCTTCAAGCTCCACGTCTTAAATGGTGAATGAAGCTCTCTCAACTGCCCAAGGTCTGTTCTCAAGTCTTTGAGTGAAAGGATTGGCTAGAGTTGAAGATTGAATGGAGAAAAGAAGAAATCAAGCATTGATTTTCAATTTCCACCATGAAATCAAGTTTGAAGATGACTAGGGAGCTTACCTACAGGTTGGGGGACGTCCTCCTATTTCTCCTTAGCTCCTTTGTGTTCAACCAAATCAAGAAAATAAAAGGAATCGAAAAATCCTTTGATTTGGGTTGGAAATGGGATGCATATAAGGAAATTCAATGAGAGAGAAAGTAATAATTAATTCCTTTATTTTCTTAAATTGATGCCACATATCCCCCCCAACTCCTTGCCCATGAATCCATACTCTTATCCTTTGCAATCCTCTTCATTATCCATGAATTAAAGGAAAAGAAATTAAGCACCTTAATTCATATAATAATAATATCCATATTTGAGTGGATATTACTTTTCCTTTTATTAATGTGAGTGGGCTCTCCACTCACTAGGATATTTCGTAGCATTTACAAGGCACAAAGACGTTCAAACTTATGCAAGTTCAACCATCCCAATTTTGGTTGAAGGGTACATCAATTAATATATTTATTTTTGCATTAAATTGAATTAGGGTTTCAATTATGCTTGAATCTTGATTATTTTAATATCAAGTTTCTCTCTCCTCCAAAGTGATTCAAATAAGGCGCCCCTCTCATTTTCTTTTCTCTAAATGATACCAAAAAACATGAGGGACTCTCTAGAAGTGATATTTTGCATATTGAACCCTAGGTTTTGGGTAAATTGCACATTACACAAAAACTAGGTTTTAATGCACAAACATTGCTCAACAAGCTCTTTCTTGGTGCTCAGGCTATCACAAGCCATACCTCTGCATCATTCTCATTCTTATGATGCTTCAACACTTGAGGAACATTTATCATGTGACATTTGAAAGTTAACCCCTCAACTCGGGTAATTTGCACTTTAGTCCAAAATAGGCAAAACAGTGTTTCAACATTATTAAAAAAGGACTAAAATTGAAATATAAGTTCATCTTGAGCCTTAATTACGTTTCAAAAGATAAGAGAAAGCATATAATCAACCTTATTAATCAAAACATCTAGGGTTAACACATAACCCAGGTCAGGGATGTTACAAAATCTTAGTTAAAATTAACAATTTTAGTTGTACTCTCCTTCTTTCCTAAATATAATATGACAATGGATTATGGGTTCGGCACTCAGCTGCTAATGTAGGCTTATCCACACATGGAGTGCCGGTTGGGATACTTTATCCTCTTTTACATTCCACCTAACCATCGTGGCCAGATCGGACTTACACTAGGCTAGCATGATATGTGGGCAGTTTAGCCATCTTTTATGGGGTATGAGGGTGAAATAAGCCAAAAGAAAATTTAAAATTTTTCCACAACATAGGAGAGTCAACTAAATTCCAAAATTAGTTAGATTTCATTCATGTTTTTTGAAAACGTTTCACTGAAAGAGTGGTTGAAAATGCACTAAGAGTTTGGCAAGGGCATCCCGTATTCTAAATGATGTTGTAAAGTTGATTTACTCACAAAAATTGAAACCATTATATGTTTTAAGAAATTCAAGGATGTAAAAGATGAATATTTAGGCTAGAAGCATAAACCAGAGTTAAACACATGTTGATGGCAAAAAGGTTTCATTTGATTAATGCATGCCTTTTACAATTTCTACAAGTGATATTTCTCAACAAAAGAGGACAATCAGTTTGGCATAGAAAGGATTCAATAGACTTATATAAGATAAGCCTCATATCATATTGAGTTTTCCACAAGAAGAACATAAACTAAAACAAGAGCTAAGAAAAAGATGATAAATGGGAAATAAAACTACACTACCAGCTGGTTGCCCCCCCAAGCTTGAAATCTGCAGTGTCCTCGCTGTAGAAATCAAACAAAGAGAATAGCAACCGGGTACCTCATCATGGCAGAGTTGTCAAGGTGGAGGGCATGTGCTCTGATTTGAGGTTGGGAATTGTTGCGACATAGATCTATGCCTCTTTGTCAGTCTAGCTTTTATTTGGGATAAAGATGTATGCTTATGATTTGTAGTAAGAATAGTCTTTTGGACAACAATGTTATTTGTCCCTTCATTCTCTTATTCAAAACATCTAAAATTAGATTCAAAAATAATTTTCTCATCACCAAGAAACGTGCCAAGGCATTGTGGAAAAATGACATTTATTTTGCTTGAAGAATCATCCCGTGGAGTATGTGCATATTTCTTCTTTTGAGCGGCATTATCATTGCTTGCATTAGATTTAACACCTTCATATGATATTGTCTTTGATGGTGAAGAAGATTCTCCTATAGGAACTCCGCTCCTCAAGGTAACTGAGATGAATGTCTCCTTTGAATTCATCTCTAGTTGGTTAGGCAAGGAACAGAAGGTGATTTTTGATTGGCAAGAGCTAGTTGAGAAATTTGATTCTCCAACATCCTAGTATTAGTGTCAATCCCATCCACCTTAGAAGAAAGTTAAAAAATAGCATCCTTTAGCAGCTCCCTTTGTTGGTGAAGCGCATCATTTTGATATATTTGTGTTGAGACAAAGGTCTCAAGCATGAACTCCACAATTCATCTTGGATTGGAAATGTTGTTGTTGTTGGATGAAATTACAGTTGACATATTTGTTGGGCTCTGATATCTCTTCAAATTGTCATGGTGTAGGAAAACATGAAGAAGGAGTGGGTCTTATTGATCCACATGCATCAAAAGTTATTTCAGCAACTTGCTTTTCAAAAATAGAGCATGAAGAAGAAGTGTGTCCCGCTGCTCCACATGCATCAAAAGTTACTTCAATAGCTTACTTTCTAAAAATAGAGCATGAAGAAGAAGTCTGGCTGCTCCAATCAGGACCCCACTGGCAATGATTAATTACCATGTCTTCAATAATGGAATAAGCATCCATGTATGATTTGTTCATTAAAGCACCATTTGCAACAACGTCAATAGATATCCTGATATTGTAAAATAAGCCATTATAGAAAGTTTGCAATAGAAGTCAATTGCTTAAACCATGGTGTGGACAAAGATGTTGAAGGTCTTTGAACCTCTCCCATGTATCATACAAGGTCTCTCCATGCCTTTGAGAAAAATTGATGAGATGACTCCTCAATTGTGCAGTCTTGTTAGGTGGAAAGTATTTATCTAAGAAAAGTTTGAGGAGTTTTGTTGGTATGTATGCCCTGAGAGCCAATCATGGGATGATTGGTGAGATACATTAAGATTGATTTGATAAACATCAAAGGCAAGCTTCCAATTATTTCTGGTTCAGTCATATGAGATAATGATAGAACATATTGAATGTCTAGAGAATGACAGTACTCAATGACGTATGCTTTCAGGTTCAGGACCTGAATGATGAGATCATACAGATGCTAAGAGTTTGTACATTCTTATTATGTCCCTAGTCGGATGTCATTGTGGAAGGTAGATAGACATAGGCCTGGCAAAAATACTACAACCCGACCCGACCGGACCCGACCCGACCCAAAAATAGGGTCTTTTGAGTTTGATATAGGGTCTGGGTCTAAGTCGGGCAGACCCAAATCGGGTCTTATAACTTTGGGTCGGGCACAGCTTTGCCCAGAAAAATCTAAGGACCCAAAGGGACCCGAGAGTGGAGCAGCGGTCCAGCGGAAGACCTGTTATCAGCCCGAGTCCCCGCTCACTAGACTTCAAAACTCAAAAGCCTCAAACCCTTTGTTCTGTTCCGTGACTTCCATCTCTCTCACGAGTCTCACTCGGACTCTCTCAGCCTCTCCGTCTCTTTCGTTCGTTCACCCTAACCCTAGCCGCCACAAACCTGCAAGGTGAAAACTATTGTTGACAGAAAGCCCGCAAGGAGATGGATCTTCCGGGATTCTCAGCGACGTCGCCGTTAGAGTCGACGATGTCGATCATCCGGCGGCAGTCATCGATGGAGCACTCGCTGTCGCCGAGCACCGCCAGCACATGGAGGAGCTCCTCGACGGAGATCAGGCCATCGCCGTTCACGTCGTACACGCTGAATGCCTCCTTGAGGCCGTCGTCATCCTCTAGAAATAAGGTCAGACGTCAGTAGCTGATCCTTCTTCGGTGGCTGCGCAGAGATGAGAATCGGGATTCTGTGCTTCCAGGTTGATCTCTCAACACCCACATGCCTCCTTGCACCTCCCTTCTGTTCATTTTCTTCACCTCTCTCCATTTACATGGGTTTTATTCGCCTCTGTCGATTTCTACGTCATGAAACTTGATCCCGGTCTGTACCGTCACTGGCTACACAAGTACAGTTGCTCTGCTCCGATTTCCTCCACCTTGATCCTCCGACATTGCCTTTCAATTTTGTTTTTCCCCAAATCAAACTAATCCAGGAAACCTCCTCGTATGCACCCAGATTCATGGGTTTATGTGCTTTTTACTATATGCATACTGGTGCGGTTCCGCTAGTGGTGCTAACACACTACTCAATTGAATAGATGCGCCCCACGAGGTCAGAATGCACGGTGGATGGGGGTTTGCTTTCAAAATTTATAAGACCTAAACTAACACACATACGTCTACTAAAACAACTACACCCGCAAGCGCACGGGGTCGTGTCGTAGTATAGGAAGGTGGCAAGTATAGGGTCGATCCACAGGGAAAAGAGGGGGCACTAGAACTAGGTTAGTTTAGCTAGGTTCCTACTGCAGAGACTAGGGTTAAGGGTTTGAAGGTTGATTTTGATTGTTAACTAAGGATAAACAAGCAAGCAATTAAAGGCGAGAATGAAATCTATGTTAACCCTAGGTTAGATTAAGGCTAAACAAGCAAGAAAGGATTAAGCTAGGTAGGAAAAGGAAATTTACACTAAGGCAGGCAATAGAGAAGCAAAAGAACAATTAAAGAACTAAACTAGCATAAACAAGGCAAGAGCAAGGCAAGAAGCTAACTAAGCAAGAAAAGAACTAACTAAGCTAAGCGAGCACAAAACTAGGGTTTTAAGCAGTAAAGATATGTGTGGGCTGTTTAGGGGTATGAACTTATCACTTAAGTTGGGGGGTGACATGTGAACATTATGATTCCATTTAGATTATCCAAACCAAACAACAAGTTAGAGTCTAATGAATTAACCTAAGCTACTAACTGGCCATGGATATGCTAGGTTGTGTATAGGGGAACTAGTCCCTAACACCCCCTACTACCCTTACGAGGCTCAATTGGGTTAGGGATTAGGTTTAATCCAATTAGAGTCTAATCAAGTCTAGGTTTCTACATTAGACATTCCTAGGGCAATTAGGGGCCGAGGGTAGTAATGGGGGTGAAATTAGGGTTTTGGCCCCCAATTCCCCCCACATTCTAGCCTTGAGAAGGCTCCATGCTAATTGCACTAGAATTATCCAATCTAGCTACTTAGATCTCTCACTTAGGCTTAGGGAGATTGATTAAGATGTAGGAAGATGGGAGGCAGCCTAAGGATCCAAGAATTGGACCTAGGGGCAAATCCCAAAATTCACACATATAAGCAATTTGCCTAAATTCCTAAGTGATTTCACACACAAACCAACAAGCAATCCATGGAGAATGAGATGCAAATATAACATAATCATTAACAAATGGATTTACAAAGTTTACATGTCATTTTCCCCCAACATGGTATCAAAGTAACATATTTGACCCCAAACAACCCACCTAAGGGGGCCTGCTACTCATGGAAATAGAAAATACAAAAAGAAAGGAGAAGAAGATGGAGGTGGCCATGGAGCTCGAAGTAGTGGTTGTCAATCCTCTCTCCAGAAGCAGCAGGTCGTCCTCCTCCTTCTTCTTGGATGGAATGGAGTGGGATGATGGTGGGAGGTGGATGGAAGGCTTAGATATGGGGGGTTATGTGGTGGAAATGGTGAAATGGAGTGGATTTGAGGTGGATTTGGAGTGGAATGGAGTGGATGGCGATTTGGGGAGATAGGAGGCGGTATAAGGTAGCTAGCCTCGTGCCCCAGCCGCCACCTAGGTATATATAGGTGTGGGGGAAGCACTAGGTTAAGTTAGGGGTAAAATGGGGAAAGCAGTGGAAAAGTGGCTGGATTCTGTGAGTAGCACGGCCGTGGTGGGGTACCACGACCATGGTGGGTAGGGTAGGCCACGGCCGTGGTGTCTGGGGCACGGTCGTGGGAATTAAATTGCATAATGTCAGGTTGGTGGTCAAAACGGCCACGGCCGTGGTGGGTCAACACGGCCGTGGTGGTGGTGGTGTGCCACGGCCGTGGTGTATGGCACGGCCGTGGTGGGCTTGGTGGAGGTGGTCGTGGTGCTGCTGCACGGCCGTTTTGCTCTGCTGTGCCACGGCCGTTTTGTGCTGCTGTGCCATGGCCGTTTTGTGGAGCACGGCCGTGGTGTCTTCCCATTGCACGGTCGTGGTGCTGTGCACGGCCGTGGTGTTCCCTGCTTCACTTGGATGTTGAGCATGTTAATTTCTAAGTAATCTAGCACGGCCGTTCTGTGGTACCACGGCCGTGCTGGGTCCTGGGGCAGCACCTTGACTTGGATCTTTGGATTTTCTTGGACATCTTTGCTTCAAATGATCTTTGGCCACTAAGGGTAGGTTGAGGGAGCCTTGGACTTCACTTTGGGTCTCTCCAAGGGCAGAGGAACCCTAGGATCACTCCTTCTCTCTCTCTTCCATCAAGTGTGGTCCAAATGCCTGAAAAACACGCAAATGATGTCCATAAGTGCATTTTATACAAATAAGCATATTAGGGGGAATGACATGCAATCTAACAGGTATAGATGTGATTGAAGAGAAAAATAACACAAGATGAAGCCCTAAAATAGGGCTGCATCACCACCCCAAACTTGAAACATACTTGTCCTCAAGTATGCTCCAACTCAATCTCTCTACAAACTTTCACAAAAAGAAATGACAAATGCAATATAAAAGACGATTGTTGCTGAATGGGATCAAAGATGACTAAGTACATGCATCTCACCTCTCTCCTCTCCTTCTTTCACAATCCAATCATGAAAAGAGCACAAAGCATATGAACTTCAAATATAGCGCATAGAATACACAAGTTATCCATATTTCTTCCATTAAGTTCCGGTTAAACCGTTTCATGGTGGCGTTAATCAAGAATGACTAGGAGTGTTGTTTCACATTCATGCATTCAGTCTTATATCTCAAATCACACCAAATGACCCACGTGGCTGCGGAAAAGGGTAAAATGAGCTAAGTTTGATGTTGCCTAGCTCAATGGGTATGAAAGTGGAAGAAATGGTTGCGGTAAGATTTTTGGAGTGTTTTTACACACTCATGTTTTCTTTATTTGAATGCTCTTAAACAGGAGCATCCTTTTATTTTATTTTGCTTTTCCTTTTTTTTTTCTTTTCTTTTTCTTGCCCTTGGTGTAGATAGGGCATATGGTGGATAGAGTGAAGTGGGGAAATAAAGATATGGCCACCCCAAACTTTTGGAGGTGGCCAAGGCTGATTATGTGCACTAGGGCATCTTTTTATGAGGCGGAGGGGTATGAAGATGGTGGAAGAATAGTCGGGTCAAAGAGGGGTCACTGGTATGATTTTCCACATAAGACATCCTGCATGAGAATTAATCCAACACTTCATCCACGATATCACACCACATGAATGAACAAAATGAAATTGATATATCAAACAAGTAATTCCACAAACACTAAGCGTTCAAAGCTTGCTCAATTTCACAATTCAACCAAATCAATCACAATCCTAAGAGAGGTGATGCGCATGTAAAAAGTTGAACATTGATACCACTTAGCAACAAACAATGATAATTCACTTGCATTTGTCAAAGGTCAACATTTTAGTTCAAAACAGTAGAGATTGGGTCGAAACACAATTTTTAGACAAGAAGTTCCAAATTTGGGCAAAATTGGCCAAAATGGTGCCAAGTTGCCTTCAATCACATCTAAGCCTAAATTATTGACTTAAAGCAGTAAACAAGCAAATCCTAACTAAAACATGCAAAAATTACCAAAAATCTACATGATATGCAATGCATGGCAAAAAACAAAATTTTTTTAAAAATTACGCAAAAAATGACAATAAGGTAAACTACATGGAATGCAGGTGTGCAAAGCAGTAAAATTCTAGACTAGATAGCAGGACAAGCAAAAGAAATGAAAAACAACAAACAAAAAGTAAAATAGCAGATGAGATGCAAAAATGAGTGAAAGAAGAATGAGGGCATACCGCCCTACCACCCCAAACTTTTGAATCGTGCTGTCCTCAGCATGACACTAAACTCTAGGGTGATAGGGTAGATGATCACTGCGGAGGTGGTGGAGGTGCTCCTCCCTGCCTGTAGTAGGCGCCCCAGTAGTCTGACTGTGGAGGCGGATAGCTATCCTGAAAAGCTGATAAAGAACTCCACCAGTCCTCACCCCACTGTGGGTTCCTCTGGGCCTGGCCATTGTAAAACTGATAAAGGTGGTTGACCTGGTAATGCATATGCTGGTGGTCCAACCACATGGCGTCCTGTGTCCTCTGAAAGCCCTCCTGTTCCTGTAGAATTTTGTCCTGTGTCGCCTGAATGCCCTCCAGCTGTGCATGGATGGTACTCATATCATATGCATTCACTGAAGGGTGCTGTGGCTCTAACGCTCCCATTCTTTCTTCTCTGTGCCTCACCCATCTTGCCGCTCTCTCCTCTTCCGTCCGCCTCTGCTATGCCGCCCGTGAAGGCTCTCCTGGACTCCCTACAAACCTCACCTCAGGGATTTCCTCTCCTTTGGGGTTCTCCTCCTCGTACCTCCTCAACTTTTCCAGAAAATCTGGCAATGGTCCAAACTGTGCCATGAGGGGAGGAGTATGGTAAGGCAACTCCAAAGTGACTCCTGGGTAGGGTGGGTTGATTTGGTACACGATCTTCTGATCCGTAATCGTAATCATGGATGAGCGAGCCAGGTAGTGCAAATCAACCAACTTGCCACCCTCGGCCTTTGTATATCCTGTCATGTCATGTCCTAAGGCAGTGGCAATAGAAGTTACAATCCCTCCCATTACAAATGGATTTGTGCTCTTGGACGGGATTGTCCTCATGTGATCAATCAATAACGCCCCCAGGTTCACATGTCTCTCCTTCGCCATCCAACCAAGCACAAAAAGATCTTTGTTGGTGCAACTGCCTTGATTTTCATACCTGCCAAAGATGGTGTTTGCCAACACCTTCTGAACATAGCGGAGAAATGGGATATGAATACCACTTGTCTTTGATTTCCCTACTACAAATGTACTTTGGCCGGTGAAACACTTCCACATTGCTTGATACATAGAACTAGAGTCATTCTCTGTCCTTCCTCCATCTAGGAGGGCAGCCATCTCTCCACTTGGGGCAAAAATCTGATTTAACATCTCTGAGGTTATCTTCCACCTCTTGTCCCCAATCGTTACCTTAATTGCATTCTCGCCATCATAGGTTGCTTTCTCTAGCGTGGCGAAGAACTGCTGCGTCAGCTCAATGTAGGTCTCCTGCTGCAGTGTCAAAATTTCATAAAGCCCCAATTTTTCCATCAATTCTTGAAAACAGACAAAGAACCCCATTGCCTCCAATGACGCTTGGCATGCGTATCTAGTAGCTAGCACTCTACATGTCAGGCATCCAGGGTGCTTGGGCTCCTTTGCCCTGCCTGTAGTAACCTCTGGCTATGCAAACAGGCGTTGTGGCGGGCTTGGTTGCGGCTCAGCCTCCGGCATATCAGTATCATCTTCATCATGTAAAACGAGGCGTCGACGTGGTCGTCGTTGTGGCTCGGGTTGCGGCTGTGCCGCGGAGGAGACTAACGGTCGTGTGGCTGAAACTAATGGCCGCGCAGCTGAGGTGGAAGGTCTCTCAGATGAGACGGAGTGTCGGGAGGCAGACGGCGGTGGCTGCGACAAAGATGGTGCCCCCTGCTGTGGCTGTACGGAGGCTTCTTCAGCAATAGACTCCACCGTGGCATCCAATTCCGCCTCCGTCAACTGGGGGTGGCTGTTTCTTGGCTTCCTTTGGTAGGGGATGACACCCCTAGTATTCTCTACTGCCTTCCTTGCAAACTTCTTCATTCTTGCTCGAAAATGGAGGTAGAATTAGAAGAATTCGGATTTCTCTGAAGAACGGAGCTGTTGGGGTGGAATGGAGAGAAAGTGGTGCATTTGTGGATGGAAATGGGTGGGGTCTGAAGATTACGGTAGTGGAAATGGTAGGGGAGTGATTGGGAATGGTTTGGGGGTGATTTGGTGAGGATTCGATGGCTGGAGGAGGCGGGCGGAGTGCTGCACGGGCGCTAGGGCGCGGAGCACGGCCGTTCTGTTCTTCGGAGAAATGAGCAAGTGAAAAGAAGGTTTGCAAAAATGGACTTTAATCTGCTGGAATCGGGCTGCTGCACGGCCGTGCTGCGCGACACGGCCGTGGTGTCTTCTTGTACCATGGCCGTGCTGCCTTGCATGGCCGTTCTTCCCTGGTTCAAAACTTAGTTGATTTTCTGAATTTTCTGATCATTTCCTTGTTGAATGTGAGTGCACCACCATGGTCGTGTTGATGTACCACGGCCGTTTTGGGCACTGTAACAGCAGTAGGAGACTCGAATCTTGTTTAAATCATCAAAAATAGGTCTCAAGTTGATATTTTGTTGATTCTTTGTCAAACTTTCATCTATTCGTCTTCATTTCACTCTGTTCCCACCTGCACATATCAAAACTATACAAAAACTATCAAAAATGAGTGTGTGTGTGCTTTCTTGGAAAAAAGTAAAAACAAAGAAAAAGTATCAAAAATGTAGTCTGGGTCAAAAATTCCCAAACCTAGGTGGGTTGCCTCCCACAAGCGCTGAGTTTCTTGCCTTCAGCTAGGCTTCTTGGTGATTCTTCAACATTCATCCATTTGGCATTTTCATGTGTCCATTTTTGCAAAACATGCATCCTTCCTTTGCACTCAATCTGTTTTCCTCATCCCTTTGATCACAATAATCATCACTAACTTCTTCACCTTGATGTCCTTCTCTCAAATGCCCATTTGGACTTGCGAAGGGGCCATGTCCAATATCCCTATCTCGGACTCGCCGGGTTGGGGTCTTGTACATGTTAATGTTGATCTTCATGTCCATGAATGAGACTGTCATGGTGCCACTGCGCACATGAATGTCGGCATCAGCTGTAGATAAGAACGGCCTCCCCAAGATGATGGGAATCTTCCTATCCTCCGGCTCCATATCAAGTACAATGAAATCCGCCGGGAACACCGCGCCTTTTTCCTTGTCTATCATCACCAAGAAATCATCCACTCTACCTCTAGGCACTTTTATGGATCTATCCGCCAACTGGAGAGTGCAATGTGCCAGCTTCAACTTGCCTAAGCCCAGCTCAACATAGACATGATATGGCATCAAATTCACACTAGATCCCAAATCAAGCAAGGACCTGTCTATGCGATGTCCCCCTATGTAACTAGGTATGAGTGGGGCTCCTGGGTCCTTTCTCTTCACGGGAAGTGAGTGTTGTATGATGGAGCTTACTTGTTCATTCAGTCTCACCTTCTTTGGAATCCTCCCCGTTGACCTTCTTTTCACAGTGCATAGGTTCTTGAGGAACTTGGCATATGATGGGATTTGCTTGATAGCATCCAAAAGTGGAATGTTCACCTTTACTTGGCGAAACACCTCCAGAATGTCAACATTGTGCTTTTGCCTCCTTTTCAACTCCGGTGGCTCATCTAGTGCTTCTACAAATGGAGGATCACTAGTTTTTGCCGCACTTTCATGAACATGAGGCGGAACGCTAGGGATGGTAGGACCTGCACAAGGGATATGTGGTGGATCACATGGAATCCCAAACTCAACATGCGGTATCACAACATCATCTTCAACAATATCAATCACAGTATCACCACTTGGCTGCCTTTGCTTTGCTTCATCAACCTTTCTTTGACTTACGGGCTGCTCAAGAGTTTTTCCACTCCTTAGAACTGTCACGGCACTACCTTGCTCATGGTGGAGAGGGGGACCATGTTGTGGCTGTGGAGGAGGTGGAGGTGATACTTGGGGTTGAAATTGAGGTGGAGAAGGGAATTGAGGGGGGTGAGAGAATTGGGGTTGGAAAGTGAAGTTTTGGGAGATTTGAGGTGAGGGAGGTGGTGGAGGAGTGTAAGGCTGGGGATAGCCTTGGAAGGAGTGAATGGGATGCACCTGCATGGGGGGTGGACTGTAGAAAACTTGTGAAGAGGGCATGGGTCCACTTGCTTCATGGTGGCTCATGATGGGTCTTGAAGACAATTTTTCCTCTTGGAGAGCGATGATAGAAGATAGTTGCTCTATTCTCTCTTCTAACCTTGCAACATCCCTTTGAACATCATCAAACACTCTCAATCTAGAAAGAACCTCTTCCTCAAACCTGGAGCTGTATGTGGGACTTTGTGGTTCCTGATAGCTATAGGAGTGAGGTGTCTTCTTTTCTTCCCCATAGAACTCTATAGAATTGACCGGGTGGCAAGGAGCATTTGTCACTTGGTTCTTCATGAAGTTCACCATGTCACCAAGAATCTTCATCACTTACAGGCTTGAGTCATCATGAGTAGGGGGTGTCACAACAAAGGCATACCCTCTTTCATTCATCATGCTAGAAGCTCGAATTCTTGATCCTTCAGCCAACTGCTCAAACAAAGGCCATATCTCCTCAGGTGGCCTAGCCATGAAAACTCCTCCACAAGAAGAGTCCACTGTGTCTTGGTCCTTTAGAGACAAACCAGAGTAGAATGATTGAACTAGCTGGCACAAAGGGATCTCATGGTGAGGGAACTCTCTCAACATCTTCTTGAATCTCTCCCATGCATTATGAAACTGCTCATCTCCCATTTGACTAAAATTTGTCACGGAACGCCGCATTTGTGTCAACCTTGCAATATAGTAGAACTGTCTCAAGAAAGCATTCTTCATCGTTTCCCAACTCATAATGTCCCTTCTTGAGTCATACCAATCTTTAGCTCTATCTTTGAGGGAGAAAGAGAACAAGGTCAACCAGATTGTATCATCACTAGCCGTCAACGTCCTGAAGGTGGAGCATACTTCAAGAAAGGCGTCCAAGTGCTTATAGGGGTTCTCACTCTCTGAGCCGTAGAAGATGGGCAGGAGCCCAAGAAGACCTGGAGGAATAGAGAATTGCTCCCCTAGCATTTGATCAACCCTGCTAGCAATTGGCGATTTGTAGTTGCTAGGCATGAAGTAGTTGTCAAGGAACTGGAATCCCAGTCCCATGAACCAAACATATACCAAAGGTGAAATGCGGAAGCGTAAAGCTTAGCACACATGAACAGATAACAAGATAAAGGCACCAACATAGTCTCAACATTCAACAAGATATATTAAGCAACATCATTATATTACACGATTTGAATTACATATTCAAGAGTCACTTTGTACAAGTCTGCTCATGTATACTATATCTGGATCTTACAACAAGTACACCTAGCATAGCTCACCAAGCCCATCAACCTTCTAGCCATCTCTGAACCTAAAAACAACATACGAGAAATGGGTCAACACACGAGGTGTTGAGTATGGGGCCAAAAGATACACATATATATAAACTTTGCATAATTTTGAAAAGATTTTAAGACTAAACGAACAAGAATAAACAAGTTAATTGTTTAACAAATGCGAAACCATATTTTATGTCATTTCACTCCATTATACCAACAATATCAATATCAAACATGTTTAAGGCCTTTGACCATCTTCCCGTCGGAAGGGTCCGTAAGGGTGCTCAAGCTTAGCTAACCCTTTTATACGAGAGGGACCTCAAGGTCGTAACCAAGAGCCCTTTATCAACAATATTATAATGGAGTTTCATATATATATATATATATATGTGTTCAAGTTATAAAACCGACGAAGCAAACATCGAGTATGACATAGCAATACTACATGACAATATTTGATAAAATAGACAAACAAGCATACAATATATGTATTTTCAAGCAAGAAAGCGGTAGTCATATAACTAGATAAGGCCCATACCTGATTCAGAGATTCATAACCTAATATATCCTTCACCATCTAGCCATATGCCAAACCTGATTAACAATAAGATTATATACATGCATTAGATTCTCATCATTAATCCTAATTGGATGTACTTTAGGGTTTTGGCCAAGATAGGTTCCAAGTTGCTTATTGGTTCATTATATGATATTGTGCTGATCTAGAGGTCATCATGATGGTGTGGTTCAAGTTTCATATCATTATGATGTTCCATGTGGACATGACAAGGTTTAGGATGTTTATGCTTAGATTAGGTCACAAGACTCATAATAGAGTAATCAAGGTCAAAGATCATCAAGGTAGGAGAACCCATCATCAAACATAGTTTAGATCATCAACATTAGGTCAAAAAAACCATATTCCAAAATTAGGTGGTTGTCCATTAGCAATAAGATTAGCAATCTGGGCAAGGTTCAACATTATAGTCCAAATTGGGCACATATGTACAAAAAGGGTCATGATGAACAATAGGGAGAGTAGGACCTGCATTTAGTTTAAGTATATATCACAAGTACTGATTTTAAGGATCAGGGGTAGATTGAGCATCAAAATCCAATCATTAATCATAATCATGCATTAAGCATATTCAAAGTAGTCAAAGGTTACATCTTTAGCAATATAAGGAAACTAGAAGAAGATTCAGGGTCTGAAAATAAGATCATGTTGTAGGCCTTTTCAAGAGGATCAGTTTGATATATAATTTTGCTATATTTGGCCTTAAAATGGGGAAGTTATGATTTTTGTAAATTCTACATCGAAACTATATGGATTTCAGATTGGGTGTTACCTTCATATTTATTGATTAACTCCAGTCGTGGATGGGCGATCCAATGGTACCTGCACACCACGATCCAAGTGCCTGTGCGATGGGTTCTCCCTGGACGTGTGGCCTCATTTGATTCGCCAGCATCCCTGCTCAGCTTTGCCCGGCCGCTCGTCACCCAACTTAACCGCTCCCCTGCGGTGTCACACCGCTCACCACTGCCAAACCCAATGCTGGGTGCTCACCCCCGACCCCGTTCGCTCCAGACTGCCGGTGTCGGAGCAGTGCGCTGGCCACCCATGACACTAGTACACCCGATCTCGCAACTCCAGGGAGAGGACTGGCCGCCGTACCCTGGCCTCACGGACGCTCGGTCCGGTAGCAGCCGGTTCCTAAGAGGGTCCTCTCTACACATACTCACCAAGGTCCTCTGTTCCTAGGACCAGAACAGGGGAAGAACGGGGCAGCTTCACCCTTGCCCTTCTTCCAGCTCCGTGGTGCCTGCAGTCACCCGACCAACAACTGGGAGTGAGGTGTAGCCCCGTAGGTGGATGGGTGTCCTTCGCTACTTCCGAGAAGCAGCCCAGTAATGGTCACGTAAGGGGAAAGGCCGGAAGGGGGTGTTGAAGAAGTAGAGAAAGAGGCGTAATAGGACGAGATGAAAAAGGAAGAGGGAGGGCAGCGGCGCAAGGAGAATGAAGCAAGGGAGAAGTGGAACTAGGGTTTAACCAGGGGAGTTTATAAAGCATCGTGTATGCTAGGGTTTAAACCCTGAGCACCCTTCCGTTGTCCGTTTTGGAAAGGAAGAAGGAGGCAGCTCGTTACCTTGGATGCCTTCCTGAAGGAGAAAGGGGGTGGGGCACACAAGGGTAAAACATCGGCTGGGCCCATGGATTGGCCGGCCCAACAAGCAAACCAGAGTACCAAAGCACATAAAATCAAGGTAAATCAAAGCATCTTCAAGCTTGCATAACTCATGCTACAAAGGTCCAATTAGGGTGATTTTTGTTCTGTTGTATTCATAATTGAATCCACTACAACGTGGTGCATAATAGAAAGACAAAAGATCAAGGTGTTGATATTTAAAATTAGATACAAGAAGGTGACATGATATAGCAAGATACTTAGTTTAAAGGTACGAATTGAAGTTGCACATTGCAAAAATTGATCATGGTAGTTGCCAAATTGGAATATCACAACCATCTAATTATGTATTTAATATCAAAATGAGTAAGAGACACTTGATGAGAGAGGAGTAGTACAAAATAAGAGAGAGAAAATCGAGATTGTCACAGTAGTCTTGAAGTGGCTTGTGAGGTGCATTTTGGTCTTCCATCTTGTTTCCTCCCGAATGGCCTGTCACATGCACAAAGCACAACCAAACAAAAGAAAGCAAGTTAGTAAACCAATATACACAAGAAATGCAAAGAAAAATGAATAAAGAATAGCAATGATGAGGGCAGTAGGAAAAGTCAATGCAAAACTAACTAGCTAGGCCGAGCGCCTCTAATCCCCGGCAATGACGCCAGAAAGCTTGGTGCGGTTCCTCTAGTGGTGCTAACACACTACTCAATTGAATAGATGCGCCCCACGAGGTTAGAATGCACGGTGGATGGGGGTTTGCTTTCAAAATTTATAAGACCTAAACTAACACACCTACGTCTACTAAAACAACTACACCCGCAAGCGCACGGGGTCGTGTCGTAGTATAGGAAGGTGGCAAGTATAGGGTCGATCCACAGGGAAAAGAGGGGGCACTAGAACTTGGTTAGTTTAGCTAGATTCCTACTGCGGAGACTAGGGTTAAGGGTTTGAAGGTTGATTTTGATTGTTAACTAAGGATAAACAAGCAAGCAATTAAAGGCGAGAATGAAATCTATGTTAACCCTAGGTTAGATTAAGGCTAAACAAGCAAGAAAGGATTAAGCTAGGTAGGAAAAGGCAATTTACACTAAGGCAGGCAATAGAGAAGCAAAAGAACAATTAAAGAACTAAACTAGCATAAACAAGGCAAGAGCAAGGCAAGAAGCTAACTAAGCAAGAAAAGAACTAACTAAGCTAAGCGAGCACAAAACTAGGGTTTTAAGCAGTAAAGAGATGTGTGGGCTGTTTAGGGGTATGAACTTATCACTTAAGTTGGGGGGTGACATGTGAACATTATGATTCCATTTAGATTATCCAAACCAAACAACAAGTTAGAGTCTAATGAATTAACCTAAGCTACTAACTGGCCATGGATATGCTAGGTTGTGTATAGGGGAACTAGTCCCTAACACCCCCTACTACCCTTACGAGGCTCAATTGGGTTAGGGATTAGGTTTAATCCAATTAGAGTCTAATCAAGTCTAGGTTTCTACATTAGACATTCCTAGGGCAATTAGGGGCCGAGGGTAGTAATGGGGGGGTGAAATTAGGGTTTCGGGCCCCAATTCCCCTCACATTCTAGCCTTGAGAAGGCTCCATGCTAATTGCACTAGAATTATCCAATCTAGCTACTTAGATCTCTCACTTAGGCTTAGGGAGATTGATTAAGATGTAGGAAGATGGGAGGCAGCCTAAGGATCCAAGAATTGGACCTAGGGGCAAATCCCAAAATTCACACATATAAGCAATTTGCCTAAATTCCTAAGTGATTTCACACACAAACCAACAAGCAATCCTTGGAGAATGAGATGCAAATAGAACATAATCATTAAAAAATGGAATTACAAAGTTTACATGTCATTTTCCCCCAACATGGTATCAAAGTAACATATTTGACCCCAAACAGCCCACCTAAGGGGGCCTAGCTACTCATGGAAATAGAAAATACAAAAAGAAAGGAGAAGAAGATGGAGGTGGCCATGGAGCTCGAAGTAGTGGTTGTCAATCCTCTCTCTAGCAGCAACAGGTCGTCCTCCTCCTTCTTCTTGGATGGAATGGAGTGGGATGATGGTGGGATGTGGATGGAAGGCTTAGATATGGGAGGTTATGTGGTGGAAATGGTGAAATGGAGTGGATTTGAGGTGGATTTGGAGTGGAATGGAGTGGATGGCGATTTGGGGAGCTAGGAGGTGGTAGAAGGTAGCTAGACTCGTGCCCCAGCCGCCACCTAGGTATATATAGGTGTGGGGGAAGCACTAGGTTAAGTTAGGGGTAAAATGGGGAAAGCAGTGGAAAAGTGGCTGGATTCTGTGAGTAGCACGGCCGTGGTGGGCAGGGTAGGCCATGGCCGTGGTGTCTGGGGCACGGTTGTGGGAATTAAATTGCACAATGTAAGGTTGGTGGTCAAAACGGCCACGGCCGTGGTGGGTCAACACGGCTGTGGTGGTGGTGGTGTGCCACGGCCATGGTGTATGGCACGGTCGTGGTGGGCTTGGTGGAGGTGGTCGTGGTGCTGCTGGACGACCGTTTTGCTCTGCTGTGCCACGACCATTTTGCTCTGCTGTGCCACGGCCGTTTTGTGGAGCACGGCCGTGGTGTCTTCCCATTGCACGGCCGTGGTGCTGTGCACGGCCGTGGTGTTCCCTGCTTCACTTGGATGTTGAGCCTGTTAATTTCTAAGTAATCTAGCACGGCCGTTCTGTGGTACCACGGCCGTGCTGGGTCCTGGGGCAGCACCTTGACTTGGATCTTTGGATTTTCTTGGACATCTTTGCTTCAAATGATCTTTGGCCACTAAGGGTAGGTTGAGGGAGCCTTGGACTTCACTTTGGGTCTCTCCAAGGGCAGAGGAACCCTAGGATCACTCCTTCTCTCTCTCTTCCATCAAGTGTGGTCCAAATGCCTGAAAAACACGCAAATGATGTCCATAAGTGCATTTTATACAAATAAGCATATTAGGGGGAATGACATGCAATCTAACAGGTATAGATGTGATTGAAGAGCAAAATAACACAAGATGAAGCCCTAAAATAGGGCTGCATCACCTACCTGCTTCGCTCTCCTCTTAACTAGCCAAAGGTGGTTCTGACAGGAAGTCCAAAAATCTGTAGATTAATTTTTCTTTCATTTCTTACTCATAATTGTTCATTGATCTGATATTATGTGCCGCTGGTTTACAACTAACGAAAGACAATTTAAAAATAACAGTTCTTCCCACCGATTACTCAAGTGCTTGCTTGTCATTCACATGATTATGAGTAGCTAATAAATCTAATGTTCTTCCTCTCTCTGTGCTTGCTTGTCATGCAGATATGGAACTTCGATAAAGGAGGAGGTGGTAGCTGATGGTGGGACGGGCTGGAATTAAAAAGGCTGTTAGATTTACTAGTTATTTCCTATTTGGGTGTACAAGTGTATGCAGATGTTCCTACTAGAGCTGTTCATCTGTTGCACCTTTTCTGTGATGCTAATGTCAAGCAAATTGAGGATGTATACATTTGTTTCAGTCTTTCAGAATTTCTGGGGGAAATGCATTAATTAGTATTTTATTGTGTGAATTTTTGAATCTGTAGTAGGTATATTCACAATAATATTATATTTTGTATTGTGGAGAGTGTGTTTCTTCTGATGTGAAATGGACGTTTACTATTTATTAAATGAACGTGTAATGTTTATTATGGAAGTTATGAAAATGGATGTGAAACAGATGCTTACTGCATTATTTATGGATGTCAAAACTTTAAAATTATACGTTGTGCTAATCCATTTTGCAAGAAGATAAAGTACATAAACAATGTTCAGGTATTATGAATCAGGTCGGGTCAAAAATAGGTGTGGCAGATATAGAAAACAAATGAAATTCGGGTATTATGGGTAGGGCCGGGTCTCACCTTTCGGGTCGGGTGAAAATCGGGTCGGGTAATTTTCGGGTCTTTAATATCTAGAAATCTTTGGGTCGGGTCAGGTCCGGACCCTATGACAATCGGGTCGGGTCTCGGGTCGGGTCTGTAAAACTCGACCCATTGCTAGGCCTAGATAGACAACAATGACACATAAGACTAGCTTGTGGTGTTGGTTGATGACAAAATCTCATCAGTCATGATATGGAGATATCAAACCAAACACATAGGTACATGTTAGAGAACAAGTATACCAGACAGGCCCACCGTGAGTTTGACACATGGAACCGTGACATGGTAGTCACAGTCAGTTCTCACAGTGATGGTGGTGAGTGTGATTCTTTGACCTAAAATCACTACACTCAACACATGTCGTTGGGTACACTTTGACATCATCAAACGCAGTCCTGAAACATGGGTTGTTATAAAGGTGATGATTGGGTGTCTTTGACACATGGGGCTTTTGAGGGGTGAGTGATAGATATGGGATTTGTCCCTACTGAGGGAGTTTGATATCCATGGCCACTTGATGAGTAGGATTGAGATAGGTGTGCACACACATGTGTGAATCAGTATGTGATATTGATGTCATACATATCTCCTCCAATCTACTCTGAGGTCAAGAAAGTGAATGAACGTTGACAGGATGACTGTTTCATGCCTTGAGTTCATTCAGGATATCAGAGACAAAGGCATTATAAATTCGTCGTAACACCATTCATGGATTGTAGGATTGAAATTTGTTCTCCAACTTTCCTTTTTCACTTGGGTAGCACTTATGTGCGACTAGGCACCACTCTTTGCTTGAGAAGTCATAAGTGTTATGGACTTTCACTGCCAATGTGAAATGGGCCTATAGGGTCACACACATAGGATTTAACCTAGAAGAGGAGTTTATCCACAAACGATGTTTAGATTGATTACTAAAGGAGTTTAGTAGTTCAATTAAACACTCAGTTGATTGATAGCTCAAAATCATAGTGTTCAAGGTGTTGGACCAATTGATTAGAGTATCAGATTGATTGAAACTGCAATTGACTAATTTTTGCATAGTCTGCACTTCCAACCGATCGGCTCATGTGATGAACCGACCGGCTCAGGTTGGTGAACCTATCAGCTCAAGTGGTGAGTTGATCGGCTCATGTGTCGATGAAATGATCAGCTCAATTGTTGAACCGGTCGATTCGTGTGACCAACCGAGATCGTTTGGAAAGTCAGAAGACTCTTTTTGCAAAAACATATTTGTTTCACTTGTACAAATTTGATTTTGACAAGGACTAATATTTGATTAGTTGGAAACAAACATGGAAAGTCAATTCGAGTTGGACCAGGACCACGATCCGATCAGCTCAGGTGTCCCAACCGATTGGTTCAGGTGTGAACCGATCGACTCAGGTCCCCAACCGATCAGTTCATGCTTGAAACGATCGGTTCGGCTGGCGCAGTTGGTTGTTTTGTGGAAAATCCCGAACCCTTCTACTCCTGCTTTAATCTCGCATTGCCCGGGGCAGAGAACCCTATCCCATGACCCTCCTATATATATAGGGGTATTGGGGGCTTCTCAGGAACAACAACTCAGAATACCAGTTGCTCTACAAAGTTGTCGTTCTCTCTGGTTGTGGTAACCAAGAGAGCCCGAGCAAGTGCTACCCGATAAGGGAGGCATAACAAGGGAAAGACAACTGTAGAAAGGCGACTGGTGGCAGGAGAGTGTGTCGGTGACTAGTACACTGACATGAGGGTATGACTCCTTCTGATTCCTTGTATGACAAGGAGATCAGAGTTCCAGGTGGTCCATGTGGACTACTACAGAGGTGGGAGAATTCTGCCGCTCAGAGGACATCTATCAATCCCGACAGTCCCAGTGAGACCATGAGCTGCACAGACACTGTCCAAAACCAGAGGTGAAGACTGCGCAAGCTGTGAGGTAACATCGCTGAGCAAGCCTCGAGATAAGGTATGTCTCTACAAACCATCCTTCCTACTGTATAGACGTTGGCGTGATTCCTTTATTCTGGGTTTGGGACGAGAAATTTTTGTTTCCCCTGCCTTCTCTGTCTCCCCTAAAACCCAACAAGTTTGTCCTAGGTGTTGATGGAGTTTCTTGGCAAGGAATAGAGCCACACCTTGGCTCTATCTCTCAAAGAGAAGGAAAAAAGAAGAAGACAAATTGCATTAGTAGGAACACCATTTATCTTGAAAGTGCTTAGCAATTGCATAAATTTAACAATGTGGAGGTTTGGATCCTCCATTGGCGTCCCTCCAAACCAGTTATGTTGTATCATCTGTATAATTGTGGGGCTGATATAAAAGTCATTTGCCTCAATTTGTGGGATAGTGATAGCCCCATTGATTTTTGTAGCAACTGGAACAATGAAGTCCTTTAGGGGATGATCATCTTCCATGAATTGTTCTTCTTGTTGGGTTGGTGAGGATGGTGGTAAAGACATTGGTGATGATGATTGTGAGTCCTCCAAATCTGATTGAGGTTCACTTGTCCTTGCTTTTTGAAGGTTGTTAATAGTGTACTCTACTTTTGGGGTCTAGAAATGTGGAAGGTTTAAGACTCCTTTTCGATTTCTGTGTATAGTCCTGCAAGTAAACAAGGTGAGTGAAATACAAAAACAAAAATTGAAGATACAAAAATATGATAATGATCATGATCACAATGAAAAGAAATGGCAGATATGACAGGTGATGGTGTGATCTAGTCACTCTTACTATTCAAAACTTCTTACTCTAACAAAAATACCAATGCTCACCGGGAACGATGCCAAAAACTTGTTGACTGTGTGCACAAGTTTTAATATTTATAAACTCGAACACTACCCCGCAAGTATAAAGGTGCGTGTAATATTATTGAGATCGTCCAAGGATCAAGGTATTTCTAGGCACAAGAGTATTGAACTTCAACAATCTAGATCTTTTTAACAAGAGGGGTTTCTTATTTTAACTAAGCAATTAAAAGGAAATGAGCTAAAACATAAAACACTTGTATTAAGGATCGATTTGGATTAGGGATTCTTGAGGATAGGGTTTCACATCCACATCATAACATGAAGAACAACAAAGATCAAGAACACTAGCAATAATACAAGGGAGGCATGTATCCTACACCCACCTCCCGGTAGTCTAGAACTGTCCTAACTTTGTATACCACTCTCGTGGATATACTTAGTTTAGGACTACAAACCTTTGTTCCCCACCACATCCCAACCACTCATGTGGTCAAGGTAGTCCAGCTAAGGTACATCTCCTTACTCCTATGCACATCTTCCCAGATCATACAAAGAAAAGAAATCATACATACAAAGTGGCCAGCAAAGCATATAAGAGGAATTAAACATCGATGAACCTTAGAATAGTGAAACAACTAGCATTATATACAAAATTCATGTTCAACAATATTATGACATGGGAGTTACTCCCCCATGCCCAAGGATAAGAGATCGACTCATCCATGGTTGTAGGAAGTAGATACAAATAGTAAAAGTAGTGATAGACATCATAATAGAAGAAAATAAACTTGGATGTCTGTGGAAGAAGGAAGCTAGACTTGGAACTCTAGTCAAGGACAAATCTATCCTTGCTACTAGAAACTCTCCAGAAAGCTTCACTTCCAAGTGGAGAGAAGAGAGTGGCAGAGATCCTTACAACAATTATTGGAGAAGAAGGAAGAAGAAGAAGTTTCCCTCCCGAGAAACCAACTTTTCTCCTTGAAACACCTCCAACTCCTCCTTGCTCTCCCTTTCTTGACTCCCTCTGCAAAAGGTCCAACATAGTCTGTGCTAAGTGTCCCAAGATGACTTGGGGTCATATATATAGTGTAAGATAGTTAAATTCGCATTTGAGTGAAATCTACAGGTCACACAACGTGTCTTTTATAAGAAACGATGTGTCTTATGCAATAACTAAAATTTGGATCGAGTTCTGGGAGGTTACATGACGTGTCTTTAATAAGGCATGACGTGCCTTCAATAAGATACAACATGTCTTTAATAAAACACTGTGTGTTGCTGCAAATCTGGAGTTCTACATTCAATTTCTGGATTGAGACATGAGGTGTCTTTAATAAGACATGGGGTGTCTTTATTAGTTTTAGCAACATTGATTTTCTGAATGTCTAGATGATAGGGGAATGCTTTAATGGATGTTATGATGGCATTTTCTCCCCCATTTTGATTCCAAATTGTTGTACCTACAAACCAAATCATAGAGCAAGTAAAAACAACAATAAAGATGGAAAATCTAGCATGATTAAGAGTGATTATTGTATTAAAATGATTGGGAAATGTAGCCAAAAGTGGTCCAAAAGATGATATAAAATATGCACATCAATCTGCATCACATTGTGTACTAAATAAGTACACCAAATGTTATAGTGTTGGTGTAATTTATTTTTTAAAAACCGATGTGGTGTGGTGCAATTTCAATTTTAGAGAAAATAATCATGGATAAAAAATGTACCGCAATTAATTTATCTAAATGTGTATAAATATATATATATATACTGTTATAATTATATTATTAATTTTTGTTCTCATACATACTAGAACTCTATTTTTAAATGGCATCTAATGTATAAACAAGTAGGAACTTTTATTTTTTTACAATTATAGTATACATATGTTGTCCTATTTGTAGAATTACTAAACACACAAGTGCACCCTGGCACATGAAATATTCACATTCATGTTTTACTTTTATATATATTACACTTCATATTTATGTGTATTTTAACAAATTTATAGAGTGATATGTACAATGATGGTAGATAGTTGTTGTCATTAGTAGAATCATTTAAAGAAGTATGCGTACATTTTATTGAGTTGTTTTATACTAATCTTGAATAAAAACATGCAACAATTAAAAAATCAAAGATACATAATTAATTGAGACTTTGATTTATTACAATAAGCGTACTGTTATGTGTTGATTGATGGACGTAGTTATTTGTAGAGATAAAACAAATCTAAGAAAAAAAGTGAAACTAAAGTAGAAAGACATAAGTGAGAGAGAGAGAGGAAGTCAAGAAAATAGATTACATCCATTATTATTATACATTTTTCTCCACAATTAATCAAATATTCTACCATCCTTCCACATAAAAGTTTTAATATTCTCATTAGTCTCTCAGATAAGATATCATTACACTTGCTTCTTAATTTTATTTTACTTTTCTCTCATAAAAAATAAATATATAGAGGAAAAATCACAGCTTATATCTTTGAAATGAAGAGGACGACTTAATAGGAGAGAGAAATTTGATGAACTATTATAAGTTGGATGTTATTGTTTAAAGAAAAAAGAATGTATATTAGTGAGGGGACTTAATATATTTTAAGCAGATGATGTTTGAACTTTGAAAGAAAAATATATGTTTAGCAGAAAAGATTATATTTGCATTTTCTAGTTTATAATATATTGACTGAATAGTTATATATTGTCCATATTTTGATGATGACTTAACAATTCCATTCATATGTATAATATGTCTGTTTGAGATCAAATTCAGGCATTAGGTGCATGAAGAGGATGATTTGGCAAATCCTAGTTTACTAGAATATAATTCAAAAACAATGCAAATGGGTGTTTTGTGGTATCTCCACTAGAATCATGTTGTAAATCATTTTTATTGATTATATGATTTGTAAATAAGCTTGACAAAATCAAGAGCACTTAATTCAAATGTTTAAACACTTTTAAGACGATTATAAACAATATTTACAGGTTGCCTTGTCGATCGAGTTTGTCCTAGTGACAACTCAGTCGAGGGGCTATATACTTCTTGATAATTTCCAAAATCAGTCGAGTTTGTCCTGGTGACAAATCGATTGACACCCTTCACTTACAAAATAAACTAAAACTATCGGTCGAGTTTCATCCAGGATAAACTCGGTTGACAACTTCAAGTTCTTTTGTCATGTGGTATTGTTAGTTGAATTACCCAAAAGATTACTCAAACAAAAACATTGTACAAAAAAGTGCAAAAAAGTGTTTCTAGCCATTAGCGTGCTCCAAAACTCAAAAATATATCTGTTGGAACACCCAAAACGGCTAGAATTCATTCCTGAGTTTTCTACTGGCTAGTAGACACCCTCAACTATAAATAGGGGTCCTTGGACTTCATTCTAAATCTACCTTATATGCTCCTAAGTTACAGTTGAGTGATTTTCCCTCCAAGAGCCCCTTTCTCTCTCAAGCTTATCTACTAATCTACATCATTCCAAGTGAATTAGGATCATTTTAAGAGAGCTGCTCCAATGTACACATTATGAATCTCTCCTTTCCATCCATGCCTCTCTCTCTCTCTGTCTCTCTCTCTCTCTCTCACACACACACAAGCTATAATGGTGAAAGCTTCACCTTGGTGAAGGTGAATAAGAAGACTGAAGATCCAAGTCAAGAGTGGTGATTCCTTGAAGATGAAAGACTTTACAGGATTAGATAAGTACTTAATGAAGGCAAGAGGCTCATTGCACAAGTGAGTAAGTCCTTGGGAAGGTAGATGGCTCTTGATCTTGGATGGATAAGTTCTTTGTAGGTTATTGGCTTCCTTGTCCTTAAAGGAAAGGATAGGCATCCTTGTCCTAGAAACATATAACCATATATTGTAACTCTTATAATGGAATATAAGAAGTGTGCAATAGTTGAAAATCCTAGAGATTGACCCCTATAGGTAGTGTACGAACATATCATAGTTTAGAGGTTGGTTCCACTATACGTATCTTGTGTTGATTGTGCTTGTTCAATCTTTCTCTCCTTTTCTATGTATCTTTAGTTGCACTCAAATTTCATAAAAGCAACCTTATCCTATGATATAATTTGAAGGTATAATGAATTTGGTTTTAGTGTTTTAGCTCTATTCACCCCCCCTCTAGAGCCCATTGATCAAACAAGTGGTATTAGAGCAAGGTCTTCTCCAACCTAGTCCTCCTACGATATGAGAATATGGGTGAGAATATGTTGGGTACCTTAACATAGAAGGTGGGTTCTGTATGCATCCTCCCATATTCGATGGCACAAACTTTCTCTGTTGGAATAGAAGGATGCATTTCTACATTCAAGAGATGAGCTACGAGATGTGAAAAGTGGTTGTTGCTCCATATAAAGAACCTAAAGAAGATATGGCTACATGGAATGAAGTTGTCATGATGAAGGCTCAACTAAATGCCAAGGCAATAAGCATCATCTACTCAACCCTCACTCCAAATGAGTTCAACTGGGTTTCCACCTGGGACACAACCCATGTGATTTGTGATAAGCTACACATCACATATGAAGGCATGAAGCAACTAAAGGAATCCAAGGTGTACATGCTCAATGGTATTCTTGAAGATTTCAAAATGGAAAAGAATGAAAGAGTTGTGGTTATGTATGCAAGGTTCAACACTATTGTCAATGGGCTAGCTGTTTGGGTCAACCTATGGACCAAGGGAAGATCAACTCTGAGATCCTTAGAACTCTTCCTAAGAGATGGGAATCAAAGGTGACAACCATTGAAGAAACAAAGTCACTTGGTTCTATTCCCATTAATGAGCTCATAGGGAATCTACAAGCTTTTGAAGTAAGACTTGATAAGCAAGATGTAGAAGAAAGCAACAAGAGAAAGAGACTAAGAAGATCAATGATGCGGCCTTCAAAGTTCAAGTTGAATTCATAGTGCAACAACAACAAATAGCATGCCAAACTTCTCCATCCTCAGGTGAAGATGAGTCCCCAAATGACCTTGAAGCTCATTACTCAAAGGAGAATGACTTCAAGGGTAAACACTCCTCCTCCTCTACTCCTAGGTGCTATGAATGTGGTCAGATCAGGCATTACAAGAATAAGTGTCAAAAATCCAAGAAGTCACCCCACTAAAGCAGCCATAGTAAGAAGGAGGACTACAACAAAGAAAGCAAATTCAAGAAGAAGGAGAATAAAGATAAAAGGGGCAAAAATGATGCCCATGCCACTTGGGAGGTGTAATGAACCAGAACCTAGAATCCTACTCTATATCATAATTAGAAAGCGAGTGACGCTAGTTCCTTATATTTGACCAAATAAGGTGAAATATTAGAACACATTTACATAATAACCTAATTATGTTCCAACATGTAAATAAAATTATGAAATATATTACATATTTTCTTTACTAACATAATGGCCAAATAAAAATGAGTGATGTGCTTTGATGCAACAATTGGTAATTTCATGTCCATAACTATTAATGTTGTCATATAATTTAAATAAATAAGTAATTAATTTACATAATGTGTAAATTGTAGAATTTCATGTATATAAAACCCCCTTTGTAACAATATGACACTAATAGGACTTAATTAAGTAAGTGTTGATATAGTGTTTGATAAATACAAAGATAAGTGTTGATATTATGGCTCGGGGTCGCGGAGGGCGTGGGAGAGGAAGGGGGCGAATCCCTAGCGACCGTGGGGAGAAGGTCCGCGTTGCTGCAGAGCCGTCTTCGACGACTCCTCCAGATCGTTCATTAGCAGAACCTGGAGATGGAGGCAAGCAGACCTATCCTGGTCATTCCGATTCACCCGCACATCCAAAAGGAAAGGAGGCGGCGACAACTTCTTCCTATTCCTCCCCGCCACCCCACCCTGAAAACGAAGCAGCCACTGCTCCTCAGATCGCCGATTGGTTGATCTCCAGTAGACAAGATCATGAGGTTGAAGGGGTTGCCGCCATCGACTATATTGAACCAGGCATCAGGTTCGGAGCAAAGTGCACTTCGATCTCTAGTCTGGAGTGCCCTGTACCGGATTGGGGTGAATTTGTCTCCGTTCGGTTTGTAGGAAAGAAACCCTACCGGGAGCAACTGGCAGGGTGGATTCGAAGGCAATGGCATCCCAGTGGGCCTATTGAGATCTTCGCTGAAGAGAGGGAGGGGTTCATAATCAAGCTACCGTCCAAAACTGAGAGCGATCGAGTGCTGGATGAGGCACCATGGTTCATGGACGGGTCACTGCTTATTGTCCATAAGTGGAAGCCTGACACTCCTCTTCCTCCTCTGTCCTTCTCTCAGGCTATGATCTGGGTTAAAATCGAGAATGCAGGTGTTCCTGGACGCGTGACAGTATTGCAAAGGTCGCGAGTACAATAGGGAGGCCAGTGGACTTCGATGATTGCTCAACGACCACTGGTTGCCTTGGCACTGCAGCAGACTGCGTCAAAGTGTGCAGTGGCTCTGCTTTGCCCAAGTCGACGAAGGTTGAAGTGGACTCCATCGTCAAGCAATTGAAGATCGAGATAGTTTCGAAGCCTGCTTCGTGCCCAAACTGCAAGCTGTTCGGTCATAGAGCTTCTTCCTGCCCGTCTAAGGCCAGGAAACCTCCTCCGGACAACGACCTGCAGGTTAGGTTCGGGAAGAAGAAAGGTGTTTATTTAAATGCCTCTTCAGAGAAGGCGGATATAGATGCTTCAGAGCTAGGGGGTCCGTCATCGTTGAGGAATGGTACTAAAGAAGACGACGATTGCTTGCAGAAGCTCATTGCTCAGCAGGTTCAAGACATTGTCATTGCCTGCAGCACACCGGCCTACGATCATATACCCAAAGCTGTTAGAGATGGGACTATGGAACTGGACATGTTTGGGTCTCCCCTGATATGCAACCTTGATAGTCTCAATCTAGAATGGGAATTGGAGTTTGCTCGTAGTTCCTCTGAATCTTGGAAGGTCAATAAGATCTGGGAAAGTGGCGGCTGTTCTGCCGACTACCAATTTAGAAAAGAACAACTCTTTGAGGATGATGTTGGCTCCATGGATGACTCTTGTTCAGGTATTGAATCTGACCAGTTGGTGGTTGAATCCCTTGAGTTCGAGGAATCATGGGACAACAGGAAAAAGAAATCCGCAAAGATGAAGAGAGATGGGGGTTGATTTTCTGATTTGGCCCTTATTTTTTTGCTGTAGGTCTCGGGATGTGTATAAGGGCTGATCAATGGGTTTGGTGTTGGATTTTTTCAAGGTTATTTTGTTCTCTGTCTAGCAAACCAGTCCTCACAATTTTAGTGGTGAGCTTATTGCTAGTGTGTGATTGTTCAGTTTATCAGGGTCTCTATGGCTTTGGATCCAGTTCTATGTCCGTGATGAGAGTCTTATCTGCCGGAGTAGCAGCTGGTTTTTCTGGCTTTACAGATGGATTGATCGGATGATCTTTATACATTTCTTCTTTGGCTTCAGATTGGAATTCTATTGGCTGTGTAGTCCACTCACTTTTAGGAAGATGAGGTTAATGCCAGTTGTGCGATTGCTCAGTTGACTGATTCAATATGTGAAAAAGGATTAATGGTTCGTAGATTTTTGTGGTCTTTTCTTTGTCTGCCAGAATTCTGTTGATCCAGATGATAGCAGCGGACCTTTTTAGCGGTGCTACTCCTGCGAGCTTCTGATCCTAAACTGACATTTCTGGCTACCCTTGTTGTCATTCTTTTGAAGATGGTTTTAATGCTTTGTCAACATGAGTTGTTCGGGAGTGTCATTGTTTTTGTATTTCTGATCTCTCTGGATTCTTTACTATATAAATGTTTCTCTTGTCATCTAGGTTGTTGATTCTAGTTAGAATCTTAGTGTGAGAATGTTTTGTTTAGTTGGTTGGATGTTCCATCCAGGTCTGTAATGGGGCGCAATCTCTTTGTACCCAAAGTTTTGGGCATCAAATTTTAGTAACACGAGTTTTTTACCGACCAAAAAAAGATAATGTGTCAAAATTCATAATAGTGCCATAACTCATAAAAGGAAATTTCAAAGTAAAATATAATGATAAAAACATATTTCTTGGGTGCCAATTAGCTTGGTTGCCAAGTTTCACATTATTTGCATAATAATCTGTATCTTAATTCTATTTGAAAAAGGAAATAGGACAAGAGCCAAAAGTATTAAATAAATTTCTAAAGTCTCCAAAAGTGGAATTAAACCCTAGATTCGGAATCCATCTACCAAAAATAACGTATGTGTAAATTTTCATCTTATTTGAACAAACTTGCCTATCCTAATGTAGTTTAGGAGAGAGAATGTAAATTAAAGCCCAAAATATTAAACAACCTAAAAAGGGAAAAATAATTGTAAAATCATAATTCTCATATTTAAGTTATCTTATATGCTAAGTTTCATTTTTTTGAGAGTTTCTATGCCTCAAATTTGTAAAGGAAAGAAAATGTGTAATATAGTCTAAAAGAATTAATTAAATACTAGATGCCTTAAAAGTGAAATCTAATTCCAAAATCTAAATCTACATGACCTAATTGGTCTAGCTTTAAAATTTCATATTAATTGTATAATGTTTGAACCCTCAATTTGATTAAAAAATAAAATATATAATTATATAACCTCACTTTAATCATTTTTCGATTTGGCTAAAGTTTCGAATTAATAAATGTCACAACAAATTTTCCTTTCTCAGTTATGCATGTTGATTTGGGACCGCCGATTCCCAATCAAACAGTGCCTGACCCATCTCCTGTTGGATAAATTGGACATTATGATAAATCCCTTTGTTTCGATGATGACAAACATTTCATTCTTGTTGATCTAACGAGCTACTTGAGTGTGCAGGATTAAGGTGGATGACAAAGCAACTAGGGAAAATCCAAAGAGCTTACATATTTATATTTCCATGCAATGTAATCACTGTTGTAAAAACTTGTACAAATATATAATGTACAAGTACTTAGATTGCATGTAAATCAAGCGTTGGATCTTCCTAGCTAAACACCACACTTAGATAGGTCATCCCCTTTAAATAGGATCACATATGCACACTCATACACATGCTTAGTGGTTAATTAAAAGATTGAAAACAGAGTCAATCTCAGTCGATCACACTCCTCGACCGAGACACTCTCGGTCGACAAACTTCTCGACCGAGATTGACCAAAAGTAGCCGTTAGACACAGCAGTGGACAGTTGCAAATAAACGTTAATCCAGAGAGCCTGTCGGTCGACAAAACTTCGACCGAGTAGGTATCTCGGTTGACAAATTGTCGACCGAGATGGTCTCTGACAGCAACTGCAGAATAAAGCAACTAGCCGTTACTAACGCACCTAACTTATACCTAACGGCTAGTTAAGCACTTAGAAGCCCCTAGAAGTTGTCTAGAACGTCCTTAAGCATCCATAGGCCATTCCTATAAATAGGACATGCCTTAGGACACCAAAATACACCTAAGCTATACTTGTGCTATACTTGAGCTTGAATACTCACTTGCAATCTGTTTTAGAGCAATAGAGCAATTCCTACACTTGCCATTCATTCCTATTGCTCCCATTTCGTGTCCTATAGGCTAGTATCTCCTATCCACTACAATCACATTGTCATACACATTGGTTAGGAGATCTACACGCTTGATATAGGCAAATCAAGCCTTGGGCTTAAAGGATAAGTTGTAATTTCCTTTTTCCTTCTTGTTCCTTTGTATCTTTTGTACTCTCCTTGCTACTCCTAGGGTTGGAGGCTGCGGATTGGAGAGGGTTGACTTCTCAGGTGGAGAAGGGGACTTCAAGCTACTTCAAGAAGGCTATCGCACGGGAAGCTACTTCAGAAGGCTGGTGCAACGGGAGTTGGTGCACCTACTTCAAGGGAAGGCTGCTTGAAGGGTTTAGGGAAAAGAAATTGTATTTTATGTAAAGTCCTTGCGAGGTAATAAAATAAATTTCTTTTCAAATCCCGGTTGGGTAAGCAACCGGGTAGTGGATTGACGACTATAGTATTTGCTATAGTTGGAACCACTCTAAACCTTGTGTCTCCTTGTCCAATATTTTCATTGTGGTTGTTTGAGTTCAATAATTGTTAAATTGTCTATAAAACTCTATTCACCCCCCCTCTAGTAGTTTTCAATTGGTATCAGAGCAAGGCTTCAAGGAACCCTAACAAGGTCTTGAAGAAATGGGTGATGGAGTGCTCAACAACCTCAACATTGAAGGGACACTTGTTGCTAGGCCTCCACCGTTCGATGGAACAAACTACCAATATTGGAAGAGGAGGATGCAATTTTACTTCCAAGGAATCAACTGGGAGTTATGGAGAATGGTGTCTACTCCATATGTGCTTCCTCAAAACGAATTTGCGGAATGGGATGCAAATACGGTAAAACTAGCCCAAATGAATGCAAAAGCTGTAAGTATTTTATATTGTTCTATTTCAGTAGGAGAATTTAATAGAATATCAAATTGTGATACAGCTTATGACATTTGGCATAAACTATCTATAACCTATGAGGGTACATCCCAAGTTAGAAATTCCAAAGTTAGCATGCTTAAAACGAAATTTGAACATTTTCGTATGGATCCTAATGAGTCTATTAGTGAAATGTTTTCAAAATTCTCTACTATTGTTAATGGTTTAAGTGCCCTAGGAAAACCTATTCTTGAGGAAGATCAGGTATCAAAAATTCTTTGATCACTTCCTCCGAAATACAAGCCAAAGGTGACAGCCATTGCAGAAGCAAATGACCTCACTCGACTCAAAATGGAGCAACTCATTGGCAATTTAGAAGCTCATGAGGCAGATCTAGAAGAGGAAGAAAGAAGAGAACAAGAACGTCAACATGGGAAAAGGAAGGACATTGCATTCAAAGCTTCAACTAGAGACAATCATGACACAAGTGAAGATGATAGTGAAGAAGAAACTCTCGTTGTAAATGGTAAGCAATATAAAAGTTTTAAGACTAACAAAACTTCTAGTGTTTCTTCTTCCAGGTGCTTCGAATGTGGTAAGAAAGGACATATGAAAAGTGATTGTCCAACACTCAAGAAAGGGAAGAAATCATCTCACAAAAAGAAAGAAAAAGCATATCGAGCTGCATGGGATGATTCAAGTGATGATAGCGATGATGAAGAAGTAGAATGCCTCATTGCTACATCAAATGAAGACGAAGAAGAGGTAAGTCTTTATGATCTACCAAAAGAAGATATAATTGCTAGTCTTCAAGATACTCATCAGAAATATATTGAGTGCAAGAAGAAACTTAAGAAAGCAAATAAAGATTTAAATGCTCAACTTCTTGCTCTTGTATCCGAAAATGAAAATCTCAAAAAGGAAAATGAAGATTATGTTCTTAAGTTAAAATCGGTAGAAGCTAATTGTAATCTTCTTTCCTTAGAAAAGTTAAATTTGCAAACTCAAGTGAATGATCTTCAGAAACAACCTATTCAATGTTCACATTTAGATTATGATGAGGTTGTCAAAGAAAGAAACTTTCTAGTATTCAATTTAGATCAGGCAAAGAAAGATATTGCTAAGTTACAAAGAAATGTAAATGAGTTAAGAGGAAATGACATACTTGAAAATATTCTGAAAATTTCCTCTAGTTATAATGGAAGAAGAGGATTAGGATACGATCCAAGGAGAATAAAACCCAAAAGAGTCCAAGCATCCAAGACTAAGATTATGTTTGTACCTAGGAATACAACTCCTAGAAATGAAGTTGACTCCATCAGCTGTCATTATTGCATGCGTCTTGGACACTATTCATTTTCATGCCCATTTAAGAAAAAGAAAGATGAGTTAGCTTGGATTCCTAAAACTTAGTAGCTTAAAAATAAATAGTTGAGATTGGACCTAAACTGATTCTTGATATCATAATGTCTTATCTCAACACAATTGAGCTCTACTTTGTATATTTCTTTTTGCTTGAAAATGATTTCTGAACACTTTTCAGAAACTTGGTCGGTCGAGGTATTGTCGACCGAGTGAACCTTGGTCGAGAAGCTGTCGACCGAGCATGTCACTGTTTTTCAGAATGTTGTAAAATTGCTGCATTCTTGTGAAATTAATTAAAATTGCTGTCTATTTGTGGTTAATAACTGTACAACAAAGCATAAGATATGGAAATTATCTCTGAGAAATTATGTGAAATTAATTTGGTCAAAGAAAACTAAAATTATGCTTAGTTTTAAAGAAAATTTCTGTTTTTACATGCTTTTATTGTTCTATCATTACATAAGCAAGCAAAAGGATTTATTGATGTTTTATATCTTAGAAATGCTTGCAAAGAGTAAAATGTTTTCAATTGAAATCTTTAAAAGACTTGAAATATTCATTATGCTTTCATGCTTAGTATCACTTAAACATGCATCAAAATTGATTGGAAATCTGCAATTTTTGCCTCTTGGTTAAAACAAAACTTAGCCAAGGGGCACTATGGTCGTAGTCAAGGGCGACCTAAAATAAGCTTTGACAAAATGCTTATTTGGACATCAATTTATTGAACTTAATCTTAGTATACTTTTGATAAAGGTCAAAATCAAAAATTTATCATTTGTGACCTTAAAAGCCTTAAATTGCTTAAATTGTAAGATTAAGGGGGAGATTATAAAAACAAATTTGATTATATGATTATGAAGCTTACATTGTTAACATCATTTGGAGTTTGTTATGACCTTCAGATTCTTAAAAGTAATTTGTATGAAAAAGAATTTCATCAAAATGATATATCTTGCTCTTAAAGGAACTCTCTAAACAAATCAGGGCTTAACATCCCTTGTTTTGGTTGGAGACATTATTTTTTTAAGTAATCTAAGATTAAAAGGACTCTCATTTAATTTTGGGCTTAACATCCCTTGATAGATGAGAAATAAATATACATTCATAAGCTTAAGGGAATCTCATATCATTTCAAGGCTTAACATCCTTTGCAAATGATTGAGAAACAAATTGTGGATAAATTAGACATAAAACCATGTTCCTAATAGGATATCTATTTAAGGGGGAGCTTAATATAAAATTAAGGGGGAGAAGAAATAAAATGTTTAACCTGGATATCTTTTTGAAATGACAAAGGGGGAGAAAGAATATAAAATCAAAAATATAAATATAAATGAGTTTCATCTTGATGGCCAGCACTCACTTGTCAAACAAGAATGGCTACAAAAGATAATCTTCAGGTATGAAACTCACATGCTTTATATTTCCTTATTTCATATTTTAGGAAATGTTTGTCATCTTCAAAAAGGGGGAGATTGTTGGATAAATTGGACATTATGATAAATCCCTTTGTTTCGATGATGACAAACATTTCATTCTTGTTGATCTAACGAGCTACTTGAGTGTGCAGGATTAAGGTGGATGACAAAGCAACTAGGGAAAATCCAAAGAGCTTACATATTTATATTTCCATGCAATGTAATCACTGTTGTAAAAACTTGTACAAATATATAATGTACAAGTACTTAGATTGCATGTAAATCAAGCGTTGGATCTTCCTAGCTAAACACCACACTTAGATAGGTCATCCCCTTTAAATAGGATCACATATGCACACTCATACACATGCTTAGTGGTTAATTAAAAGATTGAAAACAGAGTCAATCTCGGTCGATCACACTCCTCGACCGAGACACTCTCGGTCGACAAACTTCTCGACCGAGATTGACCAAAAGTAGCCGTTAGACACAGCAGTGGACAGTTGCAAATAAACGTTAATCCAGAGAGCCTGTCGGTCGACAAAACTTCGACCGAGTAGGTATCTCGGTCGACAAATTGTCGACCGAGATGGTCTCTGACAGCAACTGCAGAATAAAGCAACTAGCCGTTACTAACGCACCTAACTTATACCTAACGACTAGTTAAGCACTTAGAAGCCCCTAGAAGTTGTCTAGAACGTCCTTAAGCATCCATAGGCCATTCCTATAAATAGGACATGCCTTAGGACACCAAAATACACCTAAGCTATACTTGTGCTATACTTGAGCTTGAATACTCACTTGCAATCTGTTTTAGAGCAATAGAGCAATTCCTACACTTGCCATTCATTCCTATTGCTCCCATTTCGTGTCCTATAGGCTAGTATCTCCTATCCACTACAATCACATTGTCATACACATTGGTTAGGAGATCTACACGCTTGATATAGGCAAATCAAGCCTTGGGCTTAAAGGATAAGTTGTAATTTCCTTTTTCCTTCTTGTTCCTTTGTATCTTTTGTACTCTCCTTGCTACTCCTAGGGTTGGAGGCTGCGGATTGGAGAGGGTTGACTTCTCAGGTGGAGAAGGGGACTTCAAGCTACTTCAAGAAGGCTATCGCACGGGAAGCTACTTCAGAAGGCTGGTGCAACGGGAGTTGGTGCACCTACTTCAAGGGAAGGCTGCTTGAAGGGTTTAGGGAAAAGAAATTGTATTTTATGTAAAGTCCTTGCGAGGTAATAAAATAAATTTCTTTTCAAATCCCGGTTGGGTAAGCAACCGGGTAGTGGATTGACGGCTATAGTATTTGCTATAGTTGGAACCACTCTAAACCTTGTGTCTCCTTGTCCAATATTTTCATTGTGGTTGTTTGAGTTCAATAATTGTTAAATTGTCTATAAAACTCTATTCACCCCCCCTCTAGTAGTTTTCAATTGGTATCAGAGCAAGGCTTCAAGGAACCCTAACAAGGTCTTGAAGAAATGGGTGATGGAGTGCTCAACAACCTCAACATTGAAGGGACACTTGTTGCTAGGCCTCCACCGTTCGATGGAACAAACTACCAATATTGGAAGAGGAGGATGCAATTTTACTTCCAAGGAATCAACTGGGAGTTATGGAGAATGGTGTCTACTCCATATGTGCTTCCTCAAAATGAATTTGCGGAATGGGATGCAAATACGGTAAAACTAGCCCAAATGAATGCAAAAGCTGTAAGTATTTTATATTGTTCTATTTCAGTAGGAGATTTTAATAGAATATCAAATTGTGATACAGCTTATGACATTTGGCATAAACTATCTATAACCTATGAGGGTACATCCCAAGTTAGAAATTCCAAAGTTAGCATGCTTAAAACGAAATTTGAACATTTTCGTATGGATCCTAATGAGTCTATTAGTGAAATGTTTTCAAAATTCTCTACTATTGTTAATGGTTTAAGTGCCCTAGGAAAACCTATTCTTGAGGAAGATCAGGTATCAAAAATTCTTCGATCACTTCCTCCGAAATACAAGCCAAAGGTGACAGCCATTGCAGAAGCAAATGACCTCACTCGACTCAAAATGGAGCAACTCATTGGCGATTTAGAAGCTCATGAGGCAGATCTAGAAGAGGAAGAAAGAAGAGAACAAGAACGTCAACATGGGAAAAGGAAGGACATTGCATTCAAAGCTTCAACTAGAGACAATCATGACACAAGTGAAGATGATAGTGAAGAAGAAACTCTCGTTGTAAATGGTAAGCAATATAAAAGTTTTAAGACTAACAAAACTTCTAGTGTTTCTTCTTCCAGGTGCTTCGAATGTGGTAAGAAAGGACATATGAAAAGTGATTGTCCAACACTCAAGAAAGGGAAGAAATCATCTCACAAAAAGAAAGAAAAAGCATATCGAGCTGCATGGGATGATTCAAGTGATGATAGCGATGATGAAGAAGTAGAATGCCTCATTGCTACATCAAATGAAGACGAAGAAGAGGTAAGTCTTTATGATCTACCAAAAGAAGATATAATTGCTAGTCTTCAAGATACTCATCAGAAATATATTGAGTGCAAGAAGAAACTTAAGAAAGCAAATAAAGATTTAAATGCTCAACTTCTTGCTCTTGTATCCGAAAATGAAAATCTCAAAAAGGAAAATGAAGATTATGTTCTTAAGTTAAAATCGGTAGAAGCTAATTGTAATCTTCTTTCCTTAGAAAAGTTAAATTTGCAAACTCAAGTGAATGATCTTCAGAAACAACCTATTCAATGTTCACATTTAGATTATGATGAGGTTGTCAAAGAAAGAAACTTTCTAGTATTCAATTTAGATCAGGCAAAGAAAGATATTGCTAAGTTACAAAGAAATGTAAATGAGTTAAGAGGAAATGACATACTTGAAAATATTCTGAAAATTTCCTCTAGTTATAATGGAAGAAGAGGATTAGGATACGATCCAAGGAGAATAAAACCCAAAAGAGTCCAAGCATCCAAGACTAAGATTATGTTTGTACCTAGGAATACAACTCCTAGAAATGAAGTTGACTCCATCAGCTGTCATTATTGCATTCGTCTTGGACACTATTCATTTTCATGCCCATTTAAGAAAAAGAAAGATGAGTTAGCTTGGATTCCTAAAACTTAGTAGCTTAAAAATAAATAGTTGAGATTGGACCTAAACTGATTCTTGATATCATAATGTCTTATCTCAACACAATTGAGCTCTACTTTGTATATTTCTTTTTGCTTGAAAATGATTTCTGAACACTTTTCAGAAACTTGGTCGGTCGAGGTATTGTCGACCGAGTGAACCTTGGTCGAGAAGCTGTCGACCGAGCATGTCACTGTTTTTCAGAATGTTGTAAAATTGCTGCATTCTTGTGAAATTAATTAAAATTGCTGTCTATTTGTGGTTAATAACTGTACAACAAAGCATAAGATATGGAAATTATCTCTGAGAAATTATGTGAAATTAATTTGGTCAAAGAAAACTAAAATTATGCTTAGTTTTAAAGAAAATTTCTGTTTTTACATGCTTTTATTGTTCTATCATTACATAAGCAAGCAAAAGGATTTATTGATGTTTTATATCTTAGAAATGCTTGCAAAGAGTAAAATGTTTTCAATTGAAATCTTTAAAAGACTTGAAATATTCATTATGCTTTCATGCTTAGTATCACTTAAACATGCATCAAAATTGATTGGAAATCTGCAATTTTTGCCTCTTGGTTAAAACAAAACTTAGCCAAGGGGCACTATGGTCGTAGTCAAGGGCGACCTAAAATAAGCTTTGACAAAATGCTTATTTGGACATCAATTTATTGAACTTAATCTTAGTATACTTTTGATAAAGGTCAAAATCAAAAATTTATCATTTGTGACCTTAAAAGCCTTAAATTGCTTAAATTGTAAGATTAAGGGGGAGATTATAAAAACAAATTTGATTATATGATTATGAAGCTTACAATGTTAACATCATTTGGAGTTTGTTATGACCTTCAGATTCTTAAAAGTAATTTGTATGAAAAAGAATTTCATCAAAATGATATATCTTGCTCTTAAAGGAACTCTCTAAACAAATCAGGGCTTAACATCCCTTGTTTTGGTTGGAGACATTATTTTTTTAAGTACTCTAAGATTAAAAGGACTCTCATTTAATTTAGGGCTTAACATCCCTTGATAGATGAGAAATAAATATACATTCATAAGCTTAAGGGAATCTCATATCATTTCAAGGCTTAACATCCTTTGCAAATGATTGAGAAACAAATTGTGGATAAATTAGACATAAAACCATGTTCCTAATAGGATATCTATTTAAGGGGGAGCTTAATATAAAATTAAGGGGGAGAAGAAATAAAATGTTTAACCTGGATATCTTTTTGAAATGACAAAGGGGGAGAAAGAATATAAAATCAAAAATATAAATATAAATGAGTTTCATCTTGATGGCCATCACTCACTTGTCAAACAAGAATGGCTACAAAAGATAATCTTCAGGTATGAAACTCACATGCTTTATATTTCCTTATTTCATATTTTAGGAAATGTTTGTCATCTTCAAAAAGGGGGAGATTGTTGGATAAATTGGACATTATGATAAATCCCTTTGTTTCGATGATGACAAACATTTCATTCTTGTTGATCTAACGAGCTACTTGAGTGTGCAGGATTAAGGTGGATGACAAAGCAACTAGGGAAAATCCAAAGAGCTTACATATTTATATTTCCATGCAATGTAATCACTGTTGTAAAAACTTGTACAAATATATAATGTACAAGTACTTAGATTGCATGTAAATCAAGCGTTGGATCTTCCTAGCTAAACACCACACTTAGATAGGTCATCCCCTTTAAATAGGATCACATATGCACACTCATACACATGCTTAGTGGTTAATTAAAAGATTGAAAACAGAGTCAATCTCGGTCGATCACACTCCTCGACCGAGACACTCTCGGTCGACAAACTTCTCGACCGAGATTGACCAAAAGTAGCCGTTAGACACAGCAGTGGACAGTTGCAAATAAACGTTAATCCAGAGAGCCTGTCGGTCGACAAAACTTCGACCGAGTAGGTATCTCGGTCGACAAATTGTCGACCGAGATGGTCTCTGACAGCAACTGCAGAATAAAGCAACTAGCCGTTACTAACGCACCTAACTTATACCTAACGGCTAGTTAAGCACTTAGAAGCCCCTAGAAGTTGTCTAGAACGTCCTTAAGCATCCATAGGCCATTCCTATAAATAGGACATGCCTTAGGACACCAAAATACACCTAAGCTATACTTGTGCTATACTTGAGCTTGAATACTCACTTGCAATCTGTTTTAGAGCAATAGAGCAATTCCTACACTTGCCATTCATTCCTATTGCTCCCATTTCGTGTCCTATAGGCTAGTATCTCCTATCCACTACAATCACATTGTCATACACATTGGTTAGGAGATCTACACGCTTGATATAGGCAAATCAAGCCTTGGGCTTAAAGGATAAGTTGTAATTTCCTTTTTCCTTCTTGTTCCTTTGTATCTTTTGTACTCTCCTTGCTACTCCTAGGGTTGGAGGCTGCGGATTGGAGAGGGTTGACTTCTCAGGTGGAGAAGGGGACTTCAAGCTACTTCAAGAAGGCTATCGCACGGGAAGCTACTTCAGAAGGCTGGTGCAACGGGAGTTGGTGCACCTACTTCAAGGGAAGGCTGCTTGAAGGGTTTAGGGAAAAGAAATTGTATTTTATGTAAAGTCCTTGCGAGGTAATAAAATAAATTTCTTTTCAAATCCCGGTTGGGTAAGCAACCGGGTAGTGGATTGACGGCTATAGTATTTGCTATAGTTGGAACCACTCTAAACCTTGTGTCTCCTTGTCCAATATTTTCATTGTGGTTGTTTGAGTTCAATAATTGTTAAATTGTCTATAAAACTCTATTCACCCCCCTCTAGTAGTTTTCAATTGGTATCAGAGCAAGGCTTCAAGGAACCCTAACAAGGTCTTGAAGAAATGGGTGATGGAGTGCTCAACAACCTCAACATTGAAGGGACACTTGTTGCTAGGCCTCCACCGTTCGATGGAACAAACTACCAATATTGGAAGAGGAGGATGCAATTTTACTTCCAAGGAATCAACTGGGAGTTATGGAGAATGGTGTCTACTCCATATGTGCTTCCTCAAAACGAATTTGCGGAATGGGATGCAAATACGGTAAAACTAGCCCAAATGAATGCAAAAGCTGTAAGTATTTTATATTGTTCTATTTCAGTAGGAGAATTTAATAGAATATCAAATTGTGATACAGCTTATGACATTTGGCATAAACTATCGATAACCTATGAGGGTACATCCCAAGTTAGAAATTCCAAAGTTAGCATGCTTAAAACGAAATTTGAACATTTTCGTATGGATCCTAATGAGTCTATTAGTGAAATGTTTTCAAAATTCTCTACTATTGTTAATGGTTTAAGTGCCCTAGGAAAACCTATTCTTGAGGAAGATCAGGTATCAAAAATTCTTTGATCACTTCCTTCGAAATACAAGCCAAAGGTGACAGCCATTGCAGAAGCAAATGACCTCACTCGACTCAAAATGGAGCAACTCATTGGCAATTTAGAAGCTCATGAGGCAGATCTAGAAGAGGAAGAAAGAAGAGAACAAGAACGTCAACATGGGAAAAGGAAGGACATTGCATTCAAAGCTTCAACTAGAGACAATCATGACACAAGTGAAGATGATAGTGAAGAAGAAACTCTCGTTGTAAATGGTAAGCAATATAAAAGTTTTAAGACTAACAAAACTTCTAGTGTTTCTTCTTCCAGGTGCTTCGAATGTGGTAAGAAAGGACATATGAAAAGTGATTGTCCAACACTCAAGAAAGGGAAGAAATCATCTCACAAAAAGAAAGAAAAAGCATATCGAGCTGCATGGGATGATTCAAGTGATGATAGCGATGATGAAGAAGTAGAATGCCTCATTGCTACATCAAATGAAGACGAAGAAGAGGTAAGTCTTTATGATCTACCAAAAGAAGATATAATTGCTAGTCTTCAAGATACTCATCAGAAATATATTGAGTGCAAGAAGAAACTTAAGAAAGCAAATAAAGATTTAAATGCTCAACTTCTTGCTCTTGTATCCGAAAATGAAAATCTCAAAAAGGAAAATGAAGATTATGTTCTTAAGTTAAAATCGGTAGAAGCTAATTGTAATCTTCTTTCCTTAGAAAAGTCAAATTTGCAAACTCAAGTGAATGATCTTCAGAAACAACCTATTCAATGTTCACATTTAGATTATGATGAGGTTGTCAAAGAAAGAAACTTTCTAGTATTCAATTTAGATCAGGCAAAGAAAGATATTGCTAAGTTACAAAGAAATGTAAATGAGTTAAGAGGAAATGACATACTTGAAAATATTCTGAAAATTTCCTCTAGTTATAATGGAAGAAGAGGATTAGGATACGATCCAAGGAGAATAAAACCCAAAAGAGTCCAAGCATCCAAGACTAAGATTATGTTTGTACCTAGGAATACAACTCCTAGAAATGAAGTTGACTCCATCAGCTGTCATTATTGCATGCGTCTTGGACACTATTCATTTTCATGCCCATTTAAGAAAAAGAAAGATGAGTTAGCTTGGATTCCTAAAACTTAGTAGCTTAAAAATAAATAGTTGAGATTGGACCTAAACTGATTCTTGATATCATAATGTCTTATCTCAACACAATTGAGCTCTACTTTGTATATTTCTTTTTGCTTGAAAATGATTTCTGAACACTTTTCAGAAACTTGGTCGGTCGAGGTATTGTCGACCGAGTGAACCTTGGTCGAGAAGCTGTCGACCGAGCATGTCACTGTTTTTCAGAATGTTGTAAAATTGCTGCATTCTTGTGAAATTAATTAAAATTGCTGTCTATTTGTGGTTAATAACTGTACAACAAAGCATAAGATATGGAAATTATCTATGAGAAATTATGTGAAATTAATTTGGTCAAAGAAAACTAAAATTATGCTTAGTTTTAAAGAAAATTTCTGTTTTTACATGCTTTTATTGTTCTATCATTACATAAGCAAGCAAAAGGATTTATTGATGTTTTATATCTTAGAAATGCTTGCAAAGAGTAAAATGTTTTCAATTGAAATCTTTAAAAGACTTGAAATATTCATTATGCTTTCATGCTTAGTATCACTTAAACATGCATCAAAATTGATTGGAAATCTGCAATTTTTGCCTCTTGGTTAAAACAAAACTTAGCCAAGGGGCACTATGGTCGTAGTCAAGGGCGACCTAAAATAAGCTTTGACAAAATGCTTATTTGGACATCAATTTATTGAACTTAATCTTAGTATACTTTTGATAAAGGTCAAAATCAAAAATTTATCATTTGTGACCTTAAAAGCCTTAAATTGCTTAAATTGTAAGATTAAGGGGGAGATTATAAAAACAAATTTGATTATATGATTATGAAGCTTACATTGTTAACATCATTTGGAGTTTGTTATGACCTTCAGATTCTTAAAAGTAATTTGTATGAAAAAGAATTTCATCAAAATGATATATCTTGCTCTTAAAGGAACTCTCTAAACAAATCAGGGCTTAACATCCCTTGTTTTGGTTGGAGACATTATTTTTTTAAGTACTCTAAGATTAAAAGGACTCTCATTTAATTTAGGGCTTAACATCCCTTGATAGATGAGAAATAAATATACATTCATAAGCTTAAGGGAATCTCATATCATTTCAAGGCTTAACATCCTTTGCAAATGATTGAGAAACAAATTGTGGATAAATTAGACATAAAACCATGTTCCTAATAGGATATCTATTTAAGGGGGAGCTTAATATAAAATTAAGGGGGAGAAGAAATAAAATGTTTAACCTGGATATCTTTTTGAAATGACAAAGGGGGAGAAAGAATATAAAATCAAAAATATAAATATAAATGAGTTTCATCTTGATGGCCAGCACTCACTTGTCAAACAAGAATGGCTACAAAAGATAATCTTCAGGTATGAAACTCACATGCTTTATATTTCCTTATTTCATATTTTAGGAAATGTTTGTCATCTTCAAAAAGGGGGAGATTGTTGGATAAATTGGACATTATGATAAATCCCTTTGTTTCGATGATGACAAACATTTCATTCTTGTTGATCTAACGAGCTACTTGAGTGTGCAGGATTAAGGTGGATGACAAAGCAACTAGGGAAAATCCAAAGAGCTCACATATTTATATTTCCATGCAATGTAATCAATGTTGTAAAAACTTGTACAAATATATAATGTACAAGTACTTAGATTGCATGTAAATCAAGCGTTGGATCTTCCTAGCTAAACACCACACTTAGATAGGTCATCCCCTTTAAATAGGATCACATATGCACACTCATACACATGCTTAGTGGTTAATTAAAAGATTGAAAACAGAGTCAATCTCGGTCGATCACACTCCTCGACCGAGACACTCTCGGTCGACAAACTTCTTGACCGAGATTGACCAAAAGTAGCCGTTAGACACAGCAGTGGACAGTTGCAAATAAACGTTAATCCAGAGAGCCTGTCGGTCGACAAAACTTCGACCGAGTAGGTATCTCGGTCGACAAATTGTCGACCGAGATGGTCTCTTACAGCAACTGCAGAATAAAGTAACTAGCCGTTACTAACGCACCTAACTTATACCTAACGGCTAGTTAAGCACTTAGAAGCCCCTAGAAGTTGTCTAGAACGTCCTTAAGCATCCATAGGCCATTCCTATAAATAGGACATGCCTTAGGACACCAAAATACACCTAAGCTATACTTGTGCTATACTTGAGCTTGAATACTCACTTGCAATCTGTTTTAGAGAAATAGAGCAATTCCTACACTTGCCATTCATTCCTATTGCTCCCATTTCGTGTCCTATAGGCTAGTATCTCCTATCCACTACAATCACATTGTCATACACATTGGTTAGGAGATCTACACGCTTGATATAGGCAAATCAAGCCTTGGGCTTAAAGGATAAGTTGTAATTTCCTTTTTCCTTCTTGTTCCTTTGTATCTTTTGTACTCTCCTTGCTACTCCTAGGGTTGGAGGCTGCGGATTGGAGAGGGTTGACTTCTCAGGTGGAGAAGGGGACTTCAAGCTACTTCAAGAAGGCTATCGCACGGGAAGCTACTTCAGAAGGCTGGTGCAACGGGAGTTGGTGCACCTACTTCAAGGGAAGGCTGCTTGAAGGGTTTAGGGAAAAGAAATTGTATTTTATGTAAAGTCCTTGCGAGGTAATAAAATAAATTTCTTTTCAAATCCCGGTTGGGTAAGCAACCGGGTAGTGGATTGACGGCTATAGTATTTGCTATAGTTGGAACCACTCTAAACCTTGTGTCTCCTTGTCCAATATTTTCATTGTGGTTGTTTGAGTTCAATAATTGTTAAATTGTCTATAAAACTCTATTCACCCCCCCTAGTAGTTTTCATCTCCCACCTCATGTAGGAGAGGTCCACACATGTGAACAGTAATGTTAGCCGGATTGATTCTTTCGGAGAGATTTTCTCTATCCATGGTGCTTGAAACTTCTAAACAATTCTTCCACTGGATTTGAAATTTTTACTCACATTTATATAGCCTAATATCGTTACCTACTTTGTTGAATTGAAGATTTTCCCAATCTTTCTCTCCATGTTCTCAAAGCTCCCACACACGAAAGCCTTAAAACCCTAGCTTATATATATTTAACTCCCCTATCGGTTCCGACACACGTCGAATAGTCGAACTATGGACCCCATTCCTCTTCGCTTAGTGCTCGCAGCCACCATCAAGCTTTTCTTGGGTTCACACTTTTAGAGTGTGCTTCCAGTTCTTCTCTTTGCCTTGACTCAATTCCTCCAAACGTAAGGATCATAGAGACCCACTCTTTAGTCAGAGCACGTTGATTTTTCGAGAACTAGAACCTACTAGATTTCCCCAAAAGACACCGCCACAACTACTTTGTGAATTGCGGCCATCGCCGAGTGCTGGGAAAGGGCATGATTCTCCTCAATGATTTTTTGATACAGCCCTCACTCATCTTTTTCTTTTTGTTTCTTTGCCAAGGGTTGTTTGATAGTTTCAGGACATGTTTTGATAATTGTCATGATTTTGATTATATGACCATTGTATGATATTGCCATGTCATGTTAGAAAATCCTGATATCTGATATAACTGAAAATTAGTCATCTACAAATTAGTTTCAACAATAAATCACTAAGTAGTGTGAATCTTGTAAAAATCATATCTTTTTATTGGAAGCTCCAAAAATCATAAAAAGAATGTTTTAAAATCCTTGAAATTTTCTCTATCTTTTGGTCCAGTTTTCATTGCTTAATTCCAAAATTTTAAAAATATTATTTTTAGGGTTTAATAACCCATATTCACTTGATAAAATTAAAGAAAGATTTTATTGGATAAAAATTGGATCTCGGATCAAATCCATAATCAGTAACCCTGTACCCACTTTCCGGACTTCAATTGTGAGTCAATCTAGGATTTTTTCGAAGGTTTGGATTTTTAGGATTTCACCTAATATAAATCATTAAACTCTAATTGATGGATCAAATATCGTGTGTAGTTTTGAGTTGATGCTAGACTTGGAAGATTAGGACTTGATCTCTGACTTAACACACAAGTCAAGGCATGATTGCATTATCGATTTTTCTATATTGAGTAGTTAACCCAAGTTATCTATCTCTTGATAACCTACATAATCTCTCTCTTATAAGAATTTATTCCATGTGAAATATTCTAATTGATTCTGATCTTACTTTATTGGACTCTCTTTTTATTCTAACTTGAAATTTATTTTTGATTAAACTCTAATTTTTTCCACTTATGTGGTTGATGTTTATTTTGTCCATTTAATATTGGAAAATTTGTTTATTCTATAAAAGACTACACTTTATACTTACCTCTACATTATGCATGATATGTTATTCAGTAGCTCCAGAGTAATGTAATTACTTCCGTTTTTGGGTTGTGCACCCATGTTATATTTTTGGGATGGAGGTTGTGTGCCCCATACATGGGTTTTGTGCCCACTTTTATATATATTGTGGAGATGGTTGTGAGTCATAATCTATCAGGTTTTAAGGTTGTGAGGCTGCCCATCATTGTTATTTATATTGTTCTAGTACTATGCTTGTCTCACATGCATGCAATATGTTATTATTGTAATGGGTTTTGTGCCCAAAGATTTATATGTGCTTTTGTGGAACAACTTTTATGTTGATTTAATGGCAAATATTTTTCTTGTCTAACATCTTTTGAAAATCATATTCTTTTATGCCCAATGGGCAATCCTTTCCTTTTTCCATGGGAATCCATGCTTATTTGACATCCTTTATTTCATAATATTGCTCAATACTCAATATAATATGCACATACCATCATTTTGTTGATGTATCTACCTTTATCCTTTTGCTGGGGTACGCTTCCAAACCTAGGTGTAGATCAAGGAGAAGATAATCAAGTTAGACTAGGACCTCATCAAGTATAATGGAAACCTTCTAGGAGACTTTCTCAAGGTGTTTAGATGACCCTCCACTGATCCTTTATTTTAGTTATCTTTCATTGTACCACCATGCGTGGTGAAGTTTTGAGACAATACCAAGTTATGTAATAGTTAGATATTTTTGTTTCCACTGCTACATTTGGTTACTTGAATCATACTTTTGAATAAAATGGATTACCATCCTTTTGTGAAATATTTATAGTGGTGTTTGATATATTCTTTTTTATTTAATTTAGTAGGGAGTGGATCCCCTATCGGATCCCACTCCTTACAAGTATGGTATCAGAGCCAGTGGCTGTCAGATATCTAACTATTTCAATCTTGTCTCTCTTAGGATGTTTACCTTTTTCATTGGTTGCTTATACCTAGTACCCTTGCCTTGTGCAAGTAAACCCTTATGGCAGGAGATAACTCATTTCTTGACAACCTAGATGATTATGAGACACTTCAGAAACCTAAGCAAGGAATGTTGAGGATGGATCCTCCCTTTACCCCTCCAGTGTCTCAAGTTACCCCTCCAAATCAAAGTTAGACATCGACGGGTCAGGATACTCTGCTTCTGCTGTTGCTGATGCAGGTACAATCATTTCTCCTGAGCAAGAGTTAGCTTTGTTGTGACAATTCCTTACCACAACTATGGTAGAAAAGATAAACACTCCTTTGCCCATCCAACTCTTGAATATCTGATCCATCATGAGGAAGGATATGGGCCCAGGGCATTTTTCCTTTTCTACCCTTTTATTGATTTTGTTTTGCAACATTGACCATGCACAAAATTAATACTATATGCATCAGTTTGATTTCAACCTCATAGACTATATTGATTACATATATGGTTGGCTTGTCAAGAGACCAAGGTCTAGCATTAAATGTCAGGGTATACTAATATTTTTCTTTATTCCTTTTCCCAGGAATGGCAAGTGATTATTAAACCATTTCTAGATTTTTCAAATTGTCTTAGGACCGGAAAATTCATATCTAATTGATCTGAAGTCAAAAAAATACAACTAAGTAGTCTACAGATAGAAAAAAATATGAACGACAACTCTAACATGATTTTAATATCTGTATCCATACGAAATATCTATGAATCCTTGATGAAACCTAAAAACCTAGAAATCAAGTTAATAGTAATTATTAATGAATTGTAATTGTTATAACAAGGTAATTAGGGTTTTGATCAAGACAAGGAAGCGATTAGGATTTCTTCAATGTAGGAAGAACAATTGGGATTTATTCATGAAAGGTAAGTGGTCCATGAACTTTAAACATAAGTAACGGTTGATTTTAAATATGTATGTACAATAAATGCTATGAATGTATTATCTACTGATTCAAATGTTAATACTCAATAGAATTATGATGAATTTAATGTCATGTTTATTATTAATCAGTATTGTATCATCTTTCATGAACATTAAAGATAAAGTCAAGAATAAGACCTAGGAATAAAGTAAGAGTTTTCAAAAAGAAAGATAATGATAAAAGATAACTTATATAAGATCCTCACCAAGAGGCCCCTTAGAGAAAAATTGAGAGGCACTTAGGTGCATAAGAGAAGAGGTACTTTGGTGCAAACCAAGATGCACTTTGATGCATAAGAGAAAATAAACATATGTGAAAAGTTGAGGATTCTTATATAGGTCAAGTTAAAAGAAATTGATCTAAAAACAACTGTGTATCTTTTTCAATGTTCAATGCTTAAAGGTTATTTTTAGTTTATATGTTTTCTTTAAGATATGCTATGTTCAATTCCACCTATCAATTTGTTTGACGCATGGTTGGGGCCGCGATACCCGCATGCAAAGAGAAAGCATAGAGGGGAAATCCATGTGATGTGCAAGGAGTAGCTCAAGTATCTTCAGAGGAAAGGACCTGGTAGGGTACCAACTATAATAAAATTATCCCTTTATATTTCCTTACAAGTTATGAGAAGCATGTATGAGTTTTAAATGTGAGTTTCATGTTATAAAATTAAGATGTGAGAAATTGAATTCGTATCCCATGTTGGTTCAATAAATTATATTTTTATACAATAATTATAATGTTTGTAACACCCCTCTTGTGAATTATGCTTCCGTATAGTAATTGATATCTCTGAAATAGTGAGTCGTTACATGTAGATTGTTAGTTCCCATGATATGAAGAGAGAAACATGCCCCTAGATTGAGTTAAATGGGAGGCCTTATTTTAGTCTTTTCTAGAGATATGCCAACTAGCATCATGATAAAGCACACAAATTGGAGTTTTTGGTTGTAGAGGGGTGATTTTAGGATAATACCCAGGGACAAGGTGACCCATTTGGAGGTAGATCAATTTGTGAGGTTTTTGTCTCCTCGGGGATATTTTACAAGATAAACACACAAAGAAAAGGGGATATATAGGTACAAGGTGACCCTCTTAGGGCCAGAGACTATTGGTGGCTATAGGTCTGTCAAATTCTTCTCTCCTATGGGGATATTTTAAGAGATATATATTAAAAAAAGGGATATTTAGGGACAACATGACCCTTTTGGGACCATAGACTTTGGCTAGATATCGACGGGTGTGATATATTCCTCTCTCTTAAGGGGAGATTTTATGAGAGAGATGATCACAAGTAAACAAGTATCAAGGGACAAGGTAACCCTTTTAGGGATTGAGACTGTGTCTAGATATAGGTGTATGGGAGTTTTTCTCAGGGACATTTGTGTCAGGGGGACCTCATGCTGCCATTTGATCTGTGAGGAGAATATTTGCCTCTGGATATTCAGTGAGGAACTCCAGGATTGGTTAAAATGATAAGAGGATACCTATAAACAAAAATATTGAACAAATTAGAGTCTGAGACTGGAAACATAACCAATATTATAGCAGATAGGTAGTAAAAGAGATTTCTAATAAACTTATTGCAAAATTTAGAAGTGATGACTAGTGCTATGTAGACCCCAGGTGTTTAGAGGTTATTAGATGCCTTATCCCCGACAATGGAGCCAAAAGTTGATCGCTCTTTTTCATGGGCCAAAAGTACAAACACAATTGTCCTAGTTAAAGAAACCAGACTTTGAATTTATACCCGACTAATAGAGACATCCGCAACTCAATATAGAATCTTTGCAGTAGTGTGGGGTAGAACGCAGGGACAAGGAGAATAATAGAATAAAGACGTGAAATCTTTTCATAGTCTAGCTTAGCCAAAAGCAATCTTGTGGTGTTCCGATTAAGGAACAGATTTAACCTAATTAAGTAGTGAACCTAAATTATGGAAAATCAAAGAAGAAAAATATATGAATCGAGAAATCAAGATAAAAAGGACTTGGATTGGAATTCACCAATCAAGCCAACCTCAACCATGTAAAACCTTCACTCCTATTTTGTATACATTCTCAACTTGTTTTGCAAATAGTCATAGGAAAATATATGTCCCTTCCTTCTCTCGAGATCTGGGCATACGTCTATCTAACATGGTTCCCTCTCTCAAGTTAATAACTGAAAGATCGGTGGAAGATAATACAACTTTTGTTATAGCAACTCCTCACTCTTGTGAATCATTACTATCCTATACTCCATATCTCGTTGAACTCATTCTCTCGAACAATATCCATATCAAATGTTGATGGAAGGTAGCTAATCATCAATCCACACAATTAAACAAGAGTAAAGGAACAAATCTTTAAAGAATATATGCACTAAAATAGAAAGATGAACAATTACATGGTTGGGAGGGCCTGATGGCTACTCCCAACCCAAGTTAGGGTTTAGCCACACATGACCGAATAAACAAGAAGAATACATCTAAATCAAGTCAGGATGTAGAAAAGAGAAAGAGAAGATCAATACAAGGGTAGATTGAATGATTGATCTACCAACCTATCAGTGGATATCTTGGTAGTAGACAGTGGTGTCGATAGTCTTTCTCCTTATTTCTGATCTTGGCCTAAGACAATAAGTGTTATGACCGTAACTGAGCTTAATGGGTAAGTTAGGGTTTATGTGGATGACTACATGCTTAGTTATATTGGTCATTGATTAAACATGATTAATGATGATATCTCAATCATGATATGCTAAACCTAATGAGAACCCCAAGTATGCTATCTCTTTATATAATTAGGGTTTGAGAAATTTAAACCCTAGTCAGCTGAAAGTAGGGTTTTTACCAAATAGGCTCACGTTGGAGAGAATGAGAGAGGTATGCAAAGGAGAATGAAAATGGTAGTTGAAGGATAGGATAGCACGACCGTGGTGGGTAGCATGGCCGTGGTGGGTCGTTGGTAGCACGGGCATTCTTGGCCACACAACCATTTTAAAAGAATTGAACTATTTACCAACTTTTATACTCAAATCTGCTAAAACCAATGCACCACGACCGTGGTATGCAGCACGGCCATGCTAGGTCCATCTTAGCATGGTCGTGGCAGCTAGCATATGGCCGTTCTGGGGCATTTTCTCTTCAAACGACTGTTCTGTAGATTTTTGGATAGCAGTGCACTGCTCTATTTTTAATTATTTATTCGTAACTACAAATTATCTAAAATTTTAATTAAAGCTTTATAACTCAATTAAAAACAACATGTAAAATTTTCATAATTTTTGGAGAAGGTTTAATCTCTGAAATAGATGAATTACAGTAATATTTTTATGACTAGAAATTTCAGCTGAAATAAGAGAAAGTATAGTGAGGGGTCAATGTGCAATTGACCCAAGCAACTCAATTTCTCTATATGGTCAACCTAACACACTAGCAGATCTCATAATTCGTGATTCATTCTAGAGAAATGAAATCCTAGAGAGAGAGAGAGGGAGAGTTAGGGTTTGAGAGGAGAAAGTGATGGAGACGCTGACCTAGGGTTTTGCGGTCAGAGGAATGATGAAATCATGTAAGTTTAGCTTCTTTGCATAGACTTTAATGGTGAATCTTCTCTCACATTTCAAGATTCCGTCCCTCCTCTAATTTGATCCAAAATGGTATCAAAACTTCCTCTTTTCTCGCTCTTTCTTCATAATCCCTCATTTTTAGGGTTTCCGAGTTGAAAGGGAGAAGAATTGGGTGAATTGCTAGAGATTTGATATGAGATCGAGATTTTTAGGGATGAGCTATTTTTTTAAGGTGTTTTTACACCTTAGGGTGAGTGGGAACTTCCTTTAAACAGTATATCACACGAAAATTGGTTAAATCATCCATAATATTTAATTTCTTAGTATGCGACTACAAACCCTGAATTGTGTGTTTGATCTAAGTTGTTGCAAAATGATATGAAATGGATTCTTCCTCTGTTTTTTTGAATTTCAGATGATAAATTCATATTAGAAATGTATAAAATACATCCTAATGAGAATTCCCTAAGTATTCACAAAGTTTATAAGAGGAAACTAAAATATAGGGAATTTGTATGTGATTGAAATTGATGTATAAATAAATAGAGAAATTTGTTTATCTGGATTCCCTTGGTTATGAATGATTTTTAATCTGAATTCATAGTACATATATGTCAGATACTATCTTGGATTTCATTTAAGGTGAATAGAGTTTGTTTGATATCTCAGTAAAGAGGGTGAAACCTTAGTTGTGAGGAAAGTTGGATATTTGCGAATAGATATTGTAAAATCCATTTGAACATATTTCCTTGACATGATAGACTTTATTTATTCAATTTTATTATTTATGCATGTTATATCAGTGAATGGCATGGAAACCCAAATTCAACTCAGTTCTAAGGTTTCATACAAATATTGATTTTATATGATTTGTTGATAGTAGTCTTTATTCAGTGAATGTTTATGTCGCATGAAATCCTTATGAGAGCCATGTGATAAGTGAAAGAGGTAAATGAAACCCTAAGGATAGGGTGTTCAATGAATTAAGCATTTTGATTACCATGTTCTTGGTATGAGTTGCGCAACCCAGGATTTGGGTCGATGTGCATGTTTTCCAAGAAAGTACAAATAATTTATAGGTGCAAATGACGATTACTCGTATGCCAAGTAATTAGCTCTCATCAGTATATTAGGATGTTTAATTGCATGATTCTAGTGTATAAGTGCCAAATGGACATGCATTATGTTTATTTAAGTATTTTAGTCTGCCTGCATGTATAGTATGTTGATTTCTCAGTATATTACATTGTTTGAATATACTGCTTTGCCAAGTTAAGGATGATATACATGTTGTGTTATAAAATTCAAATAAATAGACACGGTACCATAGAGATACCAGAGTCAAGTATAAGTAAGGGAAAATATATAGTATAGTAAGAGCTTTCCAAGAAAAATAAAACAATACACTTAAGGGCCTTAACACCGTAGAACCCCTATGTGAGGTCTGTGCCTTAGGGGTGAAATGACCTAACCCTGGCATCGTTTGGTATATGGGGGTTAGAACGTGCTATCAGGTGGCACGGGGGGGACGAAGCCCTAGTGGAAATCTCCTTAAATTATAGTTTACAGTGTCCAACATCAACCAGAAGTCCTGGTGGCACTAGAGTACAAAAAAGCCAAGAGGTGGCTTGACTCTCTGCCTGTGTGCTCAGGTTAGAGGAGGAGTCCAGTTTAGGCCAGAGAGCCATTTCCCTGTTGCAGACCAGGAGAGTAGTCAGACTTAACATTTCCCGGGTGTGTCCGCTAAGTCTTGTACGGTGTGATCATAGTGCACTACGAGTCTTCATATGTAAAGTACACTGCATATGATCAGGGCATAATAAAATGAATGAGAGGTCAAACAAGTGTGTACAATTATTCAATTATTCTTTGTATGTTTCATTTCATATATTGATTCACTCTTATAGATATTTAGAGTATCTTCCTGTTATAACCTCAATTTCTTGAATATGTAATGAAAGATGTGAAAGATGTACTTCTCTTTTAATGAATAAAAGAAATTTATTTCTTTGATTTGTGATGAATTTTGTGTGAAATGGCCTTAATTGATTAATAGTGGGCTTTGTTGGCCATTGAGCCCAATTGAAGAGAAAAGAGAAATAAAAAGGAAAAAGGATTTGTTAAATAAAAGGGAAATATGAGAAATAGACTATTAAAAGAAGATAAAGGCAAATAGATATTCCCCAATATGGGAATCCATGCCTTTGGTATTTCTTGAGGTCCAAGGAACCCAATATAACAAGATAATGGCAAAGGGAAAGGAAAAAACAATTAATTTTGAATAAATTAATGGATAACTTGGGAGAGAAGTAAGCCTTCTCATTCATTTCTTTTTGTTTTCCAAATTTTGTACAAAGCTAGGCAATAATAAGAGGAACGTTCCCTTAAAATTTGAGACAAATAGGAGTTATGGTTTGGGAGATATTAATTTTCCAAGTTATCTTCAATTTGGGAATTATTTTGAATTAAAGAAATAGATTTTTCCTTTGTGTTTGAGCGTGAGCAATAAGGTCCGTTGGATCTTGATCCAACATTAGACGATCTCCACCTAAGTCCCACTGGGACAGTGATTCTGCGGTTAACAGAGGGACTTTCCTTCTTGGATTCCTCGCAATCCACTGAATATGCTCGATTACTAATGGCTCCATTGAACTCAGGAAGGAAAATCGCAGGGAAACATCCCTGGTTCGACTGGGATTGGTCGTGGTTTTGGGAAACGCCCAAATCCCACAATGCCTGCCTCAACCCTATATATAGGGGAGGATGTGTGAGGGTACCAACACCTCTTTTCTCTAGCCCAACCTCTGTGGAAGGAAGCAAGGAGCAATTTCGTGCCCCCAATTAGAAGTTTCATCCTGACCTGCACCTCCATCACCTCGGAGACCCTCGCCGGAGTCCGGCGAGTAGGAGCAACTTGGGTGTACCCTTGGCGAGCGATTGGGCCCGTGGTTGAGTTCATCGATGGAAGATGAAGCTTTCTAACCTATTGGCACGATCGCAGGTGGCTAGGATCGTGAAGTCAACCCTGAGGTTGACCATCGGAGCGCAATAGGGAGACGACGCGAGGTTGAAGAAGGCCTCCTGTGAAATTACCACTTTGCCCCTCACCTCCTTCAGTTGTGCCAAGGTTAGAACAGACTTGTTGTTCTTTTGTTTGCAAATAGAGGGCGCGCGTGATCCTGGACGTTGGATCCTATGCGGACCAATGGACCACAGATCAAACGATCTGTGTTTTTCCCAAATTAGCAAATAAATCAAAAAAGGGAATTTTCTTGTTAAAATTGTATCTTTTGCTAGAAAAATCGGATTAAGGAAGTTAATACATGAAAAATGATCAAAAAAATATGAGGAATACAATAAAAATTGTTTGGACACCTAACTCTGGATATTTTTTTTTGCAAAAGTGCATATTTTGGATAGAAAAGGTTTTAATTTGTGATTAGAAACCCTAATTGTTGATAAAAAGATATATTTAATCTTGCAATTAGGTTAATTCGAGCATGGTTTACTTGATTAATGATAAATATGGTTTTTAACCTATTTTGATGATAGAATTGCAAGGTTTGGGGTTTTTAACCTAATATGTTGATTAATATGTTTAGAAACCCTAAATTAAAGAAAAATAAAAGAAAGGTGCTTATAAACTGAATTAGGGTTTCCTGTTGCTAAAAGATGAACTTAGAATCTTTTATGAAAGAAAGATGATATTATTAGGGTTTGTAAGTGATTTGGTAAAATTAGGGTTTAAAGTAATAAAAATAGAGTGGAACCCTAATTATTCTCAAAACCCTAGAAAGGAAAAATAACCCTAGAAAACAACTAGGATTAATAGATCATGATAACGTGATTAATGATAGAGAAATTGGATGCCTTTTTTAGGATCAACCTGTGTGCACTTGCTTGATTTATTGTTTGGTTGAGTTATTTCAGCATTCAAGTCTGCTTAGTAGGTATGTGGTTAATTATGATTAATCGCATTAGTTTCCCGAGGGTTTTTCGGATGTTTCCTCGCATTGAATGCAATCTAAATAGTTTGGATGTTAATACAGCAATTATAAAGTCACTATGGCTATCACAATTATATATATATGTGAATTCTCGCACCTACATGCCACCCTGATGGAAGATGCCATAAAGGTCAGGCCCAGGAGGGTAGACCCATGGACACCATGAGAGGTGACCCCAGACACCAAGCTCGGGAATGAGAAGGTGGTCTATGATGCATGACTATGGAGCACCATGAGATGTGACTCCCAGGCACCAAGCTCGGGATTGAGAAGGTGGCCTTAAGTCAATGGCCAAAGAGAAACCCTAGAGGGATATTCCAGGGTTAGGGAAAAAGTGGTGGAGAATGACACATTGAAAACGTAAACTGTCTTGATAAATAATTTGATTGTGATTATTAAATTATTAGCCATATCTGTGGAGTTTTGGATGTCCCCACATACCAGCTTTGGCTGATCAATGTTTTGTTTGTTGGCATTTTAGGTATAACCCGAAACGAGCAAACAGTAAAGTGACACATTGAGAAATTAATAAATAAAGTGCAAGGAGGATTAGATAGATTAATTCAAGCTCTGGATAGATAGATTTCCAAAGTTTTTCAAAGGTAAGTAAAGTTTTAATTTTTATACTCAATTCCAGTTTAGTTAGTAGAATTTCATAATTATAATTGATTATTTGTTGAACCTTTGATCCTGTTAATTGAATAACGACTCTGACCTTCGGGTCTCCCTCGATTGGGATCTACCGAGAGGCGGGGTCGTTACAATTGGTATCAGAGCATAGGTTCCTCATATAATCATTAATAATTATTAAATTTTACAAATTCCATAGGACCAGGGGAGTTATTAGAGGAGTGTACAAAAGACTGAGGTGTCTAGAAAAGGATCACTTCCAGGGGCTGGAAATATTTTCCTCCGCACTGCTAGTCAGAATATGAGGACTCCCAGATTGTGTGACTGCCTGGCCAATGTGTTAGGATATGACTCAAAATAAGATACCTTTAGGACTCTCTCCTCTTGTTCATCCCTTCTCAACTCAAAATTCTCTTAAGGATTTTAAGGATTAGGATTTTTCTCTCTCTTCCTCACCCTCTTGAGGTATGAGTTAAGGTCTAAGGGATCCTCCACCAAATTAATAAAAGATACGTAATTAAGATGTCATCGACATAAGTATAATTAGTTTAAAGATACACTAAAAGTCTGTTTGTGTATAGATGGCTCGTACAAAGGTTGTGGAAATCCCTTTCTCCACCAGCGGAGGTGGACTACCCCGTAAAGAGAATGGGTCTTTTGAGAAGAGGAAGTGGAACCATGGTGGACAGACCTCTAAGAAGAGAAAGAGGCCTAAAGAAGCTATGCATGAGGCCCCAAACCCTGAACCAATGCCCGACATTAACCTAGAGCAAAGGGAAGGACCTGAATATGAAGAACACCAGGTGTACGATGAGGAAGCCCGAATGGAGGAGGACCAACCTGGTGGTCAAGAACCAACCATGGTGGTTCACACAACAGATGCAGTTTGGATGGAACAACAAAAGCAACTGACTGAGGCTATCCGTGCCCTGGCTCTTAGGGACATAACTAGGGCTGAGAACGGTGAGCCACTTCTAGTTCATCCTCGATTGGGAGCCACCATCCTGGACTTCATCAAGATGAACGTGAGAAGTTTTGGGGAGAAGACAAGTTTGAAGTGATCGACAAGGATGAAGCTTGGCTGCTTGCAGTCGAGAATGGTTTCCGTATGCTCGAGGTGTATCCGAATAAGAAGGTTCTGTTTGCTACTCACCTTTTGGAAGGTGCAATGAAGATATGGTGGGAAAACCATATCACAGGAAGAGACTTAAGCGAGGAACCGATGGCGTGGACTGACTTCAAGACCATCTTCACCGCCAGATTCATCCCCGTCTCAGCAAAGAAGGAGAAAGAAAGAGAGTTCACTAACATGACTCAAGGAGGCTCTTCAGTTGCAGACTTTGATCATAGGTTCCGCCTCCTGGAATGTTTTAGACACATGTTGGATGAAGAGAGGAGGGTGGACCACTTCATAGAGCGCATGAACCCTATCATCAAGCCGCATGTGATGGCTAGTAAGCCAAAGACCTTCGTTGAAGCCTACACACCGCCTTGGACATGGAAAGGACGGTGATGCCTGCACAGAATCAATCCAAAGGGTACTTGGGTTTCATTGAAGGAGCTCAAGGGTAGAGGAATGAACACAAGAAGGGACAAGGATGCAACCACAACAAGAACAAGCATGGGCACAAAGGCAAGCCTCATGGTCGCCTCCAGCAGTGTCGCATCTATGGACAGACACATCCTGGGAAGTGCCGCTTTGAGAAGAAAGTGTGCTTTAGATGTCAGCAAGAAGGACACTTCATCACCAAATTCCCTCAGCCTGACCCAAGAGGACCCTTGGGGTCACAGCCTGTGGCAGCACAACCAGTATATGCAACACCTCCAGCAAGAACACCAACCGAAGCACCTCCAGCTAGAGAGAGAAGGCAAGCTAGGGTGTTCGCCATTGACAATGAGGAAGCTCAGGCAAATGCTAATAGGTTGATCGAGGGTAGTAACCCATAGAGTTTTCCTTTCAGTTCAGTAGATCATGTAATAGCTTTCTGATATGGTACAAACTATGTAGGCTTGCTAGAAGTCATGGGACAAAATGTAAAAGCACTCTTTGATTCTAGTTCTACTAATACTTTTTTTCGAGAAATCTGGAAACTATGCTTGGTTTGGATATTAAGGATTTGGGTTATGCTTTGGATGTCATAACCCCAAGTGGTCGTATTTATACCTCTCTTTTGAAAACCCCAGTTTTGCCAGTTAAGTATCTGAACCATGAGCTTCCCACTGACTTTATCCTTCTCGATATGAATGATTTTGATGTAATCATCGGTATGGATTGGCTTTCCACCTACAGGGCCCAGATTGACTGTAGAGAGAAGAAGATTCTCATTAGGAAAACTGGCTATCCACACTTCACCATTCGAGGAAGGAAGGATGCGACAACCAGCCTTTACGTGTCCGCTTTGAAAGCTGAACAGATGCTATCCAAGGGTTTTCGAGCCTACCTAGCCATAGTTACAATACCTAAGGTTAAGGGGAGATCCTTAGATGAGATAGAGGTGGTCCGGGAGTATGTAGATGTATTTCCAGATGATCTACCAGGAATTCCCCCTGAGAGGGAGGTAGATTTGTCTATTGAGCTAGAACCTGGGACTAACCCTATATCCAAGGCACCTTATAGAATGGCCCCTGCAGAGTTGCTTGAGTTGAAAACCCAATTGCAAGAGTTGTTGGATAAAGGCTTTATCTGGCCCAGTACGTCTCCTTGGGGAGCACCAGTTCTCTTCGTGAAAAAGAAGGATGGGTCGCTTCAGATGTGTATTGACTATCGGATGATCAACCAGGCAACCATTAAGAATAAGTATCCTTTGCCTAGAATAGATGACCTGTTCGAACAACTCAAATCAGCTCAAGTCTTTTCCAAGATCGATTTGGGATCAGGATACCTCCGGGTGAGAGTAAGGAGTGAGGATATACCTAAAACGGCTTTCAGAACCCGCTATGGTCACTATGAGTTTGTGGTCATGCCGTTTGGATTATCCAATGCACCGAGTGTCTTCATGAACCTCATGAACAGTGTGTTCCAGCCTTTCCTTGACTCTTTTGTGATATTGTTCATAGATGACATCTTAGTGTATTTGGATGACCTAGCCCAACACCGTGAACACCTGGGTAGAGTCCTTGATATCCTAAGAAAGCATAAGTTTTTCAGAATGTTCTCGAAATGTGAGTTTTGGTTAGATCGAGTCATATTTCTTGGACACATCATCTCAGGAGGAACAATCGCCATAGATCCAGCCAAAGTATCAGCAGTACGAGACTGGCCGACACCAAAGAACCCCTCCGAGATTCGCAGCTTCTTGGGGTTGGCCGGATACTACCGTCGCTTCATCAAGGATTTCTCCAAGACTGCTTTTCCGTTGACCATGTTAACCCGGAAGGAGGTGAAGTTCATGTTGTCTGACGTATGTGAAGCTCGATTCCAAGAATTGAAGGAGAAGCTGACCACCACCCCTGTGTTGACTCTACCTTCTGGAAATGAGGGTTTCGTGATATTCACCGATGCTTCCAAGATGGGATTAGGCTATGTGTTAGAATAGAATCGGCATGTGGTTGCATATGCTTTCAGACAGCTTAAGCCAAATGAGGTGAATTATCCAACACATGACCTTGAGCTAGCTGCTATCATCCATGCTTTGAAGATATGGCGGCATTACCTGTACGATGCTACCTTCAAGATCTTCAGCGACCATAAGAGATTGAAATACCTGCTGACACAGAGAGACCTGAACCTACGACAACGACGATGGATGGAGTACATGAAGGATTACGACTTCACCATCGCCTACCATCCTGGTAAGGCAAATGTCATGGCTGATGCTTTGAGTTGGAAACAACTTAAGTGTGGAGCTGTTCTATCTAGTCAGTGGAAGAGTTTGAAGGAGCTTGTGGAATGGACTCCACAACCGTTATAGGACTGAGTTCAGTTGGCTAATATACAGATTCAATCTGAGTTGTTGAGTGAGATCATAGCAGCACAATTGACCAGTGAAGAGCTAGACAAGATGAAAGGTTTGATGATGAAGCCACATACTCATTTATCTGTGGGAGTAGATGGAGGAATCATATTTGAGAATCGTATATGGGTTCTAGTGGATTCATCAGTAAAGAAACGTATCCTGCAAGAGGCTCATGGATCCAAATACACCATGCACCCAGGAACTACTAAGATGTTCAAGGACCTATAATGGTTTTTCTGGTGGCCAAGAATGAAGAAAGACATTGCGGCATGGGTGGCCAGCTGTCTTACGTGTTAGATGGTGAAGGATGAACACCAACGACCCAGTGGACTTTTACAGTCAATAGAGATTCCAGAGTGGAAATGGGAACAAATCACCATGGATTTTGTGGTGGGTCTACCCCGGACCAAGAAGGGTCATAATGCGATATGGGTGGTGGTAGATCGTCTTACCAAGTCAGCACACTTCCTTTCCTTGAAGACCACTGCTAAGGTGACATACCTACCTGAGTTGTACATCAGAGAGATAGTGTGTTTTCATGGCGTACCAGGATTGATCATCTCAGATAGAGACCCAAAGTTTACTTCCAAGTTGTGGAAGCAAGTTCAAGAGGAACTTGGTACCAGGTTAAAGTTTAATACCGCTTATCACCCCCAAACAGATGGTCAGTCAGTTGAGATATTGTGTGCTCGATTGGGGTGGCTCATGGGATAAATACTTACCATTAGCAGAGTTCGCCTACAACAACAACTACCAAGACAATATCGGGATGCCTCCGTATGAAGCTTTGTACGGAAGACCATGTCGGTCCCCACTTCACTGGGATGATGTGGGTGAGAGGACCCTGTTGAGGTCAGATGAGCTCCAAGTGTATGCTGATAAAGTGGCTTTGATCAAGAAAAGGCTGAAGAGAGCCCATGATCGATAGACTTCATATGCTGATGCAAAGCGGAGTGATATGCATTTCACTGTGGGAGAGCATGTGTTTTTGAAAATTCGACCGCTCTGAGCTATAGATAAGAATAGAGGAAAACTGAGTCTCCGATACGTGGGTCTGTTTGAGGTGTTAGAACGGATTGGTGAAGCTGCATACCATTTGGCGTTACCCCCTCAATATAGCATGATGCATGATGTGTTTCACGTGTCCAACCTGAAGCGATATGTGCAAGATCCAAGCCATGTGCTGAGCATTGAACCTATTGAGCTTCAAGGGAAGCTGACTTATCCTGAGTCACCTTTGCAGATTCTAGATACCAAGGTGAAAGATCTCAAATGCACGAAAATAGAGATGGTAAAGGTTCTTTGGAAGCACCATGGAGAGGATGAGGCCACATGGGAGCTGAAGGCGTACATGGAGAAAGCATACCTGGATTTGTTTGTTTGATTGCTTGAATTTTGAGGGCAAAATTCCTATAAGGAGGGGAGGATGTTATAACCTCAATTTCTTGAATATGTAATGAAAGATTTAATTATCTTTTAATGAATAAAAGAAATTGATTTCTTTGATTTGTGATGAATTTTGTGTGAAATGGCCTTGATTGATTAATAGTGGGCTTTGTTGGCCATTGAGCCCAATTGAAGAGAAAAGAGAAATAAAAAGGAAAAGGATTTGTTAAATAAAAGGGAAATATGAGAAATAGACTATTAAAAGAAGATAAAGGCAAATAGATATTCCCCAATATGGGAATCCATGCCTTTGGTATTTCTTGAGGTCCAAGGGACCCAAAATAACAAGATAATGGCAAAGGGAAAGGAAATAACAATTAATTTTGAATAAATTAATGGATAACTTGGGAGAGAAGTAATCCTTCTCATCCATTGCTTTTTGTTTCCCAAATTTCGTACAAAGCTAGGAAATAATAAGAGGAACGTTCCCTTAAAATTTGAGACAAATAGGAGTTATAGTTTGGGAGATATTAATTTTCCAAGTTATCTTCAATTTGGGAATTATTCTGAAATAAAGAAATAGATTTTACCTGTGTTTGAGCGCGAGCAATAAGGTCCGTTGGATCTTGATCCAACGTTGGGCGATCTCCGCCTAAGTCCCACTGGGACTGTGATTCTGCAGTTAATAGAGGGACTTTCCCTCTTGGATTCCTCGCAATCCACTGAATGTGCTCGATTACTAATGGCTCCATTGAACTCAGGAAGGAAAATCGCAGGGAAACATCCCTGGTTCGACTGGGATTGGTCGTGGTTTTGGGAAACGCCCAAATCCCACAATGCCTGCCTCGACCCTATATATAGGGGAGGATGCGTGAGGGTACCGGCACCTCTTTTCTCTAGCCCAACCTCTGCGGAAGGAAGCAAGGAGCAATTTCATGCCCCCAATTGGACGTTTCGTCCTGACCTGCACCTCCATCACCTCAGAGACCCTCGCCGGAGTCCGACAAGTAGGAGCAACTTGGGTGTACCCTTGGCGAGTGATTGGGCCCCTAGTCGAGTTTGTCGACGGAAGACGAAGCTTCCTAACCTGTTGGCCCGATCGTAGGTGGCTAGGATCACAAAGTCAACCCTGAGGTTGACCATCAGAGCGCAACAGGGAGACGACGCGAGGTTGAAGAAGGCCTCCCATGAAATTACCGTTTTGCCCCTCACCTCCTTCAGTCACGCCAAGGTTAGAACATACTTTTTGTTCTTTTGTTTGCAAAGAGAGGGTACGTGTGATCCTGGACGTTGGATCCTATGTGGACCAGCGGACCATGGATCAAACAATCCGTGTTTTTCCCAAATTAGCAAATAATTCAAAAAAGGGAATTATCTTGTTAAAATTGTATCTTTTGCTAGAAAACTCAGATTAAGGAAGTTAATACATGAAAAATGATCAGAAAAAATATGAGGAATACATTAAAAATGGTTTGGACACCTAAATCTGGATATTTTTGCAAAAGTGCATATTTTGGATAGAAAAAGTTTTAATTTGTGATTAGAAACCCTAATTGTTGATAAAAGATATATTTAATCTTGCGATTAGGTTAATTCGAGCATGGTTTACTTGATTAATGATAAATATGGTTTTTAACCTGTTTTGATGATAGAATTGCAAGGTTTAGGGTTTTTAACCTAATATGTTGATTAATATGTTTAGAAACTATAAATTAGAGAAAAAGAAAAGAAAGGTGCTTATAAACTGAATTAGGGTTTCCTGTTGCTAAAAGATGAACTTAGAATCTTTTATGAAAGAAAGATGATATTATTAGGGTTTGTAAGTGATTTGGTAAAATTAGGGTTTAAAGTAATAAAAATAGAGTGGAACCCTAATTATGCTCAAAACCCTAGAAAGGACAAATAACCCTAGAAAACAACTAGGATTAATAGATCATGATAACATGATTAATGATAGAGAAATTGGATGCCTTTTTTAGGATCCACCTGTGTGCACTTGCTTGATTTATTGTTTGGTTGAGTTATTTCAGCATTCAAGTCTGCTTAGCAGGTATGTGGTTAATTATGATTAATCGCATTAGTTTCCCGAGGGTTTTTCAGATGTTTCCTCACATTGAATGCAATCTAAACAGTTTGGATGTTAATACTGCAATTATAAAGTCACTATGGCTATCACAGTTATATATATATATATATATATATATATGAATTCTCACACCTACATGCCACCCTGATGGAATATGCCATAAAGGTCAGGCCCAGGAGGGTAGACCCATGGACACCATGAGAGGTGACCCCAGACACCAAGCTCGGGAATGAGAAGGTGGTCTATGATGCATGACTATGGAGCACCATGAGATGTGACTCCCAGGCACCATGCTCGGGATTGAGAAGGTGGCCTTAAGTCAATGGCAAAAGAGAAACCCTAGAGGGGTATGCCAGGGTTAGGGCCAAAGCGGTGGAGAATGACACATTGAAAACATAATCTGTCTTGATAAATAATTTGATTGTGATTATTAAATTGTTATCCATATACGTGGAGTTTTGGATGTCCCCACATACCAGCTTTGGCTGATCGATGTTTTTTTTGTCGACATTTTAGGTATAACCCGAAATGAACAAATAGTAAAGTGACACATTGATAAATTAATAAATAAAGTGCAAGGAGGATTAGATAGATTAATTCAAGCTCCAGATAGATAGATTTCCAAAGTTTTTCAAAGGTAAGTAAAGTTTTAATTTTTATACTCAATTCCAGTTTAGTTAGTAGAATTTCATAATTATAATTGATTATTTATTGAACCTTTGATCCTGTTAATTGAATAACGGCTCTGACCTTCGGGTCTCCCTCGATTGGGAGCTACCAGGAGGCGGGGTCGTTACACTTGCCATATTTATGATTGTCAATTATTAGACTCTCTAAAGCTTTCTACTATTATAATTGATATCAATTGCTCAAAAGTATACCTGTAATTATAACAGTGCTTTAGACTATTTCTTTGAAGTACTCATTCACTGAGCGAGTAGGCTCACCCCTCTACTCAAAATTTTTAGGAAAATCACACAGACTTGAAGAAGATATCATTGCATCAGAGTAAATCTGCCACAAGAGTTAAGTCTGAGTATAGTTAAGTTCAGTAAGTCCCTGTCACTCTAAGTCCTTGTATAGATTTGAGAGAGAGTTGTAAATGATGTTTTGTATGTTTGTTTCCTTAATAGGAAATAATGAAAATGATTGTCATGTCGTATGTATATGGAAGTGTGAGAAACATAATGAATGTATGGATGTGTATCATTAAATACTGAGATTATATTAGAGAAATGAAAGTTTAATTCTCTTGTAAAGTTTGTTTATGTGGTTCAATGTGAGAAAACAAAGAGTTTGAAAAAGAAGAAAAAGTTAAGGGTGATCTTTGTATTACGTTAAATCCTCAATTTATACCCTAATCTCATGATTAGTGGTAATTGTGAGATCGTGGTGTAACATCTTGGTATCAGAGCTTAGGCTAAATTGTCAGGGACCATTAAGTTAGTAAGTTAGTTTCATAAGTGTGGCTGATAGGAGATGTTATGATGTTAGATCTGGGGATTTGAGTATTTGGATATCCTGGCCCAGTATCTAAGTACTTGGATCAACATGTATCAAGCTACTATGTCTATTCTTTCATGTATACCCTGGCCAGGTATACAGTGGAAGGACGGTCTAGAGAGGAACCCTAGAAATATTAGGGTTAGAAACAAGATAAGTAACATGAATTAAGAGCATAAATATAAAATGAGATAGAACTTTCATTTGATATTGTTGTTTTATTGGAGATGAATAGAAAATCTCTTATATGTTTGAATTCAAATATTCAGTATTTTGAAATATATATGGGTCTTTAAGATTTGTTGTATACTATGCAAATGTAGCATTTATTGATTACATTCTTTGTATCAAGTAGAATAAAAATGATATTTGAATGAGATTTCCTAAATTGATAAGTTTTCTTCCACACATTTGAGATGAATAGTAGTTGAGTAATCATGAGTAGCTCTTGGCTTCAGGACTGCAGGTTCGGTCTGGTCTGGCTGGTAGGGTGCATTACTGGGATCTAATGACTCCTATTGAAAATATAATAAGAGTAGACTCTGGATAAATTAGACCCACATCATAGTGAGAATGTACATACACGAAGATGTTGAAACATATGGGGAAAGATTAAAATAGCTAAGAATCAGTTGGAACTGATATCTGAGATCCAACTTTGGGGCCTCATGTGAGAAACCCTTAATTGGAAATAAAGGAACACGACATAAGGTTCAGATTAAGTTTAATTATTAGTATTATATGAACTCTAAATATGAAATATGGAAAAGATATGAGAAAAGTATGTAAGGGGCCACGATAGTAAGAATCAATCATGAGGAATGGACTATATAATCGAGTACAATGTTTTTATGTACTCCAAAGCAAAGGGAAAATAGAAGAAAAGAGTTAAGTAGACAATAAGTAAATATAAGTGAAGAGTCTTCAGAAGAGTTAAAGAAAATAGAATTAGATGAACATGTAAATCATAAGACTAGGATAAGAAACTAAGTTAAAACAAAGATAAATGTTGGAAATGATGAGCTTGATTAAGGAATGAGGATTATGATATAATTGAGAGCATGGAATGTATACCTTTATTGTGAAATGAATACATTCATCCTACTGCCTTTGGATTCTAAGTCTCTATAGAACAACAAACTAATTTCTAAAAGAAGAACAAAAGTGTATATTAACCAATGAATAAGTCATACAAAGGTAGACTATATTCAAGAGGTAAAAACTTGACTAAAAGTGTAGCTTAACCAATTAATAAGTCATACTAAGTTTGACCCATGCATGAGTCATTTGATTTAAAATGAAGGATATGTAATGTATTAAACATGAGTTGAAACTAGTAGAGGGATTATGGATTTAGAATTTCAACTTTACATTAGTAGAAGGATAAAAAGAAATATGTGCAACATGTTATATATGATCATACACCTAAAAGAAGCAACATGATCATAAGAGAAAACTAGAAGTTCAAGATGATATGTGGAATAGTAGTATATGGTAAGGGGATTATGGAAAGTAATGAAAAGGTTTGAAACATGGTGGAGTAATATAGATTATAAAAGAAAGAGGTTGTGAGATTCAAGAAAGTGCTAATTAGTCAAGTATCCTTGTTGATAATTAATTAAACCTACATATGAGAAATGTATTAATGAATGTTTGAAGATAAGAATTCTAAGTCTCAAAATCATCTCCTCTTTCATATCTTCCTTAATGAAAGCAATGTGGGAATGAAGTGATAAGAAAATGAATCATATCTGATGCATAACCACCATGGTAGAGGCATCTAGCGAATGTAATAATGACATACAATATGATGATGAAACCCTAGCAGGGTAAATTGGGAATGTAATCTATCTGAATGGCCAAGTAAGAGAAAGGAAATTCAATTGATAAGATAAGGAAGACTTTAGTAAAACTTGTGAGATCCAAAGTTTGACTTTCAAATTAAGGGAGCAAAGTTACACACAACAACGTCATGCTACTGATAAGGACCAAACCCTAGAATGGTTAGAGTTGTAGTATGAGAAGACCTTGAATACTAGCATCTCTATAAAATAAGATCATGAGATTTGCACTATGAGAAGTAAACTAGCACTGATAGTAATCCAGGGTTTAAAGATAGCTAATTTGAAAGGTAGATAAACAATATGGAAATGATTCAAAGCAAAGAGTAAGATATAAATTTGAAATGTAACAAGTGTGTTTTGAACAAAAGGAGAAATACAATATAAGCAAAGTGCGATGTGAGATAAATTATTGTAGTGATAGCAAGAATGATGAATAATCTATTTGTACCTTGTATGTTTCAATTTTAGGAATGTTTAATCTACGTGATTAAAATGAGAAGGATAAGTATCAAAAAGTAAGTAGTAGTGAATGAGGAGAAACATAAGAGAAAACAATGGATTTTAGTGATATGTGAATTTGTTTTTAGAAGTATAATTTGTTGAAGGTATATTAAGGGATGTAAATTGCTTCTACGTATGATTTTAGTGTACATGTGCAAGCAATATGTTAATTAAAGGTGTCTGATAGTTTAAGTCATTCATAACAGTAATCCATCTTAGTATTGTACAATTGTGGTATGGTGATATGGGTTGAATAATGATGGAACAAATGAAGGGTTACCCTGAATAAGGTAGTCTTACCTATTCAATCATATGAATAGAAGGGATGATAACCATATTGTATTGATATGTAACCCTAATGAGGTATAGCTTGTTATACCTAGCTTTAATATAACTAAGTGATGGTAATTGGGTATGAATAGTCCTTGAATGACTAATACAATCATGGAGTACTTTGTTACTATTGTTAAAACCCTAGTATGCTATAACATGATGGTTACACCTTGAATTATATGTGGGTTCATACTTGAGAATAACATAGAATGTGATGGTAATGCTTCACCTTATGCAATCCATGATGCAATGGGGATGACGTGAGTAGTATTGTACAATTGCTGTTGAATCTAGTCTTCCAACTCAAGACTATTTTGCTATTTGAGTAGCACAATAGTAAAATTCAAAAGAACATGGTGAACTCTCTTTTGTGACTTAGAGGTAACATAGAACAATAGTACATATTGAGCCGAATGAATTGAGATAGTTGGATCAGATTATCAATGTTGAGGTAACACCTCAAGAGTATGAAATATTTGAAATGATTGTTTCTCTTTCTCTTTCCTATGATTGATTGTGGCATAGAGAATTTGTTTGTTGTCATTGAGAACTATTTCAAACATGTTGTGATTAGAAAAGAAATGAAGGACTTAATGTTAGAAACTACATTAAAGTATGAAATACAAGAATGTAATGACATGTAAGATTTCAGAAGCTTAAAATAAACTTTGAATATACTTTGCTTGCATATTTATGTTTCGAGGGTGAAACCTTTTGAAGGGGGGAAGAATCGTTATGACCGTAAGTGAGCTTAATGGGTAAGTTAGGGTTTATGTGGATTACTACACGCTTAGTTATATTGGTCATTGATTAAACATGATTAATGATGATATCTCAATCATGATATGTTAAACCTAATGAGAACCCCAAGTATGCTATATCTTTATATAATTAGGGTTTGAGAAAATATAAACCCTAGTCAACTGAAATTAGGGTTTTCACCAAATAGGCTCACGTTGGGGAGAATGAGAAAGGTAAGTAAAGGAGAATGAAAATGGTAGTTGAAGGATAGGATAGCATGACTGTGGTGGGTAGCACGACCGTGGTGGGTTGTTGGTGGCACAGGTATTCTTGGCCACACGTCCATTTTTAAAGAATTGAACTATTTACCAACTTTTATACTCAAATCTGCTGAAACCAATGTAGCACGGCCGTGGTATGTATCACGGCCATGCTAGGTCCATCTTAGCACGACCGTGGTAGCTAGCATGGCCGTTCTGGGACATTTTCTCTTCAAACGACTATTCTATAGATTTCTAGATAGCAGTGCACTGTTCTATTTTTAGTTATTTATTGGTAACTCCAAATAATATGAAATTTTAATTAAAGCTTTAAAAATCAATTAAAAACAATATTTAAAATTTTCATAATTTTTGGAGAAGGTTTAATCTCTAAAATAGACTAATTACAGTAATATTTTTATGACAGAAAATTCAGCTGAAAGAAGAGAAAGTATAGTGAGGGGTCAATGTGCAATTGATCCAAGCAGCTCAATTGCTCTATATGGTCAACCTAACACACTAGTAGCTCTCATAATTCAGTGATTCATTCCAGAGAAATGAAATCCTAGAGAGAGAGGGAGAGTTAGGGTTTGAGAGGAGAAAGTGATGGAGATGCTGACCTAGGGCTTTGCGGTATGAGGAATGATGAAATCATGTAAGTTTAGCTTCTTTGTATAGACTTTAATGGTGAATCTTCTCTCACATGTCAAGATTCCGTCCCTCCTCTGATTTGATCCAAAATGGTATCAAAACTTCCTCTTTTCTCACTCTTTCTTCATAATCCCTCATTTTTAGGGTTTCCGAGTTGAAAGGGAGAAGAATTGGGTGAATTGCTAGGGATTTGATATGAGATCGAGATTTTCAGGGATGAGCTGCATTTTAAAGGTGTTTTCAAACCTTAGGGTGAGTGGGAACTTCCTTTAAATAGTGTATTGCACAAAAATTGGTTAAATCATTGATAACCTCCTATTTTAGTAGTTTATCTTAGTCTTTTTCTTTAGTTTTCCATACTCTTTTCACGTTTATACGGTACATAAACCTAATTTTACCCCTTTTTGTAAATACATCATCAAACTAACTTTTTCCTTTTACACTTGCAGAAAAAGCACAAAAAAATCATAAAAGAATAAACCAACCTCAAGGCCGAGTGAAGCCAAACGGTCCCAAGATCGCATGGAGTTCAAACGGTCCCGAGACCGCATGAAGCCAAACGGTCCCAAGACCACATGGAGTTCAAACGGTCCCGAGACCGCATGAAGCCAAACGGTCCCAAGACCGCATGGAGTTCAAACGGTCCCGAGACCGCATGAAGCCAAACGGTCCCAAGACTGCATGGAGTTCAAACGGTCCCGAGACCGCATGAAGCCAAACGGTCCCAAGACCGCATGGAGTTCAAACGGTCCCGAGACCGCATGAAGCCAAACGGTCCCAAGACCGCATGGAGTTCAAACAGTCCTGAGACTGCATGAAGCCAAACGGTCCCAAGACCGCATGGAGTTCAAACGGTCCCGAGACCGCATGAAGCCAAACGGTCCCAAGACCGCATGGAGTTCAAACGGTCCCGAGACCGCACGAAGCCAAACGGTCCCAAGACCGCATGGAGTTCAAACGGTCCCGAGACCGCATGAAGCCAAACGGTCCCAAGACCGCATGGAGTTCAAACGGTCCCGAGACCGCATGAAGCCAAACGGTCCCAAGACCGCATGGAGTTCAAACGGTCCCAAGACCGCATGGAGTTCAAACGGTCCCAAGACCGCATGGAGCTCAAACGGTCCCAAGACCGTTTGACGCCAAACGATCTCAAAACCGTTTGACGCCAAACGGTCTCAAGACCGTTTGACGCCAAACGGTCTCAAGACCGTCTGACGCCAAATGGTCTCAAGACCGTTTGAACCCAAACGGTCTCCAGACCGTTTGACCTCACTCAAGGCCTATAAATAAGACCTCAAGGGCCATCCCTGAGGAAAGTCTAGACGTCCAGAGGCTGTCTCTCTACTACCAGAACAACTCCATCCACCGCCCGAGGCTGCCGGTCTGAGACTCACGTTCCATTGCAAAGCTACCTTCTCTCTCATCAACAAAGAAGGTGAGAGGAGAAGATCCGTCGTCAAGCAAGACACAAAGGGTGAAGATCGTTGCTCTCTCCACCAAGGGTTCAACCTTCTCTCCTCAGTGGAGATGATGTTCTTTCTATCTCTTCTTGCCTCCTCCTTTGTTGTTCCCTCTATGAGGAGCGAGTAGTTCCATCCACTGGGGAGCGGGGACTAGCCCCGCTGCCCATGTTTTGTACTTTGTACTAAAAAGATGTTATCCTTTCGTTTTAATACTAAATCGTTTCATACATGCTTGAATGATGGCCACGTTCTTGTATGCATCTATTGTCTTTTGTTGTGGTTTGTCTATGACCGCTCTCGAGACTCGAATACCGATTTAGTGTTGGTTTCTGGTGTGTGTATCCACCACGCATCCGTTTCGGTGTCTAGGAGTGTATCTCAAAGAGTGGAGTAAACTCACTATCATCCGTTGCACTTCCATCTGTATGGAAGTAACCTTGGTAAGTCGAGGAACACGCTTTGCGAGGGGAATGATGTAAAGCATGTGACCATTTGATCGGGAATGGCTGGCGTTGCAACATTCCCGCACTTCTCGTAGCTAGGTTATCCGAATAGGAGACTAGGCCTACAAAGATACTATTCGATTTGATAATTATCACTCGCTTGTTAGTTTTAGATGCACGTTTCATGAGGTTGAGTAAGATTCTCTCTTTGGAAGACTACATATCTTCATTGACATGTAGAAATGTACCGAATGAGAGCTACTTAACCCTTGAAGGATGCGATGCATTGCTCTTGTCTTATAAGGCATCGGTCTTGTGGAACATCGAAGGATGCAATGCATCGCTCTTGTCTTACGAGGCATCGGTCTTGTGGAACATCCTTGGATGCAATGCATCGCTCTTGTCTTATAAGGCATCGGTCTTGTGGAACATCCATGCATCTAGCTTATAAGTCTTGCTTGCTTAGTACATATACAATGCATGTGTAGCGGTGGTAAATACCTGCTTAACCCCAGTGATTCATCATCATTTGTTAAATCTTAGTTTTAATTGCTTTATTTACTTTTCATGCTTTAGTCTAAAAACCAATCAAAATCCAACCTTTTGATATAAGTGCCAATTAGTAAAATAACTAAGTGAAGTGCTGTACGTTTTCCATCTTGTTGCTTACAACAAGACCGTTGTCTTTTGGGTTCGATCCTAAATCTGTACTATGATAAGGCTTCCATACTCTTATGGGGTTGGAGTTGTTATCTAAGCACCAGTTCTAGGTAAACCTAGGGAAGACATCAATCCTCTCTAGGGTTTTTGGTGATAGAATTCTGGGACTCCCATTGGAAGAGTAAAATCTTTTGGTGTAAGTCCTCGATCCATCAAAAAATGGCGCCGTTGCCGGGGACAACGGAACGTTAGTATTTCACTTATTTTATTTTTTCTAGTTGGTTAGGATTTTTACACTTTCTTTTTGAATCATAACTCATCATCTTCTTGAAGCTTTCATATTGTCTCTATTATCTAAAGGTGTTCTCTTTTCTTTACTCAGGTAGAACCCGTATATGCAATCACCGCATAATCGAGGATTCTCCCCTGATCCGGAGCTCGACTCCGAGGTAGAGAGAAGTTTCCACCGCAGAATCCGTCTCAATCGCCAACGCGCTAGTCAAATGGCTGACGAACAGCATCAAGCCACTTTGGTGATGGAGAGAGTCAATGCTGCTATCGCCACACAACGGGCACAACTCATTGCAGACACCCGTGCCCAAATACAAGCGGAGATACGAGCAGAAGAGCAAGCCCGCATAAGAGCAGAGACCGAGGCTGCTCAGCTCGAATTATGAAACAAGCAACTGAGGGACTATGCTGTCCTGAAGAATTACGAAGACAACCACCCGGTCCGGCCTCCGATCATCAACATCCCAAACTTTGAGATTCGGACCCAGTGGATCCAGATTATGCAAGGAATTTCCTTCTCAGGAGGTTCAGGAGACGATTGCATGGACCATTTGAAACGGTTTAAGGCATTATGCCACCTGGTCCCGCAAGCTGGTATTGCTTTCGACGCAATAATGCTCCACCTGTTTCATTTCACCTTATCTGGAAGGGCCTTGAGTTGGTACAACTCATTGGACAGAGAACCCATCATAACCACTTGGGCCCCTCTAGAGGAAAAATTCTTGGAGAAGTTCTTTCCACCCTCGCTGACCTATGAAATCAGAGGGCAGATCAACCATTTCTCCCAGCTACCTGGAGAAACCCTCGCTGAGGCATGGGAAAGATTCAAGGAACTTCTACGCAAATGCCCTCATCATGGAATTTCACAGAATCAATTGATTGAAACTTTTTATCGGGGGGTAAGCGATGACATTAAACAGTTCCTAGATTCCTCATCTGGAGGAAATTTCATGAGGAAAAATTATGAAGATGCCTGGAAAATCGTTACTTTAGGAGCTGAAAACCAGTCCAACTGGGGGCGGTCAGCCGGAAAAGGCGTCCTTAAAGTCTTTAAAGCTGAGGAATCTATGGAACTAAAGTCAATAGCCGAAGCTTTGAAGACAATCGCTCATAAACAGCAAACCCTTGAAACAACTCTAGGGGAAATTGATAAGAAGAAAACCCCGCTGGTTCATCAAGTCAAAGCCGTCACAGGATCCTGTGAAGCTTGTCATGCTTCGGATCATCCGACTCTTTCCTGCGGAATACTCTATAATGTGATGATGGATCTGCATCCACCACCACAATCCTATGAGGCCATCACTAATCAGGCTGAAGATCAGATTCCAGAGCAAGTCAACTCCATCCATACTATTCCCGGACAAGTTTATTATAATCCCAGTCAACCAAGGAACCATCCTGGATTCCAGTATGGGAATCCCTCTGGAACTGCGAATCTGCAACATCAGACACAAGGGGGACTTGACAGTAGGCTGCCTCCTGGATTTCCAAACAATTTTAACCAAAATCAAGGGAACCCAAGGAACAATTTCCCTAGGGCTAACTACCCTAGAAATCAATCAGCTTACTATCAGTACACTCATCCCCCGCTTCACCCACAGTTGCATACTCAACAGTCCCAACAACAAAACCCTCAGAAAAACGTCACTGCACAACCGGAAGATGAGCTATCTTTGATAAAACAAATGCTTCAGTCTCAGCAAACCATGCTGGCCAACCAACAAGCTCAACAGAAGGCAGTTGAAGCACAGCTTGCCCAGATTGCTGCACAATTGAAACCCCCAACAAGCACTTTTGATGGGCAGCATGAACCAAACCCTAAGTACGGGCAAAACAAACACGAACAGCTGAATGCCGTCACCACAAGGTCGGGACGCATTCTTCCTGAACCCATCAAGAACACCCTAGATGATGATGATGTGCCCACTTTTATGACGAAAGAGATTTCGCAACAAGGGATTGAGAAATCCTCCGAAGGCAAAAAGGACGAAAACAAAGAGCATGTACCTGCAGAATCCAAGGTCCCGCAATTCAAACCAAGGATTCCGTATCCGGGCAGACTGCAAGAAACAAAAATGGATGCCAGGTTTCAGAAATTCAAGGAAGCAATGAAGAAACTTTATATTGACATCCCACTCCTTGACGCTCTATCCGAAGTACCAGCATGGGCAAGATATCTCAAAACTTTGCTATCACGTAAGTATATCACCAAAGAGCAGGAAACCGTCAAGCTCGCTCAAACCACTTCTGACATCATCTTGAACAAACTACCCAAAAAGAAGAAGGACCCAGGTTCCTTCGGAATCCAATGTTGCATTGGAAATGCATCCATAAAGAAAGGATTGGCTGACCTCGGGGCTAGTATATCCATTATTCCCTACTCTATGTGCCAACGCCTTGGTTTCACTGACCTGCTGCCTACAGCAATGACTATTCAACTAGCCGACTCTACCATAACCGCACCGTTGGGAATCATCGAAGATATCCCAGTAAGGATAGGGAAGGATGCCTACGTTCCATGTGATTTTGTCATCATGGATATTAAAGAAGACTTAAGGTATCCGATCATTTTCGGTAGGCCTTTCCTAGCTACAGCCAGAGCGCTAATCGATGTCGAAGCCGAAACCATCATTCTTAGGCTCGGGAAAGAAGCAATTCAATTCCGCGTCCTTGATAGCATGAAAGGTCCCAGCATCCAAGAAGAAGTCTTTCTTTTAGACGAAATTCAACAAATGTCGCAATTAGAAATCTCCGAGCCAATTGACAAACTTGAGAATGCTCTTATCAATCCAGAAGTTGAATTCTCTGCAAATGAACTAGTCCAGCAATGCATCCAATACCTAGAAAAGATAGAAGAAGCACCAAAGGCTACTTTTGAAGAGCTTAAAGCCATCACTACCATTGAAGCAGCAGAACCATCAAAAACCCCTGAATTGAAGACTTTACCTACATGGCTTAAATATGTTTTCCTGGATAAGGAAGAGCTATGCCCAGTTATTATCAGCTCCACCCTTACCGAAGACCAAGAAGTCAAACTTCTGGACAAACTAAGGAGGCACAAAAAGATCATTGGTTATAAAATAACCGACCTCACAGGCATAAACCCGGCTCTGTGTATGCATAAGCTTCCTATGGTTGAAGAATTTAAACCCACTCGTGAACATCAAAGAAAACTGAACCCAAATTTGAAAGAGGTAGTCCGTTTGGAAGTCCTCAAACTACTCAAAGCTGGCATGATCTATCCTATCTCTGACTCTCAGTGGGTCAGTCCAGTTCAGGTTGTTCCAAAAAAGGGGGGCACTACTGTAGTAATCAACGATAAAAATGAGCTCGTACCCACTAGGACTGTAACGGGGTGGCGAATGTGCATCGATTATAGGAAGTTGAATAAAGCTACAAGGAAAGACCACTACCCTCTACCCTTCCTTGACGAAGTCCTAGAGCGCTTGGCCCACCAAAAGTATTTCTGTTATCTCGATGGTTACTCCGGGTTCTACCAAATACCCATACATCCAGAGGACCAAGAAAAAACCACCTTCACTTGTCCCTTTGGGACATATGCTTTCAGAAGAATGCCGTTCGGGCTATGTAACGCTCCTGCTACTTTCCAACGCTGCATGTCTGCCATCTTTGCCGGATTAACCGAATCTGTTATGGAAGTCTTTATGGATGATTTCTCTGTCTATGGATATTCTTTCGATAACTGTCTAAATAATCTTGAACGAGTCCTGCAACGTTGCAAGGAAACGAACCTTATCCTGAATTGGGAAAAATGTCATTTCATGGTAACAGAAGGTATCGTCCTCGGACATAGAGTAAGTGATAGGGGAATTGAGGTTGACAAAGCAAATATTGATGTTATCTCAAAGTTGTCACCTCCGAAGGACATAAGGGGCGTTCGAGCTTTCCTAGGTCATGCAGGGTTCTACAGAAGGTTCATCAAAGATTTCTCGAAAATAGCTAAACCCATGACCCAACTCCTGACAAAAGATGCCGAGTTTGTTTTCGACCAAGAATGCATGCGAAGTTTCTCTACCCTTAAAGAAGCATTAATTTCTGCACCTATTCTAAGGGCTCCAGACTGGTCGCAACCATTCGAAATCATGTGCGACGCAAGTGATTATGCCATAGGAGCCGTTTTAGGACAACAGATCGATAAGAAACCCTATGTCATCTACTATGCATCAAAAACGCTTGACGAAGCACAGAAAAACTACACGACCACGGAAAAAGAGTTTTTGGCTATCATCTACGCCTTTGAAAAATTCCGCTCTTACCTGATCGGCTCTAAAGTCATCGTCTACACTGACCATTCTGCTATCCGACATCTGATCCAGAAACAGGACGCCAAACCCAGGCTCATCCGCTGGGTATTAATGCTTCAAGAATTCGACCTAGAAATCAAAGATAAAAGTGGCGTAGAGAACGTTGTAGCCGATCACCTCAGCAGAATCGAGGTTGAAGAAAAAGATAAAATCCCTATCAGGGATTCTCTTCCTGATGATCAGCTTATGAAGGCCACTCATAGTTTTCCTTGGTTTGCTGATATCGTCAATTATCTAGCCACAGGGATCATCCACCCGTCTGCTTCATATCAGGATAAAAGGAAATTCCTTCATGATATAAAACGTTATCATTGGGACGAACCCTACTTATTTTACCTCTGTGCCGACGAACTTTTTCGCCGGTGCCTTCCAGAAGAAGAAATAACCTCGGTTTTGGAACACTGCCACTCCGGACCCACGGGGGGCACATGGGCGCCAAGAAAACTGCCATAAAAGTTCTAAAATCTGGTTTCTTTTGGCCCACCATATCAAAAGACTCACATGATTTTGTCAAAGCCTGTGATAAATGCCAATTTTCGGGCAACATATCAAAAAGGGATGAAATGCCTCTTACCATGTGGCAGGAAATTGAACTGTTTGATGTATGGGGGGTAGACTACATGGGACCTTTCCCTTCATCATATGGCTTCTCTTACATTTTGGTCGCAGTGGATTACGTCTCAAAGTGGGTCGAAGCTATACCCACCGTATCCAATGACTCCAAACCTGTTGTCAAATTGTTCAAAGGCACTATTTTTCTGAGATTTGGAGTTCCAAGAACGGTCATATCTGATGGCGGGACCCATTTCCTGGAACGAAGTTTCGAAGCGTTACTGAGAAAATACGGAGTCCATCACAAAGTTGCCACACCTTACCACCCACAAACTAGTGGCCAGGTAGAAGTATCCAATAGACAGATAAAAGCGATTCTTGAAAAAACAGTGAATAAAAACCGCACTGATTGGTCCACCAAACTTCCTGACGCCCTCTGGGCATACCGTACTGCTTACAAAACACCAATTGGAACAACTCCGTTTCGTTTGGTGTACGACAAATCATGTCATCTTCCAGTAGAACTAGAACATAAAGCCTGGTGGGCCATCAAGCAACTAAACTTCGACCTTAAACGCGCAGGGGAGAACAGACAACTCCAGCTACAGGAGCTAGAAGAACTCCGAATGACAGCATATCACAGTGCTAGAATCTATAAAGAGCAAACAAAAATGTGGCACGATGGACATCTTAAGAGAAAAGATATTACCGTTGGCGACAAAGTGCTCTTATTCAACTCCAAGCTCAGATTATTCCCCGGAAAGCTCCGAACAAAATGGTCCGGACCCTTCACCATAAAACATATCTACCCAACTGGAGCCGCCATTATCATCGACAACAACGGAGGAGAACGAACGGTTAACGGGCACCGTTTAAAAAGATACTACACTCAGGAAGACAAAACACATCAACAAACCCTCGATATCAGAGATGCTACGCCCACAACATAACAACCTTACAGTTTCGTCGAGCCAGTGACGTAAAACCAAGGCGCTTCTTGGGAGGCAACCCAAGACCTCAGTATCACCTTCTCTAATTTCTAGTCTTTTATTTTTCTTTTGTATTTGTTTTGCTTTCTTTAAGTTCTTTCATCATTAATCTAAAAATACAAAAAAAATCTACATAATCAAAACTACAAAAACAATACATAAAACAAACAACATAAAAATTCATAAACCAAAATACAAAAAAATAATATACATACTCAAAAACAAACATAAAAATATACAAACCCTTTGTGCCCCTCCAAACGGTCTTCAAACCATTTGGAGCCAAACGGTCTCCAAACCATTTGGAGCCAAACGGTCTTGAAACCGTTTGGACTCCAAACGGTCTTCAAACCGTTTGGAGCCAAACGGTCCTCAAACCGTTTGGGACCAAACGGCCCTCAAACCGTTTGGGACCAAATGGTCTTGAAACCGTTTGAGACCAAACGGTCCTGAAACCGTTTGGGACCAAACGGTCTTGAAACCATTTGAGACCAAACGGTCCTGAAACTGTTTGGGACCAAAACGGTCTTGAAACCGTTTGGGACCAAACGGTCTTGAGATCGCTTGGGATCAAGCGGTCTTCAAACCGTTTGGAATACAAAAGGTCACCCACCTATCACTATAAATATCGACCCTACCCCTCCGTCTTTCTCTCTTCGAACCTTCGTTTTCTCCAGAATTTTCGTGCGAAAAGCTTCCATTTTTGCTCCTGTTGCACCCGCGCAAAGTCACCCTTCCGTCCACCTTCCGCAAGATAGTCCGGCGACCCCACGCTGCTCATTCCATCGCCAGTCGCTGCTTACGTTGCCATCGCCGTCGTTATCGATCGAGTTCACCGACTCTTCCACCGCTTTCGAAGGCGCCGGCGCGTTCTTCACCTTCGCGCCGTTCCACCTTCTCCCGCACCGGCGACCTGCGACTCTTCGCTTTCCAAACGGTCTTGAAACCGTTTGGGGCCAAACGGTCCTCAAACCGTTTGGAACCAAACGGTCTTGAAACCGTTTGGGGCCAAACGGTCCTCAAACCGTTTGGACCCAAACGGTCTTGAAACCGTTTGGACCCAAACGGTCTTGAAACCGTTTGGAACCAAACGGTCCTGAAACCGTTCGGTTTTCGTTTCCTTTTTGCTTTCACAAAATATAAAAGATATAACTACAAATCAAATTTACACTGTCTCAAACCTTCTCTAAATTACGAAACTCATATTTTTTTCAGAAGTGGCGTCAAACAAGGCTTCCGGATCCGGAACTGCCCCTGCTCCGACAAGGGAGCAGATGATGGAGGAGTGAGACAGGCTCATACAAATAAGGGACACCTACAACACCACCAGAGCCGTCCCTCCCAAGACCAAGATCATTGACGTCCTGTGTAAAATAACCCGCCTCACCAAATGCCTGGGTGAGGCTCCTGAAGAAGACGTCGAGCACATCTTTTCGAACGATGATGAAGCTGAACAACATTTGGGGAATTGGTCGAGCATTGCTTAGTTATTCAGCAAAGCAGTTTCCCGTAAAACCTTTTCACTATCAGGATGGGAACCGTAGGATATCCAAAATGGGTGTTGGTTGGTATGACTTTCAGATAGAAAACGATCTGAGGATTGGAGATGTATTTGTATTTGAGCTACTTCTGAAGGACAAAGATATCGTGAACTTTTGTGTAACCAAGTAGCACATATCAAGCAGCACTTGCAACAAAGACCATCCTCCAGTTAGTGGCAACATGGAAGATGGAATCAATATTGAGAATAGCAGCTACCTGACTTAATCCATGGATGATGAAGTAGGACATCCCAAGGAAACTGATGTCGAAGGCAGCGGCTACCACAGTAACTTGAAGTATGATCAAGCAAAGGATCTGCTAGACAATATCAAGACAAAATTGCAAAAGAGTGCGCTGCGAAATTAATGGAGCTCCTGAGTCAGCACTCCAAGGCATACAACAAAGAGCACTTCAATCGCCCAGCCTTCTGCCACAAATGCCCCCATCTTTACGAGGGCAATTCGCATCCACTCTACTCCGATCTCCAGGAGCTACCGAAAATCTGCCTTAACTCGCAGCCCTTGTTCTAATGACTTCTCAACCTATCACTTTGCCACTCTGGGAACAGAGTGTGTGATAAGTTAGGGGGGGATTCATTAGACAAGGGCTAGGTATCAAATTCTATACTCCCTTTTCCTTTTTAAAATTACCTAATATATATATATATATATATATATATATATATATATATATAGTCACCTCAACTAACTCTAGAATCATATTAGTCTTACAAATAAATAGCACTCAGACATCAAATGGCGATTTATCAACTTCCACCTACTATGGATCCCATATTTTCGCTTCAATTCTTTATCTGACTCTCCACAGGTCAAAATCAGGGCAGAAATAAGCCGAGATCTCGAGGATGAGAAGGAAATTAGGCAACTTCCAAATCAAAAAGTTCTGCAAGTGGACCACAAACCAAATAAGTGCATGCTGAAAAACTTTAAGAACAGCTTTCCTCTCTTCAAAATAAAAGAGGCTTGGCCGCCCAAAATAAATCCTCATTCCAAAACCCAAGCCTGTGAGTTTTTGAATAAAAGCCAGAGAGACGAATAAAATCATGAGAGTTGTGCCACGCATAAGGACCTATATGAAGAACTGATAAAGGGCTCACCCGGCCGGCACATTCCGCTGCCCTCACAAAGGCAGATGTGTCGCGTCCGGTAGTGAAACCCTAAAAGTTCCAAGTATATGAAAAGGCTCATAAAGGACTTGCCCGGCCGGTACATTCAGCTGCCCTCATAAAGGCAGATGTGTCGTGCCCGATAGTGAGATCCTAAAAAGCATAGACAACCCCTCCCCCACTCGAAGGGGAGCTACACTTCAAAGCCTTTAGCCAACCCTCATACCCTCTCTAGCTTCCAGTAGGTTTCCAGAGAGGTATAAAGTTGATTAGAGTCAACGACATGCACAAAATAAATGTGGTCCCAAGGCAAATTTTGAGATACGGAAAAACCCTGAGATCCAAGCAACTCTCGAAATCCAAAAGAATCAAGGCATGCAATAAGCCTCGATATGACCCCTGCGGAACTCAGGTCAAGAATTGAAGCAAGAGTATGGAGACCTTAATTAAGATCGCCTCGCCATTTCATGTCTCAGCTCTATCTAACTTGAGGACAAGCTAGACTCTAAGTTAGGGGGGTGATAACCTCCTATTTTAGTAGTTTATCTTAGTCTTTTTCTTTAGTTTTCCATACTCTTTTCACGTTTATACGGTACATAAACCTAATTTTACCCCTTTTTGTAAATACATCATCAAACTAACTTTTTTCTTTTACACTTGCAGAAAAAGCACAAAAAAACCATAAAAGAATAAACCAACCTCAAGGCCGAGTGAAGCCAAACGGTCCCAAGACCGCATGGAGTTCAAACGGTCCCGAGACCGCATGAAGCCAAACGGTCCCAAGACCGCATGGAGTTCAAACGGTCCCGAGACCGCATGAAGCCAAACGGTCCCAAGACCGCATGGAGTTCAAACGGTCCCGAGACCGCATGAAGCCAAACGGTCCCAAGACCGCATGGAGTTCAAACGGTCCCAAGACCGCATGAAGCCAAACGGTCCCAAGACCGCATGGAGTTCAAACGGTCCCGAGACCGCATGAAGCCAAACGGTCCCAAGACCGCATGGAGTTCAAACGGTCCCGAGACCGCATGGAGTTCAAACGGTCCCGAGACCGCATGAAGCCAAACGGTCCCAAGACCGCATGGAGTTCAAACGGTCCCGAGACCGCACGAAGCCAAACGGTCCCAAGACCGCATGGAGTTCAAACGGTCCCGAGACCGCATGAAGCCAAACGGTCCCAAGACCGCATGGAGTTCAAACGGTCCCGAGACCGCATGAAGCCAAACGGTCCCAAGACCGCATGGAGTTCAAACGGTCCCAAGACCGCATGGAGTTCAAACGGTCCCAAGACCGCATGGAGCTCAAACGGTCCCAAGACCGTTTGATGCCAAACGATCTCAAGACCGTTTGACGCCAAACGGTCTCAAGACCGTTTGACGCCAAACGGTCTCAAGACCGTCTGACGCCAAACGGTCTCCAGACCGTTTGACCTCACTCAAGGCCTATAAATAAGACCTCAAGGGCCATCCCTGAGGAAAGTCCAGACGTCCAGAGGCTGTCTCTCTACTACCAGAACAACTCCATCCACCGCCCGAGGCTGCCGGTCTGAGACTCACGTTCCATTGCAAAGCTACCTTCTCTCTCATCAACAAAGAAGGTGAGAGGAGAAGATCCGTCGTCAAGCAAGACACGAAGGGTGAAGATCGTTGCTCTCTCCACCAAGGGTTCAACCTTCTCTCCTCAGTGGAGATGATGTTCTTTCTATCTCTTCTTGCCTCCTCCTTTGTTGTTCCCTCTATGAGGAGCGAGTAGTTCCATCCACTGGGGCGCGGGGACTAGCCCCGCTGCCCATGTTTTGTACTTTGTACTAAAAAGATGTTATCCTTTCGTTTTAATACTAAATCGTTTCATACATGCTTGAATGATGGCCACGTTCTTGTATGCATCTATTGTCTTTTGTTGTGGTTTGTCTATGACCGCTCTCGAGACTCGAATACCGATTTAGTGTTGGTTTCTGGTGTGTGTATCCACCACGCATCCGTTTCGGTGTCTAGGAGTGTATCTCAAAGAGTGGAGTAAACTCACTATCATCCGTTGCACTTCCATCTATATGGAAGTAACCTTGGTAAGTCGAGGAACACGCTTTGCGAGGGGAATGATGTAAAGCATGTGACCATTTGATCGGGAATGGCTGGCGTTGCAACATTCCCGCACTTCTCGTAGCTAGGTTATCCGAATAGGAGACTAGGCCTACAAAGATACTATTCGATTTGATAATTATCGCTCGCTTGTTAGTTTTAGATGCACGTTTCATGAGGTTGAGTAAGATTCTCTCTTTGGAAGACTACATATCTTCATTGACACGTAGAAATGTACCGAATGAGAGCTACTTAACCCTTGAAGGATGCGATGCATTGCTCTTGTCTTATAAGGCATCGGTCTTGTGGAACATCGAAGGATGCAATGCATCGCTCTTGTCTTACGAGGCATCGGTCTTGTGGAACATCCTTGGATGCAATGCATCGCTCTTGTCTTATAAGGCATCGGTCTTGTGGAACATCCATGCATCTAGCTTATAAGTCTTGCTTGCTTAGTACATATACAATGCATGTGTAGCGGTGGTAAATACCTGCTTAACCCCAGTGATTCATCATCATTTGTTAAATCTTAGTTTTACTTGCTTTATTTACTTTTCATGCTTTAGTCTAAAAACCAATCAAAATCCAACCTTTTGATATAAGTGCCAATTAGTAAAATAACTAAGTGAAGTGCTGTACGTTTTCCATCTTGTTGCTTACAACAAGACCGTTGTCTTTTGGGTTCGATCCTAAATCTGTACTATGATAAGGCTTCCATACTCTTATGGGGTTGGAGTTGTTATCTAAGCACCAGTTCTAGGTAAACCTAGGGAAGACATCAATCCTCTCTAGGGTTTTTGGTGATAGAATTCTGGGACTCCCATTGGAAGAGTAAAATCTTTTGGTGTAAGTCCTAGCTCCATCAATCATCCATAATCTTTAATTGCTTAGTATGGGACTACAAACCCTGAATTATGTGTTTGATCGAAGTTGTTGCGAAATGATATGAAATGGATTCTTCCTCTGTTTGTTTGAATTTCAGATGATAAATTCATATTAGAAATGTATACAATACATCCTAATGAGAATTCCCTAAGTATTCACAAAGGTTATAAGAGTAAATTGAAATATAGGGAATTTGTCTGTGATTGAAATTGCTGTATAAATAAATAGAGAAATGTGTTTATTTGGATTCCCTTGGTTATGAATGATTGTTTATCTAAATTCATAGTACATATATGTTAGATACTATCTTGGATTTCATTTAATGTGAATAGAGTTTGTTTGATATCTTAGTAAAGAGGGTGAAACCCTAGTTGCGAGGAAAGTTGGATATTTGCAAATAGATATCGTGAAATCCATTTAAACATATTTTCTTGACATGATAGACTTTATTTATTCAATTTTATTATTAATGCATGTTATCTCAGTGAATGGAATGGAAACCCAAACTCAGCTCAGTTTCAAGGTTTCATACATATATTGATTTTATATGATGTGTTGATAGTAGTCTTTATTCAGTGAATGTTTATGTCACATGAAATCCTTATGAGAGCCATGTGATAAGTGAAAGAGGTAAATGAAACCCTAAGGATAGGGTTTTCAATGAATTAAGCATTTTGATTACCATGTTCTCAGTATGAGTTGCACAACCCAGTATTTGGGTCGATGTGCATGTTTTCCAAGAAAGTACAAATAATTTACAGGTGCAAATGATGATTACTCATATTCCAAGTAATTAGCTTTCATCAGTATATTAAGATGTTTAATTGCATGATTCTAGTATATAAGTGCCAAATGGACATGTATTATGTTTATTTAAGTATTTCAGTCTGCCCGCATGTATAGTATGTTGATTTCTCAGTATATTACAATGTTTGAATATACTGCTCTGCCAAGTTAAGGATGATATAAATTTTGTGTTATAAACTTCAAATAAATAGACATGGTACCATAGAGATACCAGAGTCAAGTATAAGTAAGGGAAAAGATACAGTATAGTAAGAGATTTTGAAGAAAAATAAAATAATAGACTTAAGGGTAGGGCTGGCAAAACCTAACCTGACCCGCTCGACTTGACCCGACCCGACCCGACTAAAGTGGGTTCGGGTCTTGATTTTTTCGACCCGACCCGAATTGACCCGAACCCGAAAAACCCAAAATTATTTGCGGGTCGGGTCTGGGTTTGCAATTCTCGACCCACAAAACCCGCTCGACCCGAAATTATATCTTTGTATGTATATATATTTTTCCATATTCTAGCCATATAAATTTTTAACACATACAAACGTAAATTTATGATAGTTTGTATAAGTCTTTGCATGCAAAACAATAATTAATTAGCAAATTCTGCAGCAATTTTGGGTCTAGCGGGTTTGAATTTTTGGGTTTTTTGGGTTTTTTGGGATTGCATATTATATAATATTTTCGGGTCCATCGGGTTCATCAGGTCAGACCGCAAATATGAATTTCGGGTTCGGGTCAAGCAGGTATGACCCATAATTATTTTCGGGTCGGGTTCGGGTCGAGTATATTTGATCTGACCCGAATTGACCCGAAATAGGACCCGCTCAACCTAGACCCGATTGCCAGCCCTACTTAAGGGCCCTAACACCGTAGAACCCCTATGTGAGGGTTGTGCCTTAGGGGTGAAACGACCTAACCCTGGCAGCGTCTAGTATATGGGGGTCAGAACGTGATATCAGGTGGCACGTGAGGGACGAAGACCTAGTGAAAGTCTCCTTAAATTATAGTTTGCAGTCTCCAACATCAATCAGAAGTCCTGGTGGCACTAGAGTATAGAAAAAGCCAAGAGGTGGCTTGACTCTCCGCCTGTGTGCTCAGGTTAGAGGAGGAGTCCACTTTAGGCAAGAGAGCCATTTTTGTATTGCAGACCAGGAGAGTACTCAGACTTAGCATTTCCCAGGTATGTCTGCTAAGTTTTGTACGGTGTGATCGTAGTGCACTATGGGTCTTCATATGTAGAGTACACTGTATATGATCAGGGCATAATAAAATGAATGAGAGGTCAAACAAGTGTGTACAGTTATTCAATTATTCTTTGTATGTTTCTGAATTATTATTTCTCTTTATGATCAATCAAGCATTTCATATATTGATTCATTCCTATAGATATTTAGAGTATCCTGCCATATTTATGATTGTCAATTATTAGACTCTCTAAAGCTTTCTAGTGTTATACTTGATTCTAATTGCTCAAAAGTATATCTGTAATTATATCAGTGCTTTAGACTATTTCTTTGAAGCACCCATTCACTGAGCGAGTAGGATCACCCCTCTACTCAAAATTTTTAGGGAAATCACATGGACTTGAAGAAGATATCATTGCATCAGGGTAAATCTGCCACAAGAGTTAAGTCTGAGTATAGTTAAGTTCAGTCAGTCCCTATCACTCTAGGTCCTTGTATAGATCTGAGAGAGAGTTGTAAATGATGTTTTGTATGTTTGTTTCCTTAATCGGAAAGAATGCAAATGATTGTAATGTCGTATGTACATGGAAGTGTGAGAAACATAATGAATGTATGGATGTGTATCATTAAATGCTGGGATTATATTAGAGAAATGAAAGTTTAATTCTCTTATAAAGTTAGTTTATTGGTTCAATGTGAGAAAACAAAGAGTTTGAAAAAGAATAAAAAGTTAAGGGTGATCTTTGTATTACGTTAAATCCTCAATTTATACCCTAATCTCATGAATAGTGGTAATTGTGAGATTGGGGTGTAACAATAAGGTCCTTTAGTTGCTTGATGATGATGAAGGAACTGACAGGGAGTAGGATCGATAGGACTAGATCAAGGGATCCAAGATGGTCGATAGATCTTGTCCTCCCACTTTGGAACTTGAGAAAGTTTGGCGGCATCCTCTCGACACTCTGTCTACCAAGATTTAAGATGCATGAGACGGCTGCGATGGGGGGTGTATTTATAGGGTTAAGGCTGTTGACCCCTTTCCATCGGTGTTGATGGTTTCCTGTCATTGGGTCTATCGACAGCCAGGTCGAAAATGGATCTTATTACGATATTTGTCGATTGATAGACATGTCGATCTCTTCTCATTGTTAAAAAAGTTCTCACTTTCAAATGATCTGTTGATCTCACTGTCGATAGGTCTGTCATGGTGATTCCTCGACAGTTGTCCTTGGGCGTCAGTAATGTTGTCAACGTAGTCTATTGATGGAATGATTCAATGGGACTATCAAGGGTCCTCTGCTCGACAAGTGTGTTGAGTTATAGATTGATAGCTTGATACTGATAAGTGTCTGTGGGTGTCGACAGATTGGGTTGTCGATGTTGCATCAACAGAGGTGAGTTTTGTCCCTTTTTCTTAACACTCCTTCGCTCGACATGTGGTCGTCAAAGTACTTCATTTCATTAGATTGATGCTTGATAAGTCTGTCAGACTTGAATTGATGGTCTTTTCTCGATCCTCTTGGTCAGACCTTCTTGTCGACCAATTGATTGACAAACTGAAGAGAGGTCTTTTGAACAATTAATCAGGCTTCATTGATTTCACTTGATTTGCATCCAATTCCTTCAAATATCACCAAAATTAACTTAAAACTTATTATTTAAGTATTTTAGAATAAAATGGGTAAATATAAACATCCAATCATTATTTCTAATGACATTAATTATGTAAAAGGCTATTGAAATTGCACCAAAACTGATGTTATCCACTCCCCATACTTAGATTTTAGCTTGTCCTAAAGCTAATGGAATCGGTATTTCTTTAACAAAGAAAAATAAAAAAATTACTAAAAACATGAGTTTATACAATCCTCTTAACAAAACTAATTTTTATCCAATATGTCATTATGTCAACAACTTCTTTCTTTATTTGTTTTTGCCTAATGCTTGTCTCCAATATATCTATCACTTTGTCAAAGCATCTTTCACTCTCGCCTAGGTACTTATGTGGAGAAATTAGATAGGCTTATGGATATTCCTTTCTTCCTATGGGTCATTCAAGTACATGTCTATTTAGATAGGCGAGTGATCCCTACGTTTCAAACCAAATGATTTTAGAGAAGTGATTGCACATACTAAGTATCACTACCCCCAAATTGCAATACCTTTAAATGAACTCCATTAGAGTGAGGCAGAGGTTGTAGAGACTAAATAAAATCAACATGTCTGCATTCATGAGTGCAACACTACACCATTTCAATAGCTACAATTCATGGGATGTCTCTCGGATTCTTTTTCACTCCTTACTCTTTTTGGGATGAAACATTCAGAGGATAGCATGAGGTAGATCTTTCTTTGTTTTTGTATCAGTATACCTTTGACAAGACAAGACTTTATTAATTATGTTCTTTTTGTAAGAAACAATTTATGACATCGTAAAAGATAAATGACGTTTTTCTAAGGTGTAAGAAACAATTGATGACATTATAAAAGATATATGACATACCTACTCATAGGATTACACCCCCCAAACCTACAACACACACTATCCACAGAGTGTGAGAAAGAAAGGAAAAGAAAATGTAAACATGTGAGCTCGTCAGCAAAGGTCCACTGTTTCTCATGGGGATTGGAGCAGCATCAGAGCGTAATTTTCTCGAAGGCAATGGTAATTATCATTGTGAGTTTCTTCAACAACAACATGGAGGACTCCAATGGTGTACATCCACTGTAGAACGTAGAAGCCATAATCATTGGATAACATATGTTGTTAATGATAATGATGCCATAATATGGTTACCTTCCATCATCTTGGTCCTAAGAACAATATCCACTGCCAAATTTACGGATCAGTGGAATGAGCGCCTTTGAAAAAGCAGCAAAAATACTTTCATGCATACTGCAGATTAGCACTGAGTATTTAGGGCCTTTAGGGTCAAAAGAAGAATCTCAACTATTTTAGAGCACAACCTCCCTTTATCGAGTAGAGACAACAATCAAAGTCTAATGTGCATTGTGAAGAATAGGTACAAATATGTAGCGGGGAATAGATTCTTATAGCCGTCAAAGCAGAAGATCTTTTTCACTTGAATTAGAGTCTCGACAAAGATCGGTGACTAGATCAGGACCGAAAATATAGACATCATCAACATCCAGGTAGAAAAGAGATTGGTAAGCTACCATGAGGCTATGAGATAATCATCCTCATGGTTGAAGAGTCTCCATGAGGTCGTCTTTCATGTCCAAAAGGTCATATCTACTGAAAATGACATCATTTCCAATATGCTTGAAGTGGTGCATCAACATCATCAGTTGAGAAAGAGAAAGTTTGCAACATGTAGTGCGGTCAAAATTCTCAAAACTTGGCTCTATAGTGGTAACAAGTCCATATATCGGAAATGGCTAAGGCTCATCAAGGAATTTTAGTGTTTCCACAACTTCTTTAACTTTTGTAGTTGCTATAACAATAGTAGGAGGTTCAGTGACAAAAGGTGATGGTGTGATCTGCCATTCTTCTGCTTCTTCTTTCTACAAGACATCTTTGAAAACCTCCTTCTCCGGTCGAGGAATAAGTGGATAAAGATCCCTTAGGTTTTTAGACAGTTCAGGTAACTAATGTTGGGTTTTGTGGGATAGAACAAGCAGCGGAATTGAAATTTTTATCTAACCACAAACCCTCAACCAGCAGATCTCATCAACAATAATGATATAGGAAGGATGGTTTAATGAGATATGCATGATCTTGAGGCTTGCTCAGTGACAATACCTCACAGCTAGTGTGTCCTTCAACCACCTAGTCTTTGATGGTGTCTGTGTAGTTCCTGGTCTTGACCCAGACTACTATGGAACATCATCCTCCTGAGTGGCAGAAACCTCCAACCTCTATAGATAGTCCACATGGGCCACCAGGAACTGTACTCGTTCTAGTTGAACAGACTAGAAGGATTTGTCCCCTTCTACCGGCGTACTAGTCATTGACACACTCTCCCACCACCAGTTGTTGTTCAGTAGTTGTCTTTCCCTTACTGTATCTCCTCCTTATTGAGGAGGCACTTTCTCAGGCTCTCTTGGTTACCAGAACCAGAGAGGACAAAAATTTTGTAGAGCAACTAATATTCTGAGTTGTGTGTTATGAGAAGCCCCATGTACCCCTCTATTTATAGTAGAGGGTAGGGTCAGGGTTCCCAGTCTGTACATGAGTAGAAGGGTCTGGATTATCCATGAACTGTTTGCACTGCGGCAGGCGAACTAGTCAATTCACTAAGTGAATCGGTCGGTTGGCATAGTGAACCGATTGGTTCACTTAGTGAACTAGGCGGTTCACAAGCTAACCCTGCTTGCAATTGACTTTCCTTTTTCATTTATAATTAATGCAAAGATTAATTCTTGTCCCAATCAAATTGAACAAGTGAAATAGAAAATTTTTCTCACGAACCGGGAAACCCAACACTTGCTTGTTTGGTCCAAGTGAACCGGTCATTTGGTGGTCTAGTTTGTGCAAAACTTATTCAATTCAGTTCTCAATCAACATGACACTCTAATCAGTTGGTTCAACACTTGATCTTGATGATTCTGAGTCAAGTCTATTGATTGAATGTTTAATTGATAACCTAAGCACTTTAGTAATCAATCTAAACATCATTCATGGATAAACTCCTCTTCTAGGTTAATCCTATGTGTATGACCCTATAGGTCCCATTTCACATTGGAAGTGAATGTCCATAACTAACTTATGACTTCACAAGTAGAGAGTGGTGCCTAGTCGCACATCAATGCTACCCAAGTGAAAAGGAAAGTTGGAGAACAACTTTCAACCTACAATCTATGATTGGTGTTACAGTGAATGTTTAGTTCCTTTGTCGCTGATATCCGAATTGAACTCGAGGCATGGACTTGTCATCCTCTATAAACGTTCAATCCATGTTTCTTGAACTAGCACAGACTGTCTGAGATATGTGCAAGCTCAATATCATATATTGACTCACATGTACATGGCCATGTATTTCTCAGTCTTGCTTATCAAGTGGCCAGGATATCATACTCCCTTAGGAGGGACAAATTCCATATCTATCACTCACAGTAAAAACTCCATCACCCAATCATCACCTTTATAACAATCCATATTTCATGGCTGTGTTTGATGATGTCAAAGTGTACCCAACAACATGTGATGAGTGTAGTGATTTCAAGTCTAAGAACCATAATCACCACTAATAATATAAGAGATGACCCTGATTAACCAAGTGTGGTTTCCATGCATTACTCTTATGGTGGGTCTGTCTGATACATTATTCTCTAACATGTATCTATGTGCTTGGTTTGATATCATATATCATGACTGATGAGATTCTGTCATCAACCAACACACACTCTAATCTTATATATTATTGACGTCTATGGATATTTCTACAATAATAACTGACTAGGGACATAACAAGAATGTATACTCTTAACATATGTATGATCTCATTGTACATGTCCTTAACCTAAAGACATACATCATTGAGTAATACGATTCCTTAGACATCTAACATGTTATATCATTATCTCAAAATAGATTAAACATATAGACTAAAATTGCCTTTATTATTATTCAAATCATTTATAAAGTATGCCCTTACAATCATCATATGACTGGCTCTATGAGCATACATACCAACAACTAAAAGAAGGGCCTACCATGGATGACTTCCATAACATACCATCCATGAAGAGGTGTGAAGTCAATTGGGTCCAGGCTAGTAACATGAGTTTCATGATTGAGGGCTTCCATGACTCAGAGAATGATGAAAGCACTATTATTGTGCTCATGATTGTGCTGGAAGGCTAGTGGTGCAATCACATAATTTGTCTAGTTAGGTTGATAATATGGGACTTCTCAAACAACTCATTGAAGTTGGATTGGAATATGACGTAGCTTTTCGACAGTGCGATCTCAAAATCAAATATCAAAATGTGCAAGCATTTCAACACACATGTTGAACAGAATAATTTGACATTTGTTGAGGTTAGAAACACACATGAGCTATAATCCTCTGAAATGAAAGGGTAACAAGATCAACCTTGTCTTCTTATATTCAAGCTTTTCCTGTAAGGTCAAAATAGCTTGAGCCTTCAAACAGTTCTTGAATAAGCAACTTGATAAAGAAGGAGTGGCATTATAATATGGCCAGTCCTTATCGCTAGGCATGATGTCTTCTATAATAGTTGATGTGAGGATGGTGTCATTTTTCTGGTGACTTTCGCAGGATTGCGAAAAAGATTTTGGAAATCTTCTCACGAGAGGGTGATGGAACCATTTTTATAAATAATATGGCTACCATCATGTTGATGATCCATGACATCTTGTAAGACAAAGATGTCATGAACCTACATTCCCTTCAAGCAATCCAGATCAAATCCACTCATTTTCAGAGGAATCTGAGGTGGAAGTGGCAATGGAGGTTCTGGAAAGATAGGTTTCGAAAGACAAGGAGGTGCGACTGACAGAACAATGGAGAGATCAACACCATTATCATCAGAAGAAACTTATTGATTATTAGAAGGACTTATAGCATCATCATTGAGGTCCATATGTGTCATATAAACCCTAATAGATATGTCTTCCTCTGTATGTAGACTAAGTAGAGAACGTATTAGGCTCAGATTGAGCAATGCTTCATCAAGTTTTTGCTTCATCTCCCTTTCAAAAATGTCTTGGGACGATGGCGGAGATGGAGGAGGAATATTTTCAGACGATCAATCCTTAGAAGGGATGATGATAGGTGTTGTCTCAAACTGAGGTAGGCCATCCACTAGAGGCTGTGGTGGATGAGGCATATGAAGGCCAATATTTGATGAAGGTTTAGCAGAGCCAAAAACTGATTCAGAGACATGGGATATGGATTCTCTGAACAACCCTACATCTTGATCAGGAGAATGGCAATGAGTGTCTTCACTCATAGTATCGAAAACATAAGAATTACCTTCAGCGGACTGGGAAAAGGGTGAAGATAATGCTTCAACAGAATTGTGTCGATGTGCTCATATCTGTTCTAATCGTAGGGTGTGATGTACTTCTTGGTGCTTCTAGACCTTTTCTTGATAAGTCATGTTGAGAAGGAGGTGGTTTTGGACCTTTAATATTTCAGTGGAACTGAAGGGTCACCATTTGTACAAGAATGGTTCTTAGCTCACTGACCCATGCATCCATTGCTAGAACCTATTGTTCAATGTTTGATACTGACTTTCAGAGTTTAGGAAAGGCAGTCATGATTTCTCCAATGACTCTATGTATAGTTTTAAATTCATGACCAAAGGTGACGCCCAAAGTATCTGCCTCCAAAGAAGATGAAGAATGATTCTCAGACTTAGGATCCTGATCAGAAGAAAAGGGCTGATAGGAACACAAGTGATATTGTGGTGGACTTTCAGGAACGTCATGCACTGTCTATCTTAGTGGAGAGATAGGTTTGCTAGCACAACTGTAATTGGGATGGAGGGGGGGAAGGTTGTGGTGGATTCAGGGTGATTACTTTTAGCAGTAGATGGAGTGACCAGATTGGGTTCTACTTTAGAGACTGGGGGGGGGGAGTTTGGGCCATGCTCGGGTGACACTCACAATTCTTCAAGGTCATACCCGACAATTCTTCTTTGATCACTTTCTTTTGATATTTAGATAGAGGCTACTTAGGTTGTTTTATAATTATAGGCTTTGGCCGAACCCAACCATGTGACATGCTTGTCTGTGCTTGGTTCGTCTTCTAAAAGTTATGAACAAGCTCAGTAACTTCCTCCTCAGAAAAGAGTAATTGGTCTTTGTCATAATTCTCCAGACCAGGTAAAAGAATAGAAAGCTTGGTTCTCGTGAACCTGTAGCCGATAGAATTGTCACACTGAACCAAGATACTAGTGGACATTAGGTACCTTATGGTGATAAAGTAGTCTCCAGTTAATTCTTTAAAAGAAACACATGGCGGGTGTCCATATGCCTGAAATATAAGTCTTACAAGACTACCCATATAATATTCTCTTTGCAGAGTGAAGCAGATAAGCAGCCATTTCTCAATCAGGAGATGGCAAATATTTACAGGGCGGCCATCTATTATCAAAGATAACACATATAATTCCTCAAGGTAGATGCTCCCCATTTCTTCTTTGGTGAAGAGGTTGTTGGCTACTATTTTATGCTTAACTCTCCAAAAATCAGAATGCACCACAGATGCCTTGGAGTGTTCAGATTGATACTTCTTTTAGCCTGTCAATTTCTCTTAATATTTAGAAGAATTAAAACTGGAATCCTCTTTCTCTAGGAGGCCAGAAGAAGCCCTGGTAGCTTCTTCTTTTAAACCAAAGAAAATTTTGTTCAGACTTCGGTCAGTAAGAACGTAGTCAATGTTGTTGATTCTGACTTATATATATTTAGAGTGCAATTCCTTGGTAGATGATACCTCCTTGATAGATGACATGAACTCTGTAGTTTCTTCTGCATAGGCTCGTGGAGTAGCGATACAGAGGTGGGTTAAATTGGATTTAGCCAACATTCCCTCGACTCATGCCTAGATGCCTATTTCGTTAAGGGTGGTGGAAGAGATGAAGTGAGTGGGATTGAAAACTACTCTTTTCATTGCCTTGAATGCCCCTAAATGGTCTTTGTTTTAAGGCCTGAAGGTTCCTTGATAGGGGACCTCCAACTGTGAACCTTGTAGAGCCTCTAGTTGTGGTGCAGTAGTATTGGCCCTCTTTTCTGCTTCAGCTATGGGTTTCTCAAGAAGAGGTCTCTTCTCACCCTTCTTTGATGGGATGGTGGTTCCTTGGTGAGGCATCACTATAAAGAAAATAGAAAAGGGCACTGACTAGGTGTACATGAACTGTGTTGATTAGTATCATCGACAATGTGCATAAATGTCAGTGATGTCGATTTAAAAAGTATACGCTCGATATGGCGGTCGATAGATTATAATGAAAATAGGTCAAGAGCATGATTTGTAAATGGTTGATAAGGTTATCAATCAACATGTAAGTTGTGGTGTAGGTCGACATGGGTGTCGACCGACATGTATATCTACCTATCAATTAGATGGGAACGTAGTCGATAGGAACACACAAACAAGGGTATTGACCAGACGTCGACAGGAGGCTTGTCGAGCGGCTGTGCTTGGAGGTCAACATGTGAGTAGACAGAGAGGCAGAGCTTTTCTATGATTAGAAAGCTGTAAAATTTTCTTAACACTGGGCTCAATATTTATAGCTGAGGTTAAGGTCAGTGAAACTGAAGTCGATTACTCGGATGCGGATCCAACAACTTGTTGTCGACTGACATGGTGTTGACTAAGAGGGTCGATAGGTCTCAAATGTGAGCATGTCGATCATCTTGTAAACACTGTCAATAATGAAGTCTACAGTCAAAACCCAAAACATTGTCTACCAACCCGTCAACAGGAAGCATGTCAATCATCTCGACTACAAGGATGACAACCGTTCCAAAAAGAAGATTAATTCTAGGTGGTCGACATGCTTGTCAACCTAAGTGGATTGACAACATTGTCGATCTACTATGATCGACAAGGTACCAAATTTCTAAATGTAATATGCGATAAGGCATATCAGATTTTAGGTCAACATGTCAAAGTAAAATGACTATCTTCCAATCATCATTTTTAAAAGAAAAACAGTTGTCCTCCTTGATTTAGATCAGACAATCCTTAAGAAGTGTTTGTACGAGAAGAAACAAAATCATCAAAAACTAATTGTCAGAAAAGAAAAATGCTTGGGTTGCCTCCCAAGTAGCACTTTGTTTATAGTCATGTAGCTTGACTTCTTGAACATCCATCTCATTATGCTTCCGGGGCATCTGGCAACAACAAATCCACCTTTTTGGTGATGGCTTAATCTTCATAGTACTGCTTTAATTGGTGACCATTGATTGAGAATGTTCCTGATTTCTCACTATGAATGTCCATCATCCTGAGGGATAGATGGTGATTATTGTGAATGGTCCAGACCAACGAGAACAAAGCTTTCCTGGGAAGAGGCGTAGAGCAGAATTGAATAGAAGAACTTTATCTCCTTCTGAAATATCCTTCCTCCAAATATGAGACTCATGCCAGATCTTAGTGCGCTCCTTGTAGATTCTTTTATTTTCATAAGTGTGCAGGAGAAGCTCTTGTAGCTCCTTTAACTGTAAGAAATGCTTTTCTTTAGCAAGTCCAACATCCATGTTTAGGGCCTTGATTTCCCAATAGACTTTGTGTCCCAGCTCCAATGGGAGGTGTCAAGATTTCCCATGGATTAGCTAAGAGGGAGGGGTTCCTATGGGTGTCTTGTCAGTAGCCCGATAAGCCCAAAGAGCCTCATTGAGTTTAGATGACCAATCTTTTCTTGATTTTCTCATAGTTTTATCAAGTATCTGCTTGATCTGCCTATTGGAGACCTCGACTTGACCTACAGTCTAAGGGTGATACGACCTAGCTATCTTATGCCTCACCCATATCACTTCAGAAGAGCCTCAAATTGCCTTTCAATGAAGTGCAACCCTCTGTCACTAATTATAGTACATGAAACTCCAAACCTAGGAAAGATGATTTTTGTTAACAAACACATGACCATCTTAGAGTCACATGTTGATGACAATATAGCCTCCACCCACTTTGAGACATAGTCAATGACCACCAATATGTATTTGTTCCATAAAGAAGGTGGGAAAGGTCCCACAAAGTCTATCCCCCAAACATCAAAGATCTCTACTTTGATCCATTTAACAAGGGGCATCTCGTTACGTTTGTTGATATTTCTTGTGCACTGACACATGTCACATTATTTAGTGTAGGTATGCACATATTTAAATATGGTTGTCCAATAAAAGCCAGAGTTCAAGATTTTTAAAGTTGTCTTCTCAGTGCCAAAATGTCCTCCATAGGGGGTTGCTTGCCATTTTTCAAGATGGAACGAGCTTCGTCGTGATCCACACGATGACAATATATACATTTTCTACACACTTTTAGAAGAGTAGGATATCATCCCAGAATTAGTTCTTGATGTTGGAAAGGAATTTCTTCTTTTGATTGTAGGCCATTTCTAGAGGTAGTTGTTGGCATGCCAGGTAGTTGCAGAAGTCAACGTACTATGGAGTTACTTGATCAATAGAGTGAATACGAAGCAATGATTCATCTTGATCATATTCATTGATAGGGAGGGGATTGCTTTCTTCCACCTTTATTCGAGAGAGGTGATCATCGATGACATTCTCTATCCCCTTTTTGTTAACAATCTCATGATCAAATTCTTATAAAATAAGGGCCCACTGGAGGAGATGTGGTTTGGTTTCTTTCTTATGCATGATATCCTTGATTGCCCAATGATCAATATAGATTGTCACCTTCCCTCCTAGCAAGTAGGATCTGAATTTGTCAAAGGCGTAGATGATGGACAACATCTCTTTCTCAGTGGTGGTGTAATTAATTTGAGCCTCATCAAGAGTTTTTCTGGCGTAGTAGATGACATGATGTTTCTTGTCCTTCTTTTATCCTAGGACAACCCCTACTTCATAATCACTAGCGTAGCACATTATTTCAAAGGGGAGATCCCAATCTGGAGCTTGTATAGCGGGAGCAGTGGTCAAGGTATATTTTAGGGTGCAGAACATCTTTTGGCACTCTTCATCAAAGATAAACGGAGTGTCTTTTATCAATAGTTTGGACAAGGGCTTCACAATCTTTAAAAAGTCCTTGATAAATCAACGGTAATATCCTGCATGTCTGAGAAAACTGCAGACAGAAGAGATTGAAGGGGGGGGGTGGAAGTTTAGAGATTGCCTCTATCTTACTTTTATCCACCACTATACCGGCTTCAAACACCTTGTGTCTTAGGGCTATGCCTTCTTGTACCATAAAGTGGCACTTCTCCTAGTTGATGACCAACTGCTTTTGTTCACATCTTTTTAGGACCAGGGATATGCACTTTAAACAATCTTCAAAATATGACCCATACAAAGAGAAGTCATCCATGAAGACTTCCATGAACTCTTCTATTAGATTGGAAAATATGGCTGACATGCACCTCTGAAAGGTGGTAAGTGTGTTGCACAGACCAAACGACATGTGCCAAAAAGCATAAGTCCCATACAAATAAGTGAATGTGGTCATTTCCTGATCTTCTGGATGAATGAGAATCTGATAAAATCCAAAATACCCATCTAAATAATAGAAATGTGAATGATGCGCCATTATCTCTAGAACTTGATCAATAAAGGGAAGGGGGAAATGATCTTTGCATGTTGCTGCATTCAGTAGTCTATAATCTATGCACATGCACCAACCAGTCAGTGTGTGTGTGGCTAATTCCTTCTCTTCACTATCCTTTACTATTGTCATCCCACCTTTCTTGGAAACCACATGAGATGGACTTACCCAGTTGCTGTCACTAATAGCATAGATAATACCCACATCCATAAACTTGATGACTTCCTTGCGTACAACCTCTCGCATTTTGTCATTCAACTTTCTTTGACCTTGGACTCGTGGCTTTGCGTCATTGTCGAGGTTGATTCTATGCATGCACACCATTGGAATGAGACCTTTGATATCATCTATAGAGTATTCGAGAGTTTTTTTCTAGTGTTTTAGTTCAGATTAAAGTTGCTCCTATTGATTGGAGGGCAGTCATGCATTAATGATCACTAGATTTCTCCTTTCTTTGTCAAGAAATTCATACTTTAGACCTTCCAGAAGTTGCTTGAGTTCTGATAGTGGTTTTGTAACTAAAATGTCTTTTAGTTCACGCTGAAGAGAGGCATATCGTACCATTTCAGTAGAGCCATAAAACTCTTCTTCTTCATCTATAGTTGCCAAGTAAGCCAGGATTTCTTTGACCTCATGATCGTTAAATCCTAAGGTAGGGTTGTTTAATGCGCGCATCAGAGGATCAACTATAGCATTATGCTCTTCTATTTCTATGAAAAACTGATTGCAACAGTCAACAAAGTAACTTGTTTCTGTTGAAGAGGGACCCCACATGTAATCGAGTATGTAGACATTGATAGATTTTTCCCAACTCGTATTGTGATTGGCCCATCAACCACATCAATCAATGCTTGTGATGTTAAAATAAAAGGTCGTCTGAATATCATTGAACAGGTGGGATCTTCAACTACGTCAATGATGACAACATCACAAGGGATGAAGAAATTCCCTATCCTGATTGTTACGTCCTCCACCACCCCAATTGGATTAGTATAAGAATTATCTACTAATTGAGTTCTCATATTTGATTTAATAATATCGGTGAGGCCCAACTTGGATGTTAAACTATACAACATCCGAATGATGCTATTTCCTAGATCTACAAGACCACATCTCATCAATGAATCACCAATGAGGAATGGTATAGTAAATGCACCAAGATCTTTTTGTTTTGTCGAGATATTTAATTGACAAAAGGCAAATGTGATTTTTGTAAGGCATACTATCTCGACTTCTCCCCTCTTCCTCTTCTTTGTGATGAGGTCCTTCAAAAACTTGGCGTATGTAGGTATCTCATCCATGACGTAAAGGAGAGGAATATGAAGATGAATTTTCTTAATGGTGTTAAGGAATTTGGTGTACCTATTTTCGAGTTGTGCCTTAATGAAGAGATGCAGATAAGGGGCTCTAGTAGGCAATTTGGTCACCTTTAATGATGGAATAGAATTTGTGGCTCCTTTTGACTTTTTGCATATTGGGGCCTCTTCTGGGTTGTTGATGCTTCCTTCAATGATTAGTACTTTAGGTTGTGCAACAGAAGTAGAACTCCCAGAGCAGGGTGTGTCCATTCTTGTTGTTTCATTCTTTCGATTTTGTTCAATTTTATATGGGAATTGTCCTAATGATCTTCCAATCGATGCAACAATAGAAGCTAATTGTTGATTGGTCATCCAATTGTGAGTTTGGAGATCACTTATATGAGTATTCACAATGCTCATCTGTGTCTGCATGTTTTCTCGTATGTTGTTACTCATGAGACATTCCCTCATCTTTTTTGTTAAATACTCCAGACTGGCGATAAACTTTTGATGCTATTGAAAAAGGCTCCCCTTTTGCCTGTTGAATGTTCCCTTATGTTGTGTATGGGATCTATTTTGGTGAAATCCATGTGGCATTCCTCTTGCGATGGCTTGGCCTCTGCCCATTGCTTGAGAAGATTGATTTAGTTGAAATGAGTTTCCAGCTACCAAGGTGTTCCCATTAGAGAATCCAAGATGGTCAGGACATTTGTAGTTCACATAAGACACATTTTAGTAGTGGGTGTAGATGTAGTGATCAATACCATGAACCCCTTCTCCACATGTAACACACTTTATGGATGCCTTGGTAAAGAGTCTGGAATTGACTTCCTTCAGATTCTGGACGTTAGATGCCATTTTATCTAGTTTGTTGATCAATTTCTTCAATAACTTAGAGTTTAGGGATTCGCTGGTGGCGGACACGGTCGCTGAAGAACTCCTGTAAAAATCTCGACTTTCTTGGAGAGCTACCATGTTATTGATTATCTCTTTGGAGGTGTCGACATCGTGTTTCATGAAATTGCCGCCAGCTGTAGTGCTTAGAGACGTTCTCTCAATCAAAGTAAGGCTTTTGTAGAAGGTGGTTATGTTAAACCTGCCATCATAGCCATGATGAGGACAATCACTTAAGTATTCCTGATATCTTTTCCATGCATCATGCAAGATTTCAGTAGCCTTTTGTCTAAAACAGGTAATCTTTAGCTTGCATCTTACCATCTTCTCAACTAGGTAGAATTTCTTCATGAAGGCTCAAACAGTTGTTTCCACGAAGCGATGCCATTTTGAGATAGGTACCGTTGTAGGGATTTCTCCTTAAGGGAGAAATGAAAACCTTTCATGTAGATGCAATTTTACAGTACTCTATTCACTTTAATAGTATTGTAGAGGTTCTTGAAGGCATCTATATGGTGATATGGATTTTCTTCCACAGGGTTCCCCAAACATCTAATTTTGGATCATACGGTTCAATCTAGGCTTCAACTCAAAGTTCATTGCTGGCATGTGAAGGAGAATTATAGGATCCCGGTCATCATTGACATGACATGTGACTAAGGAATGCAGAGAAGGCTTTTTGTTAGGGACATTTGCGTCAGGGGGACCTCGTGCTACCATTGGATCTATGAGGAGAATATCTGCCTCTGGATATTCAGTGAGGAACTCCAAGACTGGTTAGAAATGATAAGAATCTACCTATAAATGGAAATATTGAACGAATTAGAGTCTAAGACTGGAAACTTAACCAATATTATAGCAGATACCAAATAAAAGAGATTTTCTAATAAACATTTTGCAAAATTTAGAAGTGATAACTAGTGCTAAAAGAGCCCAGGTTTTATAGGTTGTATGAAGCCTTGTCCCCGACAATGGAGCCAAAAGTTGATTGCTCTTTTTCATGGGCCAAAAGTATAAACACAATTGTCCAAGTTAAAGAAATCGAACTTTGAATTTATACCTGACTAATAGAGACATCCACAACTCAATATGAAATCTTTGTAGTAGTGCGGGGTCGAACACATCGACAAGGAGAATAACAGAATAAAAATGTGAAATCTTTTCTTAATCTAGATTAACCAAAAGCAATCTTGTGGTGTTTCGATTAAGGAATGGATTTAACCTAATAAGTAGTGAACCAAAATTATGGAAAATAAAAAAAGAAAAATAGATGTATCGAGAAATCAAGATAAAAAGGACTTGGATTGGATTTCACCAATCAAGCCAACCTCAACCACATAAAATCTTCACTCTATTTTATATACATTCTCTACTTATTTTGCAAATAGTCATAAGAAAGCATCTGTCCCTTCCTTCTCTCAAGATCCAGACAGATGTCTATCTAATAGGGTTCCCTCTCTCGAGTTAATAAATAAAAGATCAGTGGAAGATAATATGAGTTTTGTTATAGAAGATCCTCACTATCATGAATCATTACTACCCTATACTACTAATTAAATAAGAGTAAAGGAACAAAACTTTAAAGAATATATGCCATAAAATAGAAAGATAATCAATTACATGGTTGGGAGGGCCTGACGGCTACTCCCAACCCAAGTTAGGGTTTTACCCACACATGGCCAAAGAAACAAGAAGAATACAACTAAAGAAAGTCATGATGTAGAAAAGATAAAGAGAAGATCGATACAAGGGTAGATTGAATAATTGATCTACCAACATCACGGTTGATATCTTGGCAGTCATTAGTGGTGTCGACAACCTTTCTCCTGGTTTCTAATCTTGGCTTGAGGCAAGATGGTCCTTTAGTTGCTTGGTGATGATGAAGGAACCAACAGGGAGGAGGATTGACATGACTAGATCAAGGGATCCAAGCAGGTCGGCATGTCTTATCCTCTCTCTCTAGAACTTGAAAAAGTTTGGCGGCAACCTCTCGGTGCTCTGACTCCCAAGATTCAATATGCGTGAGATGGCTATACCGGGGGTGAATTTATAGGGTTAAGGATGTTGACCCCTTTCCATTGGTGTTGATGGTTTCCTGTCGTTGGGTATATCGATGACCAGGTCGACAATGGATCTTATTATGATCTTTATCGATCGACAGACATGTCAATCTCTTCTCATTGTCGATAGAGTTCTCACTTGCAAATGATCTGTCAATCTCACTGTCGATAGGTCTGTCAAGGTGATTCCTCGATAGTTGTCCTTGGGCATCAATAATGCTGTCGATGTAGTCTATCGGTGGAATGACTCGATGGGACTATCGAGGGTCCTCTGCTCGATAGATGTGTTGAGTTTTGGATCGATAGCTTCATACCAACACGTGTCTGTCAGTGTCCATGGACTGGGCTGTCGATGTTGCATCGAAAGAGGTGAGTTTTCCCCTTTTTCTCGACACTCTTTCCCTCGACAGGTGGCTGTCAAGGTACTACATTTTGTTAGAATGATGCTCGATAAGTCTGTCGGGCTTGAATTAACAGTCTTTTCTCAATCCTCTTGGTTAGACCTTCTTGTCGACCGATTGATCGATAGACTGAAGAGAGGTCTTTTGAAAAATTAATCAAACTTCATCGATTTCAGTTGATTTGCATCCAATTCCTTCAAATATCACCAAAACTGACTTAGAACTTATTATTTAAGTAAACTAGAATAAAATGGGTAAATCTAAACATCTAAACATTATTTCTAAAGACATTATTTATGTAAAAGGCTATTGAAATTGCACCAAAACTGACATTATCAATATGGATGTGTGAGATTCCCCTCTCCTCGGTGGAGACTCAATAGAGAAATACTCACAAGGTAAAGGGGATATAAAGGGACAAGGTGACCCTCTCATTTCTAGATATAGTGGCTGAATATGGTTGTGTGAGATTCTCTCTCCTCATGGGAAACTTATGAGAGAAATACTCACAAAGAAAACAGATATCTAGGGACAAGATGACCTTTCTTAGTCCAGAGACTATGGCAAGATATGGGTGTGTGAGATTCCTCTATCCTTAGGGAAGATTTTGTGAGATAAATGCTCACAAGGTAAAGGGATATCCAGGGACAAGGTGACCCACTCAGTGCCAAATATTATGCATGGATATGGGTGTGTGAGATTCCTCTCTCCCTTATTGAGATTTTATGAGAGAAATACCCACAAAGTAAAGGGTATCCAGGGACAAGGTGACCATATTTAAAGCCAAAGACTGTAGCTAGATATGAGTGTGGGAGATTCCTCTCTCCTTAAGGGAGATCTTATTTGAGAAATGCTCACAAGGAAAGAAAGATATCTGAGGATAAGGTGACCCTTTTTGAGCCAGGGACTGTGGCTGGGTATGGATGTCTAAGATTTCTCTCTTGTCAAGGGAGATTTTATGAGAGAAATACTCATACAAAAAGGGATATCTAGGGAGAAGGTGTCTGTTTTGAGGATAGATACTATGGCTGGATATTGATGGGCATGGGATTCCTCTCTCTACAAGGGATATTTTATGAGAGAACTGCTCACAAGAAAACCAGTATCTAGGGACAAGGTGACCCTTTTGGGGCAAGAGACTATGGCTAGTTACGTGAGTGTGAGATTCTCTTTCCTCAGGGGAGATTATATGAGAGAAATTCTCATAGAGAAAAGAAAATATTAGGGACAAGGTGACCCACTCAGGGCTAGAGACTGTGACTAGATATGGGTGTGTAAGATCCCTCTCTCCTTAGGGGAGATCTTATGCAATAAATACTCACAAAGGAAAGGGTATCCAAGGACAAGGTGTCCCTCTTAGAGCCATAGGCTATGGATGGATATGGGTGTGTGAGATTCCTTTCTCCTTAGGGGAGATTTTATTAGAGAAATACTCACTAGGAATAGGGGTATTGGACAAGGTGACCCTTTTAGGTCCAGATACTGTGGTTTTATATGGGTGTGTGAGATTCCTCTCTCCTCAGGGAAGATCTTATGTGAGAATTTCTCACACGGTAAAGGAGTATCAAGGGACAAGGTAACTCACCTTCAAGACTGAGACTCTGGATGTATACATGTGTGTGAGATTCCTCTCTCCTCGAGGGAGAATTTATGAAAGAAATACTAACAAGATATTGGGGATATCAAGGGACAAGGTGAACCTTTCCAGGCCAGAGACTGTGGCTGAATATGGGTGTGTAAGATTCCTCTCTACTCATGGGAGATTTTACAAGAGAAATACTCACAAGGAAAATGGTATACATGAACGAGGTGACCCTCTTATGGGCCAAAGACTGTGGCTGGATATGGGAGTGTGAGATTCCTCTCTCCTCAGGGGAGTCTTATGAGAGAAATACACACAAGGAAAAAGATATACATGATCAAGGTGACCCTCTCAGGGCTAGAGACTATGATTGGATATGAGTGTGAGATTCCTCTATCCTTCGGGGAGATATTTTTATAAGAATCATTCATAAGGAAAAGAGCTATGTAGGGACAAGGTGAACCTTACTGGGCTAGAGATTATGGCTGGATATGGGAGTGTGGGATTCCTTTTTTGCAAGGTGAGATCTTATGAGTAAAATGATAAAAAAAGGGGTGTGTTGGTCTAGTTTTAGGTATTGGTCTTAGATTGTAGGAAAACGTGTATAAGAAGGGTGATATCCCCGTTTTAGATCTCAGTACAATACCTTAGATGTGATAGTGAAGGAACAATGATTGTCCAATTATATTTCAATGTCCAGGACCGTGTAGATGTGAAAGTGATGGTAGAATGATCATCCAAATTTAGGTCATGGTCCAGAGCCATATAGATATGAGCGTGGAGCTAGGGTAATGGCCCAGTTTTAGGTCATGATCTAAAACCATATAGATGTGAGCATGAAAGTAGTGTGATGGCCTAATTTTAGGTTGTGGTCTGGGACCATATAGATATAAAGTGAAGCTAGGGTAATGGCCCCTTTTTAAGTTGTGGTCCATGACCCTTTAGATGTCAATGTGAAAGCAAGGTGATGTCCTAGTTTTAGATCATAGTTCTGGAGCATATGGATAGGGTAGGCAAAGATGGGAATACCACGCCCTACTAGGGATCATCTCAATCAATCTTGAAAATACTTTAGATCAAATGGAGTCTATATGCTCGTGCCACAGATTGATATTTTAGTCAAGATTTGGAAGTTTAATCCAATATTTGAGGATTAAGTTGCCTTGCAACGCAATGGGGAAGCTTCATTTTGAAAGGATAAAGTTTATTTAGAGGCCCTTCAAGGATGTACTTTTTGAGTAAACATGAGCATGTGTAGCTCAAGGATGGAGCGAATGATTCAAAGCTAGATGTAATTTGATCGTGAAAGCACATAACTTGTATTTAAGGCTGAAGGTATAGAAATATAATTCTCAAAAGGCCAATGTATCCTAGAGAAGTTTCCCAAAAGGAATGGCCTCTTTGGAAAATTCCTAATCGCATATGAAGATTCAAAGAGAATCCAGAGGATTCAAACATAATTTTGGCAGCCCTTCGGTGGGTATCAAAGGTTTCAGGAATGAGAGGTGTCTCATGAGAAGAGACCACAATTGGGCATACTTTCGGCATGGATGTAGCACAAGATTTTTAATTAGGTTGTCCAAGCTTAAAAAGGTTTGTTCTTTCTTTTGTTTGAGTCTTGAGAACATTTCCAACTTTTATGAAAGAGGTTCAACTTTGTTGATTTCTGAAAAGATGTTTTAGTTTTGAAAGTTTGTTCAATTTTTGTTCCTTTTTTGAAAAGTATTCAACTTTGTTGAGTTTTTGAAACATTTTTTCCATTATGTTGAATTTAAAAAATTGATAACTTATGTTAATTTTTTTTGCAAAGTTTCCTTTTCAAAAGATTGTTTTGTTTGGAAAAAGATTTATTTTCTTATTTATTTTGATTTTTTCCCTTTTTGTTTTGATTTTTTTCTTTTTCTTAAAATACTTTTATATATTTTTTGTTATGAGCATAAAGATGATTCTCGGTGCTCTATGTAAACTTTTTCTGTATTTGTCTTTTGAGCATAACGATGAGGAACATTGAAAAGTTTTTTCTTTTAAAAAGATTTTTTGTAAAGATTTTATTCTTTTGTGAAAATATTTTTCTTTGAAAAGATTGTTCTTTTTGGAAAAGATTTGTTCTCTTTTTTCAAAATGATTGTTATTTTTAATCATTTTTGAAAAAGATATTCCTTTTTTCAAAAATATTTGAAAAGATTTTTTTTTAATTTTGAAAAGATATTCCTTTTAAAAAGTTTTTTTGAAAAAGAGTTTATTTTTCTTTTTTGATGTTAAAAGAATGCTGTTTTTTTTGGAAAGATTGTTTATATTTTCAAAAAGATATTTTTTTTGAAAAAAATTCTTTTCTTTTTGTAAAGGTTATTCAATCAAGATTATCGAATGAAGATCTTTGGTTAAGAAAGATCATTTGATATTGTTGCATATCATTGAAGATCATTTTCAATTTTGCTAAGATCATGAATCAAAGATTGTTAATGATGAGATTGTTGTTTTGATAAGATTGTTGAATTGAAATTGTTGTTTTGATAATATTTTTGATGTGAGATCATTATTTTAATAAAATTGTTTTGAAGATGAGGATGTTAGTGAACAAAGGAACAATCTGACGTGATGGCTACAATCTTAGAGTATGAATCTTTCAACAATAGTAGAATTAGCAAAGCATACAATGATCTTGAAAATTATAAATCAAGAAACCACAAGATACATACATAGAAGATAAAGTCCCCCTTTCTATCCCATGAGTTTAGATGTGAGATTAAATCCTCACAGAAGTATAAACTACATAGGAGAGGTTGGTCCTTATCTTTTCTATGGTGTGATGGTTAGATACTCAAATTTAATGAATTTTAATTCTATTTTTTTCTTCTAATTTAGTAGTTTATAAAATGATAATGTTATCTTTGTAGCATGGATTCAACCCATAGCCCAAGTGAGGCCCACGAGACTGTTTGCTTTGCAAATAGGTCCTTGTGGCACCAATTTAAGAAATAATAGGGAATTCATGCATAAATAAAGGATAATGACTTTATGGTTTGTTCAAATATGGAAATATGGAATAATAGACAAGTTTCCTAAAGATTCTAAGATAATTTGTAATTTAGATAATTAATGGAGTAATTAGTTTACCATGTCTTGCAAAAAAGGTTTGAGGCATCAAATAATTATATTTCGTTATGGTTTTTGGAACACGTAAAGGTGACAAGGAAACTAAGATAATTCTAGAATTTAAGATAAAATTGACTTTTCATATGACGTAGAGTAATTGTTGTAAGAAAATACATAAAGGGCAAGTTTTTCCTATGAAAGTTATCCTAATAAATCCCAAGAAATAGATATCATTTAATAATGATATCATTGATTTTCCCTCCAAGTTTGATAGAAAAAGGACACTCCTAGTACCCTATGAAAAATCAAGATGGTAGAGGGTCAACTTGTAATAGATAAATTATAATCCTTTTTTTAAGAAAGAGAAAATGATATCTAGATGTATCCAAACTTGGAAGTGTAACGTATTATAGGATTATAAAGAAAGTATCTAATTTTGGGACCAATATGAGTAAAGATGAGAAAGGCATATGAATTATTTGAGTTTCCATAATCAATGTTTACAAAAGAGTCCCTGGGATACAAAAGAGGGATGTGGATATTTTGTGCTTATGATAAATGCCCAAAATAATTTTATATGATCGATAATCCAAATCTAAGAGTATGGAAGAAAATCCAAAATATTATAAGCTACTCTTTATAACATGTAATTAATTATGTCAACACCCACATGATTATAAGCTACTCTTTTCGTGGATGACACAAAGAGACTAAAAGAGTACAAGAAGATACTGGTTACTTTGGCAAGATGACTGGGTTATACATAACTGACATCAAATTAAAAGTTTTCCTTTGTAAATCTTATGATATGATAAGGGGGAGATTGAGGCAAGCCATTGGCGTTGGTAGTGGCCGGCTCCATACCAAATACCTAGGAGCGCCCATTGTGGGAGGGAGGGGAACTTCCAAAGACTTCAGAATGTGCCTTGACGAATTGAGAAGTGAAGTTGAGAGTAGGGGAGGCCTAAAACTCTCTCTTCCAGGTAGACGTGTTGTCACGGAACCAGAATCCTAGTCCCATGAACTGAATGAATACCAAAGACAACATGCAGAAGTGTGAAATGCTTAGCATACATGAACATATAACCAGATACAAGCACCAACATGATCTCAAAAATAAACAAGATATATTAAGCCACATTGTTTATTACAAGCTTTCAATTACATATTCAAGAGTATGTTTTTACAAGTCTACTCATGTATACTAGGGATCTTACAACAAGAACACCTGACATAGCCCACCAAGCCCATCAACTTCTAGCCATCTCTGAACCTATAAAATATGTGAAACAAGGCGGTTCAAGCACATGAGGTGCCAAGTATAGGGCTAAAAGATACATATACATAAGCTTTGCATAATTTGAAAATATTTGTAGAAGTAAACAAACATGAATAACCTGGTTAAGTATTTATGAAAATGAGAGCCCGTGTTTTATGTCATTTCACTCTAATTATACGATAATTTCATGCATTCATCAATATCATGTATTCGTAAGGCCTTTTATGGACATCTTATCACTAGAAGAGTCTATGAGGGTGCTCAAGATTAGCTAACCCTTTTACCGAGATCCGCCCTATCTTGATAACTCAAGTAGTATGCCCATCCTCATATCCTTACCCCAAAACTTTAGGCAGATGTAGGAGGTTTGTATGATGGAGTTTCTATATTATGTTTGCAAGTTATAAAATAATGTGTGAGACAAACATCGAGTACAATAATAGAGTACTACAAGGCAATATTTGAGCATATAAACAAGCATACATAAGTATCACATTCCAAACAAGAAAGCCATAGTTATATAATTATTAAAGCTCATACCTGATTTATAGATTCTTAACTCACTTATCCTTGACCATCTAGCCATAATCAACACCTGATTAAGAACAAGATTGCATACATGCATTAGATTCTCATCATTAACCAAAACTAGATTCACTTCAGGGTTATGGTCATTGCAAAAGAAGGGTAGGTGATCCTAGCGCCAATGGCGTTGGTTTCCCTGTATGGAGGTAGATGATAGATCACGGGCCATTGATTCAGATCTAACAGTTGGGATAGAGGGTGAGCTAGGGTTAGGGAAAAGTGGGGGTGGTGGCTGGGCCACGTGCCTCCTCTTGGGCCCCTAATGGGATGGTCCAAAGTATAAATAAGCATTAAATTGCCATTAAATCAAAACAAATCAAGGTGTTATCAAAATATCATAACTTGGGCACCGAAGATCCAATTGGGGTGATTTTTATGCCGTTGGATTCGTAATTGAGAGAACTATAATATGGTAGGAAATATAGATCCGAAAAACCATGGTCAAGAGGTTCAAAGTTAGGTGTAATAAGGTGACATGAAAAAACATGATACTTAGTCATGTTTCCAAAATTCGAGCCACATATAATGCAATTAGTCATCGAGGTGATCAAATTACGTCACGACATACTCAAGTATTGTGGATGAAATGAAATTGAGATAGCTGAGTCTCTAGAAGAGAGAGAAAGAGTATAATAGATGAGTGAGAAAAACTAGGCTGCCACACTTAATCTGGTCTGATCAATTTGCAGAGGAAGGTGTTGTTTGGTCAACATTGGTGAAGCCGTACATTGATAATGGTCTGAATGTGAGGCAACCTCAGGATATTGTGAATGAATGCCAACTTAAGAGATTGGATAGGTTTCTTATGCATAAAAGCAATGTGTGGTCGGATTGGATGATCGTGTGTTTCTCAAACGCAAACAAGTAAACTGGAAAAAGATGGTGCCAAAGGGGAGAGTTACACCACAACTACTAGGTAGCTATGACACTTTCTATCCCCGACAACGATGCCAGAAAGCTTGGTGTGTCCTCTAGAGGTGCTACACACTATCCGATTTGACTCGACTAGATGCACCCCATGAGATCAGAACACACAGTGGATTCACTTTCAATATTTATAAAACCTAACTTAAACCTACTCACACTAAAACAACTACACCCACAAGAGCATGGGGTCATGTCGTAGTATAGGAAGGTGGCAAGTATAGGGTCGTTCCATAGGGAAAAGAGGGGGAACTAGAGCTAGGTTAGTTTGGCTAGGTTCCTACTGCGGAGACTAGGGTTAAGGGTTTAAAGGTGATTTGATTGTCAAACTAGGTGAGAAAGAAATCAATTAAAGTTGAGAATGAAATCTAAGTTAACCCTAGACTAGATTAAGACTAAGTATGCAAGAGAAGACTAAGCTAGGTATGAAAAGGCAATTTACACTAAGGAAAGGAAGAGAAAAGCACAAGAGCAAGTAAAGAGCTAAACTAGCAAGAACAAGGCAAAAATAGGGAAAGAAGCTAACTAAGCAAGAAAAGAGCTAACTAAGCTAACACTAGCTAGTCAAGATGAAAACTAGGGTTTTAAAGCAATTAATGAAGGTGTGGGATGTTTAGGGGATGCACTTATCAATTAAGTTGGGGGGTGACATATGAACATTATGATTCCATTTAGATTATCCAAACCAAACAAAAAGTTAGAGTCTAAAGAATTAACCTAAGGTACTAACTGGCCATGGATATGCTAGGTTGTGTATAGGGGAACTAGTCCCTAACACCCCCTACTACCCTTGCGAGGATCAATTAGGATAGGGATTAGGTTCAATTCAATTAGAGTCTAATCAAGTCTAGGTTTCTAGATTAGACATTCCTAGGGCAATTAGGGGCCGAGGGTAGTAATGGGGAGGTGAAATTAGGGTTTTGGACCCCAATTCCCCCACATTCTAGCCTTGAGAAGGATCCATGCTAATTGCACTAGAATCATCTAATCTAGCTACTTAGATCTCTCACTTAGGTTTAGGGAGATTGATTAGGATGTAGGAAGATGGGAGGCAACCTAGGGATCCAAGAACTAGGCCTAGGGGCAAATCCCATAATTCACATATATAAGTAATTTCCCTAAATTCCTAAGTGATTTCACACACAAACCAACAAGCAATTCATGGAGAATAAGATGCAAATGAACATTATGATTCCATTTAGCACTAGGTTAAGCAGGGGGAAAATGGGGAAATTAGTGAAAAAATGGGTAGGTTTTGTGAGTAGCACGGCCATGGTGGATCACCACAACCATGGTGAGTTGGGGTGAGCACGGTCGTTGTAGGGTACAATGATCATGGGAATTAAAATGTGGAGGTCACAGGAAGTTACAATTTTGGCTAAATTCATCAAAATCTGGAAGTTACAATGATTTTTTGTGGGTGGGGCATGTCCACCACAGCCGTGGTGAAGTACCATGGCCGTTTTGGTGTCCTTCCCATGCACTTGAGCTTTGAACTTGATCATCCATGGCGGGTATTGCTTCAAAACATTCTTTTACCACTTGGGGTAGGTTGGGAGTGGTTTTGGCCTCATTTTGGGCTCCTCCAAGCCTGAGGAAACCCTAGATTGGACCATCTTCTTTCCATGCCATCAAGTGGTGGACAAAGTACCTATAAAACATGCAAAAATCCTCCATAAGTGCATTTGATAGAAATAAGAATATTGGGGAAATAACATGTAATCTAACAAGTATAGATGTGATTGAAATGCTATATGACACAAGATGAAGCCCTAAAATAGAGCTGAATTAGATGACAACTAGATCTGGTCACATACTCGAAGATGATGATGGGGATTCTTCCAAGGTCTGGAAAACCATGTGCAAAAGGTGGAATGCGGTCAAGCATTGATACAATGTTGATGGAAATGGTATGCTTAGTTTGATCAACCAACAAAGTACACCATGGATAAAAAATTCACCACATATGGCTATCATCTAGAGTAAAATTTTATGGAATAACTTCCATATACCCAATGGAGTACTACTACCTGTAGAACCATCCTGGGCAAACTACTAATGAAGGAAAAGCTATAGAGATGGGGGTGATTGTTGACCCCCTTTGTCCCCTCTTCCATCGGGACAATGAGAGCAATTCTAACCTCTTCTACAAGTGCAATTTCTATAAGTATATTTGGGATGTGATATGCTTAAGGAATGGATTGGGCCCTAACTGTATTAGTTGCCTTACTGAGGACATAGAGTGGCTACTGAACAATATGAAAGATGAATGTGGGATGGGATTCGATGGTCTATGTCTCACAATTTTTGTTATCACATTTAAAAGGAGAGAAACAATAGGGTCCATGTGAATGCCTATTGTAGTGAGTATGTCATTCTTGCAAAGATTAGTAGACACTTGGTCCATGTTATGAAGGTCAAGAAGGGCCTTATAAATGGAGTGTGTAGCAATGCAGAACTATACTGGGGTTTTTTCTAGATAGCAACCTAGTTAGATGTTTTGTAATGGGCCTGCTAGCCTTGTAAGTGTATAGCGTGGCTATACTTTCCCCCTTTTTGGCAATATATTTACCAATTTCGAAAAAAATGTAATTATTCAAAAACTACTAAAAAGTAAAGTTTGGAGAACCTAAAGTAAGAGTTCAGATTTAATATCTTGCCTAGTTAAGTATAACATGAAATGGAAGATTTTAATAGGTTTTGATGGGGAAATGAGTTATCAAGAAGGAGATAGAATTGTTTTCCCCATTTAAGAGTTTTATAAAACTAGAGAACCCAACAACAAGGTTCTCATGAGGATGGGGTTGCACTATATTATCGAAACCCTCCACTCTCCCTCCTATAACCATGATCTATATAAGGCACAAAGAGGTTTAGGCCAACAAAAAGCATGGGATCAAACTCCTCTCCACTCTCCATACAAGAACACATCGCTAGCAACTCCTTGCATTGGGTCAATCCTTTTCAAGGAGAAGCAGACATAGGCCAAGTCCCTTAGTGGATCTTAAGTTGCATAGAAGATCTAGAAGGCTCTGTGGAGGTGTGTTGTCCTCAACCAACACTTTGGGATCGCTAAGGTAAGCATCCTATTCCTACTAAACCTTCAATTCTTTCTATGCCAGCCAGATCACATTCCCCCAATCAAAGACACCACTAGACATAGTAATGCTACCGAATAAGACCGGTGAGGACTTGCACAGGTGATCGACCACCTCTGTGCTTTCAGAGCCTAAGAGATGGGGGCCTTTTTTGTGGACAACTCGCCTAGGGTGAGAGTTGGACCCCTCCGCGAGGAAGGGGACGACACAGGGTAAAAGGACCCAAGAGCCCCTTGCAGCACATGTTAAGAGGGGAGGCATGAGTGTCTTTTCCTCATAACCTGCATTGGCTCAAATAGAAATATGACAAGGGTTTTTGGGATGACGTGTCATGCTAATTGGTCCAGTGATGGTAAAAATTGAATTAAATGTAGTAATTAGACCATAGATCAGATCATGTCAAACGTATATACCAAATTGATTAGGAAAATTAGGGGAACAATATTAAAATATATTTCAAACCTGATTATGGTCCCAATTCCAAAATTAATGCTAATATATGTTTAAGTTGTTATAAAGGTATGGAAACACTAGAGTTTAAGATTAACATGTTGAGTAGATTAAAAATGTTTACTTTTCCTTATAATCTGACCTTGATAAATATAATTACACTCTAAGGAAATTATGATGATGATGATGATGTATAATCTGGGTTCCTAAAGTGAATAATTATTAACATGTGTAATTAGATATAAGAAACCAATAATATAACTTGTGATAAAATTAAGTGTGAATCATCTGATTTAGATGTTCATAATAACCTAATGAGTTCAATATGATGAAAATACAAGATCTTGATACAATTAGGATAATTATGATCACGACTAACATTCTAAGTCATAAATATGATGAATTAGAGTTTAAAACTTAATATACTTTGACATTATGAAATTAAGTTTCATAATCTAATGTAGTTGATCTTAAGAATATAAAATGATTAACTTGATAATTACAGTTTCACTTAATGTCTAATATGGGTTAGTAAATTTAATAAAGTATGTTGAGATTGAATTAGGGTTAGATATCCTTATTCCTTGTCCGAACCAGAGACAACCCTAAGCTTTATATTAGGGCATACTTTGGATTAGAATGTTTTGAATATGATGGTGACACATTAGGAATATATGTTTATAAATAATGTTGGTTGATTATGTTGAATGCTTGGATGTTTGGATATATGCTTGAAGTACAATGTCATGTTTTCCACATGAAAGAAGAAGTACGTGGTTACACCTAATAATACTCGCCTTATCGACTTCCCTGGTTTCTGAATGGATTGCATTAAACTGCTTGGTTGTTATTTTTTCCTGTAATCTATAAGGCCTATATGAGTATCACTATATATAAATATAACTTGCTCAAACCCATGATATTATCTTTGAATAGATGCATGCATGGCAATTATAAAGATTACCCCCGATGAGTGAGTATGACATTAAAATCCTCCCAATGAGTGAGTATAATATATTGAATACCCCCAGTGAGTGGGTATGAGTAGAAATTACTCATAGGGAATGGGTACATCATTAAAATAATTCCACAAAGGGAGTATGATATTATGAATACCTCTAGCGAGTGGGTATACATCAACATTGAATAAGTGCGAGTTGAAAAGTTATAACAGAAAAGCAAGTTTGATTATGTAATGAGAATTGTTGATATGGTTGTTTATGTTGTTACACCTACATGCACATATTTTGTATGCACCCAAAGTACACAATACAACAATATACTGATCTTTTCTTTGTTTCATGTCATTTTAGGTAAATGCCATATGTGAAGATATCAAGACATGATGAAAGCAACTGAAGACACTAAAGTTAAGTAAATGATGATTAGTTAGATACTTCGTCTCTTATATATACATCCCCTATTGGAAATTCATGTAACTCATTGTAATTTGAATTAATGGAAATTATTTTCTATTAATTGTTATTTGTTTAAATATGGATCTTGGATATTTTAGGTAATGACTCTCAACTTTAAGGTCCTTCCTTAATTGGGGGATGTTAAAAAGTAAGGTAGTTATAGTGATGGTGCTCATTGTAGGGGTAACTCAGGTTCTTAAGATATTTAGACTACTCCTAATACACCTAGTGACAATGACAACCATAATCCGTCATAAGTGCAAGGAGAGAGGGGTATTTTTAAGGCCTTTTGACGTCCAATTTAACGTTGTTGTGGTACCTTTACTGGTACCCCCAACAACTTCCAGGGACTCAACATGAGTGTTGGCACCCATTTGGTGATGCATGGGTCTGTAGGTGTGCATTGTGCAAGTGTAAGACTTTATTATCTTCTGAAGCAAGCCCATAATAAAAAGCATGAAAGATAATGATATACATATAAGAAAATGATGATGCAATTACCAAGAAAAGAATGCCTTTCTCATCATGAAGATATTTGTTATCATTTTTTCACTTTCCTTATTATTATCTAAATTTAATATATTTTGAATAAAAAAAAGAAATAGGAAAGAAAAACAAAAAAGAGGTAAGATGAGGCTAACCCTAAAAGTGGGAATCATTAGAAAACACGATAGTTGTCCTACTACTAGAAAAACCATAGAGATAATATTAAAAAGACAAGATAACAAAAATGATGATTTTCTTTTGTTGGCGGAACATAGGCTTACCCTGATTTTAGTAAGAAGAAAACAAAAGGTGGCAATTGAAGAAAAAAAATATTTTTTTCCTCTAGCAGAATAGACTATTTTTCTACAAAGTATTTTTCATTATAGATTTGTTCTTTGAGATTTTTTTGTAGTGGATTCCTTTAATATGCTAAAATATTTTTTTTAGAAAAATAATGATTTTTGGAAAAAATAAAAAAAACCCAGACAAAATAAATGATTAAATGGAAACCTTGATCGATCAACAAAACATGAGATGTCATAAAAGGAAACACAATTCTGACCATTTGACTTCCCCAGCTGAGTCACCAAACTATTTTACCTGGCCTGAAAAATCCCATGTATCATATGCTTGTGGAAACAATGGAAAAGAAAAAAGAAAACATTAAATCAATAAAGCTCAAAGTCATCACAAGTTTTATTTGTAAAATAAGGGAAAATGAAGATCAAATAATGGGATAACACAGAAAAACCAGATTTTGGCTCCACCTAAGGGCATACAAGAAAGTTATTTGTAATTCAAAGAGTATACTCGACGATCCTATTATGAGGGGGGAAGGTGATATCACCCCATCTCTCATGTTAACAATATTGAAACCTTCTTAGTTATCTCGAATAAAAACAATGACGATCAAGGTTGTGGTTACAAAAAATGACATAAAATATAATAAAAAAGCATTTTGTAAGTTGGTAGAGCTCTGGGACTCAAGATGGATGTGGCTTTATCATCATAGCCCTAAAGGTCCTAGTTTTTAGGTGTGTTATTGTTACAATCACCTTAGGACCTCCCATGACATAGATCTATCATTGGCGATGGACGTGTATGAAAAAAGAGAGAGGTGAGAGAGATTTCTAGTGGAGCAAGATCTTAGATCTCTAAAAACAGTGTGCATATATCAACAATTTTAAATATAAAATATTAGACAAAGCAACAATTATTGATATTATAGGGAAATACTGCATCAGATAGGTAGTGAAAACAAAAAAAATTACTAACATATTTCCCAATAACCAGCAGATCACGTCAATAACAATGCAATGGGAAGGATGGTTTCACAAAGATATATCTAGTCCTCGAGCAAGTCCAATGACAATCCTCATTGATGTAAATGCACACTCTGTCTTGGATGGTGGTTGTGCAATTTCTTATTGGACTCAGACTCATCTGACTGCTCCTCCATGGACATCAGACTTGGACAATTGATCTAGCGACTCGTCAGATCTCGCCACAGACTACAAGTTGATGTTGCCCTCCTAGCAGCAACCAACTGACTCCTGCCTCTAGAGTAGTCCTCATGGACCAACTAGAACTCCTGTCATCCTGCAAGAGCGGACAGGAAGGAGTTTCCCCTCACGTTGGTGTACTAGTCACCAAAATGCTCTCCCACAATAATAATCCTCATTTGTTTCTCTCCCTTGGCTATCGCTCCCTAGTTGGGTAGGACTTGCCTAGGCTCTCATGGTAACCACAACTAGAGAGGACAACACTTGTCAGAGTAATTGATTCTCAATTGTTTGTGTAGTAGTTGTTCTCTGGGAAGCCCCTAGTACCCCTATATATAGGAGGGGTTAGGGTTAGGGTTCCTAGTCCCCAACTAATGTAGGACTAAAGCGGGAGTGGAAAGGACAAATGGATCTTGAATTTTCACAACTTTTCTAGAAGTTTCACAACTTGCGTGCACTGAAATGATCATCTCGCCAAGGGATACAATCATTTCACTAAGAGAAACGGTCGTCTGGGATGTGACACAGTCATCTTTCTAAGCGATGCGTTCATTTCACACTTTATTAGTCAGATATGCATTGGAAAATCATTTCCTAATTAATGTCATACATTAAAATACTTGCACTCCAAGTATGTGCAATTGAGACGAGTTCAAGAAAACTCCAGAACCTTTGTTCGTCCCAACTGGGCTGTCTCACACAAGTGAGACGCCCATCTCAGTCACCCAGACGGTCTTCTGGTGAGTTTGAGTCGAGCTTATCGGTTCAACAACTTGAATCGGTTGGTTCATAGAGAAAAACTAAGCCAATTCAATTTCTGATCTTCCTGACAACCCAAACAACTGTCTCAACACTTGAGACACATGTCTGGCTACCTAAACTACTGTCTCACCTAGTGAGATGGTCATTTGATAGTTTAGTCAGCCAATCCATCGATCTGTTGTGTGAATTGAGTACCTAAACACTTTAGTGCTTAATTCAATCATCATTCAAGATCAAAATCCTTTTCTAGATGAGTTCCTATGTGTGTGATCCTATAGGTCCTATATCACGTTGCCAGTGAATGTCCATAACTAGATTATGACATCACAAGCAAAGAGTGGTGCCTAGTCACACGCCATTGCTATCTAAGTGAATGGAAAGTTGGGGAGCAACTTCAAACTACAATCTATGTATGGTGTTATAGTGTTTGTATAGTACCTTTGTCACTGATATCCAGATCGAACTAGAGGCATGGAATAGTCATCCTCATTATTATTCAATCTTTTTCCTTGAACTAGAGCAAACTGCATGAGATATATGTAAGCTCAATATCACATATTCACTCACATTCATATGGCCATACTTTTCTTAGTCTCGCTAATCAAGAGGCCTTGGATATCATACTCGATTTGGAGTGACAAGTTCCATATCTATCACTCACAGTCAATCCCCATGTGTCAAAGTCACCCAATCATCACAGTTATAGCAACCCATGTTTTAGAACTACGTTTGATGATGTCAAAGTGTACCCAATGACATGTGATGAGTGTAGTGATTTTAGGTCTAAGAACCACAATCATCACCATCACTGTGAGAGTTGACTATGAATCCCATGATGATGGCTTCCATGTGTTAGTCTCATGGTGGGTCTATCTGTTACACTGTTCTAACATGTATCTATGTGCTTGATTTGATATTGCCATATCATGACTAATGAAATTTAGTCATCAACCAACTCACATTATGATATTATGTGTTATTGTTGTCCATTAACCTTCCACAATAACAACCAATCAGGGACATAATGAGAATATGCATATGTAATCTTTACATCTGTTTGATCTCATCCACAAGGTTAGTAACTTTGACAACATATGCCATTGAGTAATATAATTCTCTAGACATTCACTCTGTATCCTCATTATCTCATAATTGAGTGAAACAAATGAATTGGAAGCTTGCCTTTATTATTATCAAATCAGGTATCTACTGCCACATCCCAATCATCATATGATTGGCTCTCTGGGCATACATACCAATAGACTCCCACTTGTACTTAGAGCCAATCATCCAAGGATCTCACCCAGAGTGACCTAACATGACCTTCATGCTTCTGTTGTGCAAGTGCTTTTATAACAGGTTTAGAAACATTTGCCTTAAGTCGATATTTTACATTTTTCACATCTCTTCACTGTACGACTATTCATATGAGATGGTAGTGTAGTATGCTATTTGAGATTCCCAGCCTAACTAGTAGCTCCATTGTTGTCATAAGTATTTCTACTGTGTCATCAATGGTTTGAAACCTCACATAAGTTAACCCATATGATCTTCTTGATCCATACAATATCCTCTACTATTTTTCATAACACAAAGATACTCAGCTTCTTTTGTAGATTAGGACAACTTCCATTATCTGAGAACCCTTTCTAGCTTACAGTTCTCATTTAATGTCAAACACTATTGCGATCATTTTGTTAGTTTGTAAGCTTGCATGGTTGTAACCCTTTACATCCAACTCTTCCTTATTACCATAACCAAGGAACCATTTTTTTAAGTGTTTCACAAGCACATAAGGTTGTTCATTATTCTATTCCAGTGACTCTCATTGGTATCCGACATATACCCTCTCGTCATGTCAAATACATACAAGATTGCTAGATATCTTCTCGTTATGTCCAATACATATGAGATAACGAGATAAGTACCTAGCATTGCATTCAAGATAGATCGAATGGAATATATCCATGTGTCCATGTTCTTCATAAGAGCTAGGACATAAGGCTCTTGAAAGACTAACTCCATGGAACATGGACAAGTTTTCTCTCACTGAGTCTTGCATGCTGATCTCTTCAACATCTTACCAATGTATGTGCTTTTACTTAGGTCAAGAAGCTTTCTAGATATATCTCTATAGACATTGATCCCTATCACATAGGGTTCTTCGCCTAAACCCTTCATATAGAAAGTACTTTCCTTGCCAGATTTTAATATTTATAGGATAAGGACGTTATTCTAAATTACTATGTGTAATATGAATATGCTCCCAATAAATATTTTGTAATCATAGATTCCATCTTCATTCTGACTTAAGTCAAATTCTTTGACTGTCTTGTCAAATACAAGATCCATCTCTAAAATACTTGCTTGAACTTTGTAGCTTATAAACTTTATTTGCATTATTAGATTTATAAAACATTTAGGTCGTGTCATGTACACATCCTTTTAATTATTCCAATTAAGGAATGTTGTTTTAACATCCATATGCCAAATCTCACAATCATACTAAGCTGCAACATCAAGCATGATCCATATGGATTTAACCATGGTAACTAGTGACATACTTCATCATGTTCAAAAACTTGAACTAGTTTGAAACTCTTTGCAACCAATCTACCCTTCCATGTTGGTCTTCTTACAAAAACCCAAATGCACCTTTTTAGGTGGATCCACCAAGATCATACCTTGTTGGTTACATGGAGTCCATCATTGATCTAATGGCCTCAAGCCATTTCTTAGATTCTGATCCCTCAATAGTTTCTAGGTAGGTAGTTGACTCATCTCTATGATCAACTTACCACCTTTATAAGATATCATAATTTTTCAAACTCAAGGCGTTCTACTAAAACTATGAGTTTTGTGTTTACATGAGGAATTTGAGATTCCACAACAACTTGAGATCCTCCTTATTCCTCTTGTACCTCTTTAGGTTCTCTGTTTTCTTGTTTGTATTGAACATTTCGAGTTCTACTTTTCCTCCCACTGATTCCTTTGGAACTAATTTCCATTTAGGAATTCAGCCATCCTAGCAACAAATAGTTTGTTGTCAGGTTGGAATACAAGTAGTATTCAACAAGATAAAATTCATGTAATTTGTAATAAATCCCTTTCAGAAACTATTTTCTTATACAAGCTTTCAATCCTAATCAATACAAAAGACACATCGAGACACTTCCCATGCCATATCTCATATGGTGTCTTTTGAACCATTTTAGACGATACATTGTTTTAGTGTAAAGCATGTGCCCAAAACAAATTTTAAGATTTGTAAGATTTTATTGATAATATCACCATGACTTAATAGGGTTTGACACATCAGTATGTTTCAGGTGGAGTTCATTATAGTACACTATCATGATCTCCCAGAATGTTCTCAAACTCTTGGTTTACATATTTCAACATCGATCATATCGAGGTATCTTAATACTTTTACTAATTTAGTTACATACTTCATTTATGATCTCCTTGAACACTTCAAGAGATCCAAACTTGTATTTCATTAAAAACCAATTTTGATATCTACTGATCACATCAGTAATATAATGAGGTAATTGTAACTACCTTTAGCATTCAACCAAAAGCTCTATGTACTTCAGTATGTACTATTCCTAATGGAATAGTCGATCTCCCACTACATCTAGTAAAGATACTCTTGTCATGTTTCACAACAAATAAGACATGCATGTCTCTATTGGTTCAATAACCAAAAGAGTCTAGATAACCATCATATGGATTCTAGAAACACATTTCTCATTTATGAGCTCTAGATGATAGTGCTATAGGTATTCAATGTTTGAGTTATCAAGTCATTCAATATATGTGTCATACACATTTGTCTTTTGAACTATCAAGTATAGTTTATGAGACATAGGGCATTTCCATAAAAGATCATAATGTTCCTATCATACAAAACATATGATGTTTGTCAAGTACACAATAACAATTCATTAATTCTATTATGTGCCCATGAATAACAACCTTTAACTATAGTGGCAGTAACCATTTCTTGATATAGTTCTAGCTTACTTCTTATTAGGTTCGAAGTAGAGATCTCTATCTCTATCTTCTTTTTGAGATCCTCTATGAAGAGGATAATTCCTTTCCAATGTCTAAACAAGTGACAATGGTGGTGTTGGTATGTATGCCTTGAGAGCCAATCATGGGATGATTGGTGGGATACATTAAGATTGATTTGATAAACATCAAAGGCAAGCTTCCAATTCTTTCTGGTTCAATCATATGAGATAATGATAGAACAAATTGAATGTCTAGAGAATGACAGTACTCAATGACGTATGCTTTCAGGTTGAAGACCTGAACGATGAGATCATACATATGCTAAGAGTTTGTACATTCTTATTATGTCCCTAGTCAGATGTCATTGTGGAAGGTAGATAGACAACAATGACACACAAGACTAGATTGTGGTGTTGGTTGATGATAAAATCTTATTAGTCATGATATGGAGATATCAAACCAAACACATAGGTATTTGTTAGAGAACAAGTGTACCAGACAGACTCACTGTGAGTTTGACACATGGAACCATGACATGGTAGTCACAGTCAGTTCTCACAGTGATGGTGGTGAATGTGATTATTTGACTTGAAATCACTACACTCAACACATGTCGTTGGGTACACTTTGACATCATCAAACGCAATCTTGAAACATGGGTTATTATAAAGGTAATGATTGGGTGGCTTTGACACATGGTGCTTTTGAGGGGTGAGTGATAGATATGGGATTTGTCCCTCCAGAGGGAGTTTGATATCCATGGCCACTTGATGAGTAGGATTGAGATAGGCGTGCACGCATGTGTGAATCAGTATGTGATATTGATGTCATACATATCTCCTCCAATCTACTCTGAGATCAAGAAAGTGAATGAACGTTGACAAGATGACTGTTCCATGCCGTGAGTTCATTTAGGATATCAGTGATAAAGGAATTATACATTCACTGTAACACCATTCACAGATTGTAGGATTGAAAGTTGTTCTCCAACTTTCCTTTTCACTTGAATAGCACTGATGTGTGACTAGGCACCGCTCTTTGCTTGTGAAGTCATAAGTGTTATGGACTTTCACTGCCAATGTGAAATGGACCTGCAGGGTCTCACACATAGGATTTAACTTGGAAGAGGAGTTTATCCACAAACAATGTTTATATTGATTACTAAAGAAGTTTAGTAGTTCAATTAAACACTCAATCAATTGATAGCTCAATATCATAGTGTTCAAGGTGTTGGACCGATTGATTAGAGTATCAGATTGATTGAAACTGCAATTGACTGATTTTGCATAGTCTGCTGCCCCAACCAATCGGCTCATGGGATGAACTGATCGGCTCAGGTTGGTGAACCGATCGGCTCAACCGGTGAGACGATCGACTCATGTATCAATGAAATGATCAGCTCAATTGTTTAACCGGTCGATTCATAGTTCAACTGAGATTATTTGGAAAGTCAAAAAACTATTTTGCAAAAAATAATTTGTTTCACTTGTACAAATTCGATTTGGATAAGGATTAATATTTGATTAATCGGAAACAAATATGAAAGTCAATTTGAGTTAGACTAGGACCACGAACTGATCATCTCAGCAGTGAACCGATCGGCTTAGGTGCCCCAATCGATCGGTTCAGGTGTGAACCGATCGGCTCAGGTCCCCAACCGATCGGTTCATGCTTGAAACGATCGATTCAGGTGGCGCAGTTGGTTGTTTTGTGGAAAATATCGAACCCTTCTACTCCTATTTAATCCCGCATTGCCCGGGGTAGAGAACCCTGTCCCATGACCCTCCTATATATATAGGGGTAGTGGGGGCTTCTCAGGAACAACAACTCAGAACACCAGTTACTCTACAAAGTTGCCGTTCTCTCTGGTTTTGGTAACTGAGAGAGAGCCCAAGCAAGTGCTACCCGATAAGGGAGGCACAACAAGGGAAAGACAACTGCAGAAAAGCAACTGGTTGTAGGAGAGTGTGTTGGTGACTAGTACGCCGACATGAGGGTGCGACTCCTTCCGATTCCTTGTGGGACAAGGAGATCAGAGTTCCAGGTGGTCCGTATGGACTACTTCAGAGGTGGGAGACTTCTGCCGCTCAGAGGATAGCTGTCAATCCCGACAGTCCCGGTGAGACCAGGAGCTGCACAGACACCGTCCAAGACCGGAGGTGAAGACTGCGCAAGCCGCGAGGTAACGTCGTCGAGCAAGCCTCGGGACAAGGTATACCTCTACAAACCGTCCTTTCTATTGTATAGATGTTGACGCGATTCCTTTATTCTGGGTTTGGGAGAAGAAAATTTTGTTTCCACTACCTGCTCTGTCTCCCCTAAAACCCAACAATGGTATCAGAGCCACATCAAATGCCCTATACTTTAGGATTATCGATATGATCGATTTTGGTTTGTCACCTTTATTTATTGCATACGATGTGAATAAAATTGACTTTTTGCATGTCCAATCCTAAATCCACAATTCCCAATATACATATATGATATGTAATATGAATGCACTCGATACACGTCGCCCTTAAACAAGTTTTGTAGTGGATGTATAGCGTGGTTATGGCCAATAAACCCTATGTATGTGTGCTTGGTTGTATGTGGTTGCTTGCATCCCGGTCTGTGCACCGATTCCCTACCTCCTTATTCCTGATGTAACTCGAGATAACTCAAAATTTCTTTCCTACCTTTGCTCCCCCGAATGTAACTCGGAGTTTCCCTATTTAAATGTAAATAGGATAGATCGTTTATATTTCCTGTTATGTCAAAGAACAGAGGACATATGACGACAATTGAGACGATCAGCTCAAGGAGTGAACCAATCAGTTGGCGATCCATACGACCGGATTGAGGAGCGAGACGAGCAGGTGGTGACCTGAGGAGATGCATGGCGACCAGGCAAACCGATCGGTTGGAGGAGCCAACCGATCGGATGGTGGCACCCAGACGACCGGCCAGGGCGAGCATGTCATTCATGTGATGAGTTGATCAATTCGAATGGCTATAACACTTCATCATGGATAGGTTGCATGTGATGTAGACCTAGATGACTGTGATTCCTCTTGGCTTGAAGAATCACATTAGGATGGCCATAATCATCACTTTTATCATTTTGAATGTTTTCTGTGGGATATAGCATGTATATGATACATACTATATATTGTGGTGATTGGATATGTATATGTATCTATAAAACCAAATCCTTCATTAAATATTAAAGTTTTATATGCCTTCCAAATGCGACACACGTGAAAAGCTTGACCGACCAAGTGTGGGCATGACCTAGCATGGTGCACCGTCTATCTCGTGGAAGCGTGAAGGATGAACATGTGGGTCTGCCCTAGCAGGGTGCATATTCATCATGTTGGCTTTGGGTTGGACTTAACAAGGTGACCTAGATAGGATCTAGCACCTTGAGGCATGGAGGTGATCATGGCAAGGAGTTGCATATGCCATCTTTCAAGAGTTGCATATGATGCAATTGGTAAAAGTTGCCTACCTGGAAGATGTAAGTTGTGGGTGACAGCCCTAGCTGGTCCATGACTCAGAGGATTTTAGGATCTTGACCCACTAGAAGATTGTACACTGCAATCTTCCGAATTGATGGTGAGGGATATCAATTTGAACAAAAAATAGTGGGAGCGATAATTAATTAAAGTCCTAATTATATTGTCAACTTTTCAAATCAATCAAATAAGTCAAAATTGAGTTTTGGACTAAATTGCATATATTTCCTTTTGTAGTACAAATGAAAACAAACAACAATCACTTTTCGTTGCGATCAGTCCTTGAAAAGGACAAGCTGAATGGGACTAACTTCCACAACTGGTTTAGGACATTGAGAATTGTTTTTACTCAAGAGCAAAAGTTCTATGTCCTGGATACTCCAATTCCAGAGGAACTTGCTCCTACTGCACCAAAGGTAGAAAGGGATGCTTATAAGAAGCATTCTGATGATGCCATTGACACAAAGTGCTTGATGTTTTGCTCCATGAACCACGAGTTGTAGAGACAACATGAGAACATGGGTGTCATTGAGATGATTCAACATCTCAAGAACATGTATGAAGATCAAGCATGACAAGAGAGATATGATATCTCCAGGGCACTGTTTAAGTGCGTCATGACAGAAGGAGATCCAGTTGGTCCTCACACGCTCAAGATGATTGGGTATGTGGAGAACCTGATGAGACTAGGATTTCCCCTGAGCCAAGAGTTGGCTACTGATGTGATACTGTAATCATTGCCATAATCCTACAGTTAGTTTGTGATGAACTACAACATGAAAAACTTTGACAAGCCGTTGACAGAGTTTTTGGGCATGTTGAGGACATCTAAGGCACATATGAAGAAGGATAAGCCTAAGTCTGTGATGATGATCAGCAGCAAGAAAGGCAAGTCCAAGCATAAGGGCAAGGGCAAAGATAAGAAAGGTTCTGATGCTAACCAACAACCCAAGTCATCTTCAGCTCTCAAGGCCAAGGGAGGCGTAACAAAGAGAGGCAGTTGCCACCATTGTCAAAAGACATGACATTGGAAAAGGAATTGTCCACTCTATCTGGAAGAACTAAAGAAGAAGGAGGCGACAGACATCTCCACTTGAAGGTATCATGAAATAAACTTGTAACACTTTTTGAGGTATATGATACCAAGATATAAAGTGTAAAGCACTCAATAAATGGGGTAAGTGTTGCCGCCATAGATAGGAGTACTTTAGTTTATTTTCAGCCTTGAAGGCATGTAATAGAGTTATGAACTGCTATTTCATATTTGCCAATGGATAGAAACACATTATTTTTGCATATTGTATGACAATGATAGCAATTAATAATGTTGATGTTTCAACTTCAAAGATATGATATTTATGGAAATTCCTTGTTTATCTTGTGGTACTTCATATGAATAAGATAAAATGATGCCTAAAAGTTATTGATAACACAAACAATCAAATCAGCATAAATCATGATAAATTCATTTCTAGTTTCCATATTATGGATAAATCTAGACTCTTTTGGTTATAGAACTAGTAAGAGACATGAATCTCTTGGACATGATTAATCAATCTTCACTAAGGTAGTGGGAGAATGATTATCCTATTAGGTATAATACATGAGATGTATTTACATACCTATTAGAGTTAATGCTAATACTTTAAAAGGTGTTTAGAGAAATACCAATATGAATATCTTAAAGTGTTCAAGAATATCATAGATGAAGTACAAATTTGGTAAAGTGTTAATTCTTGATGAGATCAATGAATGAAATACTTGGACCAAATGTTTGAGAACCTTATGAGTGATTATGATAGTGTATCATAGTGAACTCATGATTAAGGCATGGCGATGTCTAAATCAAAAGGAGTCATACTCTAAGGAGTTAGAGGATGATTATCAAATAACTAATTTCTTCTTAAATAAAGAGTTGATCATATGATGAGTCAACTATCTAGATGAATATGAGGAATCAGATTTTGAGTTATGGTTTTTGACCATTACATCCTAAATGACTTTCATGTGAACCATAAAGTATGTCCTTGATGGTAGCACCCATTGGGATGAAATCCATAAGTGCGAATGAGTCATAAGTGTTAAGACACATGGATGACATTTTGAGAAGGATGATGCTTGTTGATTGCAACTTAATGACTAAAATATTTGGCATATGGATACTAAAACTGCATTCCTATAAGGAATAAAATAAGGATGTGTACATGACACAACCTATAAGGTTTATGAATCCATTAATGCAAATGAAGTCTATAAGTTACAATTGACTAATCAATGTGATTGATTAAGTACAAGTAACTCAGATATGGATCTTTACTTTGATAATATAGTCAAAGGGTTTGACTGATATGATAAAGATAAAGAGAGATCTGTGATTTAGTGGGAGCGTATTCACATTCCATATGTTGATGTGAAATGAAAATGTTCTAGAATGGAGATCCAAAATGGAATTTATCTTTAGGGAAGATAGAGATGTTTCCTATGTAATAGGAATAGAGATCTATAGAGATAGTTCTCGAAAAACCTCTTGACCTAAAAGAGAAAGCATACATTGGGAATCTATACTGAAGGGTTCAGTATGCACAGATTCAATGGGAGAAAACTTATCCATGTTACATGAAGTTAGTATCCAGAGGCCAAGTGTTCAATTCTTATGTAGAATGGGAACACTAAGAATAGATATGGATCTATCATGTGTGTAATTATCCCATTATCTTGCATGTATGGACATAGAAAGAACAAAATGCATTCATCATCTTGTATGTAGGACATGAAAATATGATGTGCTCATCCTGATAACTCGTATGTGGGACATGACAAGTGGATGTCTATCTAGTTCCAGTAAGGGTTACTGGAATACCATAAAAACTTGATAAGTACTTGAGAAGTACTCGTTCTATGGAAATAAGGAATGGCTCAATGTAAAGAGTTACACTGATGTGAACTTCCGAAAAGGACATAAAATTAATCGCAATATGTATATGGGATATATTAAAGTGAATGTTTGTTGAATAATGGAAACGTTCCAATAAAGTTGTTATAAAAGGAAATGCTGAGTATCCGTGTGTTATAGAACAATAGTGGATACTATATGGATCTAGGAGTTCATAGAGATGAACTTATAGTTATTTCGGTCATTGATGACAAGTAAGGAGTGCTTGGTCAAGCAATGTAGCTAAAGGTTAGCAAAGGAATACTAGATCACATATTACGGCAACTCCATCTCGTACGTGTGACGTACATCATAGAGATGAGAGACATGCAGTTAATACTGACTTTGGCAACGTGTTGCCATAACTCACTATGTTAGCACTAGAGCACAGTAACATGTGGGACATGTTTGAAGATCACTATGAATATGATTCAAAGGTGATTGGCTCGCAGTGCAAGTGGGAGTCTGTTAGTATGTATGCCCTGAGAGCCAATCATGGGATGATTGGTGGGATACATTAAGATTGATTTGATAAACATCAAAGGCAAGCTTCCAATTCTTTCTGGTTCAATCATATGAGATAGTGATAGAACCGATTGAATCTCTAGAGAATGACAATACTCAATGACATATGCTTTCAGGTTGAGGATCTGAATGATGAGGTCATACAGATGCTAAGAGTTTGTACATTCTTATTATGTCCCTAGTCGGATGTCATTGTGGAAGGTAGATAGACAACAATGACACACAAGAATATATTGTGGTGTTGGTTGATGACAAAATCTCATTAGTCATGATATGGAGATATCAAACCAAACACATAGGAACTTGTTAGAGAACAAGTATACCAGACAAACTCACCATGAGTTTGACACATGGAACCATGACATGGTAGTCACAGTCAGTTCTCATAGTGATGGTGGTGGATGTGATTCTTTGACTTGAAATCACTACACTCAACACATGTCGTTGGGTACACTTTGACATCATCAAACGCAATCCTGAAACATGGGTTGTTATAAAGGTAATGGTTGGGTGGCTTTGGCACATGGGGCTTTTGAGGGGTGAGTGATAGATATGGGATTTGTCCCTCCAGAGGGAGTTTGATATCCATGGACACTTGATGGGTAGGATTGAGATAGGTGTGCACACATGTGTGAATCATTATGTGATATTGATGTCATACATATCTCCTCCAATCTACTCTGAGATCAAGAAAGTGAATGAATGTTGACAGGATGACTGTTCCTTGCCTTGAATTCATTTGGGATATCAGTGACAAAGGAATTATACATTCACTATAACACCATTCATAAATTTTAGGATTGAAAGTTGTTCTCCAACTTTCCTTTTCACTTGGGTAGCACTGATGTGCAACTAGGCACCACTCTTTGCTTGTGAAGTCATAAGTTTTATGGACTTTCACTGCCAACATGAAATGGACCTGCTGGGTCACACACATAGGATTTAACCTGGAAGAGGAGTTTATCCACAAACGATGTTTAGATTGATTACTAAAGGATTTTAGTAGTTTAATTAAACACTCAATCAATTGATAGCTCAATATCATAGTGTTCAAGGTGTTGGACCGATTGATTAGAGTATCGAATTGATTGAAACTGCAATTGACTGATTTTGCATAGTCTACTGCCCCAACCAATCGACTCATGGGATGAACCGATCAGCTCAGGTTGGTGAATCGATCGGCTCAACTGGTGAGATGATCGGCTCATGTATCAATGAAACGACCAGCTCAATTGTTGAACCGATCGATTCGTGGACCAACCAAGATCGTTTGGAAAGTCAGAAGACTTTGTGCAAATACAATTTGTTTCACTTGTACAAATTTGATTTGGACAAGGATTAATATTTGATTAATTGGAAACAAATATGAAAGTCAATTTAAGTTGGACCAGGACCACGAACCGATTGGCTCAACAGTGAACCGATCGGCTCAGGTGCCCCAACCGATCAGTTCAGGTGTCAACCGATCGGCTCAGGTCCCCAACCGATCGGTTCATGCTTGAAACGATCGGTTCAGGTGGCGCAGTTGGTTGTTTTGTGGAAAATCTCGAACCCTTCTACTCCTGTTTTAATCCCGCATTTCCCGGGGTAGAGAACCCTATCCCATGACCCTCCTATATATATTGGGGTAGTGGGGGCTTCTCAGGAACAACAACTCAAAACACCAATTTCTCTACAAAGTTGTCATTCTCTGTGGTTTTTGTAACTGAGAGAGAGAGTCCGAGCAAGTACTACCTGATAAGGGAGGCACAACAAGGGAAAGACAACTGCAGAAAAGCAACTGGTTGTAGGAGAGTGCGTTGGTGACTAGTACACTGATAGGAGGGTGCGACTCCTTCTGATTCCTTGTGGGACATGGAGATCGGAGTTCCAGGTGGTCCGTGTGGACTCTTTAGAGGCGGGAGACTTTTGTCGCTCGGAGGACAGTTGTCAATCCCGACAGTCCCAGTGAGACCAGGAGCTGCACAGACACCGTCCAAGACTGGAGGTGAAGACCGCGCAAGCCACGAGGTAACATTGCCGAGCAAGCCTCGGGACAAGGTATGCCTCTACAAACCATCCTTCCTATTGTATAGATGTTGACGCGATTCCTTTATTCTAGGTTTGGGAGAAGAAATATTTGTTTCCGCTGCCTGCTCTGTCTCCCCTAAAACCCAACAGGTGGCACTTTGTTTTCTTTATCCTTTAAGTGAAAAGGACAGATTCCATTTACACTTACCCTTCTCCATATATTGAGTGTAGAAGACTTGGGTTTTATCTTAGCCTAAGAACACTTCCTGGCCTTGCTTTTGCCCTAGGACTCACTTCCGCTGATCACCATCATAGATTTGTCCTTGTTCTTTCTTATTTTGGCATCAACACTTCAAGAATGTAATAAAATGACTATATGATTCATGCCACGCTTGCATAATCAAATTCATGGTCAGCTCTTGGCGTAAGAGAAATTCCAGTTATTCCAGATGTCCATTAACATTGAACATATGGGGTTCTAGTGGACCTCCATTTGTCAGTTTGCACTCAAATTAGTGCTTTAGAGACATTATACCTTATTTTCTTTACATGATTCTTAGGATGTGTTACCATCTCGAGAATGTCCATGTATTCATGTTGTTCATGCAACTCATAGTTCATACAACATAGCATTAGGTATTCAAATGTCTATGGCATCATTGGCACACTTCCAATAAGCATCCATTTAGCCTTAGGCACATTTGCAGTGGGTTCCTCTTGCATTGGTCTATCAAGAACATAGAGATTTTTCTCATTGACAAGAACATTTCTCTAAGTCCTTAACCAACTGTGGAACTTTATCCCATTTTGTCTTTCTTGGGGATTGATCACAATTTGAATGTATTTTGTGTTTGACATTTGATTCTAAAAAGAAATTTTGCAACCTTTTCAAAACATTTTTGATTTGATAATTTGTACGATATTAATTATATCTTTAATTAACTATCATTCTCACTATTTTATTCAAATTGATAGCCCTCAATATGAATTCAGAATATTGTAGTATACAATACTCTAGTGGGCCATATCTAAGATAGTTCAACTGTGGTCCGATCAACACCGCAACATAGTCAACCATCAAGGTAGGAAACTCTTGCCAATTACATCATATGCAATTCTTGATAGATGATATGCGCAACACCTTTCCATAATCATCTGCATGCTTCTAGGACCAGACACTCTGAGAATCACCAGTCAAGCCTGACCTAAAAGCCGACACTATAATAATGCACCCCACAGAGGCGAAACATACATTATTACTATCACTCTTTTATGAGATAGATGGCGCACCCCCCGGAGGTAGAACCTACACTTGTTCAATCAAGTTTTTCATGTGGGTCACTTTGGAAAGCATCTAAGACTTGATATTATATTTGAGGGAGTTTGTATATATAAATACGTATACTTTATCCAATCACCACATATATAGTACATATCATATACATGCTATAACCACAAACGAGAACATGCAATAAATAAAACACACAAGCGATGGTTATGGCCATACAAATGTAATTCCTTAGAGTCACAAGGAATTACTACCACCTATGGTCCACATCATATGCAACCTATTATTGGTGATGATCTGTGTTCAAACCAATCCGGGCTGATCGGTTCAACTCTTGAATCAGCCGGCTCGCCTCCTGGTCGCTTGGTTGAGCTCTTCTCAAGCGGTCGTCTGGTTCTCAGGTCCAAGCAATGTCTGGACACCTCCAGTTGGTCAGTTGGGCCATCAATTGATCGGTTCATCCTCCTGTCATCTTGCCTCCTCGATCTTCCAGTCAATCGGGTAATCTCACGAGCGGGTCATTTCATCTTATATAGATCATCATCTCACGTTGAAACATAAATTAAAACTATCCTATCACTTATTACATTGTATATGGGGAAAACCTCAAGTTACATTCTAGGGGAAATAGGAAGAAGAGCATTAATTTACACTTAGAAAGAATAGAGATGCTCGATGTATAGACCGATTAACAACAGGAATAAAAACCACAACCATGCACACACAGATCTGGGGTTTTGGCCATAACCATGCTTCACATTCACCATCAAAATTGATTTTATGGTGACACGTGTAAATTGAATATATATATATATTATATCATATATATATATATATATATATATATATATATATATTCGATTGGGTTCTTATGTGGTGATTTAGACAGATGTGCACATCAACCAGTTTAAATATTTACATTGCTTGCAATAAATAAACATGGTAAAGCCAAGATCCGATCATATCAATTATCCCAAAACATAATTAATTGACGTGGCTTTGATACCACTATAGGGAAATATGACATCATATAAGAAGCAGAAACAAAAATTTCACTAACATATTTCCCATTAACCAACAGATCGTGTTAATAACTATGCAATGGGAAGGATGGTTTCACAAAGATATACCTAGTCCTAGAGCAAGTCCAGTGACAATCGTCATTGATGTAGATGTGCAATCTGTCTTGGATGGTGGTTGTGCAACTCCTAGTCATCTCAGACTCGTCTGAATACTCCTCCAAAGACATCAGACTCAAACAACTGCTGCAGCGACTCCTCAGATATCGCCACAGACTGCGAGTTGACATTTCCCTCCTAGCAGCAGCCAATAGACTCCTACCTCTAGAGTAGTCCACACAGACCAACTAGAACTCCTATCTTCCTGCAAGAACGAACAAGAAGGAGTTGTCCCTCCCGTTAGTGTACTAGTCACCAACATTCTCTCCCACAACAATGATCCTCAGTTCTTCTCTCCCTTGTCTGTCCCTCCCAAGTTGGGTAGGACTTGCCTGGGCTCTCTTGGTTACCAAAACTAGAGAGGACAACACTTGTCAGAGCAACTAATTCTCAATTGTCTATGTAGTAGTTGTGCTCTGGGAAGCCCCCAATACCCCTCTATTTATAGGAGGGGTTAGGGTCAGGGTTCCCATTCCCCAGCCAATGCGGGACTAACTAAAGCAGGAGTGCAAAGGACAAAAGGATCTTGAATTTTTGCAACTTTTCTAGAAGTATCGCAACCTACGTGCGACAAAACAGTCATCTCGCACGTGAGATGGTCGTTTCTCTAAGTGAAATGGTTGTCTTAGATGAAATACATTAATTTCACACTTTCCCAGTCAGATATGCATTGGCAAATCATTTCCTAATTAATGTCATACATTAATTTACTTGCACCCCAAGTATGTGCAACTGAAATGAGTTTAGGAAAACTCCAAAACCTTTGTTCGTACCAACCGATCTGTCTCACACAAGAGAGACACCCATCTCACTCACCCAAATGGTATTCTGGTGAGTTTGAGTCGAGCAGATCGGTTCAATAGCTTGAACTGGTTGGTTCATAGGGTAGAACTAAGCTAGTTCAATTTCTAATCCGCCTGACCACCCAAACAACCATATCAACACTTGAGATGCCCGTCTGGCTGCCCAAACGGCTGTCTCACCCAGTGAGATGGTTGTATGGTAGTTCAGTCGGCCAATCCATTGATCTGTTGTGTGAATTGAGTACCTAAACACTTTAGTACTTAATTCAATCATCATTCAGGATCAAACTCCTCTTCTAGATGAGTTCCTATGTGTGTGACCCTATAGGTCCCATATCATGTTGGCAGTGAATGTCCATAACTAGCTTATGACATCACAAACAATGAATGGTGCCTAGTCGCACATCATTTCTACCCAAGTGAATGGAAAGTTGGGGAGCAACTTCAACCTACAATCTTGTATGGTGTTACTGTGTTTGTATAGTTCCTTTGTCACTGATATCCAGATTGAACTAGCGGCATGGATTAGTCATCCTCATTATTATTCAATCTTGTTCCTTGAACCAGAGCAGACTGCATGAGATATATGTAAGCTCAATATCCCATATTGACTCACATGTGTATGGCCATACTTTTCTCAGTCTCGCTAATCAAGAGGCCTTGGATATCATACTCGTGTCAGAAGGATAAATTCCATATCTATCGTTTGCAGTCGATCCCCATGTGTCAAAGTCACCCAATCATCACCGTTATAACAACCCATGTTTCAAGACTGCGTATGATGATGTCAAAGTGTACCCAACGACATGTGATGAGTGTAGTGATTTTAGGTCTAAGAACCACAATCAACACAATCACTGTGAGTGCTGAATATGACTTCCATGATGATGGCTTCCATGTGTCAGTCTCACGGTGTGTCTGTCTGATACACTGTTCTCTAATATGTATCTATGTGCTTGGTTTGATATTGCCATACCATGATTAATGAGATTTAATCATCAACCAACTCACACTCTGATCTTATGTGTTATTGTTGTCTATCATCCTTCCACAATAACAACCGATCAGGGACATAATGAGAATATGTATATGTACTCTTAACATCCATATGATCTCATTCACAAGGTTAGTAACTTGACAACATATGTCATTGAGTAATATAATTCTCTAGACATTCACTCTGTATCCTCATTATCTCATAACTGAGTAAAACAGATGAATCGGAAGCTTACCTTTATTATTATCGAATCAGGTATCTATTGCTAGATCCCAATCATCATATGATTGGCTCTCTGGGCGTACATACCCTAAACTAAAGGGTCCAAGCAAAGAGAGACCTTAGACCTATTATCCATGGATTAGGGACTGATCCAAGGGATTGGAGGTCATTGTCTACCTTGCACAATCAGAAGGAGGAGGAGAAGAACTGACTGGGCCATGATTGCTACCTCCTCATCCACTTTGACTCAAATTATCTCGACAATCTTTTTTTTTCTGCCAATCCCAAGCTTGGGTCATTTGACCTCCTTTAATTCATTAAGAATGAGATTCAAACTTATCTCCTTCTCCCACTCTCGCTCTGATGAGGAGAGTTGAAAGTCCTAGATCTAATCCCCTCAGATGGTGTAAATATATCTATAAATATATCATATACCTTGAATGCTTCTTACCCCTTTCTTTTTGTCATTAGCTCGTTGATCTGTAACCCTTGAATTCCCCTCCTAATCTCCTTGACTCCAACTAATATGTCCTGATTGCTTTTTTGAGACACCCAACTCCTAGTCCTCTTGGGGACAACTGATCCCAGTGGTGAGTTCACATGTGTAAGGTGTGTTAGTCTAGCCAATTTATGATACACATTGTGGCCAATTCCACCTCCTCTACCCTTGATAGTATGCACCACCACCATGGCCCTTACTCTTGTAAAGTTGGCCTATATGTGTGAGACAAAGGCACAACCATTGGTTTGATTCGAGTTCAACATGCAAGCTTGATACAACAATGATGACTCTCCCACAAGCCATCCTTTGTTGAGGCCCCCTCTCAAAGGGTGGGGGGATAACTGCTGAACATACGACTGTGGTCCAACAAACACAGTCATGAGATCTTTTGGACCAACTTCTTCCTTTTTATTGTACATATATTTGTATCTACCTATTCTTGAAAATACCTTGATAGTAGGAAACTGCTAGTAATTACAGACACCCCCAAAAATAGTGACCCTATAGTCCATTTTGAAAGGAAATATAACATACTTCTAATAAATTACTTGTTCAGTTTGATTTTCTCTCATGTTTGACTAATATTTCCATAATCATACTTTTGGTTTTTTGAAATTGGCATAAATGATCAAACTTGTAGATATATGTCCCAACCTAGATCAAATCTTAATGAGTTGCTTGGATGACTATATCAGTCCTATATTAATCCTTCATCATTCTTGATTGGGAATTAAGTTAACTTGAAATTGTATATTATGATCATTTTGGAACAAATGGGGAATTAACCTAAACAACCTTAGTAGTCAATCATTCCTCCTATGTTGAAGATAAGATCAACCATAGATTGATCTTGAATGATATTTCCAGATAATGATGTAATCTAGGTGGTCACAAATAAGGATAATTTTTGGATTTCATCTCCTAGTCCATGATCTTCAAGACTTATTATGAACGAAATCCCTATTTTGACCTCATGTAATCCTTTTAGTGTCAATGATCAATGAATATATTTGGACCGTTATAATTCCAGCATCTCACATGTTGATTGTACATGGTATAATTTATCCTCTTATTTTCCATGACACACACACACATATAGCCAGGCTTGACCTATTATAATTCTGTGAGCTAAGTGACATCATGATACCTTTCTATGATTTTTTTTCCGAATATATCGTATTTTAAGAAGTCTTGATTAACTATAAACAAATTCCACAATAATTTTGATAGCAGAGAGATCCATACCTATGGGTGCAAAGATATTTGAATGCATAGAGAATTTATGCAAAGAGATACTTACTTGTAGGTGTAGAGAGTGTCAAATGCAAAGACTGAAATCCACCATGTAAATGCATAACAAAAATATCTTTGGTATTATAAGAATGAGTTTATCATTTATTTTTCTTTTTCACATATGCTTTATGGACAATCAATTATTTCCTGATGAAAGCCATATAGTCTAATCACTATCATACCAATGCATATGCATTGAGCATGTCTTTGTTTTCCCCTATTAGGTACACTAGAATGATCCATGTTGAAATTCCTATTACCGCTTCCACCATTGATAAATTTTGAAAAATCCAAAGAATGATACACCAAGTATGGATCATAATGAGGAGATTAAATTAATATGTGATGTAGTGGTTATATATGGTTTTTTCTTTATCATATTTTATATTTCCATGTTGCCTTAGGCTTCTATTTTAAACTTTTTGTTCAACGAAATAAAAGAGAAGTATATTTTAATATTTTATGTGTGACCTTTGAGCTACTTAAGGAGGAATACTCTAATTTCTTTAACACTGCCTACCCATACAGTGGGATCTTGTTTGAAATATAACACCAATGAAACCAAAATAAAATTCAAATAATATTAAGATAAGGCATTTAGAAAAACAACCTTATTTTGAAAAGAAATAAAGGAATACTATAGAAAATCTTTTAAATCAATATGAAGATGTACATAAATAAAAAATCACTCCAAGAAATGAAGATGTATATAAATAAAACATTTCAATATAGATTAGGATTTTGGGTTTAGAAAAAAAATTACACATCACAAAATGGTATAGGTGTGCAAGTTCTTGGGGAGTTAGGATGATAACTTTTTTCCATCAGACCTAAGGACTTCAGTGAATTAAGTCTCCTAATCACATCACGACCTCTCATAGTAGAGATGTATCTCATTTGAAAGCAACAAGATGTGCTTTAGTGAGTATCAGAGTGACAATGATAGAGGAGATTGAAAATTTAGTCGTGGGAACCAAGGTGGTTTAGTGGTAAGCAAGATCCATACGTAGATGATTGAATCGATGATCCAATGCACATGATATGATTAAGATGAATTAGAGAGAGATGTTCATTAGGAACTATAATATTAAGATAATAAATGTTCACATGATAATTTTCAAGAAAGAATAATAATATTGTTATAACCTGGTTTTTCACATGTATTTATATAACTGAATTGCAATTATTTGAATAAAAAAGGAACATCAGAAATTTGGTGTGCTTTGTTTTGAAGGTATGGATTTATTTTGCAAAATTACCCTTTTATGGTAAAATTCGTGGTTTCTACTATTTTGTTAGTCCAACAATTAAATATGGGAAAAAGGAATAGAAGAAAATCCAATAATGAAAAAATGGTAAACAAATAATAGATAGTAAGTGATATCCTTACAAAAATTATGTAGAATTCTCTAGAAAGTGGTATGGATGGGAAACTAGTAATTAGTTTTCATTTGCACATGGCTTCTTATAAGAAAAATAATTGAAATAAAGAATATACAGAAGAAAGGAAGAGAAAAGGATGTGTTTTAATGCTTGAAATATGCTTTATTAATGAAATACTTGCATATTAAGAAAAGCATCTTTTCCTTTTGAGTTTTGGACTCAAACCTTGTACACGAGAAGATAAAGTCATTATATATTTACCCTTAAAATTTGGGATTAAAAAGACTAAATGATTAGGAGGCATGAACTTTTATCAAATTACTAAAGTGAGAAGATAATTGCCAATGTGCATTAAATGTCACAATTTTCAGTTCATACTAACTATATCCCGTTCCTTTATTATTCACACACATTTTTGACCTTTGGATCGAGATCCAATGATGATCGCCTCATCATCTACCTTGCACAAGTTTCAGAAGGTGGGAATATGAATATGATATGTTCCATCCCCCCTCTCTCTCACTAGTGTACGAGCAGATCGAGAAATCATTCCAATGACTTTGTGAGATCATTACAAAGCTACCTACCTTGGATTTTACCTAGTTTGGGGACCTATAGAAGAATCTCCCAATATCTGGGTCAACCATGCCCAAACCTAGAGCTATATAAGGAGTCCTAGACTCCCTACAAGATCCCAAGCACTCGTGAAGGACGCCCCTGGCTCCCTGATGTGAGGATTTTGAGTCGCTTATATAGACTAGTTTTACATGTGTTTTATGTGTTTATTAGTCACTTTTGTGGTTAGTATCACATGATTCATTCGCTTTAGTCTATAATCTCATTTTGTATAAAATATCTCATATTTTATCTTTTTGATTATAAATGATCATATTGATATGTTTTAGCATAACTGATTTGGCTTTATCTTGAAATTTCAGGAAGAACGGATATACACAGCTGTCGATACCATCGACATCCGTCGATAGTATCGACACGGTCACAGTGAGACAGTCGCAAGGAGCCAAGATGAGTCGATACCATCGACTGGGAAGTCGATGGTAGTGAGATACCTACATCAAGCCAGCAATCAACCCGTCGATACTATTGACACAAAGTCGATACTATTGACATTTCCCAGCTTCAGTGTCAGATTGGTGATAAAATCGACGCCTAAAGGTGTCGATACCATCGACACTAAAGTCGATGGTATCGAGTCTGCATCAGTGGGAATGTCAGAGAAAAAGACAACTTGCCGATATTATGACGGGACGATACCATCGACCCGCGTCGATGGTATCAACACCGTTAGGATAGGTTTTGCTTTAGATCGATTCTAATCGGACAGTGGTGATCTTTTGACGACCTAAAATGGTCCATATACCTAATTTTGGAAGCCCGAAGCAGGGTATCACATTGTGAGTCATTGCACAAGTCTCTAGGAGAGGTGGAGAGAAGAACAAAGCCCAAAATCATGCCCCGATCATTCCGAGAGTCGCAAAAGACATTTTCCACAGCCGAAAGGCTGTAGATCGCACACTCTACATCAAGGAACACCCGAATATCCTCCGTCTAGGGGTTTACATCACTTTTATTCATGTTTTCTCCATGTTTTCCCTTTCTCTCATCATGTCTTTCATTGCAATGAACATGCGGGGCTAATCCCCTTTGTCTTTAGGACCGGGAGTATCCCGAGTAATTGTTGTATGACATTTTTACCACAGTAATTTATATTTTTTCTCTTAAATCTGTGGTATGATTTCGTTTTCTCCAATATATCATTATGATTGATCACCCTAATGATAATATAATGCCTTTAATTGCTTTGAAAGAAGAATTAATGGTTGAAAAGAGACGAAATTCACATTAACTAATAAATCCTTTGAACAAGGTGATGTACGGTTAATGGTGGAAACCCAAAGTTTGGTCTTCATGCACCTAGTTTAGGGTATAGGTTACTACTACCGTAGAACCGACCTAGGTTTAGGTAGTGAATTGTATCACGACAATGAATAATTCTGAATACATGCCACTACCCAGAATGAGAGACGGATTTGATTAATTATGTAGGAATGAATATAACGAGAACCTGCGGTGAAACCGCAATCCTAAAGATTCCCATCTAAATTGATTAAACTAAACATTTAATCGATTGCTTTGTTTTTTTTATTTTTATTTTCTTTTTCAATCAACTCTTAAAACCTTTTAATTGGTCTAGCTGATCGCGAGTAGTTAGTAAGTAGTCTACCGACATTTCAGTGTCCCTGTGTTTGACTCGGGCCTCACAAATGCCTATATTACTCTGACGCGTGCACTTGTGTTATACGCACGGTAAAATTGTGTCAAGTTTTTGACGCCGTTGCCGGGGACACGACAACTGTCGGCACTACGAGTGCTGCAAGCGGCCACTCTAGGCCACATTTTATTTTATTTTTATTTTTGAAATTCATCATTTATTTTTCATATTTAGTAATCACCTAGCACTGTACTTAATCAAATTTATTACCTTGCAGGTATCAGTGCTGGGTGAAGACGTGTAGCACAAAATACGTACTATCATCACCAGAGGTTCCACCGTTGGGATCAGACGACGAGGAGAACAACATTCAAGATCAACCTGAGGATAAAGATTCTGACTCTAAACTGGAAGCCATGGCTGAGGAACAGACAATATGGGAGAAGATAAATGCTTCTTCCTCATCAGCATCAAAGGGGCCGATCAAAAGGCAAGCAGTTAACATTCCAACATATAAGATTGATCCAACTCTGATCAACTTGGTCAAGTCTCAAGCATTTCACAGGCTGAAGAATGAAGACCCTGTTGTCCACATCAGCACTTTCGTGGAAAATTGCGATATGATCAAGATAGATAGGTTTCCGCAGGAGACACTGTATTTGAAGCTATTCCCCAGCTCTCTTGTAGGTAATGCACGAGAATGGTTGCATAACCTTGATGATGAGACAATTGAGACTTGGGATCAAATGATTGATGTTTTCTTCAAGAGATTCTTTCCACTGGAGAAAACAAATGACCTAATATAGAGGATCCACAACTTCTGTCAAAGGGTTGGGGAGACATATTCTGATACGTGGGAGCGCTTTCAGATAATGCTATGGAAGTGTCCACATCACGGGCTGGATAAAGAAAAACAAGTGAAGATCTTCTAATTTTCTTTAAATGAGCACGACAGGAGAAATCTAGACTCAGCAGGTACTGGTTTCTTCTTGAACAATATTGGCACTAGGTGTTGGGAAATCCTGAAAAATATGGCCAGGAAGCAATCATGGGGTGACAGAGACACACCAGAACAGGTTTGAGTTGCAGGTGAGTCGAAGGCCATCAAGGAATTGAAAGACAAAATGGATCTCATAGCCAATAAACTTGTAGAGAAAGAGGAAGAGTTCGATGAGGAGGCCCAAGTTAATTACATTCAACAACAAGGTTACAGGAGCAATGATTACTCTTGGAGAAAGGATAGAAAATTTTCATGGAAGTATCCAAACAACTTCCTACAAGATCCGAATGCAAAACCACAACCCACTATAGAGGACAAAAGCACTGAATTGCTCAGCCAAGTAGTGAAACAGAATCAAGAGTTGATGAATATGTTCGGTAATAAGTTACAGTCCCAGGGTGAGATGTTGAATAAATTTGGGTATACGTTGCAAAGTCATGGAACGTAGATGAGGGCACTGGAGACGACTGTGGCCCAACTTGCTAATGAAATGGCAACTATGAAACATCAAAATCAACAAGGACCAGCTGGTAATGCAGAGTCTGCTCAAACACATCATCAAGTGAAGTATATATCTGTGGTTAAGGAACCAGAGCCCCTAGTGGTGGAGGTCCATGACAAGAAAAAATTGCATTTTAACACGGAGGCTAAAACCAGTGTACCATATCCCCATAGCTTATATGGACTACCGAGCAGATATTTCCCATTTAGGAAATCATACCAAGAACCCATCACAGCTGTGCCCACATCTAGGCAAGAGGAGCAGGTGAAAGTAATATTATCCAGTGAAGCTAATACCACCGAGAAGGATGAGCAGCCATGAGTCACACCAACCGTGAATGATGTGCTGAAGCCTATGTCAGATGGTGACAGCGAAGCAAGCTTAGGGGAGGAGACCCCAAATATCCCATATGTGCCACCGCACAAGTGCATAAAAGAGCCTAGCATGCCATTTCAGGATATTCGGAAGTCGAAGAAGGAGCATAGGCACTACAAGAAGTTTTTGGAGATGTTTAGGAAGCTCCATATTAATATTCCGTTAGTGGAAATGATAGAAAAGATTCCTGCATATGGAAAATTTATCAAGGACATCATCACCAAGAAAAGGCGGATAAAAGACATTGATGTTTTCTTTGTAAATGAGATGGTGAGCTCGATAATCACTAGAAGTGTACCAAAGAAGAAGAAAGATCCCAGGAGTTTCTACATACCGTGCTCAATTGGCGGCCATCACTTTCCATATGCACAGTGCGATTCAGGCACGAGCATAAATCTTATGTCGTTATCCACATTCCAAAAACTTGGATTGAAGATACTAAAGAAATATGCCATGACTATTGAGTTGGAAGATGGGTCTATTGTTAAACCATATGGGGTGTGTGAGGATGTACTTGTCAAAGTCGACAGATTCATCTTTCCCGTGGATTTCATTGTTATGGACATGCCGCAGCTAAAGGGTTGTGAGATGCTACTGGGTAGGCCATTTCAAGCAACGACTGATGTTATCACTGCTATCGAGAGAGGTATCTTGACATTAGGAATTGGAAAGGAAAGAGTTGAGTTCAAACTGCCGAGTGATCCCCTAGGAACACTCCCCGATGCCCCAAGCTGATGAGCTTGATTTTGTCTGGCCTAAGACGTTAAAGTAGGGTGCTTGTTGGGAGGCAACCCAATCATCGGTAGTTTTAATTTGTAGTTCCTTCATTTTTCCTTCACATTTGCAAGTTAGTTTTATTTAATTTCATTTTTAGTGTAAAAATGATACCTTAATCGTTTTGTTCAGTGTGCAGGACTGAGTCAGAGTCGATACCATCGACTACAGTGTCGATGTTAGTGACGTGGGTACATGGAAGCGGCTGTAGAAAATTTTCTGTGTCGATACTATCGATGGCCTTGTCGATGGTATCGACCTACCATCAACGACGTCACAGAAAACAATAGTTCCAGGTCGACAATATCGACCAGGAAGTCGATACTCACGAGATCTCTGAAGATTTACAGAAGAATTTATCTCAGTGAAGTTGATACCATCGATGGCCTTGTCGATGGTATCGACACGGCAACAGTAAGGAAGCGGCATCCGGGCCTCACGAGGGTACTCGAACCACACATAGTCGATACCAACGATACCCAGTCGATAGTATCGATGCGACACGTCACTGACCTGCGAGAAGAAATCAACGGAGCCCGCCAATTTCAGAAGTCAATCCGTGGGATGGGTCGATACCATCAACTCTTGTCGATAGTATCGACACGTCATCGATCCAGGCCCCCACATCAAGCAATCGACAACCATCGATAGTCACGAAGAGCAGATTGTGCTCCAGGTGTCGATACCATCGACACCCCATTGATGGTATCGACGGAGCAGCAACAACAACGAGATCAGTTATAAAAGGAAGGGTTGTTTCTCAATTCTATTCACACCTTCAGAGTGAATCCCCTCAACTTGTGCATTAAGCATTGCTAAGTGACCGGAGGCCTTCATCGAGCGTCAAAGGACTGAGATATCTTCCCCGAGCTTTGCACTGAGCAGAGATCTTCTTCTCCGACCTTCATCGAGCTCTATTTCTTATTCCCCCTTCCTCTCTGTTCACGATGGTGAGGACGGCAGGAGCTTCTTCTTCACGGGCAACCCCGATGGAGATTGAGATGTTTGTTCCTCCACCACCCGGCTCCATTCCTCATCCGAGGATCGTTCATCCCTCGACGGACGTAAGGAAGATCTACGAGGAGCTTCTCAAGTGAAAAATTGAACCAACCCAATATGTTGATCGGGCCATGATCCGTGACCTCGGGTTTGAGGCCAACCTCGCTTATGTCCTTCAGGGGCAAGCGAAGCATACGGGTAGGCAGTCTGACGAGGTCCAGTACCACGCTGAAGGCCACCCCTTTTTCGACGAGTGTCCGACGTACAAAGAACTGGTGGCGGAGTTTATGGCATCGCTTGACATATGTGTCGTACCTAACGACCTTATCGCCACCGATAGGGAGTGGATAAAAGGGCGAGTTTCTTTCCGGCTCTACAACAACAACTACACCCTCACCCTCCAACAGTTCAATTCAATCTACAACTGGTATCATTCTCGGAATCAGCACAGGAGGCCAGACAACCAGAACGATTATGATGAAATCTTTGCCCAACTGGTGACCGCGCCTGCAGGCAAGTCCGTCAGCTATCATAACGCAACCGTCTATGATTTCGAGCATCCATTTGTATGGATTCTGCATCGCATGTTGTGCACTACTTTATTTGCTCAAGGCAACCTTTTTCTAAGTAAGTTTTAGGAGGCAGACTTGTTCTTTCTTTTTAAGCTGTTGAAAAGAGAAGAGCTCAAATGGGGCACATTTTTCTTAATGCGTATGCTGGACGTACGGAGGAGTACTACACGAGCCCCTATCCACTTTGGGCGGCTTATCACACCGCTCGCTCTCTATCTTGGGCTGGATTTTTCCCAACTCACTCAGCTTACCAACAAGAATAAAGTCAATCTGCATCATCTACATCGCTCCAATCTTCTTACGCTCTGTGATGGCGTGGTCTATGCACATTGCCATGTCAACCAGGAGTACCAGGAGTGTGCGCTTCCAAATCCCGTCTTCCACATCCAGGGAGTTCATCACTTCCGGTGGCCCATAATTGCCATCTACGACTCCGATGAAGAAGAAGACAGTGATGACAACGGCAATGACAATGACGAAGGCGACAAGCATGAGGAGGAAGAGGAGGCTTTCACTCCTCTTCGTGCATGAGTGTCACCGCGAAAGCATCCATGCTTCCACCCGGGTGCATCATCATCTTCACAGCCTCCGCCACCACAACCCTCTCAACAAGGAGAGGATGTCTATTCTATGCAGGATATGTACTCCATGCTACAGGATATCCAACAGACCCAACATCAGCACACTGCCTCCTTCGCCGGTATTCAGGATACTACGAATCGGCTATTCTTAAATCAACAAGCCATTTATGAGAATGAGTGCCTCCTCCTTGCCAACCAAGAAAATATTCACGACAAGTTGCATAGGATGGAAATGCAGCAACAACCGTTCCATGATCATTACTGGTGCCAAAACTACTTCGGGGGATATCCGCAACCTCCGCCCATGCCCCCATATGATCCAAATTTCTAGGGGCAATATCCATGATGGGATCCCACCGCCCCACAGTACCCACCACCTGAACAATAAATGGTATCACTATTCCACCTATTAATATTGTTTTTGACTATGAGGCCATAGTCGAATTCAAGCTTAGGGGGGGAGATGGAACAATTTCTATCTTTTTCTATCTTTTATTTTTAGTTTTTATCATTTATTGCCTTTTCTTTTATTCTAGCAATTTTCTTAGTTTTTAGGATCCACATGCTATCTAGTGTATCCGTGGATGTCTAATTTAATGTGTCATCTCTTTGTTTGTCACATGGGAGTCATGGGTCAATTTGAATTTTTTTAATGAAATTGTAAGCTTGCTTTGTTTGAACTTGAGCATATGACCTATGAAAATAATTGGGTTGGTCAACTTTGAAACATAAGACCACAACTGTACATGCCTATGATTCAAGAAAAGTGGATGGAATTAGATGTTGAGCCTCAACTGACCAAATGGTAATGAGGCTTTAATCTGAAATAAGAGAGAGAAGCCTCTTGATTTTACACATGTCAGTAAGGAGGGACATATAATATCTTCCAATGGTTCTGTCAATTAATCTTGTGATCTATCCACTTCATCTTATCTACACTCCACCATAAGAATTGGGAGCACTATACAGTTTGTCATCTCTTGCTTGCATATCATGTAGTTAGGATTGCATTGTAGTTAGTGTTTACATTTGTTGCATTGAAAAAAAAATGGTGCATTATAGTCATGCATGCACAAATTTTAGAATGCATGTCAATGTCATTTTAGTTGCATTTTGCATAATCTTAACCATCTTGTTACATGATGTGCCTTGCTTCTTCGGAAAATAAGGAACTTGTTTCATACTTTCTGAAGATATACATATATAATATATATATATATATAGTAGTTATGAAAATAAGCCCAAGACAAAGATGTGTGAATTTCATCTTAGTTCATGAAGAAAAGTGAGGGCTGAAAAAAAAAGAGAAAGAAGAAAAAAATAATAAGTGAAAATCAGGAAGAGGAAGAAACTTGTTCACATGCATAATAAGAAGAACAAGCACATGTGTAGTTTTGTAGATATTCTGTCTCTCGTTGGGATAGAATGATAGTGCATGCATCATTCCACCTAAAATGTAGCAGTAGGACATTTTCACGTGCATTTTGCATCATGATAGGTCATTAATTTTTGTGTTGCATGATTGACTGTTATGTGCTTCCATTTCTTCCACAACCACCTATTCCATCCACCCGTTGCTCTAATTGGTAGGCCACTTGTGATTATCTCCTCATTCATTAATATCAAGAGACCTGCTTCCATTTAGATGGTAGTTAGGAAACAAGCAACATAGATAGGAGATGACAAAGATGCACCAAGCCTGAATCGGAGGATTTTATTATATTAACTGCCTTATTTGATAGTGTTTGCCAATCTTGGGGGGGATATCTCTTATGGATGATCATTTTCGCCTAGAGGGTAATTACCATTCTATGGTTAGTGAGGGCCGGTATGTGAATGTCTGGTGGGGATCATATGGCAATGTCTGTTGTGATAATATGTTCTTTAGTTGACCCTCACAATTTAATTCTATAGCTTTGCTGCTCGAGGACGAGCAATGTTTAAGCTTAGGGGAGTTTGATGCGAGGATTTTGAGTCGCTTATATAGACTTGTTTTACATGCATTTTATGTGTTTATTAGTCACTTTTGTGGTTAGTATCGCATGATTCATTCACTTTAGTCTATAATCTCATTTTGTATCAAATATCTCATATTTTATCTTTTTGATTATAAATGATCATATTGATATGTTTTAGCATAACTGATTTGGCTTTATCTTGAAATTTCAGGAAGAACAGATATACACAGCTATCAATACCATCGACATCCGTCGATAGTATCGACACGGTCATAGTGAGACAGCCGCAAGGAGCCAAGATGAGTCGATACCATCGATTGGGAAGTCGATGGTAGCGAGATACCTACAGTGAGCCAACAATCAACCCGTCGATACTATCGACACAAAGTCGATACTATCGACATTTCTCAGCTTCGGTGTCAGATCGGTGATAAAACCGATGCCTAAAGGTATCGATACCATCGACACTAAAGTCGATGGTATCGAGTCTGCATCAGTGGGAACGTTAGAGAAAAAGACAACTTGCCGATATTATGATGGGTCGATACCATCGACCTGTGTCGATGGTATCGACGCCGTCAGGATAGGTTTTGTTTCAGATCGATTCTAATCGGACGGTGGTGATCTTTTGGCGACCTAAAGTGGTCCATATACCTAATTGCGGCGGCCCAAAGTAGGGTATCACATTGTGAGTCATTGCACAAGTCTCGAGGAGAGGTGGAGAGAAGAATGGAGCCCAGAATCACGCCCTGATCATTCCGTGAGCCACAGAAAACATTTTCCACAACCGAAAGGCTATAGATCGCACACTCTACGTCAAGGAACGCCCGAATCTCCTCCGTCCAGGGGTTTACATCACTTTTATTCACGTTTTCTCCATGTTTTCCCTTTCTCTCATCATGTCTTTCATTGAGATGAACATGCGGGGCTAATCCCCTTTATCTTTAGGACCGGGAGTAGCCCGGGTAATCGTTGTATGACATTTTTACCATAGTAATTCATATTTTGTCTCTTAAATCCATGGTATGATTTCGTTTTCTCCAATATATCATTATGATTGATCACCCTAATGATAATCTAATGCCTTTAATTGCTTTGAAAGAAGAATTAATGGTTGAAAAGAGACAAAATTCACATTAACTAATAAATCCTTTGAACAAGGTGATGTACGATTAATGATGGAAACCCAGAGTTTGGTCTTCATGCACCTAGTTTAGGGTATAGGTTACTACTATCGTGGAACCGACCTAGATTTAGGTAGTGAATTGTATCACGACAGTGAACAATTCTGAATACAAGCCACTACCCGAAATGAGAGACGAATTTGATTAATTATGTAGGAATGAATACAATGAGAACCTGCGGTGAAACTGCAATCCTAAAGATTCCCATCTAAATTGATTTAACTAAATATTTAATCGATTGCTTTGTTTTATTTTATTTTTATTTTCTTTTCAATCAACTCTAAAAACCTTTTAATTGGTCTATCTGATCAGGAGTAGTTAGTAAGTAGTCTACCGACATTTTAGTGTCCCTGTACTCGACTCGGGCCTCATAAAGGCCTATATTACTCTGACGCGTGCACTTGTGTTATATGCACGGTAAAATCGTGTCACTCCCCGAACGTTTCCCTACTCTCAATTGCTCTACTAGCCTCATCCCCTATCTCTCCCCCTTCCCATCATCTCGCAGTAGATACTTGGACTTTTTCGCATCATCTCCGACCACCAATTGGGCAATTGAGACCCTTGCCGAGTTTGCCAAAGCAAGGCCAAGTTGGATGTTCTTATTTGTTGAAGAAGCCTAGACCCCCAAGTCAACTGATATGTTGACCGACATGGGTAGCTACTCGTGAAGGAGAGGTAGAAGATGGCTCCCAGTGAAAATTCTAAACTGCCCCCATTGACTCTTTAGGCAGGTAAGGGCAAACATGTCATTTCCTCCTCTTTTTTCTCATCCAAGCTAGAAAGTGCCATGTGAGCGAGTTGCTTATTTAGTAAAGGCTAGTTGGCCAAGCTAACCAAGCTGACAGGGCAGAACCTGATGTCCCATGCCTAGGTGGCTTGCCCCTATTGGTTAAGATGATAAAAGTTTGTAATAATCATAAGTAATTATTTGGAACTCGGATCAAGACAAATTACACATGAATCTTGCCCAGGAAAATATGAGGAATCCAATAAAAAATATTATGATCTATATCTTCCTCTAGTTCAAAAAGTACCTTAACTTACCATGTTTAATGTGATTAATGCATAAGAACCCTAATTTCTAGGTTTTGATGACCTTAATGTTTTCAATTGATATTAATAATCAAATTTTCATCTTTTTGGATAAAAAAGATAACTTGGATCCAATTTGAGATTTATAATTCATTAATTAGTGAATTAGGGTTTCCTTGAGATTAAAAGAGCAATTAATGTTAAGATTAGAGTTGGTGAACCAAAAGGGCATAAAAGGTGATAAGTAAAGGTTAAGAAACTAAAACCCTAATAAAAACCTAACTTGGACCCCCAAACCTATATTTCTAGCCTAGCCAAATTCAGAGGATTTCACTTGAAATAAAATATCTCTAGGATTTATAATCTACTTTCATAACTTCTCTACCCCTTCACTTACCAAACCCTAGGTACCTATAGCTGTTGTCTTTATCCCATTCTAAGTTCTAGGGTTATGGATATTAGGTATTATGGTTTCCTCTTCCAAATAATAAAACACATGTAAAAAATATCATGGACGCAATTTTATGATGCTTTAACATGCTAACCTGAGGTTATTAAAGTTAGATTATGTGAAACAACATGGACCACACTAAGATCATTGTCATCCTTGACTGCCAAGAGAGAAGGCCCTCCTACTCGGAGAGAATGTCTCCAAGGGGGATGATGGAAGATGAGACTTTCAAGAAATAAAAGAGGCCATAGGAGGCCACCATTGATGAAGGTTTCAAGCCCAAAGTCGCCTCCTCTGACAACCTAAACCTAAAAGATGATCCAGACCCTAGGTGCAAATCTATGATGGAAGAGGAGCCCAAGGATGACCCCGGACTTGATGCCTTCATGAACCCACATTCAGGCAAGTTAATACCCCTAATGCTCTCTAGCTGGGACAACAAAAGGAACTCACCGAGACTATCAGTGCCCTTATACCCAAGATGTTTCTAGAGATGAGAATGGTGAACCCTGATGTGTCTGATCTTATTGTGAAGTCACCATCTTTGACTTTGTCAAGTTGGGTATCGAAAAGTTATGGGCAGAAGAAAGCTCTGAGGTGGAATCCTAGATTCATGCTGTAGAAAAGGGTTTTTATATTTTGGGAGTGCAACCCAACATGAAGGTTCTCTTTGCTTCTCACCTACTTGAGAGGACAATAAAACTTAGGTGGGAGAATTATGTCACCAATAGAGATCTGATCACAAAAATGATGTCCTGGAAGGACTTCCATACCATTCTTTCCACCTACTTTGCCCAAGACTTGGAGAAAAATGTTATGCTTGTTTCGAACCCACCTAAAGGATATCTATGGTTTGCAGAAGGCATTTCTGCCCCACGAAATAATAATGGGAAAGGGCAAGGTCATAATCACAGAAGGAATAAGAATGATAGGAAATGAAGAACATAACACAAGAATTCTAGACCGATGCAGCTACGGGAAAGAGGCATTATGATAGATGCCGCAATGAGAATAAAGTATACCTGCAAAAAGTGGCATTACGATAAAAGGGCAAGGTCATGCCTACGGAAAGAGGCATTATGAAAGATGTCACTACGTGAATAAAGTATACTATCACTGTCCAAACGAAGGACATATATGGGCTGTTTGTTCTTTCCCTGACTCTCGAGGGCCAAGCCCAGTAGTAACTCAGACAATGTCTGCAACACCACAAGGGGCGGTCCTAGTTGTTGAAGAATGCTGACAGGTTTAAGTTTTTTCTATTGATGATAAGGGAGTTCAAACCGATGCAAACTGACTTCTAGGAAGCGGCCATCCCTAAAAAATGTAGTAAACCTTTTATTAGAAAATGTATTGCTTAATGAAATAATATAGTTCTAAGAATGATGAATGTGACGTATCGGATCTTGTGTAACCAAACTAGAAATGAAGCTTTTGATAGTGATCCAATTCTTGAATGATAGCTCACATGGTGTAATAATATGGATCCAAGGAAGTAAATGCATGGATGGAATAATAGGAAATAAGCATACATGTGAACTTTGGATCCAAGTATGTTTTTGTGTGATCCTTAGTGTTGCTAAGTATTAGTTTTATCTTATCTTGGGATAGGACCCGTCCTATAAGAGTGAGTTCACAAATTGGTTTAAAAATTAAGGTAACATTAAAGGTCGCTTAAAACTTGAGAGATTAAGTTCATGAAGAGAAAAAGCACATATGTTGAGTATGATTCCTTAGATCTATGTATGACCATCTCTAAGGGGCATGAGGCAAAGTACCTAGGAAGTGATTAGTAGAATGGGACCAGGCCAAGAAGGGAAGGTCACCATGAACCCAGTTAAGGGACATAAGCAAATATGTATTCCCCCAGAGAGAAAGAAATTTGGGTGAAAGAATTCTAAAGGGTATAATGTTAGAGGAACCACAAGCAAAATGTGTGTTAAAATAAAATAAAGTTATAACATCTCAATAGAACCCTAAGTAAATCCTAAGCTCAAGAAGGTATGAGACCGATGGGAGTAGGAGTTTATCATTCCCAAATGCACAAGACCATATGGATGGGAGGTAATAACTATGTTTTCCTGAGGCCCATGGGTTGAGAAGTTGGCGACTTTCATTAGTTGATGTGGGGGTAAGTGTGAGAGGCACTCTCTAGATGCGTAAGGATGAGATCACTCTAAAAGTACTGACACCCTAGAGACTTTGAGGATATGACTAAGTCTAATGGGAAAAGATATAAGAAGTCAAGTGATAACAAAATTCTGCAAACCCTAGGGTGAGGGAGGCTCTTGACTTCAAGAATTATAAGAATAATGTGAAAAGAGAAGAATGTATTGTTTAGAGTCCTGAGAGGGATTCAACCTAAATATGGAATTAAAGTGGTAATCTGAGGTGCACCGTCTCTACTCTTAGAATGGGATGAACTTTGTATTTGGTCTACAACTAAATGCTTATTTCAACTTGTTATGAGAGTGAGAGAAGAGTTAAACACATTCCATATTAAAAATTGAAACGATATGAGAAATAAGCACTTAAGTTGAAACCCATTTGGATAACTGAGAATTCGAGGTATTACAATACCCTTAGGAGAGAATCTTGAATGAATTGTTTGGAAACCTAGGTGAATAAGATGATTACCAAATTAAAATTTCAAATGAGGATATATATTTATCAAGTGCAAATTTGAATTATATAGTTATAAGATTGAATCTGGTGATCAAAATGATGGATGCAAGAGTTGAAGTACCAAATAAAGGTAAATCAAGCCTGACTTGTTGACCAATCTTGTAACAACCCAGTTAGATGACCTATAGTAGGTTGAGATGAAGGGTTTGACGAAGAAACCTCATACACATACCTTTATGGGTGTAAATGGCGGAATTCGATATGAAAGTTGTGTTTGGATTCCTGAGGATTCACCCTTAAGGACTTAGAAGTTCATTAGTATAAGTTTACTGTGCATCCTAGCATCACAAAGATGTTTAAAGACTTATAGTGATACTTCTGGTAGCCTAGAATGAATAGAGACATAGTAGTATATGTAGACAGTTGTCTTATGTGCCAGATGGCGAAGGTTGAATACCAACGACCCAGTGGGTTACTACAACCAATTGAGATTCATAAGAAGAAATGGGACCAGGACACTATGGATTTTGTGGTGAGTCTCACCAAGACAAAGATATGTCATATGGGTTGTGGTGGACCACCTACCCAAATTAGCACATTTCCTCACCTTAAGGATTACTGCCAAGGTGACAAACCTAGTTGAACTATATGTTAGGGAAATTTTTTGTCTACATCAGAGTTCAACTATCTTTTCTCATGACCCTAAGTTCACTTTGAAATTATGGAAGCAAGTGCATGAGGGATTCAGTACAAGGTTGAAATCTAGCACAACCTATCGCCCCCAGAATGATGGACAGTCAGAAAGAACTATCTAGACTTTAGAAGATCTGTTGAGAGTATGTGTGCTCGATTGAGGTGGATCAGGGGATCAATACTTGCACTTAGTTGAGTTTTTTATAATAATAGCTATCAATTCAGTATCAGGATGCCTTTGTATGAAGATCTTTATGGGAGGTTGTGTCGGTCACCGCTTCATTAGGATGATGTTAGTGAAGGAACTTTGTCGAGGTTAGGGGAACAACATCGATATGCTAATAAGGTCATTTGGAATGAATAGGGGCTGAAGAAAGCCCATAATCGATAGGAGTAGTATGCTGATGCAAAGTGAACATGTTTGCACTTTGCTGTAGGTGACTATGTAACGACCCACACGTTTGAGTGTCTAAAAGACCTTAAAGTCGTGAATCATTACTCATAAATTCTAGGATCAGATTCAAGGAATAATATAGGATAGTAAACAATTTTCATTAATGAACAAATAGTTATATGTTTGCATAAAAAGCTCCTCTAAGGAGTTACATAAATTTTAGAAAGAGTTAACATGTACATGTATAAAGATATACCACTAAAACTAAACCTTCACAAATAACTTTAATATCTTCAACATCTTTAATCTTAACCTCATGTCCACGAATCAAGTATCACATGTACCTAAAACACCGACAAAAAAATATGCGATCAATATATTTCTATACTGGTACGTGGGTTCAAACAATAATCACAAGTACACATATAAGAAAACATCTTTATCTTGCATATAAGAACATAAACTTGTTTTCATATTCTAACCCATATCTGGTCTACCACCTCAGGTGTAATCCCTATCCCTCCAGGGCTCGTATGCACTACCCTTAAGATCAGTCTAACCCAGGGTTCAGAATATTATTATTTACTTTACATGATACTCATAGGAACTTTATAATTTGCAAGAACTAAATAAACAAGCAAGTAGTTTACCATTCGTTTAATCTCATCGAGAAACCTCGACAAACTCAAAATTCGATACATGTATTCATAAGCGTAACCACGTACCTTATGTCATTGCAGAAACCATGCATAATATCACATGTACTTTAAGAGTGTATCCAAACATCCAAGCAACAGAGTATTCAATCTGAAATATACATACTACATGTGTCACCATGTATTCACATTACATTAATCAGATCTTATGTTCGCCCCCAAACTAGGGTTTAGAGTTATGTTATGTTTGGACTAGGGATTAGGGTTACAAATGCTAATTCCATCATATCATGGTTTCTAAGGTTACAAACCCAGTTATGCATATTAGGTTGAATCCTAATTATCATCTTAAGCATATTAGACTATTCATGATATCTAGATCACATTATCAACATTAGATCATATCAAGATGTTGACATTAGTTTCAAAACCCTAAATATACATGTGCATGATTATTAATCTAATAACATCAAATATTCATCATCATCAAGGATATCTTCATTACACATGAAAAGATCACGTATTATCTCAAAATAAATGAATCTACTTAATTAAGCATCATATTAAAGGAATCTAGGTCTTTCCTTTATATTATTCACATCAAAACTTGTATTGCCTATACTTTTAGAATAGGAAGCCTATTTAGACTCGAATTATATATTTTTTGGATTGCTCTCATTTTTCTGATCATTTTGATATATAATATCACTATTTTCAGGCCGTCCTAGCATTTAGTATGAATTAAGCAAAATATGCCATTATACCTTGATTTTGTGGCCACATGGTGCCTCCCGATTGGTCGGAGATCTACACCTTACTTGACAACCTGGCGCAGTTCATAGCTCGGTTTTCACCTGGACTGGCCCAAACCCAACGGTCCACGTTCCTTACTGGACCGCTCATCCTTCTACTGCCTTGGTGACCTGGGCAACCAGTCCTCCGCGAGGCAGAACTCACTGCTGTTCCAGACGCAACCAGTAGCGAAGCCAGTAATTTTGACTGGGGTGGGCACTATACAAAGTGATGGTTGAGGCACAAACTTTTTATATGTTGTAGTAATATCACAATTAATAAAATTTGTATAAAAAGTCATATAGCCATGATCATTTAATGGTATTTTCAAAATATATAAAAATATTGAAAATGATAATAGAGATAATTATTAGTTAGCAGAGATAGATTGAAGTAGAAGAGAAATTCTTCAATTTTATCTATCTTATACCCCAAACGGCTGAGATACTCATGAAAATCATTATTGGTTTAAAGGATTTTATTTCCACATTGAGTATATAAGATATTTGTGAGCATCAAGTTGATAAGGAACCTTTGGCTAATAAGCTCTATGAATAGTATTGTGAATTTTAACGTCAAAAGTTGATACATTTGGCCTCAATCATGAATGTAGACTCATGTATTCCTGGTTATATTCTTCTCATTGAGTCTTTAAATAAATTGATGCTTGCTCCTCATGACTGTCATTGAAATTCCAAGTGTTTGTTATTCTTGTGGACATTTTCTCCTAAAAAGTCTTTCCAAGTTAGAGTTAATACAAGATTATTATTAAAAATAATTTAATTTAAGGGTTCTAGATTATATTATGAATAATATAAATGATAGAAACATGTTTATTTATAAAAAATGTATCATCTCATTAAAAATTAAAATGAATTTTATTCATTAACTTTTTTGGATGAACTAAGCTTGGTTATACAAAACTTCTTTACAATATTACCTTAGGCACAACTATTAGTTTAGACTAAGTTTAAGTATCAAGATAAAAACTTTGAAGTTTTAGATTGTGTCAAGAAAAACACTGTGCATCACTCAATCATACAACGATAACTCCAAAAGTCTCTATTTAGGTGTAACTACATTACCGTTTAAATATCAGCTGTTATAGAAATCTCCTATTGTTAGAATCAATATACTTTCTTACTACTAGATCATCATTCTTAACACCATTCTTAAATTTTATAGCCCACTATATAATCTTATTGGAGGATTAAATATATATAAAATGTTGCAGTTAAATTTTTTTATGTATTTCAAATCATACGATATGACTGGATACATGCGGCTATAGTCATTGTATATAGTATAGTGTTATTTTTAATATATTATCTTAGCTACCTATATAAATGAATATGTGCCCGCTTTCCAAGCTCCATTCTCACTGGACTAATACTTGAAGATGATATACATGATCATATACATTTGGCGAAAGACATGCACACGACACTACTAATTCAATAAGAATAAATTACATATCACCCGCCACAATCTTCAAACTGGAGGAATAAGCAATCAGATAGACATTTCCTTTATAATAATGTAGAACTGATTGTCTAATGCCCTATTTGACAAGTAGAAACAATAACTAACTTGTAATGTAAAAGAAATGACTCTCGATTGGATAAGGTCAATGAGAAATGGGTATTGTTTAGTTATATCACTCCTACATTAGATGAGAGCAACCAATTAAAAAGAATTTGTTTAAAAGGATCGCTGCAAACTGCGTGCATTCTGGATTGGTTAAAGAAAACAAACAGAAAAAATAATATTATAAAAAGATAGACGGAAGTTGGTTTGCCTAAGTCACAGGTTAAAGCTGCTGAATATGAAAATCTAATTACCGAACGTTTGTTAAAAATGTAATATAATTATGGAAACCTGATAATGGCAACGTGAGCAATGGTTGCTTGACTGAGTCATTCCAAAATTGAAATTTAATTTAGTTGGATAAAGAAACACACACATGAGTAATTAGGTAGGGCACAGATCACGTTTGCATACTTTTTTTCATGGAGATGAGGTTCTCGAGACTCGACAATTACTTATTATCCTCGGTGACGGGTCGGGCACTTGCCCTACCGTGCCCAAACGTGGCTTCGCCACTGGATGCAACAGCGTTCTCTGGCGTCGGGCCTCACCGTCGAGGGCGCTGTCGTCTGGCTGGCCTAAGCTCCCTCTCCTCTCTTTGTTCCTGGTCACCCATGGCGGACTTCGTTGCGGTCGCATAAACTACTTCCGACCCCGCTATGCCGGCGTCCTCCTCACGCTGCAACATCACCGCCCCTAGTGCCTCGTCCTGCCTCATGAAGCAACTCTTCTGACCAATGACCTGCTCGCTCCTCCTCCTTCACCAGCGAATGGTCTTTCAAGCCCCTTGGTGGTGCAGCGCCGCTTCAGTGATCGCCCTGGCGGCCACAGACATCCTCTTTGCACCCAGCTCTCCTGGCGGCACCAAACTGCTATCCCTAGAGTTCCTCTTGGACACACAGTATGATAGCTTCTGCCACCTTCAGCCGCGGTGAAGGTCTTGATCGTCGCTGCTCCCAGGCCGCCGCACCCCTCTCTACGTCGTGCGATCTCCCAAAGAATCCCGAGAGGAGTTCTGCCCTAGTTTGGTCTGTGAGAGGTATATATAAAGGGAAGGCTTGCTAGGATGAGGGAAAGGTGGGAGAGCATGTCGTGAGGAGTAGATACTCCTATTGATGGGGATGATCCCCCCCCCCCCCCCCAAATCATACACCGTTTTCCTTGGAAAGGAGTTCTCATTTGATTAAACCCCACATTGGATAATAATTGTCCTTGTAGTTATATAACTCCACATTATCCTAGATCTCGGGGTAAACTTTCTTTTCTTATTATCCTCTCAAACTCAAGATATTTTGGTCTAAATAGTAGGATAATCTCTTTAAACTTGTCTTCCAAGTAATCACTAGATAATTACTTAATTAATTATCTAGGTTACTTGATACCTCACTTTATCTTGGATTTCCATATACCCCCTTATATTCAGATTATCTAGCAACCAAAACTATCTTGGATATCTTTTATGATCACTTGTAACAAAAACGTCCAACTCATATCTGAAGGATTCATATTTAAACCCTGGTTCACCACTCTGGGCTGAAATGTGTCCCTAAGGCCCATGAATCACATCTTGGGCCTTCCAAAGGTTCCTTGAGCTCAACTACATTTCTATGTACTAAGACTTTGATACACATTGCACTTGATATTAGCCTCATATGAATAATAATAACACATTATTTCCTTAAATTGATCATTCAATCTAATTCTAGGTTGGAATATCAACCAAGATTCCTCATTCACTTCATTGTTATATGTTCCCTAATTTCATTTAGGCTTGAAATCTATGAATTTCAAGGATGTAACATTATTTGTAATACCCGAGCCCATTGCCCAAGGCTCTAGTAGAGTTTCAGGAATGACAACTGGCCCCACAACCACCACTAGCCTTAACTGCATGCTTTGTCCACTCACGCGCAAGCCAAGATCAACTTCCCGACCGGTCACCCATCCTAGTACTACTCCAAGATGAACACACTTAACTATGGAGTTCTTTAGAGATGGGCTCCCAAAAAAGGAGGTGCACCTTGGTGATATGGGTAGTCTAATCATTCCTTTTAAGATCATTCTATCTGAGGCCAAAAATCCTAGGATGTTACAATGTGCTTTTGAAAGTCCGACCCCTCCGAGCTTTAGCTAAGAACCAAGGAAAGTTGAAGTCCCTGATACATGCAGTCATTTGAGTTTCTAGAACAGATTGATGAAGTTTCTTATTGTTTAACCTTACCCCCAAAATAAAGTATGATGCATGATGTGCTCCATGTGTCCAGTTTGAAGCGTTATGTGAAGGATCCTAGCCATGTGTTGAGAAATGAGCCTATTGCACTCTAAGGGAGGCTGACATACCCCGAGTCACCTTTGAGGGTACTAGATACCAAGGTGAAAGATCTCAGGAATAAGATATAGAGATGGTAAAGGTTCTTTGGAAGCTCCATGGAGTGGATGAAGCCAAATGGGAGCTAGAGATGGACATGGAAAAGTCCCATCTTGAATTGTGTATATTAATAATCAAATTTTAGGACAAAATTCCTATAAGAGGGGAAGGATATTGTAACATGGTTTTTCACATGTATTTATATAATTGAAATGCAATTATTTGAATAAAAAGGGCACATAGGAAATTTGGTGTGCCTTGTTGTGTATGTGTGTCCTTCTTTTGCAAATCACCCTTTTGTGGTGAAATTTGTGGTTTCTATTGTTTTGTTAGTCCAATAATGAAATATGGGAAAAAGGAATAGAAGAAAATCCAATAATGAGAAGAAGGCAAAAGAATAATAGATAATAAGTTATATCCTTAAGAAAATTATGTAGAATTCTATAGAAAGTGGTACGTGGCCACTAGTAATTAATTTCTATTTGCAAATGGGTTCTAACAAGAAAAATAAGATACAAAGAATATATAAAGAAAGGAAGAGAAATGGATTTGTTTTAATGCTTGAAATATGCTTTATAAAGGGAATACTTGCATATTAAGAAAATAATCTTTTTCTTTCGACTTTTGGAGTCAAACCTTGCCCACAAGAACATAAATTCATTATGGGCTTTTTTATTAAAATTTGGGATTAAATAGATTAAAGGATTAGGAGATATGATTTGTTTTCTAAAATTACTAATTGCCAATGTGCAGTAGATGTCACAATTTTCAGTTCATACTGCACTATATTCTGTTCCATTATTTTTTTGTGTGCCCTTCCAAACTTTGGATTGAGATCCAATGATGATACCCTCATCATCTACCTTGCGCATGTATCAAAAGGTGGGAACATGAATCTAACATGTTCCATCCCCTCTCTCTCTCACCAGTGCACAAGCAGATCAAGAAATCATCCCTATGACTTCATGAGATCATTATGAAGCTACCTACCCTAGGTTTCACCTAGTTTGGGGATCTTTAGGAGAATCACCCAATCTCTGGGTCAACCAGGCCCAAAGCCAAAGCTATATAAGGAGCCCTAGACTCCCTACAAACATCTCGAACACTCGCGAAGGACACCCTTGGCTCACCGAATGCTTCCCTACTCTCAATTTCTCTTCTAGTCTTGTCCCCTATCTCTACCCCTTCCCATCATCTCACCAGAGATACTTGGACTTTGTCCCATCATCTCTGACCACCAACTGGGCAATTAAGGACCTTGTCGAGTTCGTTGGAGCAAGGTTAAGGTGGATGAGTTCTTACTTTTCGAAGAAGAAGCCTAGACCCCCGAGTCAACTAACATGTTGACTCGCCTGGGTAGATGCCCACAAATGAGAGGTAGAAGAAGGCTCCCAGTGAAATGTCTAAACTTCCCTCGACGCCTCTTTAGACAGGTAAGGGCAAACAAATCCTTTCCTCTTTTTTCTCATCCAGGATAGCAAGTACCATGCGGTTAAGCCATTTATTTAGCGAAGGCCGGTTGGCCAACCCAACCAAGATGGAAGGGCGGAACCCAAGGTCCCTTGCCTAGGTGGCAGACCCATATTGGTTAATATGATAAAATTTTGTAAAAATCACAAGTAACTACTGGGAACTCGGATCAAGAAATATTATATATGAATCTTGCTCAAAAAAATACGTGGAATCTAGTAAAATTATAATCATGACCTAGAGCTAGCTATACTTTAAAAAGTACTTAAACTTACCATCTTTAATGTCATTAATGCATAAGAATCCTAATTTCTAGGTTCTGATGATCTTAATGTGTTCAATTGATCTTAATAATCAAAGTTTGGTCTTTTTGGATAAAAAAGATAACTTGGATCTAATTTGATATTTATAACTCATTAATTAGTGAATTAGGGTTTCCTTGAGATTAAAAGCTTTGGTTTTCCCCACATACCAATATAATTTACTATACCAATCGAGTTTTGATTTCTCAGCACTTTACGATAATCTTCTATTATTGCTGCAAGCATAAAGGAAAATAGACATCTAGAGAAAAAGGAACCAAACGAACAAGGAGCAATGAATTCTGGAGCACTAAGCTAGTTCATTTAATATTATGTTTCAAACTCTAGAAAATCATATCATGTAATTCCTTTATGGAAGGTTTACCCTGAACAATCTCCTTTTCAAATTTAGTGAAAATTTATTAATTATTTCTGATTATTTGATAAACCTCAATACTATAAATATGGTAATGGCTCTCATCTTTTTGGCCTTCCTTAACTGGGAGTTGTTGAAAAGTGATATCGTTACAAATATAGACATGAAAAATTATATGAAACAATAATGGGAATTGTAGTTATACTAAATAGATTAGCATATGTTCACACCATGCCTTTTTATGTCAAATAGTGACAATGAAAAATTAAACACACTCTAGGACACACATGATAATTTGAAATTAAGTAGGGAAAGATCTAGAAAGCAATCAAAATAAATGTAGATATAGAAATCATGTAGTAAATACAACTAGGTAAACATGTGATATGATCATGAAGGTACTATCTAGCTGTCCTAGTAGGAGCATTTGTTAAGAACATGAACAAGTAGATACTAGAAATCTAGAAGAATTAACATATTTCTTATGAACATGTAAAATATCTTAAGGATACAAGCTATTGATCTAGATCTTGTTGATAAAGAAAATATAACTAATCTAGAGTCCCTTTGTGCCTCCTTACTTTTTCTACAACTAGCATGACAAAGTTTATTACTCAAATCCAACCTTCAAATGACTATAAAGTCAATGGTGGAAGGACACAATCATCCATCCCTAGCTTGGTAATTTCAAAGCATAAATGCCAAATCATAAAAGCTTGGTATACATGAAAAAGTAATAAGATAAAAGCAACAACATAAAATCAAAATTCAACAAGTACAATTAAGCAATGCCATTTACTACATGATTCCAATTACTCAAATCCAACCTTCAAATGACTATAAAGTCAATGGTGGAAGGACACAATCATCCATCCCTAGCTTGGTAATTTCAAAGCATAAATGCCAAATCATAAAAGCTTGGTATACATGAAAAAGTAATAAGATAAAAGCAACAACATAAAATCAAAATTCAACAAGTACAATTAAGCAATGCCATTTACTACATGATTCCAATTACATACTAAGAGTAAAATTTTACTAGTCTACCAATGTAAACTAGCTAGGATCTGACAAGACATACACCTGAACACCTACTAACAAGCCATCAACTCCCAATATATCACAAGAACCTAAAACATACATGAAACAAACAGGTTAACACACACGATGTTGAGTAGAGGGCGTTTATACACACACACAATATATATATATATATATATATATATATATATATATATATATATATATATATATATATATATATATATATATGGGATTTATTCAATACCCGCGCGGGTAGCTACCCGTACACCCTTCCTGATATTTTTATTTTATTTTATTTGCAATTGTAGAGGAGTATTTTATCTAGCTCCCCAAAAAATTTCATCCAAAAATAATATCATTTGCCCCCCCAAAAAAAAATAAAAATAAAAAAACCCGTCTATATATTTACTGACTGTATATTTTCTGCGCAG